>JAWWEU010000158.1:16181884-16223169 GCA_035583155.1 Acropternis orthonyx
GGGAAAGATTTCTGCAACACACACATGTTCCCCATTAATTAGGACTGCTGTTAACAACACGTTGCACCAGAGCTGCCAAGAACTGTCAGACGAAGGACAGGGAAGCCCACAGCAGAGGCTCTGCTGCCTCCCGGGGAGGGCCAGCTGCCCAACCAGCAGCCCAGTCCCAGCTCTTCGGCTGGGTCAGCCCCCCACCGCGGCAGGGTGGCGGGGGGTACGGCAGGCAGCCAGGCTGGGGGCAAGGCGAAATGCCCAACTGAGCGGGCAGCCCCTGTTCGAATTCCTCCCCCCACACATACACACTCCCCTTCAGCTACAGACATTTTCCACAGAAATTCTGGCTGTGTTCTCGGTTGGTTGAGACTTTGAGACTATTTCTGGCTTTTTTAAAACATTCTTAGGGGAGGCGCCTGCTACTTTTATTCACATAAAGGATCCTTATTTTTATGTATTAAGGGATGAGAAAAGAGGAAGCGAGGCAGGGGTGGGAAGAGCTCCTTTATGCTTTCATTCAACTATACAACAACAACACAAATCTACATCCAAGCTACCTTCCCTCCTTAGCAGGCTACAAATGATACTTTGCTGTAGATTTTGCTGTAGCAGAGACCACCCCTAGCAACCTGGTTTTCTCCAGCCATCACTGGGACAGAGAGCTGACTCCCAGCTCTTAAGCATCTCTCACCTTGGTGTCTCCTTGCAGCTGCTTAACAAAGGGCTGGGAGCAGCTTTGTCCTTCTCCTATCAGATCCTCTCTTCTCAGTTCTCTCCTGAACTACTCCCTTTCTTCAGGCTCCCTGAGTGCTGGTCTGGATTCACCACTGGATGTGACCAAGGCTGCACACTGTTGTGCACACAGGACTCACTCACATTAGGTTTAAAGCAAAGTCCTGAACAATCTTTTCCTCTTTAAACAAATATAGGAAATAATGTTACAACAATGCAGCAAAGTTCATTGCTGATCTTGCAGGAGTGGGAGATGGCTGCATTTTAAAATATAAACTATTTCCCCACACTCTTATACTCACAGGCAGCATGTCCAAGCAGTCAGGCCATCAGCAGGCATCAAGATATGTATCTCCAAGTGGCCGGTCCAGGATCCCTTGTGAGGACACGAAGCATGAGAGACATCAGCTATCCATCAGCAAGTCTCCTAGACTCCTCAGAGGTTGGTGGTGATCTGCTGGTTTTGGATCTTCCTTTTTGTACTCTTTAGGAGCAGACAAAGGATTAGCCTCTCCACCCTGTCCCACTTCTGTGAGTCATCCAAATGTACTCACTGTCATTAGTCCTGGTCATTCCAACAAGTTGCACTAGATATGCTGAGATCTTGATGACCTGCTAGTCAAGAAGGTTTTTTGCAGCACTTCTATGTTGCCTCTGCACCAGACGCCTGCTTTGGCCTTGCTCAGACCAAAGGCCATCTCTGCTACAGGTAGGCACAGCGGGAGCAGTCAGGGGAGGGAAAGCTAAAGACTGCTGTCCTTTCCAATAACTGCCTCACAGATGCCCGTGATAGTGGCATTTCTGTACAAGCTCCAGCCCTCTGACTGGTGGGATGCAGGAGTGTGAGGCTGGGTACCGGTGTACCTTGGCCAAACTGGGCCAAGCAAAACACCTAAAGCACAACACCCATTTGTGGTAAAAAGTTCGGGATACTGGGACACTTTGCCATTCTCACTCTTCCTTTCAAATCCCTAAAGCACTGCTGTTGGAACTGCAGCCCTGAAGTTTTGTGACGTTTTATAGCTACAATGGTGCACATGGGTTTATGCCAGAAAAATCATTGGTCCATTAAATACATGCACTCAACATCATCTCTACAAATACAATGTGAGGAAATCCTCATAGCTACTGTTCAAAGCATTGGAGACTTGTTCTCGAAAGGGAAGTCCTTTCAGATGTGCAGAAAACATTCTGGTCTAAAGTTTCAAGAGCAGGTAGTGATTTGAGCGGGTTCCCTCTTACACATTCAAGGCAAGGACATTCAAAGGGCATTATATTCAGAATTTGCTGAGTGCCTTTCTGCTCACAGCTTTTGTCCTGGCCACCTTGAACCAAGAGTGGAAAAAGCCACCAGAAGCACAAGGACTTCTGAAATACTAGAGCAGACTGGACATTTTTCTAAGGTGTAAGTGAACAGTGTGAATATAGAACCAATGGGTCTTGGTGCACTTTGAGAGAGCTCCTCAGCTCACCTGTTCGGATCCATGTGCCACAAGGGGAATGTTCAGATTGAACCCCAAAAGGGCACCACAGTGCTGTTTTGCAGGACATATACTAAGGTTTTTGGTTAAAATACTTCAATTTGGGAGAGTTTATATTTTTGAAAATATAAACAATTTCTGTAGAAAGGTAACAATTTTTCTCTTAGGTACACTTAATCCATTTATTAAAAACAGTTTTCTTTTTTAAGAAAGAAAGCAACCTATGTGAAAACTTTCAAATATCTCTTCAAATACTCCTTCTAATGACATTTGAAAATCTAATTTCCCATTTGGGACACGTTGCAAGAATCAACAATAGTAACAGTTTGATGTCTGTCTTGTTTCAATCCAGTGAGGGGAGGGAGGTTTGGCAGAAAGTACTATTGTCATGTGGGAGTCTCAGAAATGAGTTGTCTCCTGGCTAATATTCTTCCACTGCAACGGTAAGTCAAATAGGCTAGTAGCCACGGCAACAGCCCAGAATTCTTGACTATCTCTGTGGTTATTTCACATCACTTTGGGGCTACCCCAGTTCATACCATTATCACTCAAGACATTATTTCATAGTGATTTCATTAACTGAGTGCAATTTGATATATGAATAACAACCACATTTGTTTTAACAGAGGTCATGTTAGCTGCACTTCTGCCTGAAAATGCAGACAAGTCAAGCTAAAACAATGTCATGCTTTTAAAACAAATGCACAGACTAAAGTTCATAGGTGCAGAACAGCTGTGTGACTTCTCTCATTTTTCTTACCTACAGTACCTATCATCCTAAGGAAGGTTTGGGGAAAAAACCAGGGGCTACAGCATCCCTAACCCTACACCTCTCCTGTAGCCTGCAAGGAATGCTGCATTGGGTAACAGAATGACACGTGAACAGTCAGTGAGAATATTACCTGACAGAATGAGGAGCAGCAGAAGGGCTCTGTGGCTCCTCTGTCAGACTAACTACCACCTTTAACAAAACAATCAGCTTCCTAAGTATCATAATTGGATTTGAAGAAGTTGCAAAACACTACCAGCCCTGAACACACACTTAGTTTAGGAACTCCTTCTGGTCAGACAATGCAAAGAAAGAACAGAGGTAAGCATGCCCATAGCTGATGGAGTAACTGTACCGTGGACAGAGAAAAGACCTGGAGCAAAAGGACAAAAAGAGACAAGTTTTCAGGACACCATATTGCAATGGCTCAGCGTTGATTTGCTGGAGGCCTAGCACTGTCTCATATAGTATTGGCAAGACAACAAATCCAAAAGGCCTTCATGGCATGTCTTGAAGATGTTTCCAGACAGAATTTGCTTTCCTGTCTAACGACACTGATACCCAAGAAAGCCACAACACTCCTCAGCTGGTGTTTTGTGCCAGTGCTGCATAGCTGATCAAACAACAGGAGATTCCTGGTTTATCTGTTATGCTAATTTGTATTGCCATTCGTTACTTTTTAAAAATGTACACCAGGTTTCCCAAAGTAAACCTTTGGAGGACCGGTTGTCACTCTCCAGTGTCAAGTTATGTAATTTGACTAATATCTGGGCCTTCTCTGACCAAGAAAGCAAAAATTCCCACCCAACCAATCAAACAACCCCAACAACAAACAACAGCAAATTCAAAAGAGTTCAAAAGACCCATTTTTCAGATAATTGAATAATGATGTATTCTGCAAACACAAACCCTTTAAAGTGTTTCTGGTTTCAGAAATATTTTCAAAAACCAAGTGTTCTTCATGCTTTCCAGAGTTATCTGAATTCCTTCAAAAGCCCACTCAAGGTTAAAGAAGAAAAACAATGTTATTCTAATGGAACAAAGCATTACATTTTTTTTTCTTTATTACAAGATTTGAAATACAGTTGCAAAAGAAGAGCTAGAAAACCAGAAAGATCCAAGTTTAGAGTTTATCTTGTTAATTTTTTGCTTTTTTATTACCTGGAATTTTTTATTTGATGTTCCTCCTCCAGTGAGATGCTTCAAAGCAGCTCTCAACCCCCCCCCCATTGTTTCTCTGCTACTGTAAGGAACCCCATTTATTCTGCAGCCTTGCTTTAGCTGCTTGAGAATATGCAGCACAGCGATTTTTCCACCTAAGCCCATCATTTCCTTTAGGAAGTCACAGAAATTGCAGGTAGCAGCTCACATCGTAAACATCCTAACTGTATGCTCTAGAGATCATTTCTGTGTACAAACAATTTCAGTCCACTTTCAGCTACTGCAATTTCCTTGATAACAACTTGCTATGTTTACATTCATCTGAAGCATTAAAGCTCACTGGGGGACAGTGTGGGATCTGTTTGATCAACCTGAACAACCTACTCGGGATATTTTCAAAAAGCCAACTTCTAGGCATCTAAGAACACTGGGGGTTTTGGTATTACTTGTGTTTTTCCCTCGGCTGCCTAATCTCCCTTCCTTGCTCCTTAGTGAAGATGTTAATTCAGAGCAGAGCTGGCAGCAGTCCCCCTGCCACCCCAGGGGGTTCCTCCTAGCAGTATGCAGGCAGTCATTAGTCTCTGACTATAGTCTGTCAGGCAGTCCAAGCCACTGGTCCCCTGTTCAAGCCAAACAGGGATGTCACATCATGCCAAGTCATGCCATAAAATAACAGTAGAAATAGCTTACGTTTTCAATCCCTGAGGGCAGCTCCCCATCAGGCTGGGAGATTATAAACCAGACACTAAAGCGTAAGGAACAGTACAGGGGTCTCTGGCTTGCACAGGAGTGAAATGGTTTAACAGCAAACAACTGAAGAACAAAAGGAGAGTTTGAGCCAGGTTCAGCCTAAGTCATTTTACACACCTAACTGATCTGCCTAATTGAGGATCTTTTCTACGTAGGAGGTTAATATACCACTTTATTTATCCGGAGGTGAGACAGCTACATACAAGGGTCGTCTGGATCCTGGGGCAGGATGAACCACTTTCTAAGAACACCCCTCTCTTTCCAGTGACTATAGGGCTCCTTGGGCATTTTTTGGCATGCAGGTTGTATGGGTACCAATTAGAATACTTCAGGCATTTTAATATTTTGGAAAAATAGCTTGCATTTAGCACAAGGACATGCCCATAACCTTCAATGTGCTATTGCTATGAGCAGAGTCACAGGGAAAGACATATGCTTTATAAAAGGAATACCTCACAGTCAGAGGAAAATAGGAAAAGAAATGTAATTTGGAAAAACAGAAAAAAAATTCCAATAAAATAGCATTTTCCCCCTCAAACTGAATTTTTCCAAAGTCTATAGTAAAGCTAACTGGGTACTCTTGAAAAGAGATTTTCTGGTAGCAAACCATTTCTGTAAAAATGTGGACATAGCTGTCCCAGTGATCAGGATGATTCAGTGCTGTTGGAAATATTTAGTAGTTATCTGTAGTGAGATGGTAATATTTTGGTTATTTAGACTTCTGACAAGTATGGATCATTACAAATAGCTCATTATGGAGCATATAAAATGAGGTGGTAACTGGATAACTTGACAACAAATTATTTTCACTATACATAAGTGCATGACAGTCTATATTGGAAAATGATAAATGACATCATTCATGTGCCCTGAATTCACTGTAATCTCTCAAGGGGGGGGGGGGGGTGGGGTGTGAATCTAGGTTAAATAATGGGCAACTAAAGAGAGACATATGTTCAATGTGCACCACAGATCAGAAAGGCAACAAGACACTGGAAATCCTGCAAGGATAGCTTTTCTCGAGCTGGAGCTGCCAGTTGAAACTGAGAAATGCAGACATTTCTTTTTCTCTGATAAATCCTTTAAAAGACCCATCTCTCCCTCCACTCCACTTAGGCACAAAGTTGGTAGCGCCACGTGACACTGGAGGAAGCGTTGCTTTGATTTCCATGTTACTGCGCATGGCATTGGCAGTCCAGCCCCGTTCCACACACCTTGTGCTGTGACTCCAGCCATTCATCTGAGGCTGCACTGCGAACTGCCAGGTAACGCCCGGGTGAGAAAGCAGGTGTCTGATCACCTCTGATGAAACCATCCAGATCACTTGTGCACGCTACTTGCATTTGTAAGGAAGGGATGAGGAGCTGACCCATGGAGAAAGGCTTTTTGCTGCCCGTGGAGACAACTACTGCAGGATGACGCTAGAGACAGATGCCATCCAGATTGTTGGGAAAGCAAAGGGAGAGGTGGTTCCTCCAAAAACAACCCAAGCTAATGGAACACCTCGCAGTTTTTATCTCTCTGCTTTCTTGCCGGATGCATCCCCAGGTTCTCCATGCAGATAGAAGGTGGGCTCCAGAAGGGAGAGGCATGGGCAGAAGCAGCTGCCCTGAGGGGCAGTCTGGGCAGTGGGGGGACAGGGTCAAGCCAGCCCTGAGATGCATGCGTGGCTCTGGCCCGGCATTTCGTCTGTGCAGGAGGGGGGCTGGCGGCAGCTGGCGAGCCAAGTCAGAGCATAGCCAAGTGAGAATGTTCTGGCAGCCCTTCCTGGCAGCCTAAGCAAAGTTATTTATCACTTTGTGCATTTTCCTTCTCATCTGTGTACAGCCGGCTCCAATGGCTCAGCTTGCATTTTGCCTTCCAGAGCCAAGCCAGTCCCTTGGCTCTGCTCGGTCTTGGCTGTCCATTCACGCCTTCTGTCTCCTCCAGAGCTGCCTGGAGCAGTGCAGGATCACAAAATAGGAGTAGGTGTCTGTAGCCAGGGAAGAGATTGAAGCATCAACAACCTACACCAATGGCAAAGACCACACCTCTCCTCTGGATGGGCTCATGCCAAGCTGCTGTTTACTGCGGCTGCGGAGCTGTGCACAGTTGTTTCTGCTGCTCCCAGGCAGCCTCTGCTGGGGAGCTCCAGTGCCTGCCGGCAGCTATGAGACATTTTCTTTCATTTATTGTAGGGATTGTGCCTTTGCACTGATTTTTTCCAAACTGGTGGATGTAACAACAGTGAATTCACAGCAATTTTTTCCAGTCCTATGGACTCTTTCCCATACTGCTGGTGTATTTTGCCAAAATGTCTAAAAACAGCATATAAATTGGGCTTGGAAATAGTACCAGCTGCATTCAGATATTTATAAGGCTCACATTTGATCTTGATAAGGATACACCATATTCTTCTAAACGCTGAACATTACAAAAGCAGATCAATGCTAACTCTATCACACTTTGCATCATCAAAAGTCTGGGCCACAGTTTGTCCTAGATTTCAGGACTTTGCCTAAAGAGAAAACCCTTGAATTTAGCTGTCATTCCTCTCCTACTCCCTGAGCTGTCCATGCAGTTTTGTCTGGGGCTCCTAGATTTGGTGACAAAGTAAACAGCAGGACTGCATCTGACCTTGCCAGGTTTTGGGCAGCATACTTAAAGATTTATGTTTTCCTACTGGATGACACACTCTAGAATGTGCTAGATAATTCCCAGCTATGCAAGGCCGGATCTTGACCACTTTCTACCCAGTTTAGACCCAACAGGACAAAATCTCCTATCATTCTGATCAGACACTTTTTTTTTTTAAAGCATTCTGATCAGATGATGGAAGAATATAAAAGAGGACAAAGTGAGGCTGAAGGGGGTACCTGGCCTGCAGTAGATTCCCAAAAGCACGCATGACAACAAACTGCATTGAATAGCAGCTTCCCATCATGAGCCTCTAATTTTCACATCCTGAGAACGTTCCAAAACCGGACTGCAATTTCTCAGATTTTGTCTCTGCCTGAAGGTAGAAGAGGAAGTTGAGTAAAATCCCTTCAGACTTTCTGAAATGAGGAGAGAATGAAAAATTGCATTTTCTTATTGTAATAAAAATTCTAACCATTTTTTTTCTCTGTAAAAGGCCACATCAAACTGCTTGGAATTTGAAACTTGGTGTGGGTATAGCTCTCATTACAGGCCAGATTCAAAGCAAGCTGAGATCAATAACTGTGCCTCCTTTGATTTTGCCTGACACTGAAGAAGACCCTACAGCTAGGTAAACAACTCCTAGAGAAGATCGTTCGGAACAGTTGTGCCTATTTTCTACTTGGGAGTTGCCTGGGAACAAGCTCAGTTTGTTTGCAATGTGTCTAGGGTTTAGATGTATTCACCAAAGCCTAGCTTTGCTCCATCCTCCTCAATTTTTATTTTAGAACCTTGCTCCATGAATAATCTCCTCAAAGAAAATATCCACTGGCAGATGAAAGGACATCTTTACTTAAGGAGTTTGTAACTAAATCATTTCTACACCCTTTTTTTTTTTTTTTTTATAGGGCGGTCACAAGCAGATGATTTTGTCAGTATTATGGATCATTTGCACATACCCCAGTGTATCTGAGGTCCTGAAGGCTGTTAACATTTCAGCGTACTGCCACGTAGAGAGCTCCTATGTGGGAAGTTGAAGGGTAGCACTCCTGACTTCCCTCCCAGCAAAGCCCTTGGTGGACCAAGGACTGATCTCCACATTTCCCTGCAGCTCCAGCTTCTGGACCGTCCTTTCTCTTGACACTGGAGCTCAAAGGTCTTCCTTTGTTAAATTCTACTTCAGTTGGTTTAATTCTCTTTTCTTGCTGGAAGAGGATTTAGTAAAACAAACAAAACATTTTACCAATGTGAATATTCACACTTAATGACAAAACTCTAAAACAGGAAGGTCATTTCTTGGGGAGGGAGACTGGTATTATTTTGAATGAAGGGAAGAGTGCAAAGATCTTGCAATATTTGCTGTAAATGGGTTGTTATGGTGAACATTCCTGTCAGCAAGTTCATTAGCTCAGAGATCCACGAGTGAACAGAGACCAAAAAATATGTTTAAAAATTCAAGAACAGATTAACGGACAATATTTTGCAATCTTTGTTTAGCTCTGCTTCTCACTGAGAATTAGTAACTTTACTCCAGGCCAGATTCAAATAGTCTTACTCATGCAGAGCATCACCATGTTTTATGAATAACCCCAGTGATATTTAGGGCTATATTTTGGAATAAGACTGGAATCAGAGAAAGTCAGTGGGAGGCATGGGCTGAATCACCTTGATTAATAAGTGTAAGATTGTTAGTTTTATATGTGTCTATATAAATAAATATAATGGGAATAAGGAGGATGTCTGGATTGACAGGCATGTGAGGGAATTTATAAACATCTTTTTGCAACATACAGCAGATTCCCTTTTTAATAGAAGAGAACAACACCCAAAAGTTACTTAATATCAGGAAAAGAGGAATTCACACCTTCAGAAACAATAGAACATCAGGCCATTTTGCGGGTTGTACTCTCAACAGTTCTGGCTGTTGCCTGTGATATTACATAAGATCTATGCTGCTCTTCATAGAAGTGATGGATGAAGTTTTCAGAGCTGCTCAAATGTCTTGAAAGCATGTGGTCCATTTTCCAAAATAATAGGGTCCTTGGGATTCTAAATCC
Source organism: Acropternis orthonyx (assembly GCA_035583155.1). Lineage (NCBI taxonomy): Eukaryota > Metazoa > Chordata > Aves > Passeriformes > Rhinocryptidae > Acropternis > Acropternis orthonyx. The sequence continues at coordinate 16,191,445 of JAWWEU010000158.1, forward strand.
CTTGAATTTCAGCACTTCTGGGAATGGTCTCATTACCTTCTAAATCAGTATGCATTTTCCAGTTTGTTATGTTCCCCATTTCATTTTATCTCTGGGTTCCAGCCAGCACCATACATCAACAACAAGATCATCAAAAGACAGGATTAAAAGGGAAAGCACAGTTGTGCCTGACTGCTCTGTCGAAATGTCTCCAAGACCCATCGCAGACTCCTGACGTTACCAGTGAGCGAGGAAGGAACCAATTCAAAGCTCGCTGATGTAAAGGAAAGTCCACTCATTTCTATGGATTTCAATGGGGCTTGGATCAGACCCTGGAAGAATAAGGATGACATAAAAATAACATGACATCTGCCAGATTCACCAATATGCTCTGATGTTTTGCCCGGCTCAATGATGCAAAGCAGATGGAGAGTACTGACAATCCTGGCCCTCTTCAATCACTTACTCCATCTCTCGGATTAGTTTTCATCAGGCATTTTATTCATGACATAAATACATTTATCTCATTAGTGCTTTTGCAACAGTATCTCAGAAGAAAATTCACCAGTTTTTAGCTTTATCAGAGTAAAGTTTTCTGTGTTTTGTCATTTGGTGACTACCAATTTTCATCGAGGTTTCCAAGAAGCTTACTATTGAGTCTCTGAGTTTTGCTGTACTTGTGCAGGGCTTGTAATTAATTGAGTTTAAGTGTCTTTTTCTTCCATATACCAAGCAGAGTGCACAATTGTGCCAATTGACTGTTGCACCCTCAAATAAAGCAATAGGACAATTACTCTGCAAAATACAAAGCTTACCTTAAGTTCAAGCACACGCTTAAATCATATCAAAGCTATCACAAATAAATATGTACACAGTTTGCTGAATCAACGCCAGAAGATGCATTTAAAAGAAACTAGACTGCTTTGAAAGTTACTGCATTCTGTCCCTACCCTCTCCTGCCTATGGCTACACGAAAGGGAGCTAAAATCAATTGGGAAACACTTAACAGATGAGAAGTTTGTGCACTGTGCCTCAGAAAAAAAGAGAAGGCATTGCTATGTCTAACATTATATGCCAGGAATAAGCAAGAAAGATGTAACACAGGCTGGGCTTTTAGTATGCATGGTTACAATAAATACAGGCATTAATACACATTAGAAGTTGCTGAATGACTGAGAAGTTGAGTAGATTGGATGATATCCCTCAAAATGAAATAATCTATAGTTGGCTGGTAATTCATTTCTTCCGAGATGCTTTTTGCTTGACTCTGCATATATTCCTCATTGCGGAAATAACTTGGGAGACTGTAGTCTGGCTCCAGCCTCAAGCCAGCTAACCCGGGAGTGAGCACTAGTGCTGAAAGGCATGATCCGAGTTTCCATATTCCCACCAGACAAGAAACTCTATGAAAATGTCCCAAACTATTTGGTTAACAGCTGTGCTGCTCAGAGCTTGCTCCCTGGCATAAGGACCTGCCTGCATTCACACCACATAAGGGCCGAATTGGCCCTGTACACTTTTGCACCCATATTTTAAAGGCATTTCCAGAGCATGTCCTGCTCATCAGACCTGAGTGTGGCTTGGGATGTCTACACCCTGGAGTGACGCTCTCCTGCCAGCTATAGCACATCTATGAGTTTTGGCCTGCAGTGACACGTGTATGACCATGCTTGAGCACACAAAGAGATGACAGACAAAAAAATGCACAAGATCCAGCACAACACTCATGCACAAGCCTGGGTTATTTCATTTTAGAGGTATTTTTACTTCAATGTTCCATCACATTTTAGAGGTGAAAATCAGACTGCTTGCAGAAGGATGGGTAAGGCACTGAGACAAACCTGCCACATACACTTTGGCCAAATGACTTACAGTGAAATGCTACTCCTGGCTGCAGCAAAGATCCTACTGACTTACAAAGGGGAAAAAAATATTAACCCTATGTACCCAAATTCTCCCTCTGAAAAGAGAAGATTGCTTGTTATATCTCACTTGTCATCTCTCTGGACTGCAAATCATTCAAGGCAGGAACTGTATCTCTATGGGCACAGCTCCAGCACAGTCAAGTCCTAGCCATGGGTGAAGTTTTACGCATCACAACTCTTCTTCGTTTAGACTGAACTGCAGTTTTACCATGTCTAATTTTGTCTTATTGCTCCTAACATTATAGCATTTGGCCATCCTTCCTCTCCCCTCCATTCTGTTTATTTGTAGAAAGGAAGAAATGCCACAGAAAAATGGTTTTGTGCTGTTACATAAAGGTTAAACCAGAATCAAGATATTACTGGAACAAATAGTGAGACAGAGCTGAGATGTTTATTTTCCTGTTGGGGCATAGTGATGATGAGATCATGTGCACTTTAACTCTGCTGCACCAGTACCACACCTAGACCAAATCAATCACTAGCAGTCCAGTTCCCCAGTCTTTTGGGCAGACTTGAAAGTCCTGGCCTTGGGTATTTCATACCAGATCCAGTGTAGGTGGAAAAAAGTCATTGAAATACAATGAAGCTGCCCTAAATAGACCATCAGAAAGACACTTTAATACATGAACAGCAGACTGTCGGCAAGGGACCAGGATGCAGTATCTCTGTGTAAGCTAACAGCATGATTGTGACTCTAGGGACTCACCAATTTTGAGGGCACCAAGCCGGGAAAATGATTTCCAATATGATCTCCTACAGAAATCTCTCTTTTGGCTTCCATCGACCATAATTGGTCCCACTTCTGGGCACAACAGAGAAACAAGAAAAGCTTCAGGAAAACAGCTCCATGTGACTACTGCACTGCGGTCTCTGTTCAGTTTGAAAGCAAGTCCTTGGCCCCATATGCCTCAATGACTCCTGCTTCAACCCCTTGCCCAGCCATATGTATCTATCTTGTTTATTTTTGGAGGCAGAATATATTTTACATGGTTTGAGTGACCCTGGGTGAAACAGTTCTTCCTCCAAGCTTTCTCCATCAAGACAGGACTATAAAACAACCGTCCTGTTTTCCATGACAGTTCTGTCCAACAGCAAGTAAAGCACAATCAAGAGATTATTCAAAAGCTCTCAGGAATGGTCACTGGAGTAGATTTCACAGCCAGTGACATCAAGACTGTAAAACATTTTTGCTGGAGCATTTTACACTGCTTTAAATTTCGAATTCTTTCGAGAGTGTCTGAGGATTTTTCAAGAAACAAACACAACCCTCATCCTCCATGCACACACACATGCACACAAAAAGCCCCTTTGTGGCATGGGGAGCCAGCATCCTGAGGCTCTGACCTCAGCTCACTCCTCAACTTTGTCAATCTTACTGTATAATCAGTGTAGATTGAACAGCATTTGCGAAGTGGTAGGGCTGGGTTTTTTCTATCTCTTTTTTTTTTAATTCTCCTCCCCTCCATCTAGGGTGTTCAAGGAAGAGAGCCTGTAGTTCAGATGTGGCTTGGGAAGCACCTAATGAGAGTCCTTAGCTTGCTAAGATGAGGTGCTGTGGTGGTATCTTAATAGGATGTTTGGAGATTTCCTTCCCCTAGGGTAGATTCTTAGAATATTTTGAGGTTGTCTCTTTGGAACTGAAAATAAAAAGGTAGCTTTGCTGCTTCACAGATTCTTTGCATCCTTTCCTCTCAGTAATCAAGTGAGAGCCAAAACCACCATGCAGGATAAAACCCCAAAGGGACAGTTCAAGATACAATAGCACTAACTGGCAAGAGTGGCAGCACATCGGGCTAGTGCTTTGGAAGACACAGCCTCTAAAGTCCTGCTGCTGGGAGGAACAAGCCCCTCCACTTCCATTTTCACCTCTGGCTCCGCGGAGTTACCAAACCCAAACCTCCGCACTCCTTGCTGGAGAAGCCAGCAGCCAAATGTCCTTTCCCTATCCCCATGACATTTTCACAGGAAAACCAAAATAAATTGGCTGAAGACAAGAGTTGCTTGAGACTAATTTTCACAGCTCACCCTCACTTCATCCTTCCGCTGCACATCGATCCTCAGCCACTTTGAAGCCTTCTTAAACCTCATCACTCAGCTTCCTTGACTTTCCACACTGAAGGCTTGGTACAACACTTCTCACACGCTCTCCCTGCACTGCAAAAACATACTTTGCTTGAAGTTCAGTGCTCAAGCCTTGTCAATGGAAGGGAGACTAATCACATCACAGCATTCAGTGCTTCATTAGCAGCTTTCCCAAACCAGGGATCCCCTTCAAAGTGAGGAAAGTGCTTACAGTTTTAATCTCGTGACAGCTGCCTCAAATTATGTATTGCTGTATTAAAACTTACTGCAAGTTGATTTCTCTGCTTCACTCAATTCACCACACGTTAACACGCAAACTAATAAGCAATACTTAAAATGTGCCCTCTCCATGAAACCACCACTATTACTGTCAGTGTGGGCAGCTGGCATGTTGCTTGCTGCAGAGCAACACAGACCTCTAGCAATCCCCCTTAGATCTTGTAGTTTATTATAGAGTTAGAGATATATGACTACTGCAGACAAAACAAAATCATAGCCAAAACTTCACTTAAAATCTCCAAAAATCCAAATCTTTATTATGCGTCAAAGGAGTTTGAGTAATTCCATTGATTTTAAACACATTCTTTGTTACTTCCTCTCAGCTGGAAGCAGATACACAGAGGGAAAAACCCTTGTGATATACTCACAGCCTGACCCAAGTTGTTCTTACAAGATTTCCAATTTCTGTTCTGCATCAAAAATATGTATTATCCATGAGCCATTGGCAGGACAGAACCCAAGACTTCCAGCAAGAAAAACCACAGGGTTTGGGGGTTTTTTGCTATTGGAGTTAAAGGGCTCAAAACTGGGGTAAGTACTTACAGCTTCCTCTAGGTGCTAGAAATAAAAACCTTAACCTCTAGCAATACGTTTGACTATAGGGGAACCTGATGTATTTAATGAATAGATTCAGTCCCTGTATTACATCAGTCATTCTTATTAGCAAATGGACTTTGCACTCAGGTCACTGGGAGTAGTCCAAGATCACACACATTTATAAAACTGGACCCTTAAACCACACACAGTCCCTTTGAGGTCACTCTACTGTTCTCAGTTTATACGCGAGGAAAGGCAAATACACATCTGCAATTACACTTTTGGATATACTTCTCTGGACCAAGGTGAAAATTTCACCCTTTCAAATGAATTTATTGTCACAAATCCCCAACAAAGTGGCCTTTTTGTTTGGTGTTCCTGATTTCTTTCTGTCTTTGCATACTCTGTGGCTTTCCAGAAGTACCACCTCACCCCCAGCACAGCACCCATATTGGCAGCAGCTCTACCTGCACTACCAGGACTCCAAGTCCCCTCCTGCCAGCAGGGAGTTGATGAGCAGTCACCCAGTTGAGAACCCGCTCAGAGCCAGGGGGGACCTAAGCCCATTTCTCAGGGCAGCCAATTCACTCTTCCTCCCTTCCAGCAGGACATCTCTGCTTCAGATGTATGGACCAGATAGTCCTTCAATTCCCCTGCTTTTCACAGTGCCCAGTCTAGATGACAAACTCTTCTATTCCCTGCTTTTGTACAACAGCAGATGAAATGGAACTTTAATGTCAGCTGGAACCCCTTGGTGCTATTAATAAAAACAACGATAATAACCAGAGAGGTTTGCAAATTAGCAACCCTTGCTACAAACAGTGATACACCCAATTTAGCACAAAACATTGCAGGCTCTTGCCTGCTTAGTGGCTATTTTAATCACTGGTGACTAATGCCTGTGAGGGCTATTCCAGGGTTTGACATGCCTTAAACACAAGAAAATAGGGAAATCTTGTAGAGACAGAGAGGAGAGGAAGAGGGCGAGGAATTGGCCAAAGCCAAAGGTTCGTCACCTAAAAGCGCTCAGTTCGTACCATTGGTTTTGCTGCTGTTGCTACTGCATTTGCTGGGGTCACTGACCAATTCCCCCTCTGAATAATAACATCATTTCTCTTCTTTTGGTGTGAATCTAGGAAAAACAGTCATGCTCTGGAACACAAACAAAGGCTACCTGTCCCTTCCTTGGTTATGGAAATGGGGGTCAGCCTTTTTATTTTCAAAGGGGACAGAGCTGGAATGCTCCTTGGCACACCACCAGAAAGGAAATATCTGCTTAAATATTTGACGGGAATAGAAAAAAGAGAGGAGAGGAAACAATGCAAAGGGGGATGGGGAGAGGGAACTTTTCCTTCATACAGGGGAAAAGGGCTGCATGGAAAATGAAGCCTCAACTTACCTCTGCACTGGGCAGTACTGTGCTTCACGTTCATGAAGTGAGCACTTTTCTGTTAGACCACTGTGCTTAATTTTCTCCATCTTAGCTTTCTAAGGACTAAAAAAGGTTTCCTAGTTGAGTAAAGCTGAATAGAGAGCCACTAAGCACCACAGCCCTCAACTAGATATGTGTGTTTACCTAAGCCGCTATGATCTTTTTTCCCCACAGTAGGTTAAGTCTTACAAGCACTTGAATCTACCTGACAACATCCAGATCACATTAAGCAACACTCTGGGGGATAAAAAGAAAAGAAAAAACCAAAAACCAAACAACAACTTTCGAAAAAAGTTTTGGAAAAAAATTTGGATTTAAAAAAGAATTGCAGGGGCAAAAAAGACATTCTTTGGAGCTAAAGTATAAGACAGTGTTTGATAACACAAGTGACCAAAGTTGTTCTGGCTAACAGCACCCAAACCAACCTTATTTATCTGAAGGACACCAGAATCATAGAATGCTTTGGATTATAAGGGACCTTAAAGATCATCTAGTTCCAAACCCTCTGCCTTGGACAGGAACACTTTCCACTAAAACAGGTTGCTCAAAACCCCAGCCAGCTTGTCCTTCAACACTTCCAGGGATGGGGCATCCACAACTTCTCTGGCCAACCTGTTCCAGTGTCTCACCACCCTCACAGTAAAGAATTTCTTGCTGATATCTGATTTAAATCTACCCCTTTTCAGTACCAAACCTTTATCCCTCAAAATGCTCCCTGACAAAGAGTTCCTCCCCATCTTTCCTGTAGATTGCCTTTAAACATTGGAAGGTTGCCATGGGGTCTCCCCAGAGGCTTAAATTCCTTTTTCCAGGCTAAATAAGCCCAAGTCTCTCAGCCTGTGCTCACAGGAGAGGTGCTCCAGCACTCTTATCATCTTCATTGCCTCCTCTGGGCTCACTCCAGCATGCCCATGTCTTTCTTATGCTGGGAGCCCCAGAACTGAACACAGTTCTTCAGGTGAGGTCTCATGAAAGAGGAGCAGAGAGGGGAATAACCTCCCTCGACCTACTGGCCATGTTTCTTTTAATGTAGCCCAGAATGTGGTTGGTTCTCTTGCCTGAAAGCACACATTGCTGGCCATGCCCAGTTTTTCATCCCCCAACACCCACAAATCCTTCTCTGCAAGGCTGCTCACAATCCACTCATCACCCAGCCCTCATGCATGTTTGGGACTGCCCTGACCCAGATGCAGGATCTTACAATGGGCCTTGTAGAGCTTCATGAGGTTCACATGGTCCTACCTCTCTAGTCTGTCAAGGTCCCTCTGGATGGCATCCCTTTCCTCTAGGATATCAGTAGATGACAATTTGGTGTCATCAAAGATGATGAGAATGTGAGACCAGGTCTTCTGCTTTCTCCGGTGTACTCCAGCTGACCAACCAGCACCATAAAATCCCTTTACTCATGTCATGACTGGGTAGAAAGCCACCCCTGAGTACTCAAGACCATTTCCTTCAGCACTTGCTAATTTCATGGCAGCTGAGGAAATCCATGAACTCTCCAGAGCCAAGGAGGTAGAGATACAACAAAGTAAAAGGCCTGGCAGACAAATATTGCAAAGGGTAGGACAAGAGTTCAAAACATGCAGCATGCCAGTCCTGTTCTTTGAGGGCTAATGTGCAGCTTAACTTTTGAACAGAAGATGTGGGGAGACTGGTTCAAATTCTCCAGTTGGCTTCTCCTCTCTATTACAGCATCGCAAACTCACATATATTTTGTGGCCCCATAAAATCTTTACATTCACTTAGGTCACTGCAGGTTTAGTTTTACAGTGTTGGAGGTTCCAAACAGGACTGATCATAAACAGCTGCTTCTGTTTTTAACTAAGAGGGGAATCTTTTTGGTTTATTGCTCTTGTGGCCACTAAGTACTAACACTGGAAAGCTAATCATCCAAGTTGCCTTGGACCTATTTCTCAAAATATGTTGGTTTGGGGGTTTTTTTTCAGTACATGTTTGTTTACCAATGTGGCTCCAGTTTGTTGTCTAAGATTTGTAGACCCCTGGTGTAGCTACAGGGAATATTTCTAGAGTGTTCCTTTTCTGAGAAGTCTGCAGCTTAAATAACCAGTCTCTTTTCATGAGGCTTCTGCACCAGCTAGTTGCACTAATGTGGCTTCTCTCTCCTTTCTGTCCTCTCTCACCTGACTGTCATCTTAAGCCATAATTTGGCTATAGTGAAGGTGTCACCCCTGTAGATGTTGGTAACAAGCAGAATGTCACGTGGTACATAGTGCAAGTCCAACTTTCATTATTGCAGTTCTTGAGCTGTTTCACTGGGATCTTTTATTTGTTACTCCCTGTATATTTTATCTTTAGACAGTAGATATGACAGGCTGTCTGCCTGTACTTGTACTTCACAGATCAGACAGGAAGCTCCTAATTGACAAGAGGAGGAACTGGAAGTTCTGGGGGTGGCCACAGTTGGCAAAGTTCACACATTCACTGATAAGCTCTCCAAGAAAACATACCCTACAGCTTGTTCTGGCCTGCAACTTGCTAGGTACTCCTGAGTACAGAATCTTCTGCAGTCACTCCATCCTTGACCAGATTTTCAGGAGAACTCAGTGCACTGAGATGCAACATCTGTGGTTTCATAAAAGCATCCTTTGGAAACCTGGCCTGTATTTGGTTGCAAAGAGGGACTCTCTTGGAAATCTAGTCTTAACAATTATGAAGAACTCTGGAAAAATGACTTTTGCTTCTTCTGACACACGGTGTAGCTTTTGCAGGTGCTGCAAGCTCCAATATAACTGTGTCATTGAGGCTTGTGCTCTGCAAGGTGATGACAAAAGTCTAAGACATCTTTTTTTTTTTTTTTTTTTTTTTTTTTGTTTTTTTTTTTTTTTTTTGTGTCATCCACTGGTGCAGGGGTTCCACATACAGAACCGTATCAAGAGCAAAAGGGTTCCAATCCTAACTCAGCTGAACTTTCAAAGCTGCTTGGAAACCTAGTTCACATTAAACTTTATGGGAACTGGACATCCAAATTCCCTAGGTGGCTTTGCAAAACACAGCTGTAACTAATTGCTGTGCAGAAAGGTTTGGAGAAAAGATTTTGATCTAGAAAAGGAGAGAGAGAGATTTCGATGCCAAAAAAGCTTTTGCAATAGATTCTCACATGGTATCCACACTGCCGATTCTGGGCTATCTCATCAATGAAGTAAATGGAGCCATTTTATAATGGCTAATCCTCTCTCTGTAACTCTTCATGCACCTGCAGAGGTTATAAACTAAGTGGGAGAAAGAATTTCTTTTGCTGAGTTTCTAGTAATCCCTGCCACTGCAAGCTATGGGGCTGAAAGGTCGAATAAATCAAAACAACTGATGAACAATTCACGCCCAACTCATTCCCATTGAAGAAATTGTCACATTCCATCAGTGAGGCTGGTAAAATCTGTGACCATCTCAACCCTTATCAAGCCTTAATTTCTTCTTCCTGTTTTGGCAATAATTTAACGTTAAAGGTCACAGAGCGAAATGCTCAGAGTCAGGAAGCTGAGGAGTTCTGATTTGATAACAACATTATTTAGCCCCACGAAGCCCCACTTGGTATTTTCTGCTCCTTTGTTCCTTTTCAAGACCATGATCCATCTCCCACTGAAGACAATGGGAGCATTTCCACTGAATTTAATGAGACTTGGATCAGGCCTAAATGTCAGTATTACTCTATTAATATTTATGCTGTTGGAAGTATGTCAGAAAATATACAGGATGTGCAGAGTGGCTGAGTGAGTGATGAGAATCATAAATTTTCCTGACAGTCACTTCTTTGCAAATCCTTAACATTTCTAATCTTACCATGGCAGTAATAAAATAGCAGGATTCTAACCTTCTCCTCTTACTGTACAAACCTTTCTGCACTGTAATCTGTCTGAGTTGGCTCCAGAGTTGAAAAATCATCTGTGTTGCAACTCCCTATCTAGCTCATGTCTAGTCTCTTTTTCTCTCTCACACACATATATAAGAAATTGAAACTGTTATTTTAGAAGTTGCACATTAAGTGGTCAAAATTAAAAGGTTCTCAAAACCGACAAGCCGTATGATTTACAGTGTTTAAAGATCCTTAGCTTAGCAGTCTTCACAGCCTTCAAAGCGGAGGAGCTGAGGAACCAAACCTGTTACTGCAAGGCTCCCACAAACATGACAAGTGGCAACTGCTCTGAGAAGGTTTCTCCAGGCTGTTTTCCTTGGTGTTTTCTCTCAACATGAGGAAAGGGCCAAGTAGTGTGGCAACAAGCAGAGCCTGCTGGCTTGCCATGGGAATGCCTGTCACCTCGGGGTGTGTGGCAACCACAGTGGCCAGACCCTCTTTGTGCAGCTGCTCCAACCTCCCTGTTGCTGGAGAAGTGATGGGCAAAACACTCCCAGCGGCCAGAAATTTTTGTTTCCCTTGAATAAGTCTCCAGACGGTCGGATTCCTCCCTGCCTCACCGCCCCTTCCCAGTGAGCAGTGCTTGCCTGAGTGGGTGGAGGAATGCGGGCAAGCTCGCAGCATAATAGTCAACTGACCACCAGAGCTGTAGAGTAAGGTCACTGGGGAAAAACAGTCATTGAAGAATGTGGCTGAGCTATGCCCAAGCTATGCGGGAGGAGGCTTTTTCTCCTTTGGCATGCTGAGCCTGCCCAGGGCCACAGACAGGATGGCAAGGGGCTGGGAGGCACTGAGAAACCAGGAGGAGTTGCTCTAAAGAGATGACCTGGAAGGGGTGGCTGCTAGATATGTTTGCAGGACACTGCCTTCTATCTCTGCTTAGCTACCTACAGGCTGGTCTAGACTGAAGTGTAGTATGAGAGAACATGGAAATTGCATACCAGTTAGGTAGGTAGAACACAAAAAGGTTGATACAAGGTAATTCTGTGGTGCTGTTGGAGACACGCTTCTTCTGGTATCCACATTAATTCATTGCAGATTAAGAAATACACTCCAAGCTAAAGAGGCTAAATCACTGCCTGGTTGAGGTGGAAGAGGACCTTTTAAGGTCACCTTGTCCAATCTGTTCTGCTCAAGCAGAGTCACCTAGAGCCAGTGGCCCAGGACAATGCATTGCACTAGAAGAGACAGCTGTTCAAAGTGCCCAGCTTCTTTTGTATCTGGGTGGTGATCTGTTCCTAGGGACAGTTTCCTCTGATTCTGTGAAGCAGCAGTCCAACTTCTCAGCTTGAGCCTGTCAATCCAAAACCCCAAATCTGAAGGATTCGTTCACTGAGGGACATTTTTGTCAGTGCAGCCATGACAGTCCTGACCATTTCCCATGTTGCTAAGCAGCAGCGTATGCAAAACCAAAATCTAGACACTGAAGCTGGGATTTCCATCAAAGCATAAAAGATTTCAGACACCAAAAGTCCTGAGATGCTGGGCAGCTTGCATCAGTATGATCCTTTTCAAATTCCCACAAAACCAGCTTTTGCAAAACTACTTTTCATTTCTGAAAATAGAGCAGTCAGTTCCACAACAGCCTTCGAACGGGTGTTTTATCGCTCTGGTGATGGGTGAAAGGGCAGGAAGCAGAGGGACAGGATGGAATTTTGAGCACGACCCAAGTCCTGCCAGGACACAGGGGAGGGACACTTTCCGAAAAAAGAGAAGCTTTGCCATGAGGGAAGTGGACTGCCTTGCCTCCATATCCTGTGGATCCAAACTTCCCCCTGAGCGTGACATGTCTTATGAAAATATGCATGCAGACTTCTCCAAACTGCTTCCCGCTCTACTCTGGCAGAAGGGCCAGTTCTTGACAGCCTGAGATTTGAGCAAAAAATAGCCCTGCCACTCAGACCATGTTAGTGCAGTGGAAATGAGGGAAGAATCATGCCTAATATTACGTTTTGGCTGGAGATTTCCTGTGGAAATCTTTGACAGGCAGAAAATAAAGTGTTTGATGAGATGTGTCACCAAAAGTATCAGCTCTCCTGACTGCTTGAAAGTGAAAATTCCAATAATGGCAAAAAACCCCCACAATGGTTCGTATCATCTGGGCATGAAGTTTTTCCTTCTTTCCTCTACAGAGCCAGCATTTCCTTTAGAAGAAGGATCCCAGACCAGTCCTTCTCACAGTATATCGCTTAAAAGATACTGGTGCTTCACAGAAGCAGTTTTTGGTCTTTTTCCTTCCCATGGAAAAATTGCAGTTTTATGGACCTCACTTTGGAGCATCTTACAACAGCTTGACTCAGAAAACATTAAAAGCCCTTTGGCAGTCTTGGCTAAAACTAATTCAAACTTTGACAAGTGGTTATGTGACTGGAGTTAGTATTTCACGTCCTACAACAGTTTATTGCTTATGAAAATTATCATTCTCCTTGAAGTGTTCAATTTGACTAAAACTGCTTTTTTCAGCAGAAATAGTTTGGAAATGTCCACTGTAGCACTGAAGGTCAGACAAATAAATAATTTATTTCTCAGTTGTTTTGGAGCCCTCTCTCTCTAGCCATTTACTATTTTCATTCCAATGAACCCCCACAAAGTCCTTATCAGGCCTGAAATTACAGTTAAACTTTAAATTTGAGGATTTTTTGCCCAGTTTTCAAACTTACGCTGAGACAAACTCAACATTCACAATCACTCTGGGCCACCAGTAGTTCTTTCAGGCACTTTTTTTGGTCAGAAAACATAACATGTTAGGAATTTAAACAAAGGTGATGTATCAGCAAATGACTCTCAGACAGTGTGATCTCATCTCCCAGCCACGCAACATTTGGGAACAGGAATGAAGTTTGCTGCCCTTTAGCAACAGACCAACAAAGCAGACAATAGTTAAAATATCCATACCATTTAAAACACAAATGTATCATCTCAAACCTGCCACTTCCCTTCCTTTCCCACCCCACAGAAGATAGAAATGGACTATTTGTCATCTAAAAAAAGTTCTGTGAAGCAAGAGGAGGGATGTAGGCAATCATTTTTGGTTTAGACATGGAGGTAAATACTCAGCACCTAATTTTTCAAGCATTAGCTGGATGAGAGGATCACTAGTATCATCATAAGCTCAGTTACAATCTAGACAAAACTTTGGGAAGTTCTTACGAGGGGAGCTGGATCCACATGGCTCCGTGGACAGGAGCAGAAAGCAAGCTCAAAGCCCTCAAGCCAGGATGCAAAGCTGGAGTGTGAGCTGGTGACCCAGTTTCACTCCTCAGACTGCATTTGAAGTTTTAAACCCTTCAGACTAGGGATTGTCTCTTATTGTGTATGAGATGGAAAGAACCCAAGAATAAAGGGATCCTGATCTCTGGGCATCTCAGATTTATTGTAATACCAGTTAAAAAAAAAATAAAAAATGTTTTCCTGCTTTTTCTGAGATTCTGCTTCCATTTGGGACTTGAACCAGAATAAGTAGAGGTTCAAGGAAATAAATAAGAAAAAAAGCAGAAGATCTAATGAAACTTGGTATCCTTGATATGCTTGATGAGCCCATGAAGCATTTCCCATGGCTGAGTTTTTTCCTAACATCTTCTCCCTGTGTGACTTTTTGTGTCTAAGTTCTGAGATTTACACACATTAGTGGGACATGTGTCTTCATCAGCTCTAAATTTCATTATATCTGTAGAAACTGAATTATCTTTGAAATCTCTACTCCCTTCACAAATTAGGCTGAAACCAGATTATGAGTCCTAAGGAAGGAAATGGAGGGAGAAGCAGGCACACAAGTTCGTATACAACACACATTCACATAAACCTTATTTCCTTAGAAAATTGGCTCGAAAAAATATGCAAAATACTTTCTCAGGTCTTGAGTGCTGGAATTGGATCTGCCCTGGTTTGCCTCCATCCACCAGCCACAGCAAAATGGTTACGAATATGTCCAGTAATGCACACTGCAGCAAGTTGTGCCTGGTTATCTCCTTCAGAAAGGGGATCAGACCACAGAAAGCTGAGGTGGATGTAGAAAATAAAGAGTGGCCTCACTGAGACAGACTGAAAGTTCATCTAACTGGGTGTCCTGTCCCTAGCAGTGGCCACAACAGACACCTAAGGAGCAATAAAGTTCAGCAGACATATTCTATACTTTCCTCCAGTGTTCTCTTCTCTTCCAACAATTTTTACTCAGCAATTTCTTGAGAATGACATCACTGCACATTTAGCAATCCCTACAGATTACTCTTCAATGAACTTACATTAATTTGTAATTCAGAGAAGTTTTCTGGGATATGAAGTTTTGCTGTGTTTCCTGATGACAGGGGCCAGTTTTGAAACAGTTTTTGAGCTTGCTCACTTCTGAAGTTTGGCAAAGAGGCAGCAGCTACCATGCAACATCCCAAAACATTCCTCCTCTCCTGCAACACACCAGGGGAGAAGTCTCAGAGGCAGCACAGTGCAGAGCAACTTTAACAACCCTCAAGTTGGACTGGGTTGGAAAACATTAAACCCACACAGTTTTTCAGACACTACAAAAATTTATGAAGATAAGAAGAGGTGCTGTCTTTTTGCATTTAAACTCTCTCCCGGGATTAGACAAACTAAAGCAGTTAAAGGATTCTCATCCCAGTGCAGGCTGCACCTACAAAGGGTTTTCCTGACACAACCAAGCATAGCAAGACTGCGACTCCCTGCCGTACTTGAACTCACGTAACTAAGCACGTAAAACCTCTGGAGCAGAGACCTGGCTGTGATTCAGCCAAAAAACAGACATAAGCTCTGAGCACCTACGTTTGCTTTTTGCTTGTTTTCCACAAGTCTCTCCCCAGACAGGGCTCTGACCCAATTCTCACTGCAGTCCACAAAGGCAGCCGACCGACTTTTGCAGCTGGATGGCACCCAGTGCCCGGCTGAGTGAAATGTTATCCACTGTCCCACAGTTCCAGGCCTCCTGCCCCTGCAGCTCAAAGCCACTATGACTTCTGCATTCCCCCCCAGCTTAGCAGGATGGCCAGTGCCAGCCCTGGCACAAACAAAGCTGCTCAAATCCGATGTCACCATTCACGCAGGGCATGATTGCCACCATCCCCTGGCACCCTGACTTCTCCCTCCCCATCAGCCACAAGAGCATGCCACATCTTGTGTTCACATTTTCTTTCCTAAGAAAGCCCTGAAGGGCTTCTTTGGCACATTGCACACTGCTAGCGAACAGCTCCTTTTGGCTTCCATGTTTACATCCTTGCGGTTGTTAATTTGAGAGAAGCCTTTTATTTTAGACACACACACACCCCCCAACTCCCTCTGCAGGGGTGGGGGGAGGGGGGGGGGGGGGTGTGGAAATGTGACCTTTAAGATTGTTTATACCAATCAACAAGAAGCCCTCACGCTGCCAGATTCCAAGAAACACGAGACCGTCTTGGAGTTTGGAAGAGGGAGGGGAGCACGGGCGAGGAGAGGGAGCAATCAAGGTCAGGAGTTCACAGACAGGATAAAGCAGAAGGCAAGATGAGCAGGCGGAGTGGCAGGGCATGCCCTCTCCATTCAGAGAGGCAAGGCAAGCTCTGGCAGCTCCACCAACGATGTGCGGCAGACCAGCATCGCAGGGCATGGAGCCGACGTCCCCAGGCGATGGGAGGAATGAGCTGGTTGTGGTGGCCTTGCAAAATGAGGGTGGTCATTTCTTCCTCATAAATCCCTTACGGGTCTTCTCCCAGCTTTTGCAGCATTTCACTGAGGACCAAGAGAGATTCAGGACGAGGAGAAATTATTGCAGTCCAGTTTTGCACTCTGGTGCTTGCTGTGATGAATAGTGTTTTTGACAAGACAAGGAGAAAGATGAAACTATTTTCCCACTGCTGAACACAAAAGTAAATAAATAAGTAAATAGACAAGCATTCAAATCCAGGAATTTCCTTTCATTGCCAGCATCAGCCTTCAAGGGAGTAGTACCACTTTTTTTTTTTCCTAACATTGTACTGAGCCAAACGAGCAAAGGTTGTGGTTTCAGTGATCCAAACTTCAAGTGTCCTAAGAGGCAGAGGAAGCACTGGCATCTCAGGACTGGCATGAAACCCATAGGTGTCTTGTGCACAAAATGTCAGAACCAACAGATACGAGGACTTGCTTCAACTTCAAAGGCGGTATCCCCACCGTCTTAGTAGGTTCAAGACTGAGTTATTGAGGGGAGGAAGAAAATGGGCAAAGCATCAATAAAAACTGTGGGAGGACAAATGTGGTGGGATAGACTGAGATGCTGTGATACAGCACACCACTTTTGGGCAGCTGGCCCAGTTCAAGGCAGGGGTTTTCGGGACAGAGGTACATTTCTTCCTTTGAGTCCTCTCCCTAAACAACATATCACAGTGAATTGCAAATTCAGCCCCAAGGTATCTGGAACAGAGTCAGGATTTTGACAATTTCAGTGACTTTTTTGTGGTCAAAGCTCTCTATAATTCTATACAGTTACAATTATAGGGCTGCGTCTTGTTCTCATTTACACGTATCTTCTGCATTGGGTTACACAATATAACCAGAGGTGGTATTTGGCCTATACACTGCTTTTATTTTATTTTTTATGTTGTCTACTCATTATTTATGACCCATTAGATACATTCATTTCTTAACTAATAAACCTCAGAAAATATTTTTAATGAAAGATTGTGTTTTTTAAACAATCATGTTGCTCCTTCTCTATTAGCACTTGAAGATTAAATAAGATTGTGAGTAGCTGTTAACTAACAATTGGTTACTGAAACACATGAGGTTTTTGTCTTCCCATTACTGAGGCTGAAGAAATGATGCTTCTACAATCACACTGATATTGCACATCTGAGTTCTCATTTCAAGGCACATGCTGAATTTGAAACCACCACATGGATTTCTCACCCATACCTTCAGCAGCATTGAGCATGCTGTGAAGGAGAAAAGCAGATGGATGTCACAGCTGGCCATGCAGACATCAAAAGTAATTCTCTTTTTAAAGACAGTTATTTGTTCTTTCTTTCTTTCTTTCTTTCTTTTTTTATTCTTTTCTTCCCCTTCTGTTTTTTTTTAAGCAGTGCTACCACAGTTTTTCTGTCCGGTAACACAGGGCTTTGACAGCATCTGGGATTTGTGTGCTAGGACAATCACCCTGTGCAAATCCTGCAAAGCTGCACTGCTAGTAAAGTGACAAATGCACTCACTTTCCTCTCTTGAACAAACTTCCAGAAGTCCACTTATGAATACGAGCCTGGAGTAACATTTATAGG
This sequence comes from Acropternis orthonyx, assembly GCA_035583155.1. Classification (NCBI taxonomy): domain Eukaryota; kingdom Metazoa; phylum Chordata; class Aves; order Passeriformes; family Rhinocryptidae; genus Acropternis; species Acropternis orthonyx. The sequence continues at coordinate 16,208,785 of JAWWEU010000158.1, forward strand.
CTAAGGCCAGTCATATCATCTCTGATACTTATGCCCACTCATCTGCCAACATGCTGTTTGCAATCTGAAAGATGCTTCTGTTTTATTCCTACATTGCCTCACCAATGAAAGAGATTTGCAGGAGAGGGAGTGCCAGTCTACAGAGCCAGCAGTTCTTCCCTGAGTCCTGTTTTCAATATAAGTGCTTGGTTTAGGTTATTGTTTCTCCTTTTTCTTCTTCATTCATTCTTGCATTCCGTCTTGCCATGCAATTGGAGCTATTCAACTCAAAGATACAAAGGATTCATGAAAATGCTTAAAGACAAGACTGGGTTGCTCATCGACGGGGACTGTGTGTCTTATTTAATATGACTTAGGGAACAGTAGTTCCTCTGAGAAATTATTCTCCATTCAGATCCTCAGAAAATGTGGTCTGATGGGATACAAATGAGAGAAATGAAATGCAGATGATTCCTTTTTTGGCTCCAGCTCCAAGGAGGCCCATCTCATATGGTTATCTTTGGTCAGCTGTCTTCTGGTTACTTCCAACTCAAGAACTGCTCCTACCTGCTCAGGTTTGCAAGCATCACACATTTCCTTTGACTACTGCACTGCCAAGATAGCCAGCAAAGGAAACCTGGCATCTCCTTCTGGTTTTCAAGGTCTGATTTTCAAAAAACTTTGAAAGTCACAGTAGACCAGTTTCAAGAGTCAGCTCATCCTTACAAATGAAAATGCAGATTCAGCCTGCCTAAATATGGCCAAACTCCTTGTACTTAGAGTTTCCCATTTGCTGGCAACAGCTCTTCGGAAGTGCCTGTGAAGTAAGAAATACCAGGCACAGAGATTTAGCTGGAAACCAGTGGCAATCTCATGAACTGTCACTTCTGCTTCTCTTACTATTTTGACTTCTCCCACAGCATTGGAAAATCAAAAGGAAACAACGTAAAGGAAAAAACACTCAAAAAAACCCACAGACATTGACACAGCAAAAGTCATGTTCCTCCTTGTTCCCCAAGACAATAAGATACCAAACCCAGAAGCAAACTCTTGCTATTCTGTCAGAAACGTTTAATGGAAAATTTTTCTACATTCCATAGTACTTGTCCATCTTATCATAAGGCAGCATGTACCCCCATCAGAGGAAAAATTGTGACAGAAAAGTCAAACACTATCTTCTCTTTCACTTGTTACCCAGTCCTAGTGATCCCTCAGATTCAGTCATCAGGAGGAAACACCAGAAAAACCTTCTTGTTGAATAGACTTTTTTGTTGTAAGAACAAAGATGTGCTGCTCACACTCCCCTCTCTATCAAAAAATTTGCAATCTTAATAGGCCTCTTGAAAGAATCCTATCTAAACAGAATATAAGTACATCTTAAAAAGAAAAAAAAAAAAAGAAAAAAAGAAAAAATCAGCATAATAATAAAACTATCTCCAAAACAGAGTTTAAAATCCTCAAAAGCTTGGACTCCACTGAGAACTTCACTCCACTGTTGAGACTGAAAGCATTTCAGACAATATAAAGATGGATAGTAGAGTCAAACTAATGTAAAGGTAGATAGATCAACAGTCTGGTCATGGCCAAAATCTGGTTCAACCCCTGGAAACCCAAAACCACAAAGGACTAAAGCAAAAAATCTAATGATAAATCAAAGCTATCTGATACCTCCCAAGGTCTCCAGCTCAATAATCTTTACAGCCAATAAAGGGGCTCAGAGCTGCACTTTCTTTGTGGCTATATTCTTAAATATCCAGTTTAGGTAAAAGAGTTTATTATTCCCAGGCTATGATAAATATCCTAGCTGCAACCACAGCTGTAAAGACACAGTCAGGATTATTTTGGGCATCCATCACCCACCTGACTTGAGCCTTATCAGCTAAGTAGGGGGTGCAAATCTCGTTATAACCACCAGAGTGAGTCATGTGTTACAACTTCTGTGCATGTCCATTGCATTCAAGAACAACCTCCCAGCTCCTCCAGAGGGGATGGCAGAGATGGATGGACATCTCTCTTTGATCTGGGGAGTTCTTTCTCTACCTCCACTTTGTCTCCAGTTGCCTCCAAGGTCATACTGTCAGGACAGGAACGGCATCCCCTCCCACCCTTGCATATGAATCTCATCTCCTATCCTTAAAAACCACAGGCTACACATGTTTGCTGTTACTTCCAGATGTGTCCACAACTTGAAAGCAGTTATTTCAGAGCAAAAAAAAACCTTTACAGCTAGTGGAGCTGAGTCTTCTCCCTTATCTTCAGCATCTGTCCAGGTTGTCTACACAGGCAACACCAAATGGTTCTAGGAGACTCCATAACTCACCACGGAAGTGTCTGCACATGGACATATTAGAGACACAACACAACACTCCTCCTTCTTTACACTTAAAGTCTCTGTCTCAGCTCACTGTCTCAGAATTCACTCCTTGAGATCCTTGGCTAAAGCCCTGCTAAAAGATATCTAACAAGAAATCATTTTGCTGTCCTTCCCCATGCTGGAATGAAACAGATGTCTGCAGAACAATAGAAGAGATGGCACTGACTAGGACCTGATTGCCTCGACAGATGCACTAGCACGTACAACACTAATATATCTTAGTCCTAGTGTCCTCACTCATGAAACCCTGGCAAAAGGCTGTGTCCTGCAGACATCTCCAGCCCTGGGTCTTTCTTTCTTCAGTAGCCAGACTGGGGGTCCCTTTTGGTGGCCAGTCATGGGTACTGAGGTGAGTAAGCACACAATGTCAGAGAAAGGAGACAGCCTGACTCATACCAACACCTGGAGCATTTGCTCCACAGTCAGAGTGCTCCTGAAACAAGGCTTTGTCCTTACTTTTGGGAATCCTTTTCAGAGGAGCTCTCTTCCCCATCAGCTGGTGACAGCCCACCCGCTCCACACCCTGTGCTGTGGGAAGTTAATTTAGAAGCCAACTTCGCCATCTGTGGACTACCCCATGCTGGGAAAACCCTCAGCTGGGGAGATCTGTTGTCTTTCCAGAGTGGCACAAAGAAACTGGAGCGTGGGAGAGACCATGGACCTAAGAATCCTCCTCAGTACTTAACATATTTCTCCATGCATCCCCCAGATTCCACCTCTTCCACTCAAAGTACCTAAACGTGTCCCTATAGTGATATCTGCTGTTGACATCAGAGAAGACTCGCAGCAGCACTCCCGCTGCCACCCTCAGCTGAGTCATGACTTACGAACAAAGGGAATTTTGACCATTGTTATTTTATTATTTTCATTATTTCATTCATCATCCTAATTTCCTTCTCTCACTCCTGGCCAAAAGAGGAAGAAAGACACACACACATACACACAAAAGGGCAGGGGGGGGGAGAAGGAAAAATCCGCCAACATAGCCCACATCTGGAAACTGATTTCTCAACCCCAGAACAAAGAACTCTGAAATTGTGGCTCCAAATCTCCTGTTTGTGTTCTCCCATTATGTAAAAAGCCTTATAATAAAATCTAATGCAGAAGAAGCCAAAGAGCCAGCAACAATTATTTGGAATTTATTAGCGAACAAGATCCATTCAGAAGTCCTTGTAGAACTATAGATTGGACTTACAGAGTTATTAAGCTAAAAAACCTATAGGAGTATTTTGGTTCCAGAAAAGTTCTCCCTATAGATCAAGGTTGGCTTAAACCACTTCTTTAATCCCAGCTGAGCTACTGTGACATTTCTGTTACTTTCCATGTTCAGAAAGATCACTCTTTCCAAAGTTTAATGCTATACAGGGATGAGAAAAAACTATGGAGACACAAATAGAATGCTAAATGCAGAAAAGATTAAAAAAAAAAAAAGCAATTCCAGAAATCACCATTTTTCAGCAAGGAAAATCTGAACAAACAGTTCCTAAGGGAGTTTAGGAGATTAGTCATTTTTGACATCAGAAAGTTTCTTAGAATGGGTTAAAAATCTACTACTGACACTTTTAACAGAAAAGGATTTGGCAACTCAAAGAAATGTTTGTGTGGGAAAAAATATTCAAACACATTCAGTTTTTAATTTGAAAACTCTAACACCATAGCCTTTCAATGGAAACAAAATGCATGCATTGTTGGGAAATGGCACACTGCACCCCACCGAGACAGAAAGAAAAGGATTAGTAATTGAGAATTGTTGAGAAGATGATGATCATCTGAGGGCTTCTAAAGAAGACACTTCTCTAACCTGCTTTATCACACACAGACATACCCAAAAGCCACGTGCACTTTGGCTTCCATTTCCACCTCGGGTCTCCTGAATGGCAACCCAACACACGGGCACAACACAGAAAGCCAGGGTTCATGTACAGCAGGGATTTGCCTGTTAGCTCCAAGCCAAAGTGATCTAGGAAGAGACACCACAACTGGATGCACATGCAGGAGGCTACATTGTTCAACAACCTCCTGGTCATAAACTCTTTCCTCAGTCCTCTCTTTTCATTGATGTTACTGTAGTTACATTCAGTGTTGAATCATTGGACTTCGCCTTACATCTGGGCCCATGGGATGCGTTATAGGCATGGAAAGAGAAAGGCACTACTTAATAATATTTTCCAAGTACAAGGAAGAGGAGATTCCTGGAAAACTGGGTTAAGACTGTCCAAAAAACTTCTTCGAAGAAACATGGCAAACTGCATGTAGTTATTTATGGTGGAGATGGAAGTCAGACTACTCTTGAAGGCAAGCGGCTGCTGTCCAGACAGAGGCTTTAATCATCATTCCAGTTAGTCACTGAAAACTAAACACATAATAAGTAGGTGGGGAATAAGGGCCATTCCAAATAAAATAGCCTCATTATTCTGCAGGAACTGCTCTAGGTCATATATGTTTACCTACATCTGTATTTAAGAAGAGTCATGGATCCACAACTTGAATTCTGAATGCAGAACTTGAATTCTGAAACCAGTCTTCTTTCTACGTGCATGGAATTGCTCAAACAACAACTGAGTTGTTCAAAACAGTTTTTTTTTAAAATGAGCAGTGTTTTTTCTTCAAAAGAAAATGAATTTACGAGCATTTTCTCCTCCCCTTCCTCAAATTTTTCTAATTTTTAAGTAAAAAACCCCACCAAAAGCAAGAAACTTTTTGTTTTTCTTCATTCTTCCTCTGTTGCCTCCCTTTTTCATTGCAGAACAGAATAAAAGCTGATGAGAAGGTGAGGGGGAAAATAAAGAACAGTGTAACAAAATATTTTCCGTTGTTTCTTTTAAAACTGGAAGTTCTCAGAGCTGCTTTCTACTGCTTTTCTGAGATGGTTTTCAATTTTTGCCTTGTTTGCATGTCAAATAAGAAAATGGAACTTTTGGGTTTTTTCAGCTGTGTTCAAAAGCTCTTGCAGGAAACACTATCAGATGACCTGCATTTCTCCTGCCTCCCCTAACAGAAACACACAATCCATGCAAGAAACATTCTTGCTACCTGCAGATATGCTCTGCTCTCAAACCCAGCCCAGATGTGAACCAGCAGCTCAGCTCACTGAATACCACATGCTCTCTGTTTTCCTGTGAAGCATTTTAGTGCTGGATCTCAGAGGAACCATCAGTCTCTGTAACACACGACCACAGCCTCCCATTACCAGACCTACCTCTGTCATAGCTACCCTGCTCAGAGAAACGCAGCCTTAGCAGAGCATACACTCAGCCTCGGGTCTCAGCACTCTGCAGCCTCCTCTCTAAAGTCATAATTTCTCTCATTTACCAGCAGCTGAGACACATACTGAGCCCTCTGGTTTCCATCCCAAAGAACCAAGTCATCCAGCTGAAGACAAGGTCTTGCATGTTCCCATCACTTCCCTGCACTACCTGTGTCCCTCCCAGGATGGCAGCTCACCTTGGCGTATGGCAGCGCTCTCCATTTTACTCCAGCTGTTCCAATAGTCAATCCATTTCTCACACCCCAGGTCTTGCAATCAGGTGAAATGTACCAATGTTATTAATAAAAAGCATTTTCTAGCCTTCATGCTTGCTTAGGAAAACTTGGAGATGTAACCTGAATGCAATTATAGGCTCACAAACCAGGCAGCAGCTGTAAAGTAAGTATATATTTCAGTCTTGTGATTTTTTTCATTGAGCATCACAGTGTGTCAGGACTTGACTCATGATTTTTGAATGCTGACAAGGCCAGTAATACTGGCCATGAGCTCTGAGAAGTTTGGATGATTTACTGCACAGGAATTGGAATTAGAATCAAGCCTGGGATGCTGATGCCTTTCAGTGCTACGAGCAAGGCAAGCCTGCTGTGTGTTTCAGTACTGTCCCATGGAGATGGCATGCACAAACCCTGCCTCACCCGTTCTTGTCTAAGCCAGCCCTCTCCCTCCAAGGACTTGCATGGGTTAGAGCAGTCCTTCATGGGTGCAAAAGCAAGACTCAGTCCTGCTCTTTAAAGAAATCCATGAAAAGTTTTGCCTTTGGCATATTAATGGAGACAGAGTATTGCCCAAAGCACATACCAAGGAAATAAATCCTCCAGAAATATGAATTCTCTTTGCCTCATACCAAAACATTCATAGTAAGCCCAGGCGGCACTCCACAGCAAAACATTGGCAAGAGGAAATGCTAATAAAAAAATAAGACATTAAAAAAACACCAAGAAAAACTTCCCAGAAGAAACAAACATTAGAAGAATATGCTGCCCATTCAGTCAAAAAATGCTAACAAACTAATGCTGTCTCATGATGAAACTGAAATATTTACAGGAAGAGAGCACAGAATTTTGGCTGACAAACACAAAAAGTATCTTCTAGCACAATTCTTTTCTTTGCAAACAAAGAGGAGATGAAACAGAGGAGGGAAAGTGGGGGGAGGGTAAGAAAGAAAGGGGATGAAAAAGCAGGAGAGGAATATGGAATAAGAAATCAATGTTTAAAAAAAAAAAGGCGAGGGGGCTCTACAGAGAGCAGAATTCACACTAGGAAGTCTTGCTGCTCCCTAGTTACCTGCCAGTAGCCAGATCCATTGACATCTCTCTTAGGCAAGCAACAGAGACTCATTTACTTCCCCCATATAAGAAGTGGAGCAGAGAACTGATGGAGCCTGCCAAGAGCACGCACAAAACATTAGGCTGCCCAATGGGACAATTGGGGCCAAGTGAGTGGAAAGAATATGTCAGTTATTAATTAATTTGTTCTAATTTGTCATTATAGATAATTACACGAGTTGGTTCCACAGCCTGAGTGTTCCTCAGTCACTAATCCCCATGATTCACGACCAACAGTTGCACAACGTGGCTGTCAATGACTTCATCGTGTTGCATGGAAAATCCTCTCTAGATACATGCATATCTAGTGACTCACTTTGACACCTTGGGTTGACATTTGCAACCTGGGCCAAGTCTCTCAATAAGACAAAGGCACTTCTTGTGAGGTTTCCAAACCATTAGGCTGGGTATCAAACAATGGAGCACTCAGGACAAGGCAGGAAAAGGTAGCCCTCAAATATTCAGTTCATGTATGCAATAACTGAGTGCATTGGCACGAAAAAATACTTGAGGCAACAGCTCTTCTCTGGCAACAGCCAGGAACAGTACTACACAGCACAAGGCCTATAGTACATTCTCATATCATAAGCAGGCAGAAAAAATACTTGGCACAGCACTCAAAGTCCATAAGTAGGAACATCCTAGGAAGCTCTCAAGAACCAAGGCAGGTCTTTCCATTTGGAAAGAATAAGATATTTCAGAATTCACAGTCAGGAGGAACAGCAAAGTCCTGCAGAACAGCCTGAATCAGAAGAGAAACCTTGCACAAAACAGCATTCAGATGTCACTTGGGAAGAATAAGCAAGACCTACCATAAATCCAGGCATATGAGATACAGGAACCTCCAACCAGGACTGGTCACCAGAGCAGCTCTCTGAGTCTGTTTCCATCCTGGAGGTACACGTGAAATGGGAGCTGTAAACAGAAAATCAAATAAATGGTTTCTCCTCTCAACTGGAGAAACTGGAACTGGAACTGAGAAGGTGTTGATCAGTTCTCCCAACTCCTGTTGCAGTCCTTTGTAGAGTCCTTAATAAAAATCAAAACCAAATCAAGGATCTTGGAAGCAGTGTGTAAATGAGCCCAGTATGGCATCCTGCATACAGAAAGCATGATGCACATAGAGATGCTCAGTGGCAGCAGAAGGGAAATGTTTTCACTGACCAGTGGTTTTAAACAATGAATGCAAACAACCATCCTAATGGTTCTGGTGGCTTGGTTCTTTCTGGAAGAAAATAATCATAAGCAGGTAAAAATCAGTTTAAGAAAAGCTGAATTTTCTTTTTGAAATGAGATTTTATCTTGCTATACATTTTTTTTTTTATTTGTGTTAAGTAGAGAGCCTTGAGTGCTTCATTCTACATGGAAAAAAAATAAAAATTCACAGTTTCCAGTTCAGCAAGAAAGCAAAGGAAAAGTTGCTTGATTTGTCTAGTCCTGGAACTGAGGCTCCCACAGAAGCCTCTGAACCACTGGACAGAAAAAACCTGTACGTAGCACCATAACCCAGAGTTAATGCTGGGAAAAGAGGCACAAGCAAGGCCTATTGCAGCCGCTAGGATTTGCTGCTGCTGTGGTTGTACCATCACAGATGCTCTCCAGCAGAGGAGGGAGGACAAGCTGATGGAGAACACACAACTCCTAAGTGAGGGTATCCAAGTATCCTTCTGCTCCTTCATAGGCCTGCAGTTGGTAGCAACTGGACTTGCAGTTCTCCTCACCTCATCATATCATCATAACTACTGGGAAATGCCTTTTTTCCATCTGACTACAAATCCCTCCAGCTGGCCTTGACCCCATGGGGAGAGAAATTCCAGTTGTTGATCATGGCATGTGTTTCATCACATTTTGCCAAGCTAATAGTGAGCCAAGGGCAATATGTGGTCATGTCAAGGAGACTTACTTGGCACTTTAAGGCTCTGACACCTTCCTAAAGGCACAAGAGAAGGCATGACAGAGCCAGATCTCCCCATTTCTCCCCAGAGAATACTCTACTCACCACAGCCATGGCCATTTCTTTCTGCATCCCTCTGGCCCTGCTTCAATAAGTGACACCCATTCACATGCCAGACAAGCCATGCTGCTGTTGCCCTAACTGGAGCTACTTGTCACCCTAGATCAATACTAAAAAAAAAAAAAATTAAAAAAAAATAGCTCTCCCTTGGATATCATGCAGTGCATTCCAGTTCCTCCCCAGTCAGTGTTTGTGCAGGGGTTTAAATACGTGAAGAGTTACATAAATGCTAACTATTATTATAAAGTTCCCCTCCTTCCAGTCAACTCCCCCCACAGACTCACAGAAACATTCCCCACCTCCCATTTTAGCATGTTCATGGCATCAGAAATTACCCTGTTTTCATTTACCCTGCCCTTTGCCATATGATCCTGGCCCTCAGAAGCTTTAAATAGTCTGCATTATTATGAAGGCTTGTTAGGACTTGTCCCTAATCACTCCAGGAATAATCCCTGATGGCTTGTTTCAGACTGCGTGTGTGAGTATTTGTACAACCACAGGGCTCTGGCTTTCTTATGTCCCTCCTAGGAGGGGAATTAAAGCTTCTTGTTCAGTACAGAATGAATGGCACATAGTGGGGGCCATGTGTGGCAATGAACATGTTGTGCCTGCATGCATGGAAGTTCTTTCTGTGTAGTGAAGACCTGAAATGAAAAGGTACATTTCAGAAGAGTATGTGAGGACCATATGTGTTGATAGATGCCAAGCAGCAGAAATCAACCTGCCCTTCAAATGCACGGACACTAAAAATGGTGCAGGAGAAACTCCAAGGCAGAGATGGATCTGCTTTTCTGGCTTGGTTTCCATCTGCAAACTTGAAGAAAACAAATCACACAATACCATGACAACACAAAGGCTCGTGCCATGTAGGCTGCAATGTGTATCAGGCAGGGCAAACATATTACCAGACCTTTGTTTACCTGGGGTCACATTAGTCCACCAAGATAAAACTTCTTGTGTTTGGAAATTTTGCAGTCATACGATGCACTGACAACATTATCTCACCCACTACATTCTCATGACACCATACATACCAAAATGGTAAGCAAGAAGCAGCTGAGAGACACCTGCTAAAATAATGTAATAATGAAATGCCTTTGCACCATAGATCAGCACCCAGTCTGCCCAACCATGTGGTCTTCATGTTTTCAGATGATCTTGGAACATTTTGCTGGGCATCTCACCATCTCTAGGACACTAGAAGAGGTATCTGAAGGAACTAAGATCAAGAGAGGAGGTTTTGGTGCTTTCCTTTTCCTCTCAAACTTTTCACAAGTATCAAAGAAGAGAAAGACTATACAAAGTCTTTTGGAACCACAAGATGCTGATGTGATCATCAGCACCATGGTTTGGAGATTTTATCTGACATTAATATCCTGTAGTTTAGTGCTTGGTTTAAAAAAAAAAAAAATAATCCAAACCAAAAAACCCTGAAGGCAAGTTATTTGCAGCACTTCTATTTATTATGCGGGCTACCAAGATGAAATCAGTGCTTAACAAAAAGGGAACAAGGGAAGCTGCCTAAATGCCTGGGTGGAAAAAGGGCAGCAAATGGAAGGAAGTGCTATATGAAACCACACAGACTGAAACTGAGATAGGTGTTAAGCCTTGAGACTCTGGGCGCCAGGGGTGCCCCTGCTATGGGTCTGTTGAGGGGATCACAAGCTGACAAAGACATTTGGAAAAGCTTCCAGCCATGCTGAAGAAGGTCCATTTACTTGATGGGGAGTTGGCTTACTCGCAGGAGTGTTCGCCTTCTAATATGGACATCACAGGCAAAACTATGAAATGGTATTAAGAACATTATTTAAAGGGAAAATTCCTGCATTGCTGTAGTCCATGGAAGATTTTGCATAGGAAATGTCATGGTTTTGTACTGCAGGCAGCCACACAAAGACAGGCAGAGGTGAATTTATCTTACCTAAAAGCACACAGTGACAGAGCCAAGTATGGAGGAGTTTTGATATTCTGATTATGGAGCAAAACATGGCTTTTAAGTTCCATGGCATCCTAAGCCACAAATCTGGGGTCACAAAAGTGGGAATACTCTGACTCTTTAGGAAGCTACAAATTTGTGCTGTAACAAAAAGTCAGGCTCAAACCAAGTAGTTGCAGAAGGTGGACTTGGTTTCCTCGTGGGCAGAACCTACTGAGGGCCAGCACTGCCTGCCCACCTTAAAGAGGTATGGCAACCAGAGTAGAAACTCAAGCACATTCAACACTAAAGCATGAGACATTTCTTCAAGGTACAAAGCCAAATTTTTCACAAGGGCAAACCTGGAGCAGAGACCCATGAAGACACAGGTTCCTTACAATGCTGCAATGAGCAGGCAGCTACAGAAATTATAGCGGGGACACACTGAAGCAAAAAAAAATGTTCTTCCACATATGCTAGGAGAACCAAGTGTGAAGAGGAGACAGAAAAGAGATACCCCTATAATAAAGAAATACATAAATAAAAATAAACAGAGCTGTGAAAGCAGGTCCTACTTTAAAGTTGGAACTCAAGGTGAAAAATGCATTAACAAAAAGTCATTCCTAGAGAAGCTCCACTCAAAGGAGGAGCCCGAGGACACTGTGAGCACAGCCTTATTCTAATGGATGTTCAAGTAAACACACAGGGGGGTCCTTACACTATTTCACCATGTTGACCGCACTGAGATGTCCAAATTAGAAACTGAGACTCCCTGCAAACTCCAGAGAGAGGGGCAGGCATTTTTTGAACATGATTCAGAGCCTAGAGGGTAGGAACCTAGCTCCTGTTCTACTTATGTGGTCCAAACCACCCCCAGAGGTGCCTTCCCCTCTTCTTAGTCCACACTCAGTGTTTAGGCAGCTTAACACAGGCTTCCTACACTAAATGCTGAATATTACAAAATGACAGCAAATTCCTGAAATCTTCTCTATGTGGTAAGTGTGGTATGAGCCCAGAAGGAAATAACAAAATTTGATGTGCCTCATAGCCTGGAATGGCAGAGCTGCAACAAACACTATTTTCATTTATTTTAGAATTTTGATGAAGTCTGGCACATGCTAAAGAGGGAAGAAGAAGAATCTGCTTTTTACATCACCAGACATGTACATAAAACAGAGTCTTGTTCTCAAGAGAAGAGGGAGTAAAAGCTCATCTATTCCACATGATAAAATCAGGTCTTCTGTAGAGGTGCTACGGAGAGGTCATACAATATCTGCCAACAAGAAACAGAAGATTTTACTGAGCTCAGAAGGACTAAAAGGTGTTGACTAAATCCATACAAACAGTTGTGGTGGACACAGCTGAATTTGAATTTTAAAAAAGAGCAGTTTTAGCTCTGCATGCATTGAGCATCAGTCACTAGTGCCACACAGCACATTAATGACTTAGCTATAGTTAACTATTGTATTCTTTACAGGTTATCAGCCAGGAATGCCACATTCTCTTCAAATATGAAAAAAAAAAAAATATATATGTATACAAGAACAGAGGAGGTAAAACTGCCGAACAGGATTTTGTACATTGGACATTGTAACACCTTATCAGGCCCCAGATGCATGAGATCAGAAATGCCAGCTGGAACCCACAGGGCTTATCTGGGCACTCACAAGCATAGGAAGAATGAGAGCCAGAGAGGTTTTATGCTATATGAATCCCTGAATGCTGCTGCTGTAGATAAGGAGCAAAGTCCCAGGTTCCACTAAGTCAATGTCAAATCTCGGTTTGACTTCATTTGGGTTGGGATTTCCTGCCCAGCATCCAAGGGTAAAAACCACACTAAGCACAGGAAAAAGGCAGCAGAAACTACTGAACTTGTGCATGGCTCATGGCTGCAATTGTTTTGCAGCCAGCATGAATCTACCTGCAGTAGAGGGGAAAGGTGGCTAATGGGTTGTTTGGTTTTTTTGTTTGTTTGTTTGTTTTGTGGGTTTTTTTGTTTTTGTTTTGCACAGTTAGTAGCCAGTCTGGTTTTCTGAGGTTTAGGGCCAGAATTTTGGGGGGGTTAGGGATAATTTTGGGTATATGAGGATGTTACCCTACACACAGAGCAACAAGTTTAACAACTCGCCTGCTGTTGGAGGAGGCTCTTGGATGACCCTCCAGCTCCTGGGGCAGGAACCCCGTGTCATGCGAGTAGGGGCAACTTCAAATCTCAGCAATACACCAAGAGGAAAGGGTTGTTGCCAGACTGTCTCCTTCAGGTGAAGGCTTGCAGCATCACCCACAGGCTGGGGCTTGGCCACCCTGTTCTCACAGGGGACAACCCTCTGTCCACCAGCAAACAGAGAAGGTGTTCACATACAAAGAAGGAGATCAAATTCCCTGTCCTTTGAGGGTATCCAAAATGCTTCAGCCTACACTTCCCAGGAGTAAGATGTAGATTTCAAAGACAATATGAGAAAAAAACATGTACCATGCTCCAAGTATTAGAGTAAAAAACTCACCTCTCATTTAATGCTAATATGCTTTCCAACTGGGGGGCCCTACTTATTGCCACATGAGACAACATGCAACAAACTTCAGCCTGCTGGTGGTGTTGGGACTGCTTTTGAAAATGGTCCAAATTTCAAGGGACAGAGGCAAGCGCTTTTTCAGTTTCTTCTGCCTGTTTCTCCTGGAACCCTGACTCTCCTGTAATGGCTGTGACAGCAGAAGGAGCAGCGGAAGGAGCACCCACAAGGGCGCTGCCTGCATTGCCCATGAGCTGTGCCAGCAGAAGTCACTGCAGGGCCAGCAGGGATCTGGGTAACCTTTCTCACTCCTTTCCAGCCACCACAGGGACCTTCCAGCCCACGCCAGTCACCTCAACCAAACACTTTGCAGGAACGGGGTCACCCGCAGCCACATCGCAGCTGCCCCAGAGTGGTGTAGGACACGCCAGTGCCACCAGGAAAGACAGCAAGGGCTTGTTTTCACCCTTTGGTGGTGCCTCCTCTCCCTTGTGCTGGGTGTGTGGGCTTTTTACAGTGCCAATTAAGTGCAGGCTGGGGCTGGGGTGGAGGTGCGGCGCGCCGAGCCTCCGTCTCACTGCCTCCGTACTGTCACCTTCCATTAAGCAGCTGGCGGCCAGGAGAAGTGGAGGGAAAAGCCAGCGGCATGTTTGGTTTGCTGTTTTTGTGGGCACTTTATGACTTCAAAGGCTTCCCTCAGGTTCACAGAGGGCAAGGGGCAGAGGTCAGTAGGCACGGTTTGACCTCCCTTTCACCTCCTCCCCGAAAGAAACACACACACACACACACACACAGAGGAAGAAGAAAAGGAAGACAAGATCCCGGCAAACACTGTTATCCTCTAATCTTTCTTCGCCTTAGTGCTGTAGAGGCTTTGTCCAGCAGACAAAGTGCCTTTCACCGTGTGACACTTCCATGTTGGACTCTTCCTCCTCTCATCCAAAGAGAAAAATAAAGCTAAACAGCAACACAACAAAATGGGGGGGGGGGGGGGGGGGGG
>JAWWEU010000158.1:16223269-16290811 GCA_035583155.1 Acropternis orthonyx
CCCCCCCCCCCCGCAGAAGACAGAAAGAAGAAAATTGTTGGTCTTAGGGGCTGGATTTTCTCACTTCTTATTTGAGGGGGGGGAAGGTTTTTTTGGTTGTCTTTCTTTCCCCTAGCTAAATAGCTATCTATCTGTAATCCCACCAACTGCATGAGGGAGGGAGAAAACAGGCATGATTGCTCAAGATCCAGCTTGAGATGTAAAAAAATGCCTTTTCTTGTCTTTAAAGACAGAAATCCTGTATTTATTTATTTATTTTTAATGGCAAGGTCGCTAGCCCGGGGCACTGAGGAGTATGTTTGAGTTTCAGAAAGCTTTCCACAGCTGGTGATTATATCCCTTGCAGTGCGTACAAAGACATTGAGAAAGCAGCAGAGAAAGTAAACAGTATCACTTCTGGGGATGGAGGGGGAGAGGAGGAGGGGAGGCAGAGGAGGAGGAGAAGAGAGGCAGAAGAAATTTAAACTGGCAGTCAGCCCAGGCACCAACTTAAAACAATACAGTGAGAGGAAGCCAAAAAGGGGGGGAAAAACCAAAACAGGGGTGTGTATATCAACACACTGTGAGTTTGTGTGTGTGTGCGCACACGTGTGGGAAAGCGCACGAAGCAAAGCTACGGCAAGGAAAGGAAGGAATGGAGTTACAAGCCAGAGTTTTGAGTCATCCCTGAAGGTCCATCACAGAGCAGAACAGCTTGCAAGGAAAGGTTTTGGGGGCAAAGTCATCATCCTCAGTGTAAATACACCTATGAGCATTTCCATTCAAGACAGCAAAGGATATCTCTGCACCTCTCTTGAGGGAAGGAACACCACAGGAGCCAGAAACAGAAGTCCCAGCCTTGTCACCTCCTGCATCCTCAAAGTGGCAGGCAGGTCCAGACCAAAATCTAGTGACTGATGCTCTTTCGGCTGGCACAACACGGATTTGGGCTATGCTTGTCTCTCAGCTGGCTTTGGAAATCATGCTCCTAGTTGATGAGGCAGTTTTATGTTAAGTTACTGCCTTTCTCCAGCATTCTGGTTTCACAGGATAGGAGGAAACACAGAGTCACGACTGGGTAGTGCTTTGGAGAGTCAAATGTTTTGTGTGTTACAGCACAGGGCACAAACTGGATGCAGTTTGATCCAAGCCTGTACAAGCCCTCCTCACACAGACAGGTTCTGGGTGCTGGCTGAGGCTCAGTCCTCACCTACCAGAATAGTTCTAGCTGTGTTTGATCTTTTCTGGTCATGTTGACCGTGATTTCACTGGATTAAGGTAAGCCATCTTAGTGAGGGGGAAGGGAGAGGCAAAGATTTTTGGAACATCTATCTGCCTGGAAAAGGCTAACAAACCCTCCTTTATAGACGTCTATATGTGTGTCTCAGCAGAAACACAGTTGGAAAGCTTCTGGAGAGACAGTGTACCTTAAAAGGATCAGACCAGCCTGTTCTTTGGGCTGCCCATCCAATTTTCTGCTACCTTTCACACCCGGAGGAGTCAGGCATCCAGCAGGTTGATGTGTTCTCTAAAGCACTCCAGCAATTGCCCTCTCCTCCAAGAAACAACACAAATCTTGAGGCCACAGCTGCAAGCCCTGGTGAACTATGGCTCTCACCTCATACGGGAGAGCAGCAATGCAGCTACATTTCTGGCTGAGCTTCAGCACCCTGGGTGGTATTTTAGGGGACAGGTTGGTCAAGAGACATGAACTCCAAGTGCTTACTACTTAGCTGTTGCTTCTTTGAGTTAAAGGCCTCCCCAGACAAACACTTCTGCTAACTCACTGACCTCCTGTGCAACAAAACTACCTGGCTCAGTCCTGCTCTGACCAAAGTTAACCCTTCACTGTCTGTCACCAGTTTGGGGAAAGCAGATGCACAGTAACAGGGGCCCTTTCGTGCTATACTTTGCTACTTCTACATATGGCCTGGACCAGAGAGCAGACTTCACTGACAAATACAGCGAACAGCACTGCACTCTACAAAGGATTTCTCAGTTCACCCACCCCAAGTCCTTGTAAAAATTTGGTATGGATTCAACTGACCTGGTAGCTTCTCCAAGGGCTTCTTGCCCTATCTCCTTGACACATGGTGCATTTAATATCTACTACCACAAAAATTTTCAACTGCTACAAATGATGTTTCAAGGTACAGGATAATGGTAAATTAGATGCTTAGCATCCCATTAGGAAGGGCCAATAATTCAACACCACTTTTAGACTTAAGTGACTATGGTACTGAAATGAGATATCATTTCATTTCCATCACACACTCTAGAATTTATGCCCTGGTTACTCACAGGTAGTTTTCTGCTTGAACAATGCCAGTTGCAATAGGAGAAAATCTAGTTAGACATTAGGAAAAAAAAATCATATTTAAAGCTAGTCACTGGAACAGGCTGTTCAGACAGGTTGTGGAATCTCCATGCTCAGAGAAGCTCAAAATTGGATTGGGCAAGGCTCTGAGCAACCTGAATTCATTTGGTCCTGATCTGCAAGGGCTTGAACTGATGACCTCTGGAGGTCCTTTGTAACCTACATTAGTCTGTGACCAAGAAGGCCACATCAGAACCTGCCCAAGAGAGGTACGGTACCTCAGTACAGTCCGAGTACGAACATCAGCATGGAGGCACCCCTGTTGTGGTGTTTCCAATACAAATATTGCCATGGTTACCTTTGGATTAAAACAAACTCAGTTCTACTTCTGTGCTTCCCAAGGCTAACTATGCAGTCAAGTTGAAATAAGAGATTTCGAGTGCATTAAATCTCCAGGTGCTGAGTTTGTGAGCCCACAACCACTGTATGCATCCAACTGCAATCAGACCCTGCAAAACAGGAGTCTAGATGGCTGAGCCCAGCAGACCAACACTAGCACACTTCAGGCAACCCTGGCACTCCAAATGGGCAGAGTCTGGTTTGCAGATGAAGGATGGGAGCAGATCACCAGCCTCCACTCCATTCTAACATTGACCAAAAGCAATCTCACTCTCCATTCCTACAGTAAGAGCCATTTGTTTTGGTTTCAACCAAGTGAGTCCATGTTCACTTTCTTTGTAGGAAGGGCAATGAGGTCTCTCGTAAAAAAAAAAAAAAAAAAAGGAGGGTTCTGCAAAAAAGTAGTGTCTTCGCCTACCTAGGCACGTGGCTAACAAATATAAAGATCACCATCTAGTGGCTTACAGGGAAGATACCATCTGTCATATGTCTGCAAGTCTGATGACCAATAAAGTTGTTGTTACAACATATTACAAATGATTCTTGCATTTGGCTCTTAAGCAAGTTAGGCACCTACACAACCACAGACATGGGCAAGTTCCTGAACTACAGAAAACTGATGTTTATCCTTCCCCATGATCCAACACTGACCTCTTCCTCATCCCTCTTTTCTCCTTCTCCCCTGCATAGCATTTGGGTACATGGTGAAGAATCCGTGGCTTACTTTAAGGCTCAGAAATTAGGTGCCTATTGTAAACCAAGCAAACTTCTATGGCAGTTTATATAAGGAGCCAGATACAACCAAAGGTTGATGCATCCCATCATTTTGTATGGAGGAGCAGGACAGCTAGGATGAACCCTATTTATGAGATCCCACAGCCTGGAAAACCAATTACCCAGCAAGCATGAAAGCCTCTGTAAAGCTTGGCCTGTGAGCAGCCCATGGGATAGTTTATGCCAACTGTTTTCCATTTGCCTCACTGGAAATCATCCAGGTTGAAATATTCCTGAAATACTTCTCAATGGAAAGACAGGTCTCCAGTTTCTGACAAAACTTTTGTTCCGCTGTAATAGTTCTGATGAGCTCTAGGTCTTGTTCTTTGAGCAAAAGTGGGGAGAGACATTATTATAGGTACCTTTGGAAAGTTCTACTCATCCCAGGGAAGGGCTTACATTAACACAGCTGTGATGCTCCTGGTCCGCAATCTAGCCCAAGGACTTCTTCAAATCTTTGTGCTGGGCCTCAAAGGCCACTCCTAAAATATCACATGCAACCACACACTTCAGAAACACATAAAGAGATGAAGCACTGCCAGTGCTTGGGTCACTCGTTTCAGTGGCACTGAATGCCACCTGGCAAGGCCAGGTTTGAAGGTAACAGAGGCCACAGTTTAATTCTAGACTGCACTCTCTAGGAACTTCACACAAGCAACCCTCCACACTTTTACCAAGCCAATACAATGGTTTAGTACCAGCACCAAATCATATATCTGAAGTGTCATTTTGGCACGTCTTCATTTCAAGTTTCCCATTTTCCAGGCTGTTGAAACATGCTGCGTTGTTCTGGGGAGAAGATAAATTCTCTACAAAATCTCAAGCACAAAATACAGACTTGTCCACACTTCTGTAAACAAACTCAGTTATATTGCACAGCTCTAATGGCCTCCTTTACAGCTTACAGGTGGATATCAATCTCTTCTCCCACATAACAAGTTATAGGATGAGAGGATATGGCCTCAGGTTGCACCAGGAGAGGTTTAAATTGGATATTAGGGAAATTTCTTCATCAAAAGGGTTGTCAAACACAGGCCACCCAAGGAAGTGGTGGAGTCAGCATCCTTGGAAGTATTTAAAAGCCATGTAGGTCTGGCACTTAGGGGTGTGGTTTAGTGGTGGACTTGGCAGTATTAGGTTAATGGTTGGACTCAAGGACCTTACACATCTTTTCTGACCTAAATGATTCTATTCTACGATTTCTTTGCATCACTCAAGATGAAAACCAAGCCAGCCATTACACATATACATGGTTACCTGGAGATACAGAAACCATAGTTTCAAAATCCATCTTCTTCTGTGAATATACTAGATAAGGACACCTGTGATCACTAAGACACAAGAGAAGCCACTTACAGAAGCCACCAAATTTGTATGGCATTCAACACATCTCTCTCCAACTGACAAAAATATATATCTATGACAGCCACCTAGTCTCTGGTTACAAGCTTTGGAGAAATGAATTACCACAGAAGGAAAGTAGCTTGGACGCTTCATGTAAGTTGGGGTAAACTGATCTCTGGGGATGCTCATCCCCTTCTCAGAGGGCAGACAGCCTAGATAAGCAACTTCAAAAGTTGAGGTTAGAGAGGAACTCCATGCTTTGAACTTGAAAGAGACATGGTATCTCTTTGTGGTCTTGGGATCTGAAGAGCAATCGACATGAACAAGAAATTCACCAGCACTCCTGGTGGCTACGTTGTCCTCTAGGGGACTTTGCATCCAGCTCAAGTGATGGTCAATTTTCCATAGTCTCAGCAATAGCTTTTGTGGGGTATAAAGGCAGGACCCCTGCAGACCAGAAGTAAGATTTGTCTGAGGGGGCCTAGAAACCACTGCATGCCTTTAGCTAAATTTGGCTGCTGAAGAGCAGCTCTAGTGGGGTGAGGCAAAGAAGTGCTATTTTCCCTCAGGAAAGCTAGCTTTATTTTCTAAAGGTTAATGAGAAATAGAAGAAAATTAGGCTAGCCAAAAGAATGAAAATAAATGTTTTTTTTCTTCTTCTTTCCCCCTCGCTTTTCAGAAAAATGCATGGCTTTGGTTTTTCTGCAGGCAGTTGCTTCATATCAGTGTACCATGTGGTGACTCAGACATGTTGTTATTATAATCCAGGCCAAAGGGGAGATATATTTTACGAGATCCATGACTTCCCCTTGTCTTTCCATACTGTATGCTTTCCTGAGCAAAGAAAAAAACACAGTCAAAACTTTGAGGACAGTTCATAGTGTCTCTCGGCAGGTTGCAGACTGCCAAGATTTCAGTTAGCAAAGTTAAGAGAAACGCAGGCTTGCAGCAAGCTCACATGTACCACCGAGGGCAGAACTTGGTTCTAAGTCCCTCAAAACAGCAGGGTGAAGGGCAGGTAGACCAGTAAAGATTTAGAGCTTTTAATGCACACCTAAAGAGAACTACAAGGAAAGGGACCTTGGCAAGAGCTGAGCTAATGCCTACAGACTCACCACTGGCGTTCGGTTACTTTTGCTCAGCTGACAAGCAACAAAGCATTCAGATGCAATAACTCCAGTGCGCTCAAACTGCCTGTCCAGAAGAGCCAAGACCACCTGCAAATCAAATTGTTTCTCCTGTATTTCCTTCTCTTAGAAAAACTTAAACTGTCTTAGTTGCAAACCTAAATAAGAACAGCAAAAACCAGTTATATATCCTGAAAACACTTCATGAAGGCCTACAAAACCTCTCAGAAATGGGACTGCAAAGGCTAATAACTTGCTCCAGATCCAACCCTCTGGTGTAAATGGACAGCGAGTGACTACTGTGTAAAACTCATCTAAGGTAAGGGGGGAAATCTGGCCTCCAGCTGACAAGTTTTTTTTCCTAGACACAGGTCTGCCTTTTGAACTCCAAAACCTTTGACCATTGTGAAACCACCAGACCTCAGGGCCACATGAACTAAAAATAAATAAAAGACTTGAGGTGCATCTGGTGGAGCCAGTGGTTTCAGAGACGTTACAGAGGAAACATTTTGACTGTGCTTAAGTGCTGCACAAAGCCGAAAGGGTTAACAAATCCTCACCCCTCCCATACAGGTGGACTATGAGAGCTTTTAAAGCTTAAAACAATCATCCCATCAGAGGAGATCTCAGATGGCTCCAAGTAACAAAGACATATTCTTTAGAATCAAGTTATGAGAAGTATTCCCTAAGGGAATGCCTTACAAATTGTCTGATCTACTAGATGTTTGTGGCACTCACCACACGTTTTATGCTCCTTTCCAGAGATGATGTTTCTCTGGCACTAAGAACATTGTCATTCTCGGCCTACTCTGACAGGCCAGATGTATGCAAAGGAAAAGAAAGTTCAATAAAAATCTAACTCTCAGACTTAGATGCCCGAGTTCTTTGAGGGGAGAGAGGAGAATGAATTCCCATTGCATTTCAGGAGGGCTGGGCATCCCAGCACATAACTGCACAGGCCAAAGATTTCGGATAAAGAGCAAAGGAAAAGTTTTGAATTATTCCAGAACTCCTTCCACTACCTCACTTCCAGACAGATATGAAGTGACAACACCCTGAAACAAAGCAACACAACCGAGGAGAACATTATCAGATTACTCAGAACAATTCCCATTGTTAGTGACCCAGAATTCGTCACTTAGAACAACCTAGAATTGGGATCTCAGCAAGTGCTCAAAGCCACTTAACCCTTTCAGGGGTGTGACCCACATCACCACAAGAGAATGGCTTTATTAAGCAGCAACATAAAAGAAAAGCCTCTCTTATTGCATCTATAGACAGACTAAAACGAGTCAGTAGATGACTTTTACTAGACAGAGCACATTCTCAAAGCAACATCACTATAATCCAAGAGTGAGAAAATGCCAGTGACTACAGGTCTGCCAAATTATTTGGGATTGAATAGGATACCATATCATGACAATGGGTAATAGCATAATTTCAAAGATACAGAAAGAAATACTGCATGTTTTATGTAACTGGCAGGAACACATTTCATTGTTTTGGCAGGAGAATACAGGTTGTACTGGGAATTTGTATTCAAACTCCTCATTGATTTACAGACACAAAGAATTGCTAATGGAACCTTAACATGAGGAGAACGGTTAGCAGATATATCAATAATGGGGTTTTTTTGCCATCTTTTTGCATAAGCACACGTAACCCACATTTTCTTTCAGTTAAACTTTCAGTTAGAACTCAATCAAAAGGGAAAAGAAACACTAAGAGCCTTTTCTTTTTTATTTTTAAAAGACCAAGCATTAACACGACAATCTGTGAAGCACTAAGGTGAAGGCCAGCAAAATTGCAAATTATGTTATTCAAAGCCAAAGGAGAGAAGCAGGGAAGAGAGCTGCAGCAAAAGCAGCCTGTAGTGACCCAAGAGAATGTTTGAAACAATCTGCTTCTGGCAAGAGTCTTCTCTTTGCACAAGACAGGGATGTGAAACACGCTTCTGTGCTACTGACCTGTTGAGGAACAACAAGTTTTGAATTCCAGTCAGGACACCTGGACTTCAGCATTGTGATACATGTTGAAAACGAGCTCTGGCTGACACAAATAGGCTGCATTACCTCACCTAGACTAGCAGCACAAAAATCTAAGTTCCTGGGAGACTTCAAGTCAGTGGATGTATTCATGACCTACTTCTAGGGAACACGACAGTCACAGCTGCCAGCTGAACACACTTGCGGAGTGGCACGTTCTTTATTGCACCTACTCAGTTATTTGTACATAAATAACCATACAGGGGAACTATGTTCGTATTTAAAGCCAGTAGATCCTACCCGTTTGGAGGTCAATGCACGTGCCTGAACACCCTCCCCACTCAAAGTTAAACCAGAAATCCACAAGACCTTTAGGTACAGTAGGAACGTTTCACATCAGCCATTCCCCTCATCAGTGTTTGACTAGGATATGGCTGGATACTTGGTACACATTCCCTATTCACCTCCTAAATGCTTTCCAGGAGAAAAGAAGCTGGACCATGAAATACCAAGCACTTGCATCAAGATCTATCCTGCTGAGTCATTGTAGCTACATAATAATGCTACAAGACAATCATGAGAGATGTGATACTATGACCCGACCCAGGAAAACTCTAAAAAGAAGATTCTTCCAAGAAATGCCTCCCTATTCTCATAATTCTTTACAACATGCCAATGAGCAGCTTGACTATCACTAAGTATGCAAAAAACACCTACAGAACAGACACAGATATATAAGTCAGAAGAACAAGTCCTTGCACCAAGCCGTGGAAGCCACCAGCAACCGCTGCCAAAAGCAGACCAGCCCTCTGTGACAGATGTATTTGTCACACTCTCCTGCTAACAAGTTCATGAGAAATGAAGATCTTAACAGAGAGCAGCCAGAGTCACTCTGTGTAGGACTGACTCTGGGTTATGTATTTTATTAAAGCAGTTCCTTGAGGAAGAATAGAAATCTCTTAAAAAAGATTAGTGGAAGAAGTTAAAATGCAAACACAGCACAAACGCACAGCAAACTTCTGCTCCTCTCTTGGCACATTCTGCACTCACATGAGTTAGATCTTTCTTCACCCAAAATAAGTTGATATGTGAATAAACAATGACAGCAACAGGGACCACAAGACAAAACAGTGACTGGCTAACAGTTCCCTTTAGGATTCTGCCATCTCACATTGTGCATCATGTCATATTAAAGGCCTTCCTCAATAAAATCCAGCAGATGACACAACTGCCACTTTGCAGCGATTCATGGAAGACAGTTCACCACCTGTTCCTCACAGGAGGCCTGTGTGGACTACCATCCTAGTCCTCCTACTGAAGGGAAAGTCCCACTGTGGTGAGCAGAGTGGGAACAAACTGCTCTCTGTAAGAAGTGCCCTCATCTGTCGAGAGACTGCTTGGCTTCAAACAGCCGCAGAATGTCTGGGGCACTTGCAGATGTTTCAGATGTGGGGTGCTGAGTCACACAGAAAACACATACAAAAAAGGGGATTGAGAACAAATTTTCTGTGCAGATAGAGTAGAGCTGAGGGCCCCATATATTAATAAAATGGCTGCTAGCCAGGGAGACTTCAGAGCCTGCCTCTCTGCCTGCGGCTAGGCAATGATTGCAGCAGGCAGTGCTCAGCCGGGACCCCCCAACAGATTTTATTTATGCATGTCTGCTTTCATCTCCCCCCTGGTACACAATAGCCTAAACATTGTCTCCATTCTGAACCATACAACTTGCGTATTTGCAAACATCTCTTCATCTTAAGACCACAAACAGACAGATCGGTCTTGGGTCATTAAATTCAGTCTCTTGTATGAAGTCTATTGTATGAACCAACTACCATATAAACCTCCCTGATTTTTGTTTTCTTTAAAGAACAAATGAAAAAGTGGTTTTGGTGTCAACCAGCAATCCCAGAATCTGATTTCTTGACTGTTTAGGAAACTCATGCATATCCCTTTGTCTTGGGCAAATATTCTTCATAGATAACAAGCACATATTTTTTTCTTGGCTGTTAGTTTAAGCACAGAAATCCTTCCTTGGCACTCTGCCCTTACCTGACCCACAAATTCACAATAGCTGCAGAACCATGTACTTGGAGGACTCCCCCACATCCAAATGGTTGATCCCCTTAACACAGCTGAGCATATTAACCTCTCCAACAAGTTCATGCTTTTGAAATCAATAAACTGAGCTGCAAGGATAGCTTCATTTAGTCTTTCATTTAAGCTGTCTCTTATTGATCCAACTTCATACCTCAAGCAGACCAGGCAGTATCTTACTAATGACATATCACCCATGCAACAGTTGTTTCTTTCTCACATCCACCCACTGATATTTATCCTTTACCACATGCTCATTTACCCGATTTTATTTTCTGTAACTCCAGGTATTCTGCTCTGTTTTCAACATCCTGGTTTATTTGTGTCCTTTTTCTTTCTTTGACACCATTCTTCCCCTATCACTGTGGACTACACTCCTCTTCTTATGGGGACTTTTCTTTACTGACATCTCTTTTGTTTTGGTTTCTTTCAACTCTTCAGTAAAATCAGCCTTTATTTTTAGGTTTTCCTCCACTAGTAACCTGTTTCCCCCATTCTGCCCCCATAATCACAGAAGTACAGGCCACTCACTCTAGGTGGACACCTACCCTTTGTAGTCTTGTGCTTGTTTGGAGAACTCTGTCACACTTATAGCCTCCTTGCCTCTCTAACACATCAGCTAAAGACAAGTGGTCTTAGCTGCAGTTCCAGCCTACAAATCATCTCTCCCTTGTACTCCAGCTGTCTCAGGTCTATATGGCCTCTGCCAGAAACCCTCAGTAGGATAACATCCATCAATATCACTTTCCACCAATCAAACCTCTGTGCTTCACCAGTTATGGCACATTACGTCTCCACACGGTCTTCAGAGCTGACCGTGTGAATGAATGAGGACAAGTGTCACCAGCTCTACTTCCACTAACAGCTGCTGTCTGTGAGCCAGAGAACACAACACCCTCATTCAGCATGACCACCAGCTCAGACCCACTCCATCATCCAGCAGTTCAGAGTTAGATTAATTTTCTTGTTTACAAGGATGAAGGAAAATTACTATTTCCAGCTCCATGGTCTTCCTGACTCATTTAGCATTCAATACTGTCATCACACCCAGTACTTATTTTCTAGCTTCTCCAGACAGAAAAGGAGAAAGTGATACACCAGCTCCAGACTCCTGGCATGGTCCATCACTGTCAGCAGCCTCTTCCAAACAGAGACTTGATTGACCGTGGATGGGCATTTAGACAGCCCTGATGGAGAGGTAACTACAATCTTCATTGTTGAGTGAAGACACAGGAAGGAGTCAGAGGAGTAGAACAATGTGATTAAGAGAAACTCTTCAGTACAGAGATTCATGTGCCAGTCCATTCTAGAGAATGATTGCTGTTCAGTTAATCCCAGCATCTTGCACTACTGAATGTAGTAGAAGAATAAAGAGGTAGTTGAGAAGCGGGGAGGGGGGGCGGAATTAAGAAGCCACAACACAGGTGAAGAACTGAATGAATGGAAAGGGTGAAAGAGAGAACCAGAAATGCTGAAAACATCTCAAAAGAGAACAGCTTCTCAATGCATCACAAAAAAAGTTACATTTTTAAAGGATGGCAGATCAGAATGAATGTAAGAGTTAACAAAAGCAGGTAGTTTTCAGGAGGAATTTCACTACAATGTTGCCATCAATTAGGTGCACACTAAAGGTCAGATTCTCCACTGATACCGCTTCATTGACTGTAATGAAACTACTAATTTGCACTGCTGCTGAGATTATACCTGACCCTGTATCTACCTACCCTTTCTAAAATTTATGGCAAAGCTCTGTTGAAGTTAATAGATGTGTGCAGCTATGCATTTACACAGGTATCCAGACCGTGGTTTCCCCCTTTTTCTGGAAAGTTTCAAAAATGTGCCACTGTTGAGGGTGAAGGGGCAATCTGAGGAAATTTCTGCTTTTCTGGTATGGCTGGGCTTTGCCTGTTCTCTTCTCTACATCTGGGTAATTGCATTTCAAGTGAAGGTTTTTCTAGCCAGCAAAAAGAGGCCCTGCAAAATGAGTTAGAGGAAACCACAAGTTTGGCATCAGAGCCAGCATCCTTCTCTGAATCCTCACACCGAGTCTGGCTGTCTGAAAAGCCCTGCTTGAACCGGAACACAGTATTATTTTTTTTTTTTTTTTTTTTTTTTTTTGCATGTGTGTGACAACAGCTGCAAATGTTTCCCTTCAGTACATCACATGCACATGAATCCATCTCCATTCACTCCCAGACATGGGAAAATATAAGCCATGATAATAGGTACAACAACCACTTAGGCACTGAAGAAAGTGTGCAAGTCCATAGAAGCTCCTTGTGAAGACATGTACTCATTTCACACACAGAGCTTTCACCTCAGATACAACTGGCTATCCAAAGAGTGAGCACAGATGCAGCATCTGTGGACATAAGGCTGAACCCAGTCCCTGTGACCTCTGTTGCACATTCATGCTGCCCAGGTGGTGCTTTCATCCTTCTGAATGTCAGAGGGGTTCAAAAATGACACATCTGCTACTGCCACACGAAAGGATTTAAGCTTCCAGTTCTAACAATAGAGGATTGTCCTCTCAGATCCAGAGGCTCCAGGTTCAGTTTCCACAGCGTGGTTGTCTGAGCAACCCTGGCCTTAAAGGTAGAGACTTACTGGACATGACTTCATAATCATTTGAGCTCACTCCCAAGAGAAGTCCAAAGTTGTGCATATGCAACCCTCTCCAGAGTGGAGTCAAATTATCTGAAATCCCACCTGGCCACCTGTCTGCACAAGCTTTTACGCAGACCAGACCCACAGCCAAATTGTGCGTGATGAAGCAGGAAATCTTTCCTTGGCATCCTTCCTTCTTCATCTTTCCTCCCCACTGCCTTTACTTCTGAGTGAGTGTCATGGCAGTAGAACCTGCCAGCCCAGCAGCCCTGACATTTTTGTGTTTATCCACACCAAGGGGAGCAGACACTTGTGATCCTCTTCTATCAATACCCAACCTGTCCAAGCGGAGTCAAAGCTGGATGACCTCTAGGATCAACTGGTCGCTCACTACCATAAAAATAATGGAAGGAGCTTCGTGAGACAGAGTGAACTGACTTAGGAAACCAATGGGCAACCTCTCAAGGGAAAACAACATAGCAACAACAAAATCAAAAAGACTGGGGGAAAAAGTCACTTCAAAACAATGTTAGTGCTAAGCATGCTGTGTATTTACAGTGTATTTTGATCATGTAACTGATCTGTTCAGTGTTACCACATGTTAAGATAGATGCAGCAGATATAAACCCAGTCTGATTTCATACAGCAAAAATGTGTACATGCAAACAGAAATACAATAAATGCATTTCATACAAAGCATTTCTGCTTATAATTTTAAATACATATCTCAATTGTTTTGCTCAGTTTGTAGCCCACTTGAATATTCTGGGACTGTCCCAAATCCCATAAGGGTCAAGAGCTCACTGACTTCAGTGGGTGTTGGATCAAATCCTACGAGATCAAAATTCCTGTAAGTACTAGTGTTTCGATGCGCCTGGATTTGCATTCCATACAGAATACACTGTAGTTACACCATCCTTACAGTGTAGCTACAGCACAGTGTTACAGCTGAACTGCTACAAACATGGACTGGGAACAAATTTAGCAGTGGGAAAGATGAGCAAGTCCAAAATACAATATATCTATTGTCCACCTCTGCCGAGGTTTCTGTGCAACATCACCAGAAAATATTCAGTGTGTTTTGGCCCCTTCTTACCCATTCGAGTCATTAATCATTCATCTTAATTATCTCGGTGTTATTTTGTGCTACTCCCCCACCCACACCGCCTGTCTTCTTGTGGTATCCATCTGTTATTCGTAATCATACACTTGGACTGGAGGATCTCTGGAGAAAGGGCCATTTACTCATGATATGTGCACAACACTTCATGCACTTTAGCCTCAGCCACCACTTGAGACCTCATGTTATGCCTCAACACAAATCAGACTAACTAGTGATAATCATCAAATACGCTGTGCATGCACAGACACACACACAAAGACATAAACCTGCGTTTGTAGAAGTCTACAGGAGGCAGGTACGCCTGCAATTAGGGCAGGTGCCACCAACATCAGAGGAAGGAGAAAAGAGAGAGGCAAGATGAAAAGTTTTGAACGTGAAATTTTAGCTGGAACTATCTTCTGCCTGCTCACCCCCTCTAGCTGCAGTCCACAGCCTCGCAGAACCAAACAGCACACACCTCCCGCTGCACTTGAGTTACAACACAGGTGCCCACTGCATGAAAACACTTTTCTTGAACTGAACCATTGCATTGTGAACGTCTAAGGTGTTCTGGGATCTGGTGCCAAACACACTAACACTTGCATGGACTTCCACAGGAGCAGGGTTAAGGAAATGTGTGCTTTTGGAAAGCTCACCACATACACTGTGACGTGTAGAAAACAGCAGTCTGTGAGACTGAGCAAGTCTGCCCTGGCTTTAAGCTACTTGTCATTTTGTAACTTCCTTTTTGGTTGCTGGATATAGTCAGAAATGGCTTGAAATGATACTGAAGTGTATTTTACTGAAATAGAATATTTAGATGGAACTAGTCTAGAATAAAATTATTAGACAAAACATTCCAGAACTCATTGTCCTTCACTGACACAATTTTCTTCCATATTTTGCTCAACAAGATGCATTTGTCCTGCTTTCCCATATTCACAGATATGTAAATATCAAAGCAGGCAAAGAGGAAGTGGTCTTCATCCTTATTACTTACTTTTACTGCAGATCAAACTACAGCTCACCCACATATCCTCTGCCAGGTCCCAAGACCTAAGTCTGGTCTAACATTTCAAGCAAAGACAAGCAAAGTCTAGGAGGCATGGAGCTCAACAAAGTTTAAGCCCTTTTGTAAACCCATGTGCACTGAAGAGAAGATATGTGCGCAGTCAGGGCTCAGAGTGCCAGCTGCCTCCAAAATCCTGTGTTCTAAACCAGCCATATCTGGGATGGGCACGCTCAGAGACGGTGGGAGAGGCTGTGATTCTGCAATTCAGCAAGCGCTTGCAGCCCAGTCTGATGGGTCTTCGCCCAGAAGAGGATATTGAGACATTCTCCATCACTTGTGGCACCATCTCCCATGATGAAAAAGATGACTGGAGGGTCAGTTGGAAAGGACAAGGAATTGGTTCCATTCCATGAATTGACTCCCTGCATGTTTTGGGAACAAGCAGAGGACTTCACTCTGAAGAGCTGTCATTCTCCTGCCAACACTGAAGATGGAACCAGGGACTTAAAAAAATTAAAAAATTGTCAGGACAAGGCCTATACAATGGGTATGTCTGGTACATTGCTAATGACTATCATCTGGGTGCAACAACGGTAGGATGAAAAACTATTTCTTAGTGTACAGGGAGCAAAGGAAACCCCTTAAGCAAACATACCAGTAGAACAATTAGATGGTTAATCACAACGTTGGCCATGAGAGGGTTTCTCCATTTTTTCACTTCAAAGGAGCAGTGATTAATAAACAGTGTTGAACTTCTGGAGAGATGAGTCAGCCCCCTGCCCACGCTGGGGTTACCCTCACACTGCTGCTGCTGCTGTTCAGAGCATATGAGTGTTCCCTGGGGAGGAGAATGCTTCATTTAGCTTGTGGTGCTCCACACCAGATCACACAGCATTGCTCTCCACAGCCTCCCTTTTAGCATTCTTGGGAGGGCACCATGCATGTGGATGGGGGGGAACTCTGGCTGGGGTTCTCCTACACAGTGAGTATTCTCCAGCTCCAGCTGAAGGCAACAGAGGAAAAGCCACTGGATGGATCAGAGGAGCTATGGTAGAGTTCAGAGATTTTCCTACCTGTATTCAGCTTTTATCTAGGACAGTAGCAGGTTGAAAAATGTCAGTGTTCACCGTTAAGTACATGAGGTGAGTCGATCACCTCCTGCTTTTTATCCAGGACAGTTAAAGGTATACGAGTGTTGTGTAAGAGAGCAGATTGGGAAACAGAGAATCCCTCCTTTGGTTGTTTACTAGCCCTGAAGAAATATACCCAGGCCCAAGGACAGATGGATACATCTGTGGGAAGGATGACACCAGAAGCCCAGTCAGCAGCAGCAGACAAACACAGAGTGGCTGTTGCCTGTCTGGGGATACAGACCAAAGAGTTGAGAAATGGATAGGGAAGCCTGTCTTGAGAGGACGAAGAAGTGTGTGTGTGTTTGTGTGTGTGTAAATTTAACAACAGGCAGGCATCCTACGAAGTGAAGTCTCTTTTCCACTCATACACCCATTGCTTCACACTCTGACAAGCAATAGTTACAGAATCTCCTGCCTGGGTTTGTTGATGACCCCTCTGTAAGCTGCATCACTGATACACACCTATTCCCTGACTTTGTAAACCTACCTCTACTCATCACTCACCATTCACTGTGCCAAAGGCACTGCCACCAAGATGACACACCCTTCTCCATCCTGTTCCTGCACTGTCTGTGCTCAAGTGGTCCCACCTGGTCTAAGGTGTTCTGCAGGGTGCTGCCAACAAACCAGGTCTTTGTCCAGTCTCTCCCACCATAGAACTATCATAATCAGTGGAGAAACACCAATTCACACCAGCTGCAATGCTGGTGTTATGATTTAATGCACTCTATCCCTATTTACTACCCACAATAACTGCAAGACAGACATTAGGTCTGCCGCAAATTTCCTCCCTGCCTCTGCTATGAGGGCCCTCAGCTTCTCAGGACATCACTGCCTGGAGTGCACTTACCGAGCAGTGCACTCCAGAGGACATTGCACTGCAACGACACTTGTTCCCTTCAGCTGCTTTCATTCTCTTACCAGGGCTTTTCTTTCTCTGCTGGATCTCTGAGCTGGAAGGAACAGCCACAGAAGAGCTGGCTCTGCTCAGCAGGGCCTCTGCTCATTTCCTGAGCACTTTTTGATGCGTTCCGTTTGTGATCAGGCTTGGGCTGGGATCCCAGCTAATATTTTAACTTCAGCCTCAACAGATTTCAAACTTCAGCCACTGTAAATAATTCCCTGACATGCACTCCACCTGCATTCTGGCACTTCTGCCTGTGTACAGTATATTTAATTTTTTTTTTTTAAAGTTTCTTAATGTTCTCTGTGTCAGCTGTCAAGAAGGAGATGGTATCTTGGTGAAGCTCTCTGATCCTTGGTGAAGTCTGGACACAGCAGATTGGTTTACCAATTCCATGCACAATAACAATCACATTCTATGCTTAACAAGAGCCAGATAAAGTGGTGTGCCATGTTCTAGGAGATGTTTACAGGACAGAGAATATTTGAACAACCACATGGCTTCAAACCAGGGAGTGATCTACATGAGGAACCTCATTTCAGCAGTCATCAAGACCAAAAACTAAGCAGTCTGAAAACAAAAAGAATGTAAGAATTCTCTGCTGCGGTAGTCATTAAATTTTACTCACTCAAGCTGCTTATTTCTAAGCCTTCTCACAGTAGATTTATGCCTTAAGACATCCAAATTCCTCACTCTGCCTTGCAAAGCGCTGGCAGGGGTTCTCCTACACAGCAAGTGTGAGTTTATGCTTATTTTTACATATGCAGTCAGATCCAGTGGGATCATTAGTGTGTTAAAAGGTTATCAATTCCTTGCTAAGAAATCACCCAAGCTGGATTTTGCTAAACAGAAGTGAGAGAATCTTGCACTTTCTCTGTGTGTCTTCTGCTTCTGTCATGCCTGCCAGACAAGAAGGAATCTTCTCATATGATGCACGGACAGATACAGACCACCTGGTCTCAGCCTTTAGATTCATCTGTGGTGCAGGTGACAACCATCATTGGGGAAACACAGCACTGAAGACATTAACAGATATTAGCCTTCCACTCACAACCACCTTTCCTAGCCGTGACAAGGAGAATCAAACTCTCTGGAAATGAGGATTCCACAGCAAA
Organism: Acropternis orthonyx; assembly: GCA_035583155.1. NCBI lineage: Eukaryota > Metazoa > Chordata > Aves > Passeriformes > Rhinocryptidae > Acropternis > Acropternis orthonyx. Next base: position 16,241,162 of record JAWWEU010000158.1, read on the forward strand.
AAGCCATCAAAAGTGCTGTACATGCCTTTCACTGGGTATCATCGATCCTACTGCCTTAACCTTTCATCAGGGTTTCTTTGACAGGCTATAAGAGCTGTGCAGGCAAGGCCTCCTTCCAGGCTCCCCCTTCTCCCAGGGCTCGATCTGAGGGCAAAAAGTGGAAATTCAAATAATAAACAAAACCAAGCTCTTCTAAGGGTAAGCCACATATTTGTTTGGAAGCTTCTTAACTGCTTTTACTTGATGTTTCCTGCTCACTCTGGAATTTCTTTTTCTTTTTTTTTTTCCCCCTTCCCTGCCTCAGTTACAAGAAAAACAAAGGGGAGTTGGGGCAATCCAGAAAAACAATAAAAGAAAAAAATTACTCTCTCAAGAATCTGTTGTCTCATGTCAGGGACCTGCCCAGCTCTCCAGCCATAGAGTCAATGGACAAGTCAGAGCAGTATTTTCTCTTACTGGATGCCCATCAGGTGTCTAATGACAAACCACTTCAAGCATTGCTGCTTCCTCCAGATTCCATAGGTAGATCTGTTTATGGACAGCCCAAGCTGAAGCCTGAAACATCTGTAGAAGTTGGCTCCAAGACAAGGTCTGATCTGAGCTATCCTAGAAATTCCAGTTTTGTCTGGCCCAGAAATTTTTGGCTATCTGCAGAATGGAAATATGAGTGGAAACCTGTCATCACAAGATGGGGGGAGTTGGGAGTGAATTCTAGGCAGGCTACTTTAAGCTCTTAGGGATGGCTTCCCAACTGGCAGAAACCTAGCTTAGCTGCAACAATCAGTGAAAACACGTGGGTTCACGCCACCCAAGATTCTAGCCTTCTTCAGAAAAATTCACAGCATTCCAGGGTTTAATGGACAGCTGGCAGAAAACCTGACATTTATTAAAACTCAATAGTTTTATGCCTTCAGCTTACAGAAGGAGGACATTCCCTATACCCCTAAGAGAACTCCAAGAAGTCTTACAGCAAACTCAAACTGCTGACATGTGCATTGCTTGGCTGCCCAGGCACATCAACTGGGTACTCAACCTCTGCTGTGCTTGGTGTGGCTCAAGCAGACAGCAAATAGATTATCTCCTCCAGAGGCTTTGAAAAACCCAGTTTACAGGACATTCCTTTGTACATCATAAAGAAGCAAAGAAATACAGAACCTCCACTCTTGTATCAGTGACATTACTTAGGGGTCTATCAGACAGTCTTTGCCCATGGTATTAAACCATTCCCTTAAGGGGATTGTGGAGAGGAAAGGAAGGCTTCTGAGGCAGCTATTTTTAGGCCAGAATGGTGACCAATCACAGCGTGTTGCTTCCAGTTTCAGTCAGTGGTCAAAGCACTGTGGTGTCACCTTTTTCATATCTCCTGAATCTTGTACTGCCCCAGATGCGGCTTTCACAACCTTCATGCCTCCTAGCCCACATTTTTCCAAAATGGGAAGGATTATTTCAATGAGGATTCTCTGACACTGAAGAAAATATCTAATGTCTGACTTCTTTAGAATAAACAAACAAACATACAGCAAAGCAACTAACTCTACAAGGTGATTCTCCACATACCTTATAGTTGTTTGCACAACTAAAACATCATTAATGTACAGTCAGAAGAAAAGGTTCCTGGCATGGAGCTGTCTTGGAAGTGAAAAGCACAGATAGAACCAGCAGTGTTGAAAATTAAGGGAAGTGGAGTGGGCAATGATTTTTTTCTGGGGGTGAAGAGCAAGCCAGCAACGTACCAATGCCATTGTCACAGGTCTTCCAGGACATCCTTTACTACATATATCTGTGTCAATAGCTTCTTTTAAAGTTTGGTTTTGGTGCAATGGTTTGGTCTGCCTTGGCATTATATTGCTCATGGATTCCAGAGGAGAGTACTAACTGAGATCCGTAATTAAGCCTTGCAGAAGTTATCATAAGCTGTTTTTCATTATTCCTGATTCATCAGCAGGGAAACTGAGGCAGCAGGAGGTAATACACAACACAGTGGTAGATGAGAAGGGAATGTCTTTCCCCAGACTTCCAGCTGTTTGGCTCTGTCTACCAGAAAATGTTGGGTCCTGGGTAAATAATGGAGCTGTCACACCCAAATGTTATTTTTAAACTGCGGGTATTGGGTTTGGCACAAACTCTAGGAAAGCACAGCATGACCAAGGGGAGTCCTGAGGAACAAGCGCCCTGCACAGATGGAGCTGCTTTGGGGAAACCTTGTTGTTCTGCTACATTTATGCAATCAGTTGAATGGGAGCCCAGATCCCAACCTGTCAACTGCCCAAGAGCACAGGGAGAGCCTAAACGAGAAGAACATGGCAGGATGGAGAAGTTGGCTCCACCAGCTGTCACCTCCTCCACCCTGGTGCCCTGGCCCAAGCCGCGCCAGTCAAATCCATAGGGGGGCAGCAAACCCTTTGCAGTCATGGGACTTAATTCCCAAAATGATGCTCTTCCACGCTCTGTCTCTTTGCAGCTGGATAGCCCCCCATGCACAGCACCCCTTGGAAGGTCAGCGTGGACCCTTCCAGCTCGGGGCAGGGAAGATGGGCCTGCAAAGTCTCTTTGAACTGGACATGTGCGGTCAGTTCAGCTCAGCAACCAACCTAGTGGGGCACAACCTGTGTCTGAGCCAATCAGTGGGGCTGACAGGGTTTTGGAAAAGCTGGTGATTTGGGCAACACACAGCTAATTTCAGGTTTTGGTATGAAAACCTACACTTCGATCTAAGACTGACTGAACCCTTTTGCGGGCCAATGGATACACAGGCTCACTTTGAGCAATTTGGGGCATACAGGGTTCAAGATGCTTGGGGCTTCTATAACTGTATCAATATGAAACAGTGCAAGGACAACCACAGTGGCTCAGTGCAAAGGTTCATCTACCTACACATCTGGCTTCCATGGTGGTCACCAATAGAAGTGGATGAAAGAGCATAAGGAAAAAGCACACGTGGACTTCCTCCACCCCAGAATGCTCCACTGCCTCCAGGGGTGCACAGCTTCAGCCAACTTTGGGGTACCCTATTTCCTCATGCTTCTGTCTCACAGCTTCAGCTTTGGCACAAAGCAAACCTGCATTTAAGGAAGGGGCCAGAATTTGCATTTAATCTCTTCACGTAGTCAGAGCTCAGATGCAGAAGCAGGTGAAATTGTATCACAGTGAACACGAACTCCTTGTCAATTATAACTAATTAGACCCTGAATGACTCTGAATCTCAGGGCACAAACTTTGAAATCAGTACTAAACCTCTTCCTCTCCTCTCTGAGGTTTCTGGTCAAGCATCTCTAGAAACTTGCATTCATGCTACACTCAGTCACCCAACAAAACTGAAAGCCAGATTTGCTCTCTGAACAGACAAGGGAGAACAGACTGGAAAGACACACAGGTGACTTACCCGATATCCCACAGGCAGCCAGTGGCGAAGTTGGGATTAGCTCAAGCATTCTTCAGTTTTCCCCACTCCCAAGCTCCAGCCACACTGTCCCTTTCCTTCGCAATTTTGCACTCTCCACCCAGCTGTCTTTACTGAAGAGGCTTCCTACAGCGCCTTTTAGGCAGCTGTCAGGTTTGGATGAGTGTCTCCACTCCATCGAATGGGCTGTCCCCCTCTGTGCTGTCCCTGTGTGTGCTGTTAACCCTGATTTCCCACTGAAGTAAACTAGGAAAAAGCAAGACAGATAGCTCCATGGCAGCTGGATGGGAGCTTGCCTCCCCTTCTCTTCAGGAGACAATTTTCTCCCCTTTTTCCCCTCTCCACTAATACCCTTCCTCAGAGAGCTTTCTGTCTTCAGTTCCCTCTCAGAAAAATAACCAATTGCTTCTTTTCCCTCTGTCTTTCAAAAAAAGAGCTAACTCCCTTTCTTCTGCGTACTAATCCCTACAACAAGCTTCAGACACAGGGTTAACCCTAGGCAGTGGCAGACAGGTGACAAACAAGTCAGACCTGGTTTTTACTTTCCTGCTTAGTGGGGGAAAAAACAAAAATTTAAAAAATTGGTTCTACATATTCCTTCAAGCTGCTCCATCTTAACACAGATGTTTCCACTCCCTCAACCCCTGAGCACACTCTCTGCTTGCTGCTCACCTCCACTAATAGCATCCCAGACTAAACAACTCTATCCCCCTTTCAGTGGCTCACCTCCTGGTTCTGGCTACTGCCTGCCTGAGCTCACAGAAGAGACACCAGTTGCTAAGCTGTACAGGGCTCCCAAGGGGGAGGAGGAGAAAAAAAATTTCTAGGAAGTGAAGAGAAAGGAAAAGGGAAAGGATTTGGGATCAGGTCCAAAAATGAATCCACAGATGCAGGGAGATGCAGCCCTACCACAGGAGAGCCTTATCAAAAGACCTCAACCATGCAGAGGGGTGCCTGCCATCCCCAGGTTTACCTCAGCCTCTCTGCAGCAGTAACCTATCCAGCCTCATCTCTTTCTCCCTTTACCTAACAACAGCACAGCATCCTTCCCCCAGGATCCAAAACAGTGATGGGCCTTTTGTCTGGCCCAGTTGTCAGATGCCCAGGACAAATGTGGGGACCGATGGGAGACTGCCTGATCCCAACACAAACATGTCTTGCTCTGTGATCAGTGCTGCAGTATGTCAGAATAAATTACTGCCATGATCACTTCTGGCCATAAGGATCCAAACACTGAGGGAACTGATGAGAGTCTACTCAGGAAGCTCACAATGCATTTGCCTGAAAATACCCGACTTGCAACTCTTCAAAACTTCACAACCAGAAAACTGCCCTGAGAAATACTAAAACAACAAACCCTGAGCTCTGAGATTTAAATAGCAAAGGTAGGGCCAGATAAAATTTTCCTTGGTGTTAGTGCCCATGGTGGAGAATGAGGCTAGCTAGCTGGTGGATGGAGGGGAGAACAGCCTCCAAAACTTGACTGCGACAAAATCTGGGGTTGGATCCAAAGAGAGGGCTGTACAGAGTCCTCTGCAGGAAAGAAAGGTTTATCAAGGTCTTTTCTGTCTGTTCTGAAGCTGGTTTTGATTAAAAAAGGAATCACCACCACCAGCTTCCTTCCCTTGCCACAGTAACACATAACACACCATTCCCATTTCCTTCACTGCCAGTTTGCTCTAATAAAAAGCAGAATTGTGCCTGAAAAGCATGTTGCGCAAAGATGGACCCGCCAAGCAGTCAAATAGATGCAATTGCCAGCAGCCAGTCAGACACACGCATACCCAAATCCCTTGCTTGCCTGTAAACAAGACAGATCGCTTTCTCAGCTGCTGTATATGAAGTTCAAGCTGCTGTGGAAGAAACCTCTTTCCTCCCAGATTTTAGTGCTGTGTACAAGGTGACCTGGAAGGGCAGACTTGCAGAGCTACCTGTCTTTGCAAATCTGAAGTCTTAACACCTCCTGCTCTGTGGAAGCTCTGCATGGATGCCAGTGGTTTAGATTTCAGACTCTAACATTTGATGATCTTTGCCTGGATGACCACGCAGGTAAGCACCAAATAGAGGCAACCCCACTGACATTTGTGTGACACCTGGCAGAGTCAGCCCAGTATTAGAACAACACACCTAATGGTGCAGCAACACTTTGCCATCATATGAAGCAGGTTTAGCTAAGTCAAGCATTTAAAATGTCATGCTTCTCAGACACTAGCTATTTAATACATTTATTATACAAAGAATTACAAAGGGGCTGAAAGGAAAGTGAGGGATGGTTTCCTTCAGGGCTCTCCTGAGTAACTGCCAGCAGAAAAGCTTTGACAGAGTCAGAGCGATAGAGTAAAATCCTGGACAACAACCACTTCCACCGTGCTACAAGTCTACAGCCCAGGGTGTAACATTTGAAAACCATTTAGCATCATCTGCTGGGAAGAAAAGAAGAATGAATTCTGCTGAATCCAGACCCAATGCCACTGTAATGCATGGCAGCAAATCAGTGAGGCAGAGAACAGCTTCTAAATTATTCGTAGCAATGTGGGACACGAACATGGAGCAAGACAGCCAAGTGGCACAAGACCTCCATGTAAGGAACACCCGTGCAGACAGCAGCAAGCAGCAGGAAAGCTTGGCAGGACAATGGGTGCTCCTGCCCCAGCTAGGAAGAGAGAGAGGGGAGGGCTATGAGCTGTGCATGGTCCCAAGTGCTGCTGCCAGCCTGGAGTGGTTTGCTATCTAGTCACTAATGGGGCTAGAGTCACTTCATCAATCCAGGAGAGATACTCCAGGAGCACATGCCAGCTGCACAGCACAGGGACAGACTGACAGGAGCTGTGTCCTCTCACTCAGGGCAGCCTTCAGCTCCTTGTCCTTCAAGTGCCACCAGCAGAGAAGTAGTTGCCCATCACATGGAGTTGGGGACAGTGGCTAGGAGGGGCAGATTGTTGCATGCGACATAATGGCAGTGCTAGTCAAGGGCAAAACCAGCATAAAATGAAGAATCATTGCACAGTTTGCTCTGATTCACACTCCTGCCTGGAACTTCAAACCCGTGGCAGGCACAGCCCACCCATTCCCAGCTGGAGGCTAATGGCAGAAGGTTGGGGTACTGCAAGTGCAGAAGCTGTGAGGAGCCAGGGCCACCTGAGAAACTGCCACAGCTTTCCCTTCCCTCCCATCCTTTCTGGCTTCTCTTTGCACTCCCCACCAGCAAGCATGGTCAGGAATGGATCAAAGCCGTCCATCCAGCAAGCTGCCTTTTCTCCTGTGGGACAAGCCCCGAGACTGCAAAGCTGCAAAGGATGTTTTTCCCCTTCAGCCACACTTTTCTGCAATCAGGCAGAAACACTGGCTTTTCCCTCTCTTTCATCTCTCTGTTTGATTTTCCCTGCTCAGGTTCTTAGAGTTTGAAGTCAGTGGACGGTTCATTAAAAGAGAGGGAAAACAAGCCACACCGATGCTTGAATAGCTTTACAGTGAGATTCCCCTTGTGGAAACCATGACTGAACATAACAGGAAAGGGTCTCCTCTGAGAGATTTTTTAATCTAGCTATGAAACATAGGTGAGGGTTATACCCCAGGTTTTATTATACTGCCTATAACAAGGGGTGTTCTAGAGAGCAAACTAGGCATTTTATAGGTGCCTGGTCAGTGTCGCCAGTTCCACCCATCCAAATATCACAAGACATGTTCAAAACATTGAGAAACAAGCTTTAAATAATCACTAGCCCTTTATTATTTAAAACCCCAGAAGACAGACCTTCCTTTCTTTGCCATCTGTTTTTCTGAGGTTTTAAGATTTATGCCATCAAACTCTGCATGTATAAAGGTGCGGTTTGGTTGGGTTTTTTCCAAACTCAGATTTACAGATCTCATATAAATCCTGTGACCCGAGGACCTATGTCTTTGGAGAAGAAAAAACATCAAATACAGGAAGATTGCCCTAGAATTGACAACCCTTGTTGCTAGTTTCCTTCCCAATAAATTTTTTTGCATCTTTCTGACAGCAGGTCACAGGTTGCTCTAATCAAACGGCCACAGCTATCAGGAAGGGACAAGCATTTGGGACAAGGTTTTGAAGAGGAAAACTCATGGACATATTACATCAGAATAACAAAGTTAACATGTTCACCCAGAGTTTATCTCTCTTTCCACTATTTCAAGACACATCATGCATGATAAGATAATGTACACCACATACATCTTCTTAGTACTTGGGTGTGCCTAACTTCCTCCCAATATGCAATTTAGCACTGAGAGAAATCGGGCTGAACTCTGCTCTTACTCCTACCAGACAGCTCCCCAAATTGTCCAGCCTTACACTGGTACAATGAGCACAAAATATATTCTGCCTTGAGTAACACTACCAAACTCTCTAGGCCACAAACAGGACATTCATGTGCCTTAAAGAGGACTGAGCATTGCTTAAACTTTGCAGTCCGTTTTCATAAATTTAGAGGCAATTGTTATAATAACACCTGCACAGCACAAAGCAGACACACAATGCTGTCTTATTCCAGAGGTCAAGGATCCTCCCAAGGAATAGAAACCATCAAGGCACAGAGCCACTGCAGTGACACCAGAACTTTGCATCAGCCACAGAAAAGAAAAGAAACCGTAGCCAAACTCTTTTTATTCCACTTTGATCCTTGCCTGACTGTCCAGAGTCACCAGTAACCAGGAGTAATTTATAATAAGCTCTAGGTTGCTCTGATTTATACAGGGAGCTGAAGCCAGGTGCAAGGAAGTTCTATAGCCAGCATTTCTTGGCTTTCACTGAGGGGAGCAACACAGTAAACATTGCAAATCCCCAGTGTGGCATACTTTGGGCTTCATCTACAATGGGCAAGGGCAAAGACAGCACAGTCACTTCTGGCAAGTCCATTTTCTAGCTGTAAATACCGACTGTGGAACAGCATTCTAATCATACAGGGGCATTGGCAACAGAAAAGCAAAAACACTGACAAAACTAAGGACAGAGAAGAATAACCTTGATGATTTTCAAAAGGAAGAGAATGAGGTGGAGTTTTCCCCATGTATTTTCAATTTCCTGAAATGGCATGTGAAGAAATGGACTATCCAAAGTTCATTTCAGAAAGCAGAACTGCAGAAGTTATTCATTATCAGTAGGACTGATTGGAAATTCTGCCACCGGCTTGGTTGGGTTTTTTTCCACTTAGAAATTTTTCACAAACTGATCCTAGTTTTTCCCAAGTGAATCTACAAATTTCAAAACTATACCCCTGTGGGTTAGGAAGTCCACAAATATAATTGGTCAGCAGCACCTAACTCCCTTTGACTTCTTTGAATAACTCAGCCTTCACCAGCCTATTGAACAAAACCAACTGCTCTCTTGGAGTTACTCACATGCTTTCCACTTCTTGCTATTTGGGACATGTGACTATTCATCTGCACTACATGGTCTGATTCTACAGCTCGAATGGATGACCAAAGACTTTTAAAATATGAGAATAAGCACAGCTGAATGATGAAGAAGTCACTTACAGTTCACATTTTTTTTGGACAAAACAAGCTTTTGTGCTAAAGTTTGCAAAGACTTTTAGATTCATAAACATTTTCCTCACTGCCAAAAGGTCATCTGCATACTCGTAAATAACCAATAATATAACTCTTTAGAGACCAACAAAGCCAAGTCAAACTGAGAGTTTGCCAACATGTCCACAATATTGTTTATTCCGTTAGCGCACCAGACCCTGCAACAGAGTACTTGACTCTGTCCCTTCAAAATTAAAGAAATGAAAAAGAAAAGGCAAACAGAAACCAAAATCCTTCTGAATGAGTCAGAACACCATGTGATTGCTGTCCTCTTGCAGACCACTCCGCAGCATGTGCTTCCACCAGCCTGTATACAAGATGTCAAACCATTCAGTGTATAAACCCACTTTATTATAAATACTAGCATCCTGTCCCAGCGGATTTGAGGTTGATTTTTTTAATAAGTTTTAATTCAAGCCTGGCTCCACCAAAACATCAATGTTATAATATTTCAGAAGCAAGTGGGTTTGATTTCAAGCATGCCAAAAAGCAGAGGGAGGGAAGGAGATAGTAAAGGGGAACAGTTAAATCTTTTCGCTTTCTCTCCTCAGCACCATTGCGAAATCTTTCTCCAAAACATAAGAATGACGTCAAGTTTCCATGTTTTAAACAAAGCACCATGTGTTATTGTACTACACTACTGAAACAGGGAATGTAGGTCAAGAACTTTTGGACCTTTCAGATTTTAAGGTATACAAACTCTGGCAGCATTGCTATCTGCACTTTTCCTTTTCCTTTCTCCCACTCTGTCTCCCTTTTTTCTCTCCTTTTTCACTGCTGATCCTTCTTCTGCTGTTTTCTCTCCACTCTGTTCTTTTTCCACTTTCCTTCCCTTCCTGCTTGCCTGTTGCTTCCCCTTTTCCTTTCCCTTCCTCCTTTCCTTTTTATCTTCCTATCCTATCCTAACATTGGAAAGCAGCTGCAAGATGCAGCTTCAAACAAAAGGCCCCGAAAAGCTCCCTTAGGTTTATCAACACATTTTCCACTCTCAGGTTTTCCTCCAGTAGGACACAAAGCAAGTATTTAAAAAAAATAAAAATTAAAAAAAAAAAGGCAATGTGTTTGCAGATGGGTATGCATAAATCTATTCATGTACATACAGTACATGAAATCACACAAAAAGCATGTTTGCGTGCATGTGCTAATCCTTGCTTTTTTGTTTGTTTTTTTTTCCCTTTTGCAGCCTTAGGGAAATCTGCAGGCTGGATGCCGCAGGCTGGCTCTCTGCATTACGAACCGTGTCAGTATGAATAATGGGGGCAAGCAATTCTGCCAGCGGGTCAAGGAACAGCAAGTGCGTAAGAAGGCAGGATTATCCAAGAAGTACACGCAATATCGGCTGGGGTTTGAAATGCACAGCCAGACAGAGACCAAGATCAAGTTGTAGAGTCTAAGGCCAAGAGAAGCACAGTGCCCATTTCTGTTGATCCCTTGCAAGGGCGTGAATTCCAGATTGCCACCCAGGAATCCCAGTAACTTTTTCCCAGCAACTGAAAGTACAAAAGCATTTAAGCAGATGTTTAAAGTCAAGCTGTACCTTGGACCTTGTAACAGACTGCTCTTGGTCTCATTGATCTGGAGGATCAGGGACAGGTCTTCTGCTGATGAAAGTCCCTTGATTTTAGCTGCTTCTCTTTTAGACAAAGATCCAAACATAATACCGGCACCCAATACAGGGGTGTCAGCTGGAAAGGAATGACTGTGTCCTAGTCACAGATGACAGGTTCTTCCTCAGACTTTCAAGAGTATTTTTCCTGGAAAACATTTTCTTACGTACCTTTGCTGCTCCAGTTAATGAAAGATGAACATGCTTCACTCGATACTTCAAACCACTTGAACAGCATATGTTTGAGAGTTCAGCATAAACCTTCTTGGGCCCAAAGTTTGCACATGAAAGGCTGGAAAAAACAGCAGAGAAAAACACCGAGGAAAGGTTAGCACAAGAAATAGAGCAGAGAGAAAAATCCAGATGAAAAAATACATTCAGTCTATACAGTATTATACCCACAAAAAATGTTGCATGCCAGGAGCTAGAAGTCCCATAAATGTCAAAATTCAGGTTATTCACGTAGCAGTAACTGGTTCCCCTGAACATAGTCGTTGTGACACGGCCAGTTTTTTCCACAAGACATCCCAGATCATTCTTCCCTGGTCCCAATCCAAGCCCAAATTTTTCTACCTGTATCCCGCAGCCTGTCCTTGTTCTGCCTCATTCTGTGCTGCTGCCTCCACAACTGAGTTTCTTGTCCCCTAGGACTTCATCTTTCTTAAATTTTGAACCTCTGCTTACCATCCTGAAGTTCCTTGACCCATCAACAGTCTCAGTTGCCTTCCTTTCTCAAGTGTGGGCTCCCCATCTCTCAGCCTCACTTTCCTTTTCCATCCTTACAGTTCCTTTCCTGGTATAAGCCTCCTCTTCCCTGCTGGCTTTCAGTAGCATTTCAAGTTCCAGGCCTCCTGCCAGTCCTCACTTCCCCCTTTGTGTTCCCATGCCACGCTTCTTGTGTCTAGCTGCTCCCTTTGCTGCCTTCTCCACCACATTCAGCTCCCAGCATTCCTTCTGCATTTGAAGTGTGATTGCACACCTCCTCCCTGCCTCCTAGGCACCACCAGAACTGAAGCCACCAAGACTGCAGGAGAGACAGATGGCTTTTTCACCACCCCCCTAGCATCATGGTGCCATGAGAGTCATTAGGAAGGTTCACGGACAAAATACACCCTCTTTCTTTAAGGATAAGCACCACAATGATGCAAAATATTCAAGTGGACTCATCAAAGCAGTTACCAGACTCTCACCACCAGGAGCAAACTGATATATTTTTGTTTTAATTTTCTCCGAAACATATAACACAGCTGAAAACAATCAACTTTTCACAGGAAAAACAGCAGGCTCTTCCTCAGTCTCTGAGGGTTGAACTCATCTGTCTGAAAATGAGGAGTCTGTTTTAAACATTTTTTCTAAACTATCTCTGTCATTAACCCCCAGGATGCAATTCATTTCACTACTATTAGGTATCAATTTTGAGATGGGCTGATCAAACACCCTCATCTTTCTCCAGAGACCATGGAGGAAGCTCAGCTCAGACAAAATACATGGAATGAATGCCTATTAAGCAGTCAGCAATAAAAATGAGGTGAGCTCCACCTCCATGTGATTCCTCAGCAACATCTCAGACTCTCACTCAGAGAAAACAAGGAGTGGGGAAAAAAAAAGAAAAAAAGAGGGAAACAATGGGGTTTTCTCCTCATCTTGTTCTTGGAAATGAGTGAACCATTTCAACTTACACCACACCAAGAGAATCTGGCCTGATTCACATGTGGTACCAAAAATGACAGTGAGAAAAGTTAGAGATTGGCAAAGTTGTAAGGAACTGAATACAGGGTCTTATGATAAGTGCTGAACAACTTCCCAAGAGATACCAGTCCCATCTACACCTCAAGTAGGATACAAGGAGGCAACTCTCCCTTGCCTTGATTTGCAATTGTTCTTCAATGCACAGCATGTCACCTCCATTTCTCTTCAGCGAGAAGGGGGTGTGAAGATGGTTTACCTTCCTTTAAACAATTGTTCCTTTTGAGGAGGGGAAGGGGAAGAGAAAGGGGAGGCAGAGTCATTAAAAAACTTTTAATTCAGTTACAAGGAAAAATGTGCCTGAAAAGCGATTTTCCAAAGCCAAGAGCTTCACAGGATTCAACAGTTCTTCCAGGGCTATAGGATATGCAGATAAATATCATTCACACTAACATTCTGCAGGCTCCAGACTCCATTGAATTATCAGGCAGGCTTCCCAACAATTTAGAAGAGAGCACAGTGACTCCTTCCAACACAGCCTGCAGAGGTGCACAGTATATCTGCATATCTCAGCACAGGGAAAAGAGTGAATTTTGTTTCTTTTACAACACTAAAAGATAATAAGACCAAGGAAACAACATTTCCTCCTTACTCCCTTCTGAGCTAGGTCAATACAGTAAGCAATAAAATGCAGCACTGCAGGCCCACCCTTGCCTTCAGCTTCACTGGGAGAGGAGTTCCAGCCTTAACCTCAGGTTCTTTGGTGGCGATGGCTTTACCAGATACTTGGCATTGCTCTGCAGCACTTTGGCCCATTGGCAAGCCAAGCACTAGGCAGGTGAAGCTATGGAAAACCTATTACTAGAGTCCATGCAAAAAATGCAAAGAGCAAGAAAGAGCCCACTTTGCAGCCATTCTGCACATGGATATGGGACTGCGGATACCCCAGAAAAACACCCAGCCATGGTGGTGAGTCCTATCCATGTCTTCCGAGGTATCCATCTCTTGCAACCAGTAGGAAATGGAAAGTCCACTGGGCCCTTCTGGGGGCCTTCAGACAGCTTTACGCATGCCTTGTCAAGACAAGACAGCCCTGACCTTCAATAGTAGCTGCCTATGAGCTGCTCTGGCAGCCAAGACCTCCCAGCCTTCATAGCCCAACAGAGTCAACCATAAGTGGTCTCATTCAGGAGGAGGACCTCTTTTGTAAGAAGGGACATCCAACATCATTACAGGGGAAGGGGAAGAGCCCAGTAAATCCTTAGATGCTGGCTCATCATCATTCGATGCTCACTCTTTTGCTTCACAATAACAGAGCAAGCGCAGCAGGTGTATGGCTGAAAGTACCAAGAAATGCGTTAGGTGAAAACAGTAGGTGCCAGGAAGGTGGGACACCCACCAACATGGCAAGCTTGCAACTAGTGAGAAAGTTTTGCATATAAGCCTTGCCAAGAAATCCCTTTTGGAGGAATAAACCTGTTTGGTTAGCAGTTTTCACCCAGCAACATTGACTCTACCCTTTGTCGCTGATCCAAAGCATTCACCTTGGAAATATGGCCTTTGGCAATCAAATACCAGACACTTCAGGTTTTATTGCAGGCCCTCCTGTCTTGGAAAGAGCTGATGGAGATCCCACTGTGCTTCTGGGCCTGTGAGCTCCAAGACCTCATGCTTGTGGCTTGGTGGTATGTAAGTCTGCTTACAGCACCCACACTTTATGCCCTCGCTCCCCTTCCCTATAATACCACAGCCTCTGGAAGAGCCTCTTTCTGACTCCCAGCAGGCACTTCTTTTTCTCCTCTCTCCTTCTTTTCCCCTGCATAGTTTGCTTGCTGATATCCAGAAAAGGGGTTTTACCTCCAAGAAAACAGACAAGGCAGTTCCCAAGGGCTGTCAGCTGGAAGCATGGGATGATTTCTATTCCCACCTTGACAACCAGTGGCAATGTGTGAGGGTGTGGGGGTAGAGTGGAAATCACTGGAATGCCACAGCTATTCTTCAGAGAGTGGAGCGAGCTGGGAGGCACATGCAGGTGCACTTGGTGGAATCTGGGACCTGACCAACACCTCACACTGGGCCAGCAGGAGGGTGCCTCCAGATCGTAGTTTTCATTGTACCCTCCAGTACAGCACTTTTTTCTCTGGCTTTGGGACAGATGCAAAAAGGCTACTGCTAAAAGGCACTGTTTCCTCACCTAAAGATAAGCCCAGATGTCCCTTCACCATGCTGAAAGAGCGGCCTGGAAGCACAAGAGCAACATATTTAAGCTGTCGGGTTTTCTTGGTAATCACTCCAAACTCCCCTTTGAAGAAACTCCGGGTCAGAGCCTCCCTACTTCATATTGCTGAAGTCAGGGGACCCTCTTCATCCTCCAGAAACTGTGCAGTTGGCTCCCCATGTCCACACAGCAGAAACTTGCCCAGCTGAGCAGATAAAAACTCAGCAAGGGCAGAACTGCCATAAAGCAGGGGCACTCACTGAGTTTTGCTGCCAAGCTCCATCATGACTGGCACAGGGGCAGGTCACTGTTCTGAAGATCACCCCTTGATTCTGTTCTATCATGAGAATACAATGAGCTGGAGGCAGAAAGAGGTCTTTGCTCATTCCCATGGGGGTCTAATTCCAGTCCCTGCATTACTGTACTAGAGGAGCACAGGCTGAAAATGAGAGGCTGTCTGGAGAGGACTCCCCAGCCTCGCAGTGTGGGCATCCGTACCACAGGGAGGCTGGTCCTCTTCAACAACAACGACAAAAAAGAAAAAAAAAAAGAAAGAAAAAAAAAAAAGGGTCATTTTTCTTCTTCTTCTCCCCCCTCTCCTCCCTCCTTCCAGAAAGTCTTGGTTTCATCCCACTGTGGAACAAAAACAAATGCTCTAAACCACAACATTTTTCACAAACCGGAATTTCTTGCAGTCTGGCCAGCCTTGGTGGATCAATACCAGGCATTTCTTTCCTCCTCTGCTCTGGCCTTTCCCTTCCAGCCTCCTCCCCGCCACCCCACTCACCAAAGGGAATAAGGGAGCCGGAGGTGTTGAATGGAGGAGTCAGGAACACTCCAGCTTGGTTTTAAAAGGGACAGAAAAAACACTGGCGTCAGCCAGAGCACCAGGGCAGGCTCTGAGACCTTGTTTTGGATTTTGCAGAGGCTGTCCCTGGGGAGAGCTGTCTTTTTTATTTTTTTCCCCTATTTTTTTTTTTTTTTAATGCATGGTTTTGTTTGTAAGTTAAAAGTCTCAGGATTTGCAGTCTTTGAAGCATGGTCAGCCTGCCAGATGGAATTAGTCAGTGCCTTTCTGTCAGAAATCCCAGGCAGATGAAGCAGAATGGAAGACAGTGTTTTTCTCATTTACCTGGAAACCCCCTGCATTGACCCCCACAAATTCATCCAGACAGCTTCCTGGGACCCCAAAAGCAGGCAGGACTGAAGGCAAGAAAGCAAGCAGAAACCCAAACCTTTCAAGTGCACAGATTGGTGTGGCACCACTGGAGTCAGTGGCCCCCAAGCAGATTTACACTGCTCAGGATCCAGCCCAGATGTTTTTGCTGGTCCTTGCCTGAAGCTGTGAGATGTCAGTGGAGTTTCCTCTGCTTAAAAGTGGTGCTGAATTTGGCTCTCCTTGCCTCTGACTCATACCATCTTTCCATCTCTTCCCACCATGGCCTGTTTCAAATCTTCCTATTTGTGGATGCCTCATGGTGAGCACTCCCACTCCCAGGTGAGCAGTCGTCTTCTCCCATATTCCTGAGTGAGCTTTTGCCTTCCTTCACACATACCCTCATCTCATGTCTAAACTCAAGAACCCAAGCGCTACCTTTGAAGTTTTACGAATCTATTTTCTCCACTGCTCTTTATCTCTGTCCTTTCCTAAGTGCACCACTCGCTGCTCCCCATGTCTCTTCTGAAAGTTTCAGGTCATTCCTCACACAGTCCCACAACAAAATTACACTTGGAGAACATCCACTTATTTTCACATCATCCAAAACACCACCCAAGATGAGAGTTAGTACCGCTTGTTCCAAACATGAAATGTACGGATGGTAGCCCATCATAAAAACATAGAGTGACATCAATAGATGTGGGAAGAGTTCATGAGTTTTAAACTGGAACTGACAGTCTCCTTGCAAGAGACCAGAACTAATCACTCACCAGCAGAGACATCAACTTCATTTCTTACAAGGGATGGAAGGGGCAGAGAGGTTTGCTGTGAAGTTGGTGCACAGTGGCACTATGAAAGCAACCATGCAGGCAAATGCACAGAGACAGCACATTTTACCTTCAGACTTTCTAAATCTCTCAGCAGCACAATGGTTACAGCAACTGGAAGGTCCAACAAGCACATTCTTTTTCCAGAAGGCTGCATACTCAATGGCCCGATGGCACACGTTTGGGGAAGCATTCAAACCATGCGTGTGAGCCTCAAGACTCGGCCGGACAAGCGGGTGGAAATGACTGGTTCAGGATTCCGGCTGAGACAATACAGTGTTAAATGAGTCCAAAAGGATTAGCAGTCCAGTTAGGAGGAGCATGAGGAGAGATACATGAAGCACAGCCATCACCTGTGAAAGTTGCAGGGAAGCCAATTTCCAACCAGACTGACAAGTGCATATGCACATGTAAGACTGAGCAGTGTGTACCAGTCGCATTAGACTACAGGGTACTTTGACTGCCAGCTGAAGCTAAAGAGGGATTTTCCTTCCTAGTATGATATAACTCAGCAGTGAACTGGGTGTTCCCTTCCTAGACAGCAACATTACTCCTTACAGAAGAGGCATGCCATGGACAAGACCTGCCACAAAATCTTCCACGTTCCTAAGCAGACGGGCAGAAGGTAAATAGGCACCTAACAGCCCAGAAATGCTAAGGCAGATGTTTTCTTCCCTCACTTCCTGATAGCGATCCCTATACAAAAGACAGAGCACAGCATTTTACTTCCACCCACCTCACACCTTCACTGCACCCTGCAGCTTCCCAAACAGCCTGGCCCTACCCACACAACAATCACAGAATGTTTAAGGTTGGAAGGCACCAGAGTGAGCCATCTGGTCCAACCTTCCTGCTGAAACCGGGTCATTCTAAAGCACATTGCACAGAGTTGTATCCACATGGTTCTTGAATATCTCCCATGATGGAGATTCCATAACCTCTCTGGGCAATCTATTTCACTGCACGGTCACTCACACAGTAAGTAAGTTCTTACTCATATTCAGGTGGATCAGATCCTGTCTGCTGCCTCTTGCCCTATTGATTGCTTGGTGCGACCAAGAAGAGCCTGGATCTGTCCTCTTGACATCCTCCCTTCAAATACTTGTATACATTGATGGGGTCCCTTCTCAGTTGTCTCTTCTTGAGACTGAACAGGCCAAGCTCCCTCAGCCTTTCCTCATAAGAATGATGCTCCAGTCCTTTAATCACCTTTGTAGCTCTCTGCTGGACCTGCTTCAGGACTACACATCTCTCTTGTACTGAGGAGCCCAGAACTTGACACAGTATCCCAGGTGAGCCCTCACCAGGGTTGAGGAGAGAGGCAGGATCACATCCCTCAACCTGTCCGCAATGCTCTTCCTAAGGCACCCCAGGACACCATTGGCCTTCTTGGCCACAAGGGCACACTGCTGGTTCATGGACAGTTTGTTGTCCACCACAACCACCAGGTCTGTGTGCCTGCACTAGGGAAAACCACATCTGGGCAGGGGTTGCCCTTACTTGCCTGTGAAGGGGCCCACATGGGCTCTGTTTCATTGCTGCAAACAGAAGGGGACCATGAAGACCTGCTGTGATTTAATTTACTGGAGGTCTGGCCTCATTGTGTACTACTCTGTGCATATTTAAGGGATGCTACGAAGCTGCCAAACGTGGCCCGTGGCTGGGCAGAACATGAGTCATCCTGTTTTAGAGGAAGAGGCAACAAAAGAACATGAGAGAGGTCTGAAAGCAGGAAAACAGGCTTGTTTATGAAGCCGAAAAGAGAGTGCAGCATATTCCGAGGCCAAGGGAATTTTTCTCGCAACATTACTTTGCCTTGGCTACCTGGCCACTCTCACATAAACAATGGAGACACACCAAGAAAAGACTTCACAGAGGTTATAAAAATATCACTTGTGTAATTAGACTGAATCAAAACTCATGACTTTCTGGTTGGAAGGAATGCATGTGTTTCCCCTCTCATTTCTTTTTTCTCCTCTTTTTAGCCTTTTTTTTTTTTCCTCATAAAAATCTAGATAAACAAAAGCCCTAGGATACTGGATGGTTCCTTGCATATTGTTTTAAAAGCAGAAAAATCAACAACAACAACCACCACCGCGGTGAGGAGCAGCGTCTGCAATTGACGCTGCGCAGCCCCTGTTTTTTCTCCTTTTGCGGGAGCTGCTCTCGCTTTCTCTGCCCCGCACAATGTTCATCCACGTGCCCTGTCCCAGGACACAAGGAGGCACCCTCCTGTTGTTACATGCCCTCCCACTCTTCCCACAGCCCTGGGTCATGTAACTAACTGCGGCAAATTGGATTTACATTCCTCTCTCTCTCTCTCCCCTCGGCCTCATGGGCAACTTGCTTGCTGCCTCCCTATAGATAACTGGAAACAGAAGAGGGGAAAACAGCGCTTTAGATGCCCTTGCCTACCATGACTAGTTCATGATCTCTGCAAGGCAAGGACTGCCTGCTGCCATGCACAAGGGGCCTATAGGTCTGTGAGATGCTGCTTGTAAGATCATCCCACACACACACTACTATTCACGATAGCCACTAACGTTCACCCGCTTTCTAAAACGCTTTGGATGAAAGGCATGAGTGTTGCCAGGTTTTGGCTTTCAAAAATGTTGTGTGTGACCCTAGAACAGAATGATATAGGCTTCAAAATAATAAGACTTAAGCAACCCAAAAGTATTTGGAGAATTTTTCATCTGTTTTCTTATTTGGACCCTCGAGGCTTCATATTTTCAAGTGAAGTTGTTTTCTTCCAGGATCAAGAGAGCTGGAAATGTTAGTTTGAAAAAATAAAAATAAATAGAAAGCTGAGAATCTCATTCAGCCACTTGGTTCCAAGAGCTCAAATAAAGACCACAAGTCTCAAATAAAATCCACAAACATCATAAGCTTCATGATGATACTCAACAGGAGGTGCCAATGTTCAGAAGCATGAAATGATAATTTCCATCTCATTGGATCTGGTTTTGTTTCTTTTTCTCACCTCAGATTCAATGACTTCTTTTCTCTTCCTATAGGGACTCTATTTCTGGACAAACAAATCAACTTCTTACCAGACAGCAGAGGTTTCGATTCCATCTATCTCCTAATTGCTTTTGAAATTCTTTAGTCTGTGAGGCTTCATGAAAATGAACAATTCAACAGAAAAAAAAAAACAACTAAGTAAGGGTCTTAATGAGAAAAGCTGCATCAAGAGTCCTACATTTATCCTTTCTGTTAGTTTAGTACTGCTCACTCAGCTCTTGCGTGCCCTTAAGTTGCTTTCTCCTAAGCCAACAGATGATGGATATAGGAACAGGGGTCTGGAGGGGAAACTCCTAGGGAATAAAGGGACCATAGGAAGGAGGAGCTGGAGACTCTTCTGAGCTCCTCATCCTTTGGGGGCTCAGAACAAGGCAGTAGGTTTAGCGGGAACCTTCAGGGCTCACATCCCTGCAGAGGAGATCTTTTCATTTTTTGCCTTTTTTTTTTTTTTGCCCATAGACATTAAGGAGGAAAAAAAAAAAAAAGCCCAAACAGCTCACATTTAAAACAATTAATTTCCTTTGTTTCTGTCATCAGAGAAGCAAAAATTCTTTTCTAGGAAAGGGCTTAGAAAAATCGTGATTCCTGCTTTCCTTCTACATTTGCCTTAAACACACACTATGTTACTTTGGGGCACATTTAGCAGTATACAGAGGCTCACAGGTAAAGTACCCTCATAGAGAGGTACATAGAGATGCACACTTCAATTGGGTAACTGTATATAGACATATCATCACTGCCTTCTAGAGGTGAAACCAAGAAAAGATAGCAGAGTGACACACTGTCTCCAACTATTCAAACTCAAGCAGCTTTAACTGCTCTCAAAAGGTGTTGATCCAAAGAAAACATGAAATAGAAGTCAATGGATCTGAGTGGAAAATATTATAGCAGTCAAACAGGCTGCTCCAATAACACTACCTCTACCCACAGGTATGTTTGAAGGGGATGGGGAGAGAAGGGGAAAAGAGAGAAGGTTCTGTGCTGAAGATCTGAGAAGTTTGGGCTTGTTTGGGGACGAGGTTTTTTTCTGCAAAAATCCCTACCACTACTAGGGAGCTGCACGAGGCCCAAAATGCCAGAGGCTGATGGGTGATGGAAATATCCATGAACTGCTACAAGTAGCCACAGGGCCTTCCCATAAATCACTGCAAACTTAAATTAGGGTTATTAACAGATACCAAGGTCATGGCCCAACCGTTTCTGAACACTGATGGTAGAGCTGTGATGAGTAAAGTTATGCAGCATCACACTCCACTACAGGTTAACTATGCCCACCAACCCCCAGAGCCATCACTCTGGGCAAAAGAGTCATGTGCAAAAACTTGTTCCACAAAAAAAATCAGCACAAGTGTTAGGCCTAAAAACTTAGTTTACAGGCTTTCTCACTCCAGGGAGCAACAGAGTCAGTTTTGCAACCAGTAGAAGTCTTCTGATATCCTCACACACACTCATGCACAGAGACATTCACATCAAGCCAGACACCCTCCAGCACATGCCACGTGTTTGCCTGAAGACGGCCAGAGAACAGCTCTGCAACAACCTCCTGGATCCACCAGCCAGCAGAGATGGCTAAGAGACACTTCACAAGAAGAAAGGTTCTGCTTGTGCAGCAAGGAAGCACAGCTGTGGAAATGGCATTTTAGGAGGTCGGATCCAAGGCTGAAAACATAACACTCCATCTTGACCCATCTTTACCTGGAGAGTTAGCAGTTCACGAGAGACCTTGGTAGTACAAGGCTGCAATAGTCATGCAGCACATCTGCTCTGTTATCTCAACACATGCACAGCGCCCACTAGTATGATCCGTCCCTTATTTTTACATGCACCAAAACACATTGAATTCCTCCCTTCCCCCTTAGAAACCCAGCCCTGGCCTAGCTCACCACCTCCTTGTTGGACAGCTCAGTCACTCCAAATTTATCGCGCCAATGCTGGTGAGAGATGAAACCAGATCCCAAGGCTCCACGGCTGAAAGCTGGTCTCCCTCCAGGTCCCTGAGAAATCCTTTGCGGTCAGAGGGACGTCACTGCTGAGGTGGGATCTACCTCAGACTGAGGAAGCTGTCTCTGGTTGTTATTAGCTGTACTGAGGATTTGAAGGACTAGGAGGCATCAAGCCAGCATCTACTCCAAAATGCAGCGATCCTACATTTGCAGAACATGCATCTGGCCTTCATTAATTCTTAAATGGTCCAACATGGAATCAGAGTAGGGGGCAGGGAGGGAGCTAACACACTGCACACTGAACAGGGCAGTCATGGGGGACATTCAGGCAACAAGCTGTTCTGTTTTGAAGATGTTTCTGATCAGGGAGTCTTATCCAACATGTACACAGTACAGTCAGTAGAATCAGTAGGACCGTGCGTGGTCCTAGATGTTTGTGTGGGACAGATAGCCTTCAGCAAGGGCTTGGCTTCAAAATTTCTCATGGTGGTCATCACAAATCTTAGGATGGTAGCCGGGGAGTGCAGATCAAGCAAGGAGATGGGAAATTCATCCGTGAAATGGTGATGAGGTGGTCTTTCACCCTGCCAAAAGGAGGCATTGGACTTAAACATGTTGCCAACCCTTCAAGAGCAGATCTTGGAAGATGCATAGGACAGAGAAATGAAGTGTCAACATTCTTCCTTTCCCCCCACATGGTTGGAGGCATGCCTGTCTTTTACCCATGGCCCTGACAGTAAACAGGTGGTTAAACAACCACACTATGAAGATCTATGTTTCCTCCAAGAGGGAAGAGCATCACCTGTCTTGAAGACACAGGGGTGGCAGATTGAATTAAAATTTCAGTGTGGCTCACAAGAATCAGAGTCCATCTGCAAGCGTGGCTATGAGTGTTCACTGAAGGGTGATTCAGCATGTGTGAATATCTAGATAGGTGGGTCGCTGAGCACGCAGCTGAGTGTGCCTGTGTGGGCAGCAAAGCACATGGCAGAACATCAGGACACAAGGCAGTCTGTGGATAAACAAGTGTGTCAGAAGTGAAAGGACACAGCAGAGCAGGGGATTTGTTTGGAGGAACAAGCCAAGAACTGTGCCAGCTTCTAACTTCCATTAAATCTGGAACATCCCCTCACTTTGCTGTGGCACAGCAGCGTAGAGCTAATGGAGGGAGAAGGAGAAAATAGCCCTTGGTGGCATCAGATGGAGACACTTCTACGGATTTGGTGCTCAGAAACGGGGCAGACCCTGGGGTGACCTGACCTCTAAATGAGCAGAATGGGAGTTGCGGGAAATGATGCTGTAAACAGGAAGGCATGAGATAAATAAGGGATGGGGAGGAAAGAGATCTATTTAAAGTGGCAGTTGCTTTTTAGTTCCATTTCCCCTCTTCCTCTCAGCTGGATATTAAGGCCCCCACTCTCTTCTTCTTGCCTGTCAAAACCGCATACACTTACCACTTACAACTCCTGCCTAGTTGATGCAAAGCTTGCTGCACACCCCTCTTAACACCGTGACTGAGGTTGTCCAGGAAACTGGAGAGAACATGTCTACATGCTCCAACAACTCACAAGAGAGGACTGGGTATGAGGTTTCCAGCTAGCTCCTGTCTTAGGTGAGCCAAAGCTGTTATATGCAACGTGACAATGCCCAGTGATCTCCCCTCTGCCTCCTCAAATCAAAGTTGGCTAGATGCTGAACAATCATGTGATATAAAATGGTGCCTCCTCCTGAGCACTTAAGGAGGTTAGAGGCAACAAAATACATCATGTAAGAGTGACCAACTCCAAGTGATGTAGTGTAATGGAACAGAGGGAAGAAGAGGTAATAAGTCCTCCTTTAGCTCCATCCAGGGCTCAGTGTTTCTAGGAACTGAACCTTGCTCAGCATCAGTGCAACCTCAACTTCTGCAAGCTGCAATATCTGCCTTTTAGGGACAGTACTCTGCCCTGGTGGTCGCAGAAGAGAGTTCAGTCTTTGGCTTCTGCAGCCTGATGCAGCTCTAATTTTAAGCCACTTTAAACACAGCAAATCTACATTCAGATATTAGACATCCATAGTTCTGTGCTCCCACTCCCAGGTCACAAACACACACTCTTCCCTTTCTGATGATCTATCAACCAGTAAAAAAAGATGGTGAATCTTTTGGTCAAACTAAGCACTTTTGTTTCATCCTCAGAACTGGATGTTCCCTGCCTAGAATGAGATTTTAGCCCCAATTTCTGATCACTTCTGCTGTCAACTGCCTTTTGCTTTACTCAGCTCTCCCCTGATCTCCTCTATTAGAGAAGTGGCAGAACGCTGCACCCCACATTTCCAGGGCAAAACACAGAACTGTCCCAGGGTAGAAGAGATCAGCCCCGTTTATCTGGAGAGAAGAGGAAAAAAAAAAAAAGCCAAACCCAACCAACTCAGTTCTGTTACAGAAACCCAGTTAAGTACACAAGCTAAACAAAATACAATTAGGTTTCCTTTGGCCAGCCTGGAACATATGGTATTCGTCAGCCAGTCGTGTTCCTCTCTCGATTCTGGCAGGAGATAGCTAACTTGTTCCAAGCACTAAGAAAGCTCCTGGAAAGTCAGCATGCTGAGCAAACTTTTGGAGGGGGGCTAGCTGGGGATATAAGAGTTCACACAGACACAGATTTGACAGCATTTCTTCCACATTGTTCAGCACAACTCTAGGTTACAATGCCTCTGGCTTTAGTACATTCCTGGTCCACATCGTTCTCAGTCATATGGCATCTGCAAGTCCTTGTTTGCTATTCACACACACAGTTCTGGAGTTGAGGGCTCCTACCAAGGAGGAAGACAAAGGTGTGGAAGCAAGAGAGGTTCCCGTGGATTTGGGCACATAATGAAATCCTCAAAAGGCAAACTGCATCAATGAGCAGTACAGCTAGACCTTTTTTACATTACCTTTCCAATGCCGGTTGAAAATGGCTGCTGCCATCCCAGAATGGATTGGTGAGCAGTTCCCCAGCAGGAAAATGGCAATTAAGTACCGTGGTGTCACAGAGATCAGTGGCTGCAGAAAGGAATAACCTCTGAATTTGGTCATCAACCAGAAAATTGTTTGAGGAGTCTGGCTCTGTTCTAGGAATAGTCTGTTCTGCTGCAGTTTATGAAACAGTTAGCAAAGAGCTGATTCACAGAGAAATGAGCCTATGTTTTAATACAGGGAACTGGAAACCATGCTGTGGTGCAGTAATATCTGCAAAACAACTGCCCCAGCAAAACCAGTCATGTCTATGGGAAAGGGGGGCTGATAAAGGACTATTGATTTATGCCGGTTTCAGACTGGAAGTGAGCAGAGTGCTTCCCACTGTGCACTCTGGGCCCATGTGAGAGTTTCAGCTGCTTTTTGAGTCCACGTAGTTCAGCCTCATCATTACCAGGGTTGGTCTGATATCTCCTGCATAGGTTTACTCGGTCTGCTATAGGTCTTTGTCAGCTAGGAAGCCAATTTATTCCCTCCAGTCCACTTACAAGCCAGCCAAGCCAAGTTTCTGCACTGCCTTTTATCTTCCCGTATACAGTAGGCATTATTACATATCTGTTTCTCCCCTATCCCTGCTGATGGACAGCCTGGCTGGCTCAGGCCACTATAGCCTCAGACTAGTTTTTCTTGGGCAGTGAAAAGTGGAAAATGTGGTTTTAGAGTAGAGCAAGAGGATTTCTTCTGAATGTTTTTGTGCTCTTTGGCCCACCTGTCTGCTGCCAGAATCTGGCTTCCTCCCTTATTTACCTGCTAGGCACAGTCATTCTTGTTCCTTCATTGCAGAAGACCAGTGTATTTCAACTTCTGTAACACACAGAAGTGTAACATTCTTGCCACATCAGTAATGTCTCAGAATTACCTGACCTTTTTTATCCCCCTCTTGTAATCCTATACTCTTTGTAGCAGGAGGTATTTCCTCACTACCATTTCCAGCTTTTTGACTTCCAAGACCCAGCTGAGGCAATAAACTTCTATATGTCCTCATTGAATCCACCACAGACCCACTCGTGAAGTTTACTGGCATTAAGTGCATCGGAAAAGCATTTCCCACCATTCTGGGTTGCTATTATAAACCAGCAACACTTGCCATGATCACCATTTATGTGCTTGAGCACATCAAGCACATCAGGAATGAAAGTGCTTGCAAAAGCCTTTGCACCTGTTTCTCTTAGTAGACTGCTTAGCCCATCTCATTCAGAACCTTTGCTGCAACACACAGCTCCAGTGTGGCATTTCTTCAGGATTATCCATGTGCCCTTGGACAGCTCACCTCTTCCACACTCTGGTCTATCAGATGTGTTGCTCTTGCTCTACCTTAAAAACAACAGGACCAATTCTCCCCCGAGGTTAACGGATGTAGCACGCTGCTCACAATCATTTTTGGCATGAGCTTCTCCAATGCAACCCAACAAGCCACCTGCCCTTTGCAGGGAGGGACCAGCTGAGTTTTGCTTTCAGGAACTTAAGAATCATCTGCAGCTTCATCCTTCAAGAACACCATCCATCACTCACTCAGGAGCTCTGTGCGGTGAAGCAACAGTGCATCATCATCCCCTCCCCACAATAAGGAGACGAGTGTGGCTGGCTTTTGTTCTTACCCACATCACAGACTTCAGCAGAGCCCGGTCACTGAGGGCCATTCATCTCTTTTTCTCTAGGTCCTGCTCTGCAGTACCCTACTGGCTTTTCCTCATCCATCATCACTGGCAATTTCATCTCTGTCTCTTGCTGGGCACTTCCTCCCTGTGCCTTTGAATAACAGGGGCTTTTTTTTCCCCTCCCTCAAAGGAGCTTATAACATTTACTTCATGGTATTGGAATCTCAGAACTGAACCAAGTCACAGTTTAGCAAAATTAGACTGGTTTCATCTTCCTCACAGTAAGAATTGATCATACTTCATCTGTTTTTCTGTTTTCCTCTTTAAACCATCCCATCTTCCTAAGACTCTATCCTCAGCGGCAGAGTAGCAGAGGCAAGTCTTCTGAAACAGGATATAATGTGGCTGTTGCCAAAGGTTGTTTGCAAAGCCATTCAAAGCAAGAGGGGACTTCAAAATGTTTCCAATCAGTAAGCAGAGTAATAGCTTTTGGCTCCTTCCCGCAGTCTCCCACTATCTCTCATTAACACCGGTTTACTACTGCTCTTCTGGGAGCAAGTGAAATTTCACTGGCTTCCAGGATGGAGCTTTCTAATGCAAACCTGGTGCAATGTCCCTGCATGCCCTATTCCAGGCGATGTGACTTCACCAGTGCCACGGCAGAACACAGCACCCCCTTGGTGTGCTGCTTTTAGCACCGTAGGACTCCTTGCATTATTTAGGTTATCACACATGTTGGAGAGTGTCACTCAGTATTTTAAAACCGTTCAACAGATAAACAATGAAACCACACATATGTGGAGATCTCAGAGGGCACCATTATGTTGCCTAAGCCTCTGCTGACAGTTTTCAACCTGCTGTGCATCCAGAATTCCGCCCCCTCCCCATTATCTCATTGAAGCCACACAATTTTACAAGAAAGAGCAAAGTGCCAAATATTCAGGGCTGCCCAGCACGGGTTGCTTGCTGGCACAATCCAGAAAGGCACACTATACAAGCTGCTCTTTCATGCAGAGATACACATTTCTCTGCAGCAGTGAGGGGAGCTTTCAAAGATGGACATATGCAAACATATGTCGTGTTTGTTTGTTTACTTGTACTAGCATTACTCTGTAGCATCTGCTACAGGAAAAGCACTGATATTCTGTGAAAACACCTAGGCACAAACATTATTTCTATGTACATGACCAGAAGAATTTGAGAGCCTGTGTTAGCCACTTGCAAATGACGGTGCCCACCTCGCTTTAAAAACTGGCGCAGCATGCAAGTAAACGTAAGCATAATAAAAAATAATAGGAAACAGACAGGCAATAGAATTAAGAGCAGCAGCCAGCTGGGATCTTCTAACCAGTGACATCAAGGGATTGCTGAGGTAATACACTGATGGGTTTTAAATTAACTGTAACCACTCAGGAAAAAGATCTAGGCGTCACTGCGGACAGCTCAATGAAAACATCTGGTCTGTGCACAGAGGCCATCAAAAAAAAAAAAAAAAAAAACAAAAAACAAAAAATGTTAGGTTGAATAGGATAAAGAACAATACCAAAAATGTTATAAATGCCACCACATAAATCAATGACACATTCACACTTTGAGAAGTGAATTGAAGCCTGCTCACCCGTTTCAGAGCAGGGAGAACATGAACAGAGGCCAGAGAAGGATGCCAAAAAGTCATTAGAGGAACAGAAAGGTTTCCAAGGTCATCAGGAGGAAAGATTAAGGTCCAAATCGTTCAAAATAGCTTGCGGTAGAAGTGTATAAAATGATGCGTGAGACAGTGATGGTTTTCCCATTTGCCCTTTCTTATGCTAAAGAAATAGTGGCCACCTAAAATACTCAAAAAATGTTATTACAACAGGAAAAAGAAAGCTCATCACCATTTTGCAGATTGCCCAGTTAATACGTGGAACTTGATGCCACAAGGTGCCAAGCTGAGAGTTAAGCCCTAATCACACTGCCAACACACAACTGGGAATGAAATGTATATGATACATACATGCCTGGGCAGGCACTGAACTCCTGGGGCTAGGAAGGGACAGAGAAACCAATTGCAATGAAGAAAGCCAGGGAGGAAATTGACACTGGCAGGACTGCAATGAAAAGCTGAAGGAGAAAAAGGTGCCTGGAAAAGGAAAATGGGAGACAAAATGCTTGTAAGGATCTGTATAATGGTAAGGGAGGTGTTTTGTGGGATTCCCTCCTTCACTCTTCTAGTGAGATAGCAACAATTTTTTTAAGATGCTGCTAGGCTGTGTCAGAGCATGTGCCCCAGTCCTCTCTCTAAAGGAAAAACGGTAAATGCTGACTACAGGTGAATGTTTACAGCTCCAAACAACTGGGCTGTGGACAGATCAGCCAAGCATGAGGAACTGCCCCATTCGACCCTGTTGTGCCATACTCCAAACATTAACATCCTGGTCCATTCCCAAGCACCCTTTGCATCCTGGTTCACCATTCAAACTTCCAAAATAAACAGACAACATCTGAATATCCTACAGGTGAGGAATTACAGGCAGTGTTGAGCATTTTCAGTTTATGGTTTGATTTAGACTGGCATAGAGAGATCAACTTCAGTGTACACATTTTAAGCAGCATGTGGAAAAACTACTTTTTCTAGGTTACCCACTGAGTCTCCAGCTCCACCATCCTAGAGCCTTGTGGTCATTGAGTGTATCTGACACCTACAGAGCAGGGTTTTACTCTACCACACAGTGAGCTGTGACAACAGAGCCTCATCAAGTGCCTGCAACTCAGCAATTACCCTTGTTATGGTAAAGCTTGCACATGACCATGCACAATTCTAGCAGGTACCTAACTAAAAGAGCCAACAAACCTCTTCAGAAAATTGGCTCTATATGTGTTATAAGGGTCATCCTGAGCTGCATATGGTTCTGACTTCCTTTTCAAGAATGAGTGTATGGACAAAGACAGCAGAAATGGACCCATATGGCCACCGAAATAGAGCAATTTTTCCTTCATATTCAGGGATTTCACTCAGGTTCTCCCCTAGATGCAGTAACAAGAGCAGTTGGGGTGATAATGTGAAGACATGAGAAGTATTAAAGCATGACACCACACAGCACTTGGCCCCATCCATGCTGCCCGTGTATTACAAAGCAGAAGGTCGCCTGTTTCTCTCTTCATCCATGTGCCCATGAGATGTCGGCTGCAGGGCTTTCCTCTCCTTATGCAGACCTGGCAGTGGGCTTTTTTGCTCCACTGTGCATGGCTGGTGGTGTGGATGCGCCCCCCCAGGAACACCACCATAGGCCTGAACTGGAAACGTGTCACCAAGCAAGTCATTACACAGATTTATGGTAGTGGGTCTACAAGCACATACACAACAAGCAGGTCATTGAATGAGACCATCCATCCCCAAAGGCATTGCTCTTGCCAATCTTTTCCCTTGGAAACAGCAGATAGGTAAGAACTTGCCCTATGGTCCTGGGACAGTGGGACCTTTCTTCATCCTTCCCCTCCCATGCTTTCACCTCCTTCTACCCTTCTCCCAGGAAGCACAGAGCACCACAACCAGAAGAAAAACCAACAGTGATGCTAAACACCTAAATAATTCCATGGATACTCATACAGCCTTTGACATCAAGCTGCCTGCTCCTGGCTTCCCCTTCCAGCCTGGGAAGCAGGAGCCCCAGTGCAGCAACCCACAGCATGTATCTCTCCCACTGCCCAAGCTGCTTTTCTCCACACTTCCCACTACTAATCCTGTCCACCCTCCTTCCCCACCACTGGTCTGCTGGTGGGGAACCCCACCACCAACACACTGTGTGCACAACATAATAAAGCAACAGAGTCCAGTGTTAAGCAAGGCTTTTATGTGCAGCCAGCATTTCAAAAGGCACAGTACATACTGTATGCTCAGGGCCGTCAGATTCCAAGACTGAATTCTCCAGTGTTTTAGGAAAAAGGTAGGGCAGGAGGAGAGTGTGAGAGGAGGGAACAGACCATGCTTTGTGGAATTCTTTTTAAGAGTGTATGCATGACTGTATAAAAGAACATTTTTTTCCTGACCTCAAAGAGACAATATTATTTCACACAGACCTGTTTCCAAAAGCAGCCAAGCTATTTCGGCATGAACCAGTGCCTGGTTGAAGCAGTGACTGTGAAGGGGAAACCCTCTCTCCAAGTACGACATGGAAATTCCTTGACCTCAGCTGTGAATCCGATCAACGTGCATGCAGTGGGCCAACAAAAAAAAAAATTAGAATACCAGAGTGGCCAACAGAGATGAGGGCAGGTGTGTAAGGGAGAAGGCACAGCCTGCTTTTTCCAGTCAAAAGGACTGGCAAAAAGAAAAAAAAGAAAACGGAGACATGCCAGGCTGGGAAGAAGAGGAAAGCAGAGCAAAATCAAGAGCACTGAGATATTAGAAAAGCAGACTTCAAATGCCAGGCTAACAGGTTCTGATTCATATTCTACAGCTTGAAGGTAGAAAGGTAGGGTGAAAAGGCATAGAAGGCAGAAATAAATATTTCTTTTAGACCATGCTATCATTTGCTGTGCTTCACGGAAAAGTTTGGGTGTTCAAGATGAGCCCAGACAGAGCCAAATAAGTTCATCATCAGTCTAGACCTGGTCACACCAAGCAGTGACTACACCACAGACCTGTACCCTACTCTAAAGTTGTGTTTGCTTCCTCCAGACCACTGGAGAAAACAGCTCCAAAGTGAAACTATTTTCCCTGACTGACATTGAGGACACACCAACATACTGCCACCAGCAAGAGTCACACAAACAAGTCAGCACTGGATAAAGAGCTGCACAGTAACAACTGACCTGTGTTAACTTTAAAGTCAAGGGAGACAGAGCCCTTTAGTTTCCTTCTTGGAGAACTGGATATCTAGAATTAAAGCATCTGAAGCCTAAAAAACACTTGTGATCAGGGCTGAACCCTTTAAGATAGGCAAAGCAGTATTCTCTCCATGGCAGAAAACTGATGTATACCACAACCCCTCCATGGCTCTGTAATGGGATTGAATATGCTACACAGTCAGGTCACTCGGTGTGTACGTGAACTCACAGCACTTCTGTAACACACCAGATGCATAGTCTGCTCTCTCCATGGGATAGATGTCAGTCAGAAGGGATCTCCCACTGCCAGAATAATTTGTCTTTTTCGTGGCCCGCTCCCAAGTTAACAGCGGGAAAGATGACTGCAAGGTCTGGGCCACAGACCTTCCAAGCAACCTGCATGAAGCAGAACAGCAAATACAAGAACTACTAGTGGCATCCATAGGTCAGTTTAGGTACGCACACAGGGACAGGGACGTGCAGCTTTGTCAGGGACATGAGCCGCTTCTAAGGACACCCATGAATGCAAGTCACAGTTAGAAGCCTTATTACAACTGTGTCCATATTTAGGAGAAGTAAGAGTAGTTCATATACTTCCATATTATCCAGAATCCCAAGAAACTCCACTTAAAAAAGGCATTCAGTCCTTACAGTAAGAGTCACATGCACTGCAGGCAACAAGTTTGCCAGTGTTTAGATACTCTGCATTACGAATAAAAGCCATCAGGTCCAATGCAAATGAGACCTGTGCTCCAAGACCTAAAATTGGGTCAAACACCAGTCCATCTTCAATGAATTCTCAGAAACAACACCAAACTGCTCTGCTGTCCGTCAGCTGTAGTTTCAGTACCTGCTGGGTTTTTCCAGTGAAAGACAAGCCTTTGAAAACAACTGTCATATCCAAGGAACTTGATTCTTACTGAATCTCCAACATGGGCTTCTTCGAATGCAACACTTGTTTGGGATATATGGCCTTTCCTGTTAGGCATCTAAAGGAATCATGGATACCCCTCCAGTCTCTCCTCTTCTCCCCTGGTCACCTGCCCCTCTGCTCCTAATGTCAAACTTTCCAAGGTCCCCTAGTGCTCCTGGTCTAGGACAGAAATGTATTTATTAGGCCAAAATGAACAGAGTGTGCATGAATTAGAAAATGAATCCAGTCTGTTCAACTAGGGTTGGGCAAGCTTGTTTTGCCTAATTTAGAGGCCATTCAAACATTGTGGGTTTGAACACTATTGCATTAGTGTTTCGCTTAGGAAAAACTGCAAAAAAAAAAAAAATAAAAAGAAGAAAGGTGGAGAGAAGGGGAAAAAATCCAGTGGAAACATAAATAGCATATAACATATATGGGGTATCCACTTGTGCCAGCACAGGTCTTCTAAGTCCCAACAGATTGCACAGGCTTCCTGTCAGCTAGAGGTTTCTTTAATACAGTTAAAAAAACATAAAATCCTGAATCACCATAAAGAGGTGGAACACGTCAAAAGAGCTGGATACACATGCCAAGGACAGCTGGTCCTAAACTCTGATCTATCTTCATTTAGGCTTTGAAATCAAGACCATGAAGTTCAAGAACAGAGAGCTAATTTGCAAAGGTCCGAGTCCCTCTGACTGCCTTTGGTGAATCACAGCAGCCCTCTGCACCAACAGGACATGGTGCAAAGTCTCCACAGATCCTGCAGTTGGTTCATTAGCTTTCTCTATGCCTCAGCTGCACTTGGCTGCATGTAGGATTCCCAACAGCCCAGCCCTCTGGAGATAATTAGCATCATTCATTTTACATCCCTCTGAGGACCAGACCCCCAGAGAGGTGACATTACAGTAGTGCCCACCACCTAAAGAATAAAGCCTTCAGATTCAACAGCTGGTCTCTTCCCAATCTTCACCTCAACAGCAGCAGTGGGGAAAGGTGTGACACATCCTTAAGGCAAGGAGTAAAAGCAAGCAGATGACACATGATCAAAGACAAAAGTAGCATGAGGGAAGAAACTTGAAGTATGAAGGCAAAAGGCAGTAAGGCTCTCCTCGCCAATCTCATCACTTTAAATCACCTCTTCTGTCACACATCTCTATTTCAAAAGTAAAAAAACACACAAGAAATCAGGTGGAAACCAAACAGAGAATAGCCTACCTCCAGAGGCAGTTTCTCCACTTCCTAAGGGTTGATTTAGGTGAAAACAGAGACAAGACACAAAGAGATGGGAGGCTGGCCATGGACACCTCTTACCTTCCCGTGAGTAAGATACAGTGGCAGAAAGCATGGCCTGACTAAGCATCTCTCCCCGCACCGGCATCCTGCAGTCCTCATCCTGAGATCTGCCAGCCCCAGAGAGACCTCACTGAGGGGATTAATTCCATCTAAAACACCACTCTGTCTGCCTTCCCCTTCTCCACCAAGCCCTTTAAAGCCTCACCATCTGAGTGTGTTCCCATTTACACCTGGGCTGCATGCCTTCTCACCAGCAGGCCCCATAAGCTGCACACGTAAGAGACAGATTGTGTTTTCACCACGAAACTGCAGACGAGATACCACCATCACACCAGACCATCTTTTCACCCTGGCTCTGGGCCCCTTGTGCCCAGAGGATAACTTCAAGACTGAAGCGCCGTCACAGAGATGTCAGCGGGGCTGCCCCAGCCATGCCCTTGCCTGCAGTGCAAAGGAAGGTGCTGTGAGCCCAGTATGGCGATGACCCCACACAGGAGGAATCCTTTTTCTTCTCCATAACATCTCTGACTTCCCCCCCCCACCTAATCTATATTTTTTTTCCGGCCCATGTATACTTTCCAGCTCGTTTCCTCTTGCGGTTCTCATTTCCCGCTCCTAGGAGGTGAGCTCATGTGTTTCTCAATTACCAGCCAAAGAAAGAGAGAGGGAGAAAGCAATCTTATGGAAACAGATGAAGTCATGCCTGTATAAGGCCACATTAAGGCTTGCGCTCACAGGGCCATGATGCAGACATTGCTGCCACCCAACCCTGGCAGGGCAGCCCAGCTTCCCAGTCCCTAGCTGAAGTTGTTCTCCTTGTGCTGAAGGAAGATGCTCCACCAGCATTCAGGGAGAGCAGAGCACGTTCGTCTCACTGACTTTTCCCTCTTGTCCCATATCCACCCCTACTTTCGATCCTACCGCCCTTTTGTCCACCCCCAGCGATCCCCATGGATCTTTGACTCATTCACAGCACGCCACTGAGTCAATAGCGAGCCCACAGACCACGTGCAAGGCTCCCAGCACTGCACGCTCTGCCTACGGCTATGCGGACGCTGGAGAAGTTACACAAGGGAAATCTAAAGGCAATTAAAAGCATAATACAAGTGGTTGTTTAGAAAAGGTGGTGGGGAGGAGAGAATAAAATTAAAATAAATAAAGGAATGTTTTAATGAGTGCAGCAGTGAAAGCGGGATTAGAGGTGCCTGAATGGCATCTCTATATTTCCCATATGGAAGGGAGGGCCGCCCAGCGCAACCAGAGCTGACAAAAAAAATTAGCTGGGCCTCAGGCTCAGAGAAACATTTGGCTAGAAAGGAAAGAAGGTAATTGCTGCAAATGTAGACTAATTCAGGAAGCAGCCAGCCCTACATGGAGCCGGTTCTTATGCTGCTAGAGTGCTATGGACACTCCATGACTGCTGGCTTGAGGGGTGGAAAGAAACACACGGAAATATTAGGAAAAAAACAAAACGAAACAACAAATCTCTTCTTCCCACAGTTCACACACGCTTAGCTTTTCTCTTCCCTCGTCTCTTGCTCCCCAAGGACACTTAGGATCTGCCGGGGGTCCTACTCAGCCTTACCTTCGCCAGTCTAATCAATGGCCATGGAGAGAGCGATCTCGGTGGCTCCCAAAATGTGGACCCTTCCCCCTTCCCCAGGAGAGGAGCGGGCTGGAAGGTGAGGCACAGGGCACGGAGGATGTGTTTACTCTCATAACACCCCTGTGAGGTGGGGAAGTCATAGCCTCATCTGACAGATGAGGAACAGAGGCAAAGTGAGATTAAAGGATTAGCCCAAGGTCACACAGGAAAAGTTTGTAGCAGAAGTGGAAATTAAACCCAGGTCTCTCGGTCCAAAATCAGTGCCTTAAGCACAAGACCAGACTCTCCTAGAGCTGGTCAACCTTTTATATTTGATCGTTTAATTTCAAACAGAAAAATAGTTTATTTTCTAAATACATATTTTCATAGAAAAGGGAGATGGAGGAGCTCATTTCCTGGAGGCAGGAGCTGCTTAAGATCTTATTTATTTCTGTTTAATTTAATTTCTTTTAGCATTTCTGATGGAGGAAAAAAATGCTGCAGAAATTTCAAAGCACAAGAACACATTTCTATTCATTTGTAATTCATCATGGAAAATACTTTTCACTTTCCAGCCAGTATTTGCCCTGCCTCTCTTTGCCTTACCAGGTTTTATTACCTTTTTATTATTATTTTTTCACAGCCTCCGCTTGCTTAGAAAACACACATCTAAACAGAGGCCTTTGTTGGACAATACCTTCACTAAAACCCCATTGATCAGAAAGGTACTTTACAACTGAATACAAGCAACAGTTACATGCCTTGACATATGTAAGCTACAGGGACAAATGTGAGTTAGACCTCAGCTGCTGCTGACTCTGCTCATCCAGTCCCTGCCCAGACCATGCCTCCCTCTACTTCTGGCCCTGCAACTCCCTATTTTCTTCCCTTTATTGTGCCGCCAAGCCCAGTCCTTCCCAAAACACATCTTCCTCTTGGCTCTGAAAAGTCCCTTGGCAAGGGAAGGCAGTCCCACGCCTCTTCACACACAGGGCCAGCTGAGGTCCATGAAGGAGCAACTACTTGTCCACAATCAACTAGGAGACCATCAGCAGAGCTGTGGAACGTAGATGGGTTTCATTAATACAGAGCCTCTCTCCATTTAGACATGAGAAATTCAGCCCTCACAGAGGCCCCTAGGAATTGACCATCACTATCCAAAGCGGGAAGTTTTTCACCCTGAGATGTTAAGCAGGAAGAAAGCCATATGAAGCAAACACAACCTGAGGGTGACATATTTAAAGGTGACTTAAGGATCCAGACATTCAAGCCCCATGAAAACAAACGCGAAGCAGTAGGCAGAAAAGGGCTGTCCTATATTCATGCCAACAAAATGGTTAAAATTAGTTACAATTGCTAAAGCATTTTGAAGAAAATGTGGAACACTTATATAAAAGCTGAGTGTTGCTCAGAAAAAAAGCATTTCTTTTCCCGTAATTGTGTTTAATGATCTCTGAAGAACAAGAAGACAATCCACAAGGGTGACTACCACCATCACATATGTTCTTCTGACAATGAGGGAATTAGGCTAAAACAAAGACTAATATGCTATCCTTACAAGGCAGTTTTCACTTCTAGTTTGTTTCCCCCTTAAATACTTATTCGCACAAGGAGGCAAACTTCACGTATCAACGATGAAGTAATTCACCAGCAGTAAAGAAAACATATTACAAACTTATAATTGGTCCAGTTTGTCCTGAAGATACCTGAACACTCACCTACCACACACAAGAGAATTACTGTCCCCTCCCTGACTCCCAGATGGGCTGTGTCTGGTCCACAGTATGTACCCACCACTCTCCTCTGAGCTGAGGAAGGCTAACCTCAGAGCAGAGCTTTGGCAGCATTGCAAAGGCAGGTCTTTGATCATTTAACTGACCTTCATGCACTAAAAACTCAGCTATGAGCTCTTTTTTGACTCATCACAGTCCCCAAGGAGGGCAGCTTGTCCCCTGTGGGACAAGCCCCTTGAGGCTGGCTGATGTCTACAGCAGTCCAGATCACCCTGCATTGCCAAATGAAGAGCTTGCTCACAAGGTTTGACTTACCTGAGCTAGTGCAGATAACAAGAGCAGAGTATACCAGCACGTGCTACACAAAACCTGTTCAAAGCTACCTGGAGACTTTTGTATCTGGGCTGTGACTGCACCCTCTCTCTTTTTCACTGCTTCCCTCATTATCACCTTAGTTAACAGTTGATGAGAAACTCGATTCACCTGTGCTCACAGGCAGCACAAGGGCAGGGTCCTTCATCAGCTCGGTTGATTTGTTGTGGTCTGTCCCCCATGGTCAATGTTTGTTTGCTTGCTGACAATATGCACACAGGGAAGAGGTGCAGAGGTCTGAACACACTGACAGGGCTGCCTGGAAGCTTTGGGTGCAGCTGGTCCAGAGACATACAGGCAGGTACCAGTGCACTAGTCTTCATCCTATTTAGCAGGTCAGCTCTGCATCTAGGACAGAAATACCCAGAGGAAAACTTCTCCAGACTGGAGTTAGCACTATACAGGCAGAATGCGGTTTTCACTTCTTTGTCCCAAGTTCTGGGTAAGGTAAAGCAAATTCCTGGAAACTGAAGGGCTTGGACACTAGAGTTGTAGACTTGGAAAAATACTACTTCTGGCTATGATGATTTATTTATAGTTGCAATTAAAGACAAAAAGCCTCTTCAGAGAGGGAGGATGAAGTGGAAACAAGGCCAGGACTAGAAACCTAAGACTACAGGGATTCCCAGAGCAAAATTAATCAGGGAACTGAGTTGTTTTCTATTTATTTTTTTTCCTAAAGGGTTATCTCTTTATTTTGCTTATCTGGCCCACAGCTTTGCAACAACTACATTTCTGGCCTCTCCCCATGAGCTTTGGAGCCAGGCCAAAAACTAGATTTGAGGCTGGGGATGGGTCTCAAAACCACAAGAAAGACTTCTGAAACTTCAGCCAGAAAGGCCATGCTACACCTCCTGGAGTCGTTCTCCACCTGGCCACAGCAAAGGTAGTGATGGCTTTGGAATGTGGCAGTGCAGGGAGAGGCCAAAATTACCAACTGCACAAAAGAGCAAGAGAGTACAAGAAGGCAAGAAAGAGCACAGAAGATCTTACATCTACAAAAAGAAATGTGTGTGGTAGGATTTTCTCTGTGCTGGCCTTTGATTTACAGCCTGCCAGGGTATATATTATTCCAGCTTCGAAAAGAGTGAGTGTGGTGCAAAACCCCCAGACAACCTTTTAAGATGGAGCTCTGTAGATGTCTCCTCATTCCTTTCAGATCCAGTTTTTGGTCCTGCAAATACCCCTTGTTGAATAAAAGACCTGGCTCTAGCCACCATGACTTGGACAACAAATGAGGTGGGAAACTGCAGACCAATTCGATCAGCAAGACAAGTCAAAGGAGGGTGCTTCTTTGCTGTCCCAGTGGTTAACAACCCCTTCTGACCAGGGGCTTCTATCAAGACCCCGAGGCTAGAGAGCACCTCTGATTACTGCACTAAACAGAAAAGTGCCCAGGCAGACCAAAACTAGGGGCAGTCTTTCACACAGAAAAGCCAGGGCTGCTTTACTACAAGAGACACTGAAGTCCATTTGTCCGTGCCCCAGTTTGGACTCTCAGACCTCAGCTTCCTTCTCTGGCCTGGAGTAGGAGACTTAGACAGCCTGCTGTGTCATTACCATGTGAAAGCACCTTCAGCTAAAAGGCTGCTACAGGTTTCCCCTTCAACCTGCATTGCCCTGTTTACTTATGCATTCCATCCCGGAAGAAGAGGCTGCTACTCCCTGTTTATACACACTTTGCTCCAAGACAGGTTTTTCAGTCTGTTACAGCTGTCTGACTTCCTCACTGTGACAAGAAGCTGCACTCTACCACCTCTGTACTACCTTTCCTGCAACTTTCTCCCCATGCTGCATCCACTGAAAGATGTGTGGACTAATAGCAGCGGTTATCTCTAAACAGGTACAAGAAGCACAGCCAAAACCAACAGCAGGGCACTAGTACCTCAAGCTAAGATGGGGAAGAAGCATAACTGGATGAACTTTAACTCACAGGATTTGAGAACTGGCTGAAACAATCAAACAATCTCTTAACAAGCATGGCTGAGGTGCACAACAGAGAGAACAAAGCAAACTTTATGCCTAAAATTAAGTCAGCTTGTGGATTGCAGAAGGAAGAAAAGTCAGGTTAGCTATGATTCCCAGATAAAAGTCTGAAACATAAATAAATAATGAATAAATACCATGAAGTGGTCGTAAGCACAGAAGATAACAAAGCAAAGTCTTAGGCTAATATGGATTTAATCAGAAATAATTTGCATTCAGCCAAGCTAACTTCCCTCTATGACAG
Source organism: Acropternis orthonyx (assembly GCA_035583155.1). NCBI lineage: Eukaryota > Metazoa > Chordata > Aves > Passeriformes > Rhinocryptidae > Acropternis > Acropternis orthonyx. Next base: position 16,280,109 of record JAWWEU010000158.1, read on the forward strand.
GCCACGTGGAGAGCAGAGAGGCCATTGACATTACATGTCTTGACTTATAAAGCTTCAAATGCATAGCAAACATCCTCCTAAGAGATGAAATAAATGGTCTCAAATAAACTTTCACAGAGCAGATGCAAAAGTGACTGGAAATACGATACTTGGATGCTAACTGTCAATGGGTCACTGTCAAAATGGAGGGATTAACCCAGCAGAGCTGTATTGTGTTTGTTGTGAGTCCAGAGTTCTTCAAAGTTTTCTCTAACAACTTGGGCCATTAGATAGATCACCCGCTTCTAAAATACACAGCTGCTCTGTAGCTGGGAAGGACTGCATGAAGACAGGCTTGAATTCTGCTCTTGGCAGTGGGGAAAATGTCTGGAAAAAAAAAAAAACTGGATCACATTCAGTACAGACAAGGATAGGGGAAAACTGTCCACAGTCCCTCAGAAAATTATGGAGAGCATTGAGATGGACTGCAAGCTTAATAGCAATCAGCTATGTCTCATGGCTACAGACAAAAGGCAAATGTTGGCTGGGGTTGTACAAACATAAGCCCAGCCTGTAAACCATGTGTAGTAACCCTTCTGCCATGGTCTGTGTGGCAAGGCCTTAACCAGAGCATCCCATCCAGTCTCAGGACAGTGAACTCCAGAAAAGACACATTGACTGTAAACAGTTTGGAGGAAAGCAACAGGAACAACTGAAGATTTAACAAAACCTCACCCACAAGGAGAGCTTTGAACAAACTGGTGTTGTCCATTATAAAAGAGAAACCCATCAGGAGATAACATACAACAAGAGTATTCAGATTCCTGAAAGTCTCAGCTGCCTTTCTAAGCCCAGGCACTGGACGCCCTCCACCTCAGAAACACAGGGCAGGTAATCAATGCACACTTCAGGACAATATGCCGTGTGATAGAGGGTGGTCCAGTGAAGACCACAGTGTAAGCAAGAACTTTTGGCCATTGCCCACAAAGAGCAGGAGCTACTCATTACCTTTGCCTGCAATAGCCCACCCAAAAGACCTTGCAATGGAAGGCAGATTCCACATCCTGCAAGAGCAGCTGGGCCAGAGTGCGTGTGAGACCTTGATTAAAAACAGGCTGCTCTTCACATTTCAGCTCTGCTTCTGGCGATGTGTGAGAACTTCCTCATTCCTAGAGGGTCTCCTCATCCCAGATGAGGGAGCTGGTGTCTGGGGAAGACCTTTAGCATTCATTACAAAAATGTTTCCACCCTCTCACTGGTCTCTTTTCACTTCACCAAAACATGCAGACAATCTTATGTTTCAGAAGCACCCACCAGCTCTCCCTTGACTGGCTCTGGCACTGCTACTCAAATGCCTGACTCACTCCTACTGCTTTCAATGGAAAATGCTTCCACTGATGTAAAGTGCTCCGCTGGTATCAATGGGACCTGTACAGGACCCTGAAGTAATGGTACAAAAACATGAGAAACCCACAGCTTTCACAAGTGACTCATGAGACTGGAGAGTAGGGGGGAAACTCTGAAATACAAGTGGAAGAGCATTACACTGCACCAGAATCATGCAGAAGGGAGAGAAAGACCAAGCCGCATAGCTCTGTGGGTTTGGAGTAATGTCCTCTCCCCAGGCACACCAAAATGCAGTGGCAACACAGCTGCTCTCCTGGGGAAGGGATGAAATGCCAGTCCCCGGTGGAGCTGCAGGTTCCCAGCCCCAAGAGCAGTGGATGGAGAATGCCACACTCTAACTGGTGGGAGGGAAGCAACTCCAAACACCAAGGGAGGGGCATCTCCAGCGCTTACAAAGCCTAGAGGAAGGTCCAGACAACAAGAACAACAAAGAACAAGCAAAGCTCTGTGGAATATGAAAGCAAGAAATAAGTAAAAGCAGACGGAGTTGTGCCACAGACAGCTTTTCCCTTGCATCTCTTGCATACCAAGAACGGTCACCTCCCCTGCCCAGATCATCTCTGTCCTCACTGAACTGGGCAACTCTGCTCTCAGTTCTGTCTGGCAGCCCTTGTCCATGGACAACACTAAAGCTCAGAGCCCCAACACAAACATTGCAGACAAATTTTTAACCACCTCCCTTGCTCCGAAGCAAAACCAACCACACTGGAGTCCTAACAAAATGAAAGCACAACACGGGTACAAAGCTGAACAGGTCAAAAACCTTTGAAATTTCACATAATACTTCTTTATCTCCATTGTTTTTCCAGCTAGGTTCAAACACAGTCACAGGTATTCTGGTCTAGCCATTAATTTAAATGTCACTTCATGAAGAAGTTCACGTCAATTTGGTTACATCTGGGCAAAGACTGATCAGAGCAGGGTCGATTTGGCCTGAGCCACTTCCTGATCCACACACAGAGTGTTACTCAGGGACGTAACTGAGTTCTCTAATAATAACTTCCACTTTCACAAATGCAAGTTTTTGTATAGGTCAATTCTAATCAGTGCTTAGTCTGGACTGAAAAGACCTCTGTATGTTGCATACCTTGCTGTAGATGTGTTTCTAGTACAAAGACAGCATCCTCAGCACACACAGACCATGCCTATAGTCTCAGTGAAATCCTGGTGTTACATCATCATAACAAGAAGTTATATTGCTTTTAAGGCAGCAGCAAAGAGCATTATAAATTTTTTGCACAAATTCTCAGGCTTTTCCCTGAAAGCAGGGAACAGCAGTTTTGCCTGAATGAAGACAACCATGCAACAGTGGCACTAAATAACTTGATTTCTTTTTTTTGAAAATTCTGTGTTCAAGCTAGGCCAATAAAAGCTATTCAGTATCCAAGGCATTTTTGCCACTTGTTAAAAATGCCAAATTGTCATTCCAGCTAATTTACTAGCATAAAATCCAGTACATTTTAATTGCTGACTAACTAGCAGAGATCTTACTGGGCCTGTGTCTTAGGTCTGCTTTGAAGAAGGAAAACCAGAAAGTTGTCCGGGAAAGACAAACAAGGCCTGCATCCATCAAGGAAAGACCTCACCAGCACGACAAGTTTGGCTGTATCTCACTGGCAGTCAATGGAAGCCCATGAAGAAGCAAGTGCACTCATAAATGTAACTCCACGTAAGTCACTGGCTAGTTGAAGGCGAGGAAACTCTGCTGTATATTGCAAAGCTGAGGATCCACTTCAAAGAGATCATTCCCCAGCTGAGTATTTTACATGCACACACAGCATTGCAAAGTCCTAGCATTACCGTTTGGTTTTGGCAAAAAGAACGGTTTCTGAGGGATAAAGATGTGGGCTCAACAAAAACACTAAATGCTCCTGCTTGTCTATTAATCATCTTGCATGGATATCATGGAAATAGAGGCAAAATAATTTTTCACAGATTTTAGGTGACAGCAGGTCTGCTTCTTCTGATCATGATTAAACGCATCCCTTTTACCATATGTCTGGCTAGAACCAATTGGTGTCGATCCACCGTCTTTACTGCTGCTGTTCTCCACTAACCATCAATACAGATCAGTTTTTTTACCTTGCCATCTGCATCCTCAGCCAGTAGATTTAAAAAAGTTTATGAAGTAGGCATACAAAGTTCAGGTACAACTTACAGTTGTCATGAGGGTAAAGGAAATTGACACTCCCTTTCAATGTTGCTATCTGCTAGGCAGATGTGGTAAAGACCAATCCAGGTGCATCAAGTTTAGTATATGCACGTGCCTGAAAGACTGAGCCAAGAAATGGATAGCCCAGGAGAATCACCCACCATCTTCCGGCCACCAACGACTCACATGCTTAGCTCACAGGAGGAACAGAGATTCCCTGAGCTGACTCCAAACAAGCTTGGACATCCAGCCAGAGTGATGGAAGCCTGTATGGAGAGACTAGATTCTTCTGAAGAGCCCATGGCCATGCCCAAACAGCCTCCCAAGCTGCTTAGCTCAGCTGTGATATCACAGTGATAGAACTACATCCTTCCTAGCATTGGAGCTACCTTGAGCACGCCCACAGGGTGATGCATCACACAGGGTAGAGGCATTCAGAGGGATCACAGTCTAACAAAGGACAGGAAAGGGAACAGAGTGTTACAGTCACTTACCTGAGGTTCCGGAGCTGGTCAGCCACAGAGACAGGTACTGCACTGCTGTCTGCTTGACCACACTGTCAGTTTGCCAGCAGAGAGTTCAACATACAATTTAAGCCACTTGCACACATATAATTGCTGGCACATGGCTCAGGAGGAGGAAGACAATAACAGACTATCTAAGGATAACATAATACTGTTTATCAGATAAAGCTGAAAGAGGTCCAAGCCAAGTAAGCTTTTCTTCCCCTCTGCAATGGAGTTTTCTTGTGTATGCATGCTTTATTCTGAAGATGACACATGTTTGCCTAGAAAAGGAGATTATTCTTCAGACTATCTTCTTTAAAGAAAAAAGATAAAAAGAATCTTCTAGGTCAGTAGAAAAATGTACAAGTTGTTTGGTTTTTTTTTTTTAAAGAAGAGACCAAATGCAAGAAAGGCACACAATGAGAATATATAAAACATACATATATATTGTGTGTGTGTGTGTGTGTGTGTATAAAATAAAGTGAAATAACAGAAATAATAGGAAGAAATTAATCCTTCTGGTTTTCAGAATAACCCTGTATTTTCTCAGCCATGCTTAATTCAAGTATATTTTAACATCCTGGTTCTCTGCTGCATCCAGGTTCACCTGGCCCTGCCAGGGAAGTTCCTTCCATGCTTCATCACTGTTAAGGTGAAACCTGAACAGAAACATGGATGAGCACTGTTCATGGGTTTTATATTTCCAGTCAAGAGCATACCTTCTACTCTTTCATCTCCACTACCCATCCCCATAGACAAACCACAAACTCACAAAACAGTCACCACCACAACACTTTACCAAGGCCATTTGGTATGACCATGCTCACTGCTTCGCAGCCTGAGGATTCCTACTCCACGTTTCAGCCCTTTTTGACTGCTAAAGGTTCTTCCGGTAGACCCATCTTCTGCACAGTAAATAGAAACTCGCAGACAATATATTTACTTTTCTTATCAGCCTTTCACCCCTAGACTGTAGGTTTCTCAAAAATAGGTCAAAAACTGCTTATCTAGTTTTCCTCCCTCACATCCTTCCAGCACTCAAGCAATTTAATCCTATTTATCATGCTTGTCAACCACATCTGAACCTTGTATAACTTTGCAATTAAGTACTATTTTTAGTCTCATCACATTCTTTCCCTACACCTCTAAAGTGGTATACCTTAGTATCAGAGACCATTTCAAGTCAAAAAGGACCTCTTGAAATCATCTATCCCACATCCTGCTTAAAGCAGGGCTAACTAATAGCAGTTTGCGCTAGATTCTGTCCATTCAGGTTCTGACTCAAGGATATTGGTCCCACAACCTGTGGGTTCCTACACATGTGCTCCACAATCCTCAGAGTGATGTGCTTGTTCTTCCTAATATCTAACAGAAATTGCCCTTTTTGGAATTTGGGTCCGTTGCCAACCCCTGTCCATCTCTGGGGGACTCCTCGTGGGGACTTCTAAAGAGTATAACTGCTCACAAAGCTATTTCAGTCCCAACTGAAGGCAAAAGTTGGACTTTACCTAGGAAATGAGAGCAGTTCCTTCTACATCAGTATTTTCATTACTTTCAGCAAAGGAAAGCTGAATGCTAGAAGGACAATGCAAAAGAATTCCTAACCAAAAGTTTGTGAAGTAACTGGGAGTCTTCCAATTACAGCTACCGAGCTTTGACTTAAATCCAGGAAGTGGACAGATACCACAATGAGAAGAGGTTTAGAGATGCATTTTCTTAGTGGCTGAAGGCAAACTGTTTAAAAATTGTCCCTGCATGCATGAATTGCGTAGCAGATCCCTTTTAATTCCTACTTGAAAAAGCAACAAAAAAAACTTCTCACAAAATTGTCATTTGGTACTCAAAGAATGCTTGGCATAAATTGGGGAGGATATGGTATAATTTGTCATGAGTAATAAATGTTTAAGTCATGCCTGAAGTGCAAAATTCAATTCATTTTTAATTAGAGAGGCGTCACTAAAGCTGTTATTATGATTTTATAGGCCACAGAGGAGATCAGATCAAATTCTCAAGTTACAATGAACAGGGCAGAAACGGCAAAGAACAGATCGCATACAGGATGATTCAGTCCATCAACATTCTGTTAATTTGTGTTACTATTCTAATCTACCTGATCCAGAGATGACTACTTTTTAAGGATCCCTGGATGCTACTACACAGGAGGGCTTTGAAAGCACTGTTGCCTGGCCTACCCCATGCCATGGACTAAATCTCTGGGAGGAGCCCAGGCATGCTGAGCAAGCTCTGCTAGGATATTAGCCCAAGTACAATCAGATATCTTCCCAGCTGCAGCAGCATCAGTTTTGCCATAGTCTAAGGCTGTTGACACATGTGCCTCTTTTTTCTTCCTCTCCTCAAAATAGAAAGGATATACCTGCACTAGCATCAGTATGCAAATATGCATACATCATCCTGCACAGGCATCATGACATGCCAGCTCTCCGTGATGACGCACCAGGTCAGCTGGCAGAGCACAGCCAAGCAAGTGTGAAACTGTCGAGATGGTCCTCCAATGCGCAGAGCCAGAACACAGCAACTGCTGTCCACGGAAAGATACAGAAAATATATCACAATGCACTATCTGGATTGTTTGCTGAGATTAGGAAGTAATATTTCTGCTTAAAAATAAAGAGCTGGAACCACAGGGATACAACCACAGGTACGGCATCTCTGGTGACCCCTAAAACACGTGTTAGAGGGAGATAAGGTTCCACCATTTTTTCTGTCACTTAATGCAATACTTAATTTCTAACTCTGGCTGAAGACACGTGATTTTACAGGAAACACAAATCAAGACACTGTGTGTTTTAAAGGCTGATGAGATTACTTTTTTTTTATTAAATAGTTTTATTTTGAGATTATTTGCAGAAAAATGGCCATGTAGTCAAAGCAACTGCTACAATAATATGTGACAGTTTTTCACTTTCTTGCATGTGCTGCAAAAATAGCTATAGGGGGAGAAAAGAAAGCAGAGAAACATACAGTTAAACCATAGAAAACAGAAGAAAAATGGTGTTACAGAAAATACATCATTAGGTGTAACAGTGATTCCAGTTAGGCCAGATTATGATAGGAAACCATGCCTTAGAGGGGTCTCATTAAAAATAGAGGGGTGTTGCATAGGCCTATTCTGCAATTCTTGAGAAGTCAAGCAGCACAGTAGGCTCTCCTTGGCTCCTGGGGCTCCAAGCGGCACCGAATGACACATAGTGGGACAGATGGAACAAAATGAAGATTTATGGAAGGGAAGACTGGAGAGAAAAAAAACACTCTTTGCTATTAACATCTTACAAGACAGTACATTAAGAGATGGAATTGTCCACAGGTAAAATCATGGGGTGACAGATTAGAACCCTTCCCTTCATGGCAAGTAAGGGCAGACTCCTAGGAGAAGCAGTAGTACCAGCCATGGAGTCTAGAGAGCAAGGTGTGGGAGGGGATATAAGTAACTTATTTTGTACCTAGGTCCAACCTGCACAATTATGCCCACTATCTGTACTTTGAAGGAGCCATTTACAAGGAGAAGATGCTGAAGAGCATTACCGTACCAGGAAAGACACAGGCTGCTGGATATTTCCTTTTAGCTATTCCTCCTTTCTTGTCATGTGCCTTTGCAGTTACTGTTTGCTCAGTGACAGAATTCCTAGCAAGTACTGGCAGTAGTGAGATCAGGAAGGTTATTCCCACGAAGATTTACCTAGGCAGAAGCTGGTCCCCATGCTGGAATTGCCCTGTCCCATTCCCCACACAGAAGAACGTATGCATGTTCAGTGCATTTCTTGACAAACTAAAGTCTGCAAATTTTGCCACCAAAAAAAAGCACCAGATGTTACCATGCACCAGAGCCAGGAGGAGAAGTCAGTGCTTTGATCCATCTCACCAGCTAGATCCCACTGCAACTTACCACACTACACGATGTCTCCCTCCTCCCACCACACATCCCATTTTCCACTTAGTTAAATGCTGTGCTACTACACCCCCCTCTGTTGCTTAGATGAGGAACCAACCAGTTAAAGCCATGCACTGGAACAACTGAGCAACTTGTTCACCTAACCCAGGAGACCTGACTAGTAAAAGAGAACTAACTGGAAACTTTGCAGACAGACAGATATGTAAGAAAGATCAGTGTTTCTTGCCCAATCTGTCTCCTGGGATCAGAGAGTACAGTTGTGAAATATATCAGAATTCTGTTTTCTTCTTTCTTTTCCTAAGTTTGTGTCTGTGGGCTTAATGTTTATTGGGATGGTGTTGCAAACAAGCCAGCCAGGGGCTTCAGAAAGTGTCTCTATCCTTGATCATTCACAGGCAAATCCAAACATTCTCCAGTAGGTCTTTGGAAATCATCTGAAGCAAAGGGGCTCTAACTCTGATGTGGACATGGTTAAAAGCTGTAAGAAGCTCCCTGGGCTGGAATGGCACCTACAGGCTTAATGTGTTTACATTAATCAAGATTCAATCAAAGGCTTATTGGCACTCTCCGTCTGTGTGCCTGCATTACAAATAGCAATACAGATTTCTGGGAAGGTTTAGTCAGGGCCTTAGCATAACTTGCAGCTACAGTACAAAAATACATAAACCATATAAGGTTACACAGTTCATTAAATGTTAGCAATATGCTTAAAACTTAAACTAAGGCATGCACTTTATATACAGTTTTGATTGTCTATAATCCGTGTCAACACAGCTGTGCTACAGACCTCCTAAGTCACTGTTAGCAAGTCCATCTGCTTAACTGAATTGTGTCATTTTCAAATAATGGCAATTTCTTTAACATTTTATGATTCCTGACTGTGAAAACTGCCTTTTGCGTGAGCCCATGTCAAAGTGTGACTAATGTTGCAAACTGTGTGGTGCAATGAGATTTTGTTGGCAGTTGGAGAAACATAAAAATGTTAAGACACTTCACAAAAGTTTCACAAAGGAGTCACTGAATAAATCTTTTAATCTCAAGTAGCACGTACTTCATTACATCAGCATTTTTCAAGGAATGTTCCTATTGTCAATGAAAATTAGCTCCAAGAATTTGAAAGCAGGAGGACTTAACAAGGGACCAGAATCCCAGAATTATGATTAGTGTGTCAAGCATTCTGTAAAAAAACAGACTTGTGAAAAGCTGGCTCTTCCGCTTTACAAACACAGGGCTTCACTACCCCAGTAAGACCAAAGCAGATAATCTTTACAGGAAGATTTTTGAGAGTTCTCAAATAGAGAAATGTCATCATGCCCATCTGTTTCGCTGTGTACTATAACCACGGAAACTTCCCATCATCAGTGACAGGACTAGGTCTGGGATCATAACCCAGGCTAGACTCCCTAAATGCTGTACAACAGTGAGTGTTTATAATAGTGCTCAGGTATTTTGTATTTTCCTCAACAACCATCACTATAGAAGTTATTAAGGAGATTTAACTATGCAAAGACTTTGAAGGGCTGGTGGTAAGTTTCTGAGTAGAATGAACACAAATAGAAAGCCCTTGAACCAAAATAAATTTTTATAACCTACTTACTGAAGGGTTAGGTTTTTTCCTCCTCGGACTTCATTCAGGTATTGTCATTTGCTTCCAAAATGGTCTGGCCAGTCTAAAATCAAACCTGGTTTTCCCAAGGATAGAGAAAAGCTGTAATAGAACATTGAACAGAAGCAGGTTGCAACTTGCCTTATAGAAAAGTTGGCATTTCTCCCTAACAACAAGGTCTTTAAATAACTTGGTCACATAAGACAAGAGGCCATGTAGCTGCCACCTTTTAAAAGTACCCTTTATGTGGCAAACTAAACAACAAATCCAATCTAGTTTCAGACTCAGCAATGGCTGTGGACATTTGTCTTGCCTGATGTATTGGTCATAGTCAGTGCTGTAGGTATGTTCTCAGAGACAGTTGCACAACTACTGTATGGTTCTTGGACTTGATCCTTACAGGAAGCAGAGATATTTACACCTTCAGTAGACATCTCAGTTATTATTTCAAATAAAATGAATAATATCTGGCCAGCTCACTGCTCAAGTGAGAGAACCAAGAAAAGTGATGCGAGTGAGTCAGCAGTAGAGTTATTGCTCATATGTGGATATTAAGTCTATGCCTGAGACGAGTGTAATGCATGCATGAAGGTCTGTCTCTCTGTGCCATGTGCACAGTGGGCTGATCATTACTAAAAAGGCCTTTCTCCTTGCCAAGGACTAACTTGCAGGGTGACATAAGTTCCCTTGGTGTGAAGGTCAGGATGATGCTACAAGCGCTTCACAGCTTGGGAGGAGGTACCATCAAACACAGAGCAACTCTGGGGACAGAGTGTTTCAGTCACCTCTTCAGCCTCTCCCCATTTCCGTGTCCTGAAAAGAAAGACTCCATCGCTTCACCCTTTGATGCCAAACAATCCCCCCACCATGGCCCTCTACTTTTCTCTTTGGAAAAAGAGGGGCATTGCAGCCAGAGCAAAGGCCCTCTTCTCTCCTCCAGCCACCTGACTCACCGCAAGGAGACTGGCAACCTGTCACTAGTGAGCTCCATCTTGGGCCCTGTGCTCTTCAACATCTTCATAGAGCACTTGGATGCAGGACTGCAAGGGACACTAAGCAAGTTTGAAGATGACACAAAACTGGGAGCAGCTGTTGACTCCCTCAAAGGCAGGGAGGCCCTGCAGAGAGACCTCAACAAATTAG
>JAWWEU010000158.1:16290911-16354088 GCA_035583155.1 Acropternis orthonyx
CACTGGGGCGGCCTCAGCTTGGATATTGTGGGCAGTTTTGGGCACTACAGTGTAAGAAAGATATTAAGCTCTTAGAGAGAGTCCAAAGGAAGTCTAAGAGATGGTGAAGGGCCTTGAGGGGAAGCCGTATGAGGAGCAGCTGAGGTCACTTAATCTGTTCAGCCTGGAGAAAAGGAGACTGAGGAGAGACCTCATTGCAGTTACAACTTCTTGTGAGGGGAAGTATAGGGGCAGGCACTGATCTCTTCTCTGTGGTGACCAGTGGCAGGACCCGAGGGAATGGACTGAAGTTGTGTCAGGATATTAGAAAAAGGTTCTTCACCCAGACAGTGGCTGGGCACTGGAACAGGCTCCCCAGAGAAGTGGTTACAGCACCAAACCTGCTAGAGTTTAAGAAGCATTTGGATGATCCTTTCAGGCACACGGTGTGATTCTTGGGGATGGTCCTGTGCAGGGCTGGGAGTTGGACTCGATGATCCCTGTGAGTCCCTTCCAACTCAGCTTATTCTGTGGTTCTGTGATCCTAGCCTTCAAGCTGTGCTGTGATCACCCTTGTGCTCAGAGCAGGAGAGCAGAGGTAGCTACTCACACAGTTGTTTCCTCGTTGTCAGGTGTGCCAGCACAGCCCTTCACTACATCTGTTTTGTTGCACCCTAATTCCTTCCCTGGAGGCACACAAAGACAACCTAGACCATTAAAAAGGGATAATTCAGTGAACAAATTATTTCAATGTCCACCTCTCTTCTGCTCTTCTACTTTTTCCACTCTTCTCCCATGGGAGTAAATCCATCTATAACTTCCCAAACACTGACACTTTGGATACCCAAGGCAAACATCTCCTGGGAGATCCCAGCACACCTGGGTGCTGGGAAAACATCAGGCACCCAACTCCGTCACAAGCGATAAAACCACCTCACCAAAATGCTTTTGCAGTTCTCAGAAAGGGGACGTACTTGGAGTAACTGGAAAGACCTTGACCTGGATGCAACGACCCAGTGGTACTGCTCAGGCTGGGATCAGAGAGAAGCGGAGGCAGCACTCCAAGAGGACTGTGCTGTGAGCCAAGATACACACTGAGACTTGGGACCTGTTTTAATTATTGTTTCATTTCTTGCACTGCTCAGGAACATGTAACAAGCTGAAATGTGCGTTGTGCCTGTAAACATTTACTTTCTTTTGGTCTTGTGCAATGCTATGTCTCATTCTCTTGGATGGTGCCTGGAATGCAGGAATAGCCGTAACACATCGGCTGAGCGACTGTGGATTCAACTGTCCATCTCCGACAGTGACCAGCACAAGCTGCTTTGAAGGAAGTTGCCAGAAACCCCACATCAGACAGTTGAGGATTAGGTTGCCTCCAAGGGAAGCTTCCCCTTTCTGCCATGCAATTCATGTTTGACTCATGCCCTTAAAAAAGATTAGGAAAGTCTGCTTGTCCATCCAGTAACTGTTTTTCCCCCCGTGCCAATTCATGCACTCTGGGTGCTTTCCACGCATGCACTTGCCAGTTCCTTTTGGTGGTGTGCAACACAGGGTTGTCCAGGTTAATCATGCCCTGTGCAAAAGACAACTCACCTCGCACGGTCAGACACGTGGGGCTGCAGTTGCCGTAAGCCTGATGGCTTTCAGACACAGAAATCTGAGTCAGTCTCGGTGCACTCTCTGCAGATGCACTCTGGCCCTTTGTACTCACAGCCTGGGAGCATGAGGCATTTGGGGATCCTGCCCCTCTTGCTTGCAAGAACGGTTGTTTTTGAACGGCGCAAGAGAAGGGGCATTCACACCATCAACATCTTGTGATCTTCTCCAGGCCTTTGGCAGAGAAATTATCTCGCAATTTGGCAAACCTCACCAGATGCACAAGAGGCCAGCTGGGGCCACAGCAAAGAGTAGGCTAGTCCGGGAGCACCAGACTCCCCCACCCCTCCAGCAAGGCTGTCTGCCTCACACGGAAAACGAAAAGAACCTTTGCCCCTTCTTCTGGGTCTGAAGAAGCATCTGCAGGACTGAAACCAATCAAAGCCAGCTGTGAAAAATGAAGGGGAGAAGGCAGGAAAAAGCTGATTATTATGACTAGGAAAAACGCTATTAAAAAAATAAAGAAAAGGGAAAAACTGATCCCATATGGGAGGAAAATGAAATACAAATTCAAAACAGGCCATTACAGAGTGTCTGTTGTAAGGCTGCTGCGCTGGGGGCTGTGTTCACATGTCAAGATGCAGTGCCCCTGGGACCTCTGGAGACACCCCTCCACTCTGCAGCAGGATTAGTGTCACCTTGGAGCATCCTGGGCTGTGACTGGCACAGGACCATTGATTAGACAGCCTCTGCAGACTGACCAAGAAGTTATTCAATTCCCCCCACAGACACACACACACACACAATAATCTCAGGGCTGCCAGACCTAACCATTCCACCAAACCTTTTCTGCCTCAGCCTCTTATTCCAGGACATTTTATTGCTGGCCTCTTGCTCCTTTTGAGATCAGTTATTGCCCTCCTCCTCTCCAACAGGGTCGACCACATGTCTGCCCTTTTATCAATCCTCACTCACTTCCCCTTCTTCAGCGGATCATCTCCATCACCCTCTCCATCTGCCTACCCAACATGTGTCCTTCAAGCTGTTCCTGAGCTACAGACAAGCCCACAAAGTCAGGCTTTCTGGGGCAAAACATCTTCATCAACAAGGAGGCTTTTGGGGTGCAGGCAGCAAGCACAGTCCAAGCTCAATCCCCTTTTACACTCCCAGGAGGGAGGGAAATGCCCACCCCGTACCAGCCTTACTGTGAGGCTCATTCACAATGTTACTGGACCAACAGGGCCAAAAGCCAGCTCTCTTTTTCTTTTCAGGTGGTTCTTCCACTGCTCTTGAAGCACAGGGAGATTCAGCGCAATGGGGAATCATTTTTGGTAGTGGTGGTGAAGACTGTTCAACCACAGAAGGAAAAACTGGAGGACAGCAATATGACTTCCCATATCTGTGGGCTGTGCTCCTCAGAGTTAAAAAACTCTCCAGATCTCAAGGGACAGATGGTTAAAGGGTGGGTGGCTCAGTCTGCCCTGCTCTTGTGATTCTGTCAAAGACTTACAATATTTGATACTTACTTTTCTTTTTTCAAGAGGTCCCTGCCCATATGTAAGGCTCAGTCTATTTAAAAGACCAAGAAAGTAATTTCTTGCATACTATAATGGAGAGAAAATGTACAAAAATGTGAACTTCAGAGTTCAAACCACAGAAAGAGAAATGAATCCCTTTAAGAAAATTCATAGGAAACCCTCCCACTATAAGTCAATCTCACATTTTTGGAGTCCAGCTCAGATGGAATAAAATCCCTCTGTTTGCTAATGGGAGGATAGGAGACCGTTCAGAGGCACAGCTCTACAAGACCTCCCCAAGCCTGGCTTCTTCACCCACCCTGTGCCAAGGCCTGGGCAACACAGACCTGCTTTTTGAGAACCATCTCTCTGGTGTCTGGATCTGAGGGAGAAGCAGGAAGAGAGAGGGTCCTGAAGACGCTTCTCAGTACTAGTATTCCACAACATACCCAGGGCCACAGCCAAATGAATTAGACCACAGCACTCCCAGATCCTCAAGAGTCTTCATAATTCCCCTTCTCAAGCCAAGAAAAACAGCAAGCAGAAAACAAATAACAGTGGGCAAGCAGGAGTATTTGTCCCTTACTACAATGGCCTTAAGCAATCAGAGAGGTAGGGCTGATGAACCTTCAATTACTTGTGCAATAATGACCTCTGTTTCCAGCATTCCTTGGCAGGCAGGAAGCGGCTGGAGCAGTCAGGACCTGTTATGCTCTCTTCTCCACAGGCTTGAAATTGATATGAAGGCCCCTCACCCAGCTGGTCACAAGTTTCAAGACATGCTCCACAGAAGTTGTTTATAGCTATTAAAAGCAGGGAAACGAAAATACAATAAAAACAAAACAGCTCTTTTACTGAGGAGGTGTTACTGAATGGCGTGGCTCTACAAATAAGGTGTTCAAAGCTCCTCTGCTACTTTTTACAGACAGCTAAAAGAGTGATTAAAACAAAAAATAGGCAAATTATGAAACCAGCCTTCAACCGTACTATATCAATATTTTGTGCAGTGTATCATACTCCACCACAGAGGGAATAGAGGGGGTACTTTTCACTAAGGACCCCTAGATATTAGCCAGGAAGACAAGTGGGGTCAACAGGAGAGTGATCATCCCTAGGTAATTTCTATGACATAAATGAAGGCAGAAAGAGAGGTTAAGGAATTGACCCAAGCTCAGCTGAAGAGTTTGGAAGTTAAATTTACTCTCCTGATTTCCAGGCCACTGAAATGAGCTTCCTTTTGAGGGCAGGGGGGAATCCTGACATCCACAACTGGCAGCTGAAGAATGCAGAAGGTGCTCTACTTTCACACAAGGGTCTACCACACAACTAGATGTACTGTAGCTGAGAGAGCTGCCAAACCTGCTGTTTCCCAAATTCCATTTCGGATGGGATCCTGCAACACAAGAGAGGCTGATCCAGAGGTCAGAAAAAGAAACCCTGCAAGAGACAGCTCACAGGCTATTTCACTTCTGAAATAAGCAAGTCTCTTCCTATCCCCATCTCCGTCTGCTGGAGTCAGCTTTTGCCTTGACGCATGTGGCACTGACAGCTTCCCAAAACTGTTGTTCTTATAATATTACCACTAGCTCTCTGATATCTTGGTTATCCACAGGAACAGTCAGAGTGTGTCTGCATCCAGCAAAGTTCTTGGCCCTGATATTTTGTGGCAAAGAATTGCACAACACTAATCTAACCCAACCTTGAGTGAAAACATTTTTATGTCAGTTTCTATCTTGCCTTCTTTTTTGTTTCTCTGACAGTCCCCACTCCCATGTATCATAAAGGGAGGTACTTCTGGATAGTCCATCTCTAAACATGTTGCCTCTCACTTCTCCCTCCTCTAGAATTAATATTTACAGGCTTTTCAATGTCATTTCACAAGAGGTCTTTTTCTGTTTCATTTGACTACAATCACAGCTGGCTCCTAAACTGGGAGTTTGTCTCCTGGAAACAAAGTGGCCAAAACAACATGGTGTGTCCCAGTATTTAAGGGAACATTTGCAACACAAAAGGATGTCCTGGGATTGCTGAGCAGCTTTCCTGTCAATTAAAACCGGTAATATAGAGATAAAAGGAATCAACTTCCTCTGCCAATTGAAACTTCTCTGTTCTGCTACGCATTAGGTCAATACAGAACTAAATTGGGTTAGAAAATAGCTGCTTTGAACACAAGACTGAGGCCATTACAGGCAGACACATCAGTTTCCATCCTCTTTCACCAGTCAAAAAGGATAAGAAAACTCCAAAAATGGCAGAACATCACACAGCTCCAAAGTCTGTTCCAGTGGAATTAACCATTGCCAGAATCAGCCATCCCCTTGACCTGCCTCACACTGCAGTACGCTCCCTGCCACATGCCTGCCACTGCTCTCGCTGCCCATAACCTAGAAGAACGCACGTGCAAAAAGTATCCCCAGGGGCGTGCCCATCTCTTAATCTGTCACCCTTGTGCAGCAACCTTAAGTTTTCTCCCCACTGTCCTTTTCTAGTTGTTTCAGCACTGTAAGACATGAAGAAGATCCAGCTGGACAAAGCTGCCTCATCCACTGAGACGCCAGCAAGCAAAAGCAACACAGATCTCTACTTCCCCTCCTCTGTTGGATCTCCAGTCGCGTTGCAATCACTATTAAGCCCATCTGGAGAAACTGAAGCATTCAGCAGTTGACTGAGTCATTGAAAGCAACAAAGAGCAGCAGCAGTGGGCTGCCACACAGTTCTGGAAAAGTTGCCTTCAAAATACGAAATCCCTGGAATGAAGGGCTGCGTTGGCTCATCCATTAGAGTATGCTAATGGAACGTTCATGAATTAATCCCAAACTTCATTCAGAAGAGTCAACAGGGAGGTGGTAGGAGAGAGGAGTACCAGCTCCAGTTTGAAAGCAACCTACAGGAGAGATTCCATGGGCAGAGTGGGGGGCAACACGGTCTTGGAGAACTATTCAGAGTTTCAACATCAAGTCTTAGGGGTTCTTAGCCCTCCTTACACTCACCCTGTAGAGATTTGCCTGATCAGCCCTTAACAAGAGGATCAATCTTTAAGTCCAGGACCCAGGTATGCCTGCACCAGCATCAGGCCCAACATGCATTGGGCAAAGAAGCAAAACAGCCCCACAAACTCTTTCACCTCTGTTTCAAAAGGCTTGAAAGTTCCTCTCCTTCTCTTCCTCTAACCCCTTCCATAAAAACTTTGCATGCAGAGCAGTGTCTCTCGGGTCCCTCATTCTCTTGAGCAAAGTAAACAGACCTCCCGTGCAGCGACAAATGAACAACAAACAGAGGGGGAAGAAGAAAAAAAAATCTCGCTGCCAACTAGAAGATTTTTTTTCTTTTGGCATGTTTAATTAAAAAAAAATACAATGTGCAAGCTATGCCCCAAGGGTGACCCTGCATAAATCTTTCTGACAGCTCCAATGCCCTCCATGTTCCCATCACATGACCACAGACACCCCATCCTTCCGGGTGCTCTTCCCCTGATGCACACGCACACATACAGGGCCCTAAGAATCCTGGCACACAGACAGCTTTTTCTTTTTCAAGCATGCCAAAACAAGCTAAGCTCCTAAATCCCTTTTAGATTCTGGACTTGTGTGGAAATGTGTTTGCCTCCGTCCTGTGTTTATTTTCTTTTGTTTTCAGGTTTGTTAGCCCAAGGGCAAATGTTGTTCCTAGCACCAGTTTTGGGGTTGGGTTTTGTTTTGGGGTTTTGGTTTTGCTTTTTTTTGGTATTTATCTTTCAATCAAGTGTTCCTCCTTGCAAGGATAAACAGGATGTTTAGAGAGTCTGGGTATGACGACCAGTCTTTGACAGCTGTTGTGACACACCACACACTGGGTTTGCCATGTGTGCAAGCGCTGGCACGGCTCAGTCTGCAGCAGGCTCTCTTCATTTGAGGAGATGGACTACATGACCTGAGAGGCCTTCAACAGCTCTATGTTTTCAGCACAGGCTCATGAGAAAGACACCACATAGACAGAATCCAGAAAAACTCCCCAGCCTCTCCCTTCATTTAGGAGAGTATCACCTGCCCGCTCCCACAGCAATTCCCTTTCTAGTCAGCTCATTACACTAAACTATGCTCTGCCTGAGAAACCTTTCCAGGTACACACAGACAGTCAAAATACTTCTAAATCACAATTCAACATAGTTTTGCAAGTCTTTTTTTAGAAAAGGAAGTTTTCCAAGCCTTGAATCACCGACATTAGTCTGACTCCTAAACCAAGAACTTTGGCCAATGAAACATAGATAGCACTAAGGGCCAGATCCTCTAAAGTGACCTCTCTAAAGTCCCAGTCACCACAGAAGAAAATGCGGTGCCTAATTCTGCACTGCACAAATTCTCCAAAATTTTAATTACTTTTTATTGGCACCATTTTCTAACAGCTGAAAGCAGGAGAGGTTGAGACTGATAATTAAAAAATTAGTCCTATTTTGTCATTAAAAACAATTAGTTTTGCATCAGGCCCTAATTACTGTGTTCTCAAGTCACAGAATAAGTGACTGTGATGTATTTCCTGAATTCTGCAAGCCGGGTGTGTCCACAACAGCAGCACACACTTTGATAAGCCGTACTATACACAAAGAGCTAAATGCTGTCTAAACAGCCATAAATCACACTAAAAGAAAGGGCTCAGCCACTATGTTCTCTTAGCTAGTTTAAAACCTTTTGCATTTAAAGAAAATAATATTTATAAAAATTACCTCTCTTCTCTACAAACACATGATTCCTAAGCAGCAACGTTCAGTTTTCCCCATTACAACCACTTTACGTAATTCACAGGACAAATGACAACATGCTGGTGACTTTCATGCTGTTTGGGGCCAGCTTATTCAAGGAAACTGACTTGGTCCTACAACGCTTGTCAAGTTCAACCCTTTAAATCTATTCCAGGTAACATTCAACCACAAGCTTCTGGCCTTCGTACAGAAAGTACAGCATGAAATTTTATGGTCTGTGTTATACAGGAGGTCAAAAGGGATTATCACAATGTTCCTTTTTAGCTGTGGTACCTGTGAGCCTTGGCATATAAGCTACCCTGGAAAGCCATTCTCAGACAACTGTTTTAAATTGGACTCTGAGCAGTCCTTGAACTCCACTTCAGGAGAAAGCAGCGTTGTGGAGATAACGGTTTTACAGCTTTCAGTCCTCCCAGGAAAAATAGAGCTTGCTCTGTGTACCTTGCCCTGTTGCATACACTAAGCAGACGTCCTCTATCCAACCCTTACCGCTCTCTGCAAGCCGTTCCACAAACACACCGGAGCTGAAGAAGCAATAGTCTGTCCTACAACCTGAAAATTCAAACAAGTAAAATAGTTTTTCTGAAATAAAAACCCCAGCTTTGATGTAATTGGGATAACCTGGATGGAGCATGAATTCCCCAGCCACGAAGACATTTTCCACAGCAAGATGGCATTGGATAAAGTAAGCAAAATTTTCCTACTGCTTCATTCATTCAGCACTGCTAATGACAGTGAGTCAACAGTGAATCAAATCATTGAATGGGTCTTTCTTTCACCTGATGCATGATCTGGGGGTCCCAGTAAGGGAGCAGATACCAGAAACTCTGGATTACCCATTTGCAGGCATGTTCAGCCATGGAAGTGAACCATCTCCCCTCCCTGTCCCTTGGCTTTCCTTTGCCCTGAACAAGAGTATTTGTTAAACAAATTAGCATATACCTTTGCCGGAATCCACCACAAGGTTGTACTTCTTTCTTTCCTGTCATTTAGCCTTTTCTCTTTTAACCACCAGTAAGGTGACAAATAGGGAATGACGGACAGGACTGTAAAACTGACCACTGATGTACAGGCTACACTTAACCTTTAACACAGTGGTGTCCCTCAGGGGCTTGTATTGGGACCAGTTTTGTTTGACATAAACAATGGGATCAAGTGCACCATGGCAAGTTTGCAGACAATATCAAGCTGAGTGATGCAGCTGACACACCCAAGGGACGGGATGCCATTCAGAGGAACCTAGACAAGCTCAAGAAGAGAGCTCATGAGAACCTCGTGAGATTCAGCAAGGCCGAGTGCAATCACTGGTATTAACACAGGCTGGGGCATGAAGAGATTGAGAGCAGCCCTGTGGAGAAGGACTTGGGGATGCTGGTGGATGAAAGGTTGGACATGAGCTGGACATGTGCACTTGTAGCCCAAAAAGTCAGATTTCTCCTGGGCTGCATCAAAAGCAGCGTACCCAGCAGGTCGAGGGAGGTGATGCTGGCCCCTCTACTCTGCTCTGGTGAGACTCCACCTGGAGTGCTGCATCCAGCTCTGAGGTCCCCAGCACAGGAAGGGCATGGACCTGTTGGGGTGAGTCCAGAGGAGAGCCATGAAGATGATTAGAGGGATGGAACACCTCTCCTAGGAGGCAAGGCTGAGACAGTTAGGGTTGTTCAGCCTGGAGAAAAGAAGACTCCATGAAGACCTTATTGCAGCCTTTCAGTACCAAAATGGGGTCTATAAGAAAGACAGGGACAGATTTTTTAGCAGGGTCTGTTGCATGATAATGCTTTCAACTAAAAGAAGGTTGACATAGATTAGCTATAAGGAATAAGATTTTTACAGTGCAGACGGTAAAACACTGAAACAGGTTTCTCAGAGAGGTGGTGAATGCCCCATCACTAGAAATATTCAAGGTCAGCAACCTGATCTAATTGAAGATGTCCTTGCCAATTGCAAGGGAGTTGGACTAGATGATTTTTAAAGGTCCCTTCCAACCAAAACCATTCTGTGACTCTATAGTTTGCGTAACACACAGTAGATAAAGCTACCACAACTTTGGGTCTAACCACTCACCAGCCGTGCTGCACCCTCTGAGGTCACATAGCAAGGCTCAGGTGACAAGTGATTACAAGACACAGAGATTTTGCAACCTGCAAGAAACCTGTCCCTAGCACCCAACTGAGCACGACCTACAACATAAAACTCATTTCAGACACGTAATGTTAGGAGAGTGACTTAGATAGTCACCTCATTTTCTCTGCAACTCATTTTGGTTTGTTTCAAAAAAACAAAAAAACAAAAAACCAAAACAAAAAAACCCCAAACAAACAAACAAAAAAAACTCCAAGCAAAACAAAAAAGCAATTGCATGTTCCCTCTGAAGCCTACTGGTATTGCTGGGAGAGTGCTCATCATGGCTGGATGGTGTTGCTGGAATAGCACTCAGCACAGCCAGATGCCTTTCTCCGCCAGACTGGCCAACACAGTCATCTGCGCATCCACTGACTGTTCCAGCACGTTACTCTCTTTGGGGGGTTGCACACGTTCAGAGGGGAAAGAAATTGCGTTCGGCGTCTCCCTTGCACGTCAGAGAAGCCGGCAGCTGCAGAGCTGTGCACGCCAAGTGCAGGAGGTGGCTTCTCCTGCACCACAGCGAACATCACTCTCTTCAACCAAGTCATTACTTTAGTCCTTGGAGAAGTTATTCTCACGTATAACAGTATCATTGGCCCACAGGTACGACCACTGACATAGCCAAGGACAGCTCGACACCTCTGACAGCAGGGTTAGATGTGACTTCCTAGGATCTGCTGATCCCTTACATCACCCAAAACAAACATCAGGATGTGCTGGAAGGAGCACGGTATATTGAACAAAACTCCGAAAAAACTCTGAGTCCCTGTCCTAGTTTCACAACTCATTTGCTGTACTTCTCTCTGATACATGATACAATCTCTGCCTTCATATTAAAGTATCATCTCTGTTATCTTCCAGCCCACCTGTAGAGCTTGGGGGATGGGATTGTGAAGCACTGAAGCACCAGATCATAATAATCGCTGGCACTTCCTCAGAAACACTGGTCAACAAGGAGCTGGGAAGGACCTGAGATCTTTTTGATCTCACTTCCATGGCAATCAGGAGCGTTAAAGCAAAATAATGTTGAGTCAGGGACTTTGCTTTTTCTTTTTTTTAAAATCTTGCCTTAATTCCACAGGAATAGTTTTAGACGTAGCTGGTAACACTGAGGAAGGAGTCCCTGCCCATGACAAGGGGTTGGAACCCCGTGAACTTTTAGGTCCAACTCAAACCCTCCTATAATTTCATGACTGCTTTCTTAAGTAGCTTGAGCATCTGCCCGAATTTGGTTGCAGCAACCTCATATAGACATGGGTATATTTGTGTCTGTTTCTTCCCTTTTGTGTCCTTCTAGACAGAAACCTGCCTTGAACATGAGCTAGAAATTAATCACCCATGGAGAAATCACAGAATAGCATAGCATGGTAAACCTGCACAGGGGCTTTTGATATGCTGTCAGCCTACAGCATATTTGGGACTGCAAGTAAATTCCACTTAGCTTGGATCCTCAATGCCAGTACAGAAGCTGGCAACTCCAGTGTCTCCCGAGGACTGTTAACAGAGAGGCGGGTGGTTAAATGTATCTCTTGTTGTTAACACCTAAACACATGGAATACAGCCTCTTTTATCCAGAGCTATCACATACCTGTTTGCTTGCCCAAGGCTGACCAACCAGTTACGAAGACATATGGCAGCACTAGATGACTTCTTTTTATCTTCACCATGGTGAAAAAGATGGAGTTAACTAAATTGGAGGTAACCACAAAGCAAAGTGAAAAAATAGCAAACTCCATGTTATTATATTACAGGAGTAAATTTGCAGTCCCAATGTAGATCATCTCCATACTGATCTGTGAGTTTGAGAAACAGCCTCTTTAAAAAACGTATTTAAAAAAAGGAAGGGTGGGGTGGGAGGCTGTGTACAGCAGAGAGGAGACTCTTGTGCCTAGACAAATTCAGCCATCCTACTTTAAAACTGCAGGCCAGCTCCTGATTTAACCTGGAGTTTCGCGTGTCACTACAAAACTCTGGAAGTGTTGCCTTTGCAGATATGCCAAACATATGAACTGTTTTCAGTGAAGTCAGTATTTTTCCACATCTACTATTGTAACTGCTGGCAGGCTGGGAGTAGCAAATCCTCCCTTATCTCCCTCCTCTCTGAGAGCACCTTTCTGTTTAAGCACTGGTTAACTTAGATCATACTTGATTCCCTCCCCTCTTAGAAACTGGACAAAGAGGAGGGTGGGAGACTCACTAGGGTTGTAAGAAAAAAACGCCGAAGAAGATGGACTGTCATGCAGGAGGAAAGTAGCAGGGGGAAAGAGGTGACTAATGAACAGAAGGGGGTGAGTAAAATCCTACTTGGATTGCCTCTCTGGAGAACAGCTGTTTCCTTGTAAACATCTTGCTAGCTGTCCAAACAAGAAGTTCAGACACAGAACAATAAAGGAGAGCACTCGGGTAGAAGCACTGAAGGCATGGGCTCATTCACTACCCTGCCAATCGCTCAAAGTGGCAGAATTCAAAAGCAAGGAAAACATTTAGCTATATGTTTAACCCTGTGTGCCCTGTGTTGTAGCAAATCAGCTGCAGAAATACCCATCTGTGGTGAAGTCCTTCCCCCTCTTTTCCCCTACTGCTTCTGACACAACAGCAGAGCACATTACTTGATAAAGGAAAAGAGGAAATATTCTCATCAGAGCAAGCAGAAAGAGCCACAAAGCCAAGAAATGAAAAAACTGAACGTGGCAGCCCTGAAGGCCTCGAAATGTTCTACCACTGCCCTGGCATCAGCAACTTGGAAGTAGAGGGAGTTACACCAGAGAAAGTAGAAAGAGTCTTTTTATTAGTCCTCAGCACAAAACAGCCTACACTGGCAGAAGCATTTCCATGCCAATGTAACTGTCCACACAGGACACTTGCCAGCACTGCAAGGTAGCTGTGGACAGGGGAAGGAATACGAGCATAACTGTGCCAGTAAACATTCCTAGGGCAGGCAGCCACAGAAAGCAACTACCTGCTCTGCACAACAGCAGGCAGAGACGTGCACCACCTATGTCTGTGCCTTGACGCTTCTGGAGATCAAACACATACGTGCCCAGTCATAAGCCTGTCCTGTAAACCCTGTCCCCAAAATGCCACACAACTGTTACAGGAGCGCAATAAGATCACACAGACTTCTCCAGGAAAGAGGAAGTCACTGCAAGGAAGGTAATAAACAGGATAGTAGGACACAATAACTAACAATAATGGAACCCTACGTCCTGAGCCTATAGTCCAGTCATCTCCACTTTCATGTCCACCTCTGGTTAACGTATCTTGGCTTTTGTATGTTCCATTCAGTGCAAACTGCATATATCCTAGGAAATCAAATGCCTCCTATTTCTACTCAAAACAACCTGCGAAAGCACAAAGAAGGTAAACACACAGACACTCTCATAGTCAAAAATGACAACAAGGAATTACACATTTTAGAAATAGTCCACAAGTTCACAGGAAAGAACTGATGCAGATTTATTTTACCTTTTTATTTCTTCAGGGCCATTTTGTTGTAGTCATGCACGTACAGCCAGGGAAAAAGACACACTAGCAAGGGCTGCTCAAGAATAAACATTCGGTCATTACAAGGAGGGAAGAGTGCAAGTTGTGCTAATCAAAATCCCTCTGAGCTAAAAGGAAGGCAGCTGGCCTGTTGCATCAAAGTCCAAACCAATCAGGGACTCCTCCTCGTCTAGGGTCATTTTTCTGCTTTTCTTTCTCCATATATTTACTTCTGAAGTCCTCAAAAGAGCGAGTTTCTGTGTCTTGATCTTTCTCTGGAAATAGGTTGGGAAACTGAAAGGTTTGTCCTTGGCCCTAAAGAAAAAACAAATTGTTAGAGAGACATTCCAGCCTTTCTGCAATACCTATGATGCATATACTTACAATGAAAGACCACCCTGAAGTTTCAGCGAATGCAAAATGGTACCCTGTAACCTCTCTCTTTTCACCCATCTCCCCAAGATACACGCACATCCCTTCCCCCCAAAAGCTAACTTTCAGCCTCTCTGAGTGCTACTTAAGACACTATCTTTTTTTTTTTACAGATGAATGATCAGGAGATGGACACCTCTTCAAGGACTTTGAACCAGCTCAGAGATGTTGTGTGAGTCATACAGCAAAAGCAAGATGAGCAAAATAAGTGGTTTTGTTAAAGTAACACCACTGGGGAAATCCATGGTGGAGCAGTCATTCGTTATGTTAACACTCAAGATATGAGCAGTGGTTGTAGCTGTTTAGATCTTAGCTAAGGATAACACAGAACATTCCTAGCAGCTGTTATTGTAAGGCGTAATGTGGGAATACGGAATAACAGATATCAGAGGTCTCTTATCAACTGACATAAAGACTATAGTGTAAAACAATTACACTGGAAACAATCTGCCTAATATATCACTAATGAGATTAAAGTGATTACATCTGCATCAGTCATTCTGCCTAACAAGTCATTTTAGTGAAACATCATCATCAGATCTATGTCTCCCACTTGGAAAATAAACATTTGCTTGGTCTCTGGATTTTATCTAACAGCAGGAAACCATTATTCTGTGGAAATGTACTATCCTATTAACATTACCTACTTACTTTTTAGTGGTGTTTGCACTAAGCACAACTTCATTAAACTCAATATCGGCCCTTCCACTGTGTTATAATAAAACTTGTAACTGATCACTCATAACTCTAAAAATCACTCTTGAAAATACTTACAAACGTTACCATACACTGACTTCTTTGGCAGCATACTGCATACAGAATTCTCAAGAAAAGCATTTAATTGCTTCAGATGAAAACAAGTGAGTTTGTGATTTTTTTTTAGATCAGCCATTCTTTATATTTGCGCAATAAATGTAACCAAACAAGAGGCCCAGTTATGAAACGGTTTCACAAAGGACATGAAAGGAGCCTTCCACAACATGGCTACCTATCCTGCATTTTGGGATCAGAAATATGACATAATTAAATCCAACAGAACTGCCACCACACCCCCGACCCAGCTGAATGTGTGCTATGTTTCATTTAATCATATACACTCAACCCAGTAAATAACAGGTGTGAAAAAATCTAAACCTCAAGCATATGCTTTGGAGAAAAAAAACATGACTTAGACCAGATGAGATTATCCAGACTGGAATCTACAAAATACCAACTCATACCCAGCAATGCTCCAGTTATTTTTGTAGTGCATACTTCTTGGGGGTTTCCTAAGAGCCTGACCATACTACAAAAACAACAAGGGAGCTGCTGTGTACATTGCTTTTTCCTTGATTCTAGCCTGGACAAGCTCAACTGGAACATATCAAGGTTTTCCTTTCCATTTGGTGTATGCTCTGGGGTTTCAGGTCTTTTGTACCTTTAAATTACCAACAGGTATGCTTTTAATAGCTGTCCTATGACAACTAAAGCATAGCTCCATTTCATGGCACAGAAACTGGCCTTGAGCAATCCCCTCAGTGTCCTTGAGCAATCCCAAAGCTGCAGCCTACTGAAACTGTTCCTGTAGCTGCATCAGCAACAAGCACCCTTGAGGCCAAGCACTGCCCAAGATTTTAGCACACTGAAGCATTTGGAAAACAATTTGTTTATGTTACAAAAATCACTGTGTTTTAACACAGCGTCACTTGGCCCTGTGATACCTATAGAACAGACAGGGCTGATTACTAAAGATTCATCTGCCCTGGAAAGGAAGCCATTTTAGTCAAAGGAGTCAGGAAACAATTCAGGCTAACATGGTAGGCATACCACCTACACTGAAAATCTGAGAACTATTTATATTGGTAACAGCGTAGTAAGGGACTGTTCTTGTTAGGCAGCACTTTCATTCTGGTATGCTTCCAGGACCCATGCATTTCCCTTATTGGAGAATGAAGGAAAGCTGTCCCTAAAGCATACTAACAACATCCATGGTAATTCACTAAGCATTGCAAAACAGTTATTATTTTTAAAGAGAGGGGAAAAAACAAAAAAAGATACACACAGAGGCTGTAGCAAAACCAGACAAACCTTTAAGCTGTTTATCAAAGTGCTCACAGTTCCCGTCTCAAGGCTGGTGAAAGTCAAATATTGAGCTGAAAATGTCAATCTGTATCTGGAGTCTTTTAATAAATCAAAATCAGCAGAGACAAGTTGGCTCTTTCCAGCTCTTGTTTTGTGAAGAAATTCTGATTTTGGCTGGCAGCCAAACACGATTTGGAACAGCCAAGACATTACACCCTGAGAACTGAAGGTTGATAAATCTTAAGTTACAATACTCTGCAGTAATACTGCACTGTAAGGCTCTGGAGTGATGAAAGCTGTATGAAAAATAGCCATTGTGCATGCTCAGTAGCTAGTTTTCAGAAGATGCCTGCATCTTGGGTATTTCAAAATTTCAAAAATACCAAAAGGCATCAACTTACATAAAGGACTGTAAGTCTGTCCAGGCATATTTATACTCAGTGCATCTTCTACATGATGCCAGAGGCTACTGAGGTTCAAGCTCATATGCCACCTCCTCAAAAACAAATGCCTGCTAAAGGAACAGAGGGATTGGCACTCCTTTACACAGTGCTGCTTTTCTTACACTTTCTTTTTGTAAAAGTTTTCGCTTTTATACAGCAGCCATTTGACAACCATATGATAAATGTATTCTCAGAATTAAATCCTCACTGGAAAAATGCAAGCTATTTTTACCAAGTTCATTATGGGGTATCTGGTTTACAGACTGGTAGAACATGAAATGCTGGCATATTCAACCAGAAATCAAACTTCTGGCTTACTCAAAAACCTTGCATTTATTTACAGTTTTACCTTTTGCAAGCTATTTATCCATGATCATCCTTTTAATTGTTGAATTGTTGAAATTCACATAAACCGAAGTAATCTCTAAAAAGGCTATGGCTTTAGAACTTTAGAACTTGTGCTAGCATAATTACCTTAGTTAGAAGCACAGAGGGTGGGGGCAGGGGGGGGAATCAGAACACCCTTCTACTCAACAAGCTGTGCTAAGAGAAAAATCCTGTAAAAAAATGACAGACACTGGGAAAAAATACTAATTTTGCTCAGATAATTTAGTCTGTCTTGGAACTGAGACCCGCACTGCCAGCACAAGAACTTTTTCACCAAAGCTAGGTGATACAGTGAAATTCTGTCAGGATAAGCTCTGCCACCACGTGCTCTTATAGGTAAGTGAGGCCTTACAGTGATAAAAAAAAAAAGAATAAAAAAACCCCAAAAAAGCAAGCCAGAGAGGCAGTATTGAAACCCTTAAAAAAATAAAGGCAATATGATGATTTGATGCATTGCTCTTCTCAACTTAGGGCCTTCAGAGAGACCTCTCTTTTTCCTACAAATTCTAAGGTTATGTACAAGTCAGATGTGTGGTCCAGTGTTCAGCTAACAGAAATGGGAGCCATTAAACTTTGTGTCCTGCCCAACTCTAATCCTCAGTTCAGCATTACCCAAATGTACAAGGCCTTATGAGATTCCTTTGCTAGATGCTGGTAACGTTCTTCATGATAAAATGCAACCTAAGCATCAAATAAGTATTTTCCCTTTAGATTTCAAGCCTTTGTCATTAGAAGGGGTGAAAACACACCTTCTTCTCAGAGTCTGTCTAAGGAGTTACCCCATGGAGTGGTACAAACTGCCTCCATTCATTTTAATAAGAGGTTAAGTGACCATAATTAGGCCTCTGAAGTCAAGTGTTAGCCTTTCCACTGCTGAGCCTCATGTCACAAAACTGCAGGAGGGATTATCCAGCACAAACTCACTTATATTCCTCTGACCCTTGTGTCCCTTGAAAAGTTTAGAAATGGAAGGTCAGCACAGATATTACTGTGCAGAAATGATGCAGCAAACACTGATCACGTAAACAACTGTGAGATCTTCTGATTATTTAGATAATTGAAGCACTTACTAGTGTCCTTCAGAATTAGCACAAAAGTGATGTTTATAGTATCATTAACTAAAAAAACGTTGGGACTCCCAACAGCACAGGATTCAGTCCAGCAGTAGCAGCAAGTGCAGCTAAGTTTAATAATCCAGTGCATTTGAACAATTCTTCTACTATTGCAGTGGTAATGGCTGATGTTAAAACATATGGCACAGAAAGCAACTTCAAAAATCCACTCAGGAGTAACACTGCGTATGGAACACCTAAGTTTCCCCTGAATTCAAAAGAAAACTGCTGTCACAACTGATGTGCAAATAGGTTAATTACTGCGAATATACAGGACACCCAAAACAGGCTTTAAGGAGAAAGCATTTACAAAAATGTTTCCACCGGTGCCATCATTCAAGCAGCTAAATAGGTGTTAGTCCTAATGTTGACAAGGTCAGATTCCTTTTCACAGCCATCTCTGTTAGATTTCTCAAAACAGGTTTAATTAAAAATAGGTCTGGATTCCAGAGGCTTGTCTACAGTTGTGCTCCCACGGGTGCTAACACCTGTTAAGCTAAACCAGTGAGAACACTGAAGGAGGAGGAGGGGATGTTGTTGTTTTTTTTTAATTTCACTGATGTTAATGCAATTGCAAAGTTTCCCAGTGGCTTTCCTTTCTTCTTTTTTTCTTTTCATTGTCATAATTACAGCTGTACTGGAGTAAGGAGAAAGGTTGCTGTACTGCATTTATTTTATCCACTCTGCAAAGATACATAGTTTTGGCATTAATTTAAAAAATAAAACAGTGTAGGAAAGTAGCATTTGATATCCAAGGCCAGAAGTCTCTAACTTAAACCATTCCCGCCACATCCCAAAATGGGAAAAAATACAGGCAGACTCTGGAATGGCAAGATATTGTTGATCCACAGCCTTCTATGATTTGAGGTATTTTTTAGTGTGAAAATATTATGCTTGGACAGATCATGTATTTGTCCAGTTACCGCCTGAGAATAAAGTAAACAGCTCTGAATCTCCAAGAAATAGTATTTGGAAAAGAAAGGACAACAATTCCTATATGTGGAACAGCTTAGGTTACTAGTCTGACACCTAAGGGTATGTTGACTATGACTTCATACACCTTCCACCTTTGAGACACTTGCAGTAAGTTAACAGATATGTATGTTGCACTGGAATACATAAGGTGATGCTTTATGAAGCAGGGAAACATAACTGGTCATGAGAATGTACTCAATTTCATTCAGATAAACTGCACCACGGCTGCCACGAAGTCACACTGGAAAGAGCAATACTTCCACCTAGTGGGCAACAGAAAGGTCAGCGCAAGACCTACCAAAAACCACATCCATATTTTTCCAGTCATAAGCAGTTTTAACTTGAAACTGGATTAATGAGAGAAAACACTGCTGGTAAAAATGGTGGGAAAGCCCAGCTACTCTGACTCACGGCAAATGCAAACTAATTCTCATGAAAAAAAGGATTTTACAGCGGTT
This sequence comes from Acropternis orthonyx, assembly GCA_035583155.1. Taxonomy (NCBI): domain Eukaryota; kingdom Metazoa; phylum Chordata; class Aves; order Passeriformes; family Rhinocryptidae; genus Acropternis; species Acropternis orthonyx. The sequence continues at coordinate 16,310,217 of JAWWEU010000158.1, forward strand.
ACCAAAGACTTCCCTAAATTAGGCAGATATATTAACAATGGACAGCATGGGGCCTGTTACGCCCTGAATCACACCATGAATGAGAATGAAGGCAAACCCTTCAGATTCAGAAATGACACTGGGTTTCTGGCTTCACCCACTGTTGAAACTTAGCGTGAACACAGGACCGGGAGCTCATTGTCTGACACATGAGAGCTAGTGATGAAAAGCAATGAACAAAAGGAAAAAAGAGAAAGGGGGAGGAATAAAGAAAAAGGGGGACAGACAAACCTAAATGTTAGAGGAATTAACAGACAACAACATGAGGAAAAGAAAGAGAGCAAAGAGACAAGGAATGAGGTGAGGGAAAAACATACAGACCAAGCTTCACTGACAAGAGTTTAGTAAACTGTCAGGATGCCCTCCCTTGAGATGAAACACAACATCAAAAGGTGGTCCCCTGATGCTGTTCATGGTATGGATGGAAAACATGGCATTCCTTAAGAACTTATTGTGGTAATGATATTCTAGGGTAATGCAGTAAGGGACTCTTGGCTGTCCCCATGTACTAAGAGCAGTCCTCAGCCAAAGTGTGACCCGGCTCCATGCACTGCCCAGAAGACAAAATGGGAGGCTGGAGGAATGACCAGAGTTCCTGCTGTGCACCTGTCTCCAGTACCAGGCTACTTTGGGTAAATCTCCACTCCTCTGCTGAGCTACCCTTTAGGCAATGGGAACTATTCCAGGTCAAGAGGTTTGATATGAAAGCAATTCACACAGGCACTACCTTAAATAAGTGTCTTGCTCCACAGAGCAGCAGTATTCTGCTTCCCACTCCTTCCCCCCCAGAGGATCTATGGGTTGCAGACTACCTCCTGCTCAACTCAGCAGACAAGAGAAAAAAATGCTGCATTAAATACAATGAAATAAAATTTGAGAACTGACTACAGTTCACTAGAGACCTCAATTCCATATGAAGTCTCTGGCAGTCTTTAAAATCATACAGTGCTCCCCCAACACTGAATCCTTGTCCCAGGATGGAGTAACACTGAGGTTGTGTTGCCAACAGCAATTTTGAGCTTACGGTTTTACAGCCATAAATAGCATTCCTTTAATGTAATTTTGGTATGTGAAGGGGTTTTTCTGTCAGTGGTTGCACTTCTTTTTCGCATAAAGGCAGGAGTGCCCAAGAGAAGACTAAAGTATAATATACTCCTGTTGTGAAAGAAACTTACAAGAACATGAAGCTCCTTTTCCACTGGGCAACCAACATACGTTTCAGAATCCGGTTCAGCCAAAAAGCACACTTGTTAGACATGACTAAAGGCTCTCCAAGGAACATGCCTTAGTCTTCTCTGAAATTCAAATACCTTTAATAAGAAGTTCCCTACCTCACAATATATTCTTTCACTTACTGGACGTTTCAGCAATCAGCCACACAAGTTGTGAACCTTCCAGCACACAGAGTACAGGGACAGTGTGAAACTCATTGGCAAAGCAGCACCATGACATCAGACCACAACCTACATACAGACCTCAAACCAATACAGGACTTGAAAACTAACCATTTGTTTGAATTTGATCTTTCGAGTGAGTCACTTAAGTCTCTTTATAATCTGGAATGTGTTAAAGGAACTGTCATTATTAGAGAATTGTCAGGAATATTCAGCCAACTGGGACAATTCACTGGACAACACTTCTAGCTTGGCTGGTTAACAGTCCCTTTCTCTTTCCTCACAAGCATCTGTGTTAACTCACCAGCTGTACATAGGCAACCTTGTAATCTGGTTTCTTCTCTCTCTGATTCCTGTGATTCCTCTTGTTGTTCGCACCTGCAAAAAATGAAGAGAATCCCAGCTTTTACTTCCCAGGACTTCAGAGTTCTCTAAAGCAAGACCAGGTTGAGGGGGGGTCTTCATTAGTTCTGATTGACTGTTAAGAGGAATCTTTCCGTACCAGCACAGCATCACAATTACTGAAGTGTACTGCTACTGGTGGACACTACTCTCTCATTTACAGGCAGGGAACTGCAGCATCCCCAGCCTGCTGACAGCCATTGTGCCTTCATGTCACACACAAAGTCTGCCAAGAAGCAAGGAGCTAAGTCTCCCAAGTAGGGGGCCAGGAATGACAAACTGTCCTCCCAACATCAACAGCTTCAGGAAGCTGAGGAGAAACTGACCACTAAACAGTTTTAAATTTGACAATTTTTACTACACAGCTAATGAGCTGGATCTCCTATTTATACCCCAGAAAATTATACCCCCACATCCAAACAAACTGAAGCACCCTAACTTTCTCCAAGTATGCCAGTCACAACTGAGTGGGAAGTACAATTTCCTCCTTGCATTTTAGGCAGACATTAAAGCTCTCAAATTAATAAATACTCTAACCCTCTTTTATCCCTGACTATATATATTCTACCATCACTTAAAATAAGCAGAGAGGGACAAAATGGTTATAAGGACAAGCACGACTATTTTTCAGTGCTGTTTGGAATCACATGTGTGTTATATTTAAGACTTTATTTAATTCTGCTTTACACATAAGCATATTACAGATGATACTTTCAGGTTTTTTCTTCTTTTATATGTTCTGAGTTTTACAGTCTAATTTTGAAGCTTTTTCTTTCTCCATTTTTCACTACTACAGCTCTTTTTCCCTATTCTTTTTAAAATCATCCCTAATCTTACCATTACAAACACATAATCATTTCTTTTGCTAGATTCACTGCATGAAAAAAAGGAAAGCCATCAAAGATGTCCCAACCAACAGGTAGTTCTCCACTTGATTATTGCACTGCCTGGTGATCAAAAAGTTAAATTAACATGAGAAATATATTTCTGACTTTGCACTGCATCCAAACTGCTGTCAGAGAGCTCTGGAAAAGGACACATTCATATGCAAAGATAACATTATCTGAATTTAGCTTATTTCAGCTGCAGATTGGTCCCTCTTTTCCAAGTCAGAGTCAGCATAAGTTAAACTAGGAACTCTTATTCTTTTTCTCTTAGGTTGGTTTTATGTTGATTTTTTGTGGTTTCCAATGGGGATTTTGTTGTTGTTGTTGTTGTTGTTGTTGTTTCTAGAGGTAGTACAAGAGAGAAACGCCATAAGTGCATGCCACTCAAATCTGTTGCAGAACTGTGGTAACAACAGGTAATAAAAAACTGCAAGTTTGTAAAGATGTTTTTTTCTGGCATTATTTACTGGTTTAACAGAGTATTTTTCTTTGCTCTACAAACCTTGCTTTTTGTTAGACCGTAACACCTACTCTGTGTGCATGCAAGGTAATCTCAACTCACATCTTTTTTTTTAAGCAAAGGCTATGGCTGAAATTAAGTTTAATTATTAATTGTATTAAAACATAAGAAGCAGTTCCTTCTGAAGGGAGACACACACTGGTCTTCAAGGAGAAATACTACCAACTACATAAGCACAAACTAGATAACTGTCAGGACAATAAGGCTTTTTAAATTCAGATTTTTATTTTTAGAACTGAATTTACATCATAATTCATGGCTAAAGTCCATTCTGGCTGTGCAAGGATGTTGCATTCACCCCTTTGGATTACTCAAACGCACTTACCATGCTGTATCCTGGTCCTCACAGCAGCTACTGGCACATTATATATTCTTTCAAGGTAATTCCTGATATCCACTTTTGTCATTCTAGGCAATGCAAAAGCATTTTGGGGGAAGAAAGAAGGAACGAACGAACGAACGAACGAACGAACGAAAGAAAGAAAAAAGAAAAAGTGTAAATATTTTCAAAACATAAACCAGACATGATACTCTGGAATAAATATTTTCTTCTTTTTTTAACCAAGGTAGCTTTACTGCACGAAAGTACAAACTCAACACAGACCACACGTTGCTACAGCTATTCATTATCCACAAACTGTAACAACTGGCAAATATTTTATCCTCTGTAGCCTCAACAGCCAAAATTCCAGATAAATTCTGTGTCCGGCACGATTTCTCACTGAGAAACCTTTGTTTATCTACCGAGTAGCAGACCCTGGGATCACCAGCACCTGCCACTGCGGGCTCTGAGACACCCGGACACCACCCTGCTCCCTGTGGATCACATTCCCGTGCGCTTCCTTCTTCCCAGCCCGTCCCTGGGAACGCTGAGCCTCGCCAACACCCCTCCCTCCCATCGCACAGCCTCCAGGGCCCGCTGCCGTGCCCGCACTCACTCCATGGAGACGCGGAACTGCACCGTGTCCTCGGGCTGCGGCACGCCGGGCCGCACCGCCAGCATGAAGAAGTCGGGGCGGAAGATGCGCAGCTGCGGGCCGCCCCTCTGGAACAGCGGGTACCTGCGGGGACACGGCGCTGTGTACTCACCCACCCGACCGAGCCCGACCCCATCCCACCGCATCCCACCGCCCCGGCCCGGCCCGTCCCGTCCCGCTCACACGGCCTTCCTGGCCCGCGCCGCCATGGCCGAGCCCGGCTTGGGAGCGGCGCCGCCAGAGCGGCTCCCGCGGCGGCTGCGGCGCCCCCGCCTGGAGCGGCGGAGCTGTGTGAGGGGCGGTGTGTGAGGGCAGCATGTGGTGAGGGGCATTTTGAGGGCTCAGACCCGTCCCCGCCTCGGGCAGGCGGCGGGGAAGCGCCTGCAAAAAGCCGCGTCTGGAGTGCCGCGTCCGGTTCTGGGCTCCTCCGCGCCCGGAATGGCGCGGAGCTACTGTAGAGGGTCCAGCAAAGGTGATGAGGGGTCTGGAGCGTCTCTCCTGTGAGGAAGAGACTGCGGGAGCTGGGCCTGTTTAGTCCAAGAGGAGACCTCATTAATGCGTACAAATATCTCAAAGGCAGGTGCCAAGGGGATGGTGCCAGACTCTTTTCAGTGGTGCCCAGAGACAGGATGAGGAGCAATGGCCATAAACTAAAACACCTCAATAATGAGAACGAACTTCTTCACATCGAGGGTGGCTGCGCACTGGAACAGGCTGCCCATGGAGGTCATGGAGTCTCCTTCTCTGGAGACATTCAAACCCCATCTGGATGCATTCCTGTGTGACCTGCTGTAGGGGACATTGCCTGGGCTAGATGCTGTCCAGAGGTCCCTTCCAACCCTAACAATTCTGGGATTCTGTGAACATGGCCCCTCTGTGGGACTTGGCAGTGCTGCCTGCGTTTCACAGGGTCTTGTCCTTGCAGCGAGAGGAGGGAGGCGACTCTCCTCTGTCCTCAGCGCTGGTGAGACCCAGTGGCTCTGTGGTCCAGCCCAGGCATCCTCAGCACAGCAGAGATGGAGCTGTGGGAGCAGGTCCAGAGGAGGCCACGGAGATGCTGAGAGGTCTGGGACACCTCCCGTGAGGGGACAGGCAGCCAGGAGAGGAAAAGGCTTCAGGAAACCCTTATTGTGACCTTTCAGTATGTAAGGGGGGCTTACAATACCAAGGTCTGTCATGACAGAACAAGGGACAACTGTTTTAAATGGAAAGAGGGCAGGTTTAGATGAGATGTTAAGAAGAAATTCTTTACTGTGAGGGTGGTGAGGCACTGGAACAGGTTGCCCAGAGAAGCTGTGGCTGCCCCATCTCTGGAAGTGCTCAAGACCAGGCTGGATGGGGCTCTGAGCAACCTGGTCTAGTGAAAGATGTCCCTGTTCATGGCAGGGGAGTTGGAACTAGATGATCTCTAAGATCGCTTCTCACCTAAAATACTCTTACAAATCCATGATGCTGCAGCATGTGCCAACAGAGAGCCAGAATATGCACACAGGCACCAGAAACAGACTGAAGTTTGAAAACATGGGGGAGGACCACTATCCCTGCTGGACTTCTATCCAGAAGGGCATTGCAAGGGTTGTCAAAGGTAGGAGGCCCTGTGGAATAGCTCACATATCAAATTTGGTAACTGTCATTTGTGTTTTGACATCTACATTTAATTAACCAAGTAATTCACATTTCAGTGTTGGGCTTTAATATTGTATGCAGGTTAACAGCCTAAATAAATACCTTAATGTCATATTTGAATGCGTCATTCTCTATATTGCACTGTGATTTGTCTGCATTTATGAAAATATATGTGCTGAAACTACCACTTCTAGAGATTTGTTCCTTTATTCCTGATTCTCTGATTTGCTTAATCCCTCAATTTTTTAAGTCAATTTCAACAACATTTGGCACCCAGATTATGAGCTCCCCAGGAACAGCCAGCTTTTGCTACCTGCCTTCATGATGGCTGTGGAACAGGCCCCCAGTCCCGGGTCTTTGTTGAAGATGCCAAGGCTCATTCCCAGTTGTAAAGCCAGATCAAACGATATTAAATAAGCCTTTGGACCAACTCCCAAACCCTTGCAAAATGGGATGGCAGTAGATAAAATATGAAACACCATTCCAGTGGGCTGTCATTGGAGTAGGTACTGGTTGTGCTTTATTTACAAAATCCAGAGATTTGTACACAGCAACCTACAGGAGAGCATAGGGCTGGTATCAGGAGGATAAGGGACATGCTCAGGAGGAATTGAAGAAGCCAGCAAGGAGTCATCTCAGTTCCACAGGGAACCTGCTTCCCTTTGACTGAGGAAGCCACCAGACCCCTCCAGGAAGAAAAAGAAGAAAAGCAGCAGCAATAGCCAATCCAGGCTGATGCACTGGCAATTATCATTGAGGCGTGAGAACACAAGTGATCAGTGAAGGAAGAAAGAGGAGACCAGCAGGGTTTCAGCACACCACTCAACGCCATCCTGCCTGCTTCTTTACTTCCAGCGCCCGCCAACCTTGCCTTTGGCTCCTGCCTTCTTGCTACTACAATACAAAAGGAAATAAAAACATGTCAGCATGACAGAAGTGGTGGGGCTCTGCAGTCACTCTGCATTTCTGATTCTTAGGTTAGGTTTGAGCTGGTTTTACTTCTAATATGTTGGGCACACCTGCCATAGACCACATCCTAAGAAAAATATTATAAATACTGTGGAAAGAAGTTCCTCCTCGGGCTCTAGTGAAAGGGCAGGATGTACATGCCTGAAAGAGGTGGACCCTTCCAGATTCCTGCATTATCAGGTGGTCTCCAAATTAAATGACAGGCCTATCCAACCACAGACTTGATGTTTTCTGAATGCAAATCTGCTATGGTCTGGATTTTAGGAATTAGAGCTCTTTCTGGAGAAATTTCCTCAGTATCAAAGAGCTCTGATCATCTAGGAGTAGAGGCAAAAAGCTGAGCAATAATTTAAATACAACTAAGAACTGCTTTGCTCTAGCAAGGGCAGAGTGGCTTCTTACTGATATCATGAAAGCAAGAGGCTCCAAAACAAACATCTTCTTAGGTCTCCCCTCATATCAGTATCCCGGTCTTGCCCGAGGTGTGTGGGAGCAGTCAGGCTACACTCCCCACTCAAAGCACCGGAGGCAAACTCTCTTCCAGAGTATCTTCTTGCACACAGAAGGGCAATTCTACATGCAAGCCACTTACCTTCTGACTGAGAAGCAGACACGCCTGGAGTCAGAATGAGGCTAGGTGTTGAGTTAGTGGAGTTAGATTCTGCACGAGTTCCCATCAGCAGCACCTTGGCTTATGGGGCTCGGCACACTCCAAACCTTTCCATCTCACACACACAATAATGAGGCCGTTTCTTGAACCAAAGCACATGCAAACTGGGGGCAGCTCTTTGACACGGCAGAGCACAGGGTTGGGGGCCAAGCACAAAGTTGTGGGGCCTTGCTATCAACAAGGAGGCCTTCTTCAGAACCACGGGTTCTCTGGGAGCAGAAAAACGTAGGGACATCATATCTGGGGAGATTTTTGTTGTGCTGCCCCATGGGTTGGTTCAAGAGCACCAGCCGTATTTAGAGAAAGATGTAGCACAGTGACAGAGACATACACAAAATGTATACTTCACCTTTTGACCAAGATAGGCTTGGTCTACTTGAAAAAATTTACCATTTATGTGAGAGAGAACATACTTCTTCTGCTTATCTTAAATTAATCTCTATGTCCCTTTTGCTGGCCTTTCTGAAGGTTCAAAACCCAGTATAGTAACTGCATTAGCTCCTCAAACCAAGGCAGAGTCCTTTTATCCCCACAAGTACCTCTGATGTTTGCTGTTATGCCTAACCCTTAGAGTGTGCTTAAGGAGTCTTAATAAGTCTGAAGCAAAAGACTCATTTTATGCTTGCATAACACATTAGCAGGCAATGCTTTGGAATTATACTGTCTAGTGTGGAGAGAAATTTAAGCACACAGAAATCTCATGAGCTGTGGACTTCTCAGTGCAGCCTTTTCAACTTATGTCCTGAGAGAGTATCATGTCTTTTGGGGGAGCAAGCATGCAGTAGCCTGTTGTGGGTGATGTGTCAGTGCCCCTCAAGAGAAACAACATCCAACCAAACCATGGCATCCTTCTGCAGCTGCACATTCTGCTGAGGTTTATCAGCCTACAGGTCTGTACAGAAAATACCATGTGAAGGTCAAGCATTATGTTTGTCATCCAGCCCCCAGACAACTAAACCCCCAGTGTTACATTCATTTGATAAAGCAGGGCATCCTGGGGAAGTGGGAAGGCAGTGTCTGGTCACTCCTGCTATCCAAAGATGTCACCAAAGACCACTGCTTCGTTCCTGGCATGACTTTGCTAAGCTAGAGAAGCACAGAGAAGATCAAAACCCACCACTGGAGAGCTCTCCTCTTTTGCTTCCCTGCCGTTACTTCTCTGTGGCTATCAGTTTTCTATGTCCTAGCCCCCAGACTTTGTCTACTCCTGGTCTCTCAGAAGTTCATTAAAATTACCTAGAATAGGTAAAGATAGAAGACTCAAAAAAGTCTAATGAAATAGTCTTGCGGTGAAGGAAAGTGGGAGAGAGATGATGAGTGAAAAGAACTCACAACAGTAATCCCATGATGTTAGTCTTGTTACACACCATTCTGTGTAATCTTAGCAACCACTTATTTCCTCTTTGTTAACAGGGTTGTATTCCCTCAAGTATTCAAAGCACCTCAGTCAGGTGTTTGAAAAACCCAACAATAAGCAGATAAAAATTTTGAAGTCATGGTGTGAAGAAACATGATTATTTTCTTGTTAGATGTTACATTCACTTCAGTTTCCCCTTCATTTTCTCAATGTGAGACAGGATGGGAGTTGTCCTTCCATCTCTAGCCTCATTTCATTGCAAATGTTGAGGCTGAAGTGACTAATTTGAACACTGAGAATATATCCCCAAACTAGGAGCTAGGAAGGGGATATAAGTACTTACTGCTTCTGGGCCTGATCGATCCGGTTCCTGAGGGTGACAATCTGTAAACAACATATATGACCAGGGTTTTTAGAGACAAAGAAATCTTGTTCCCTCAAGGAGAGGGGAGTTTTACCTGCTGAAGTGCTGGAAACAGGTGCTTATATTAGGAATTAATACTTCCTTTGAAATAACAGCTCACTCATGGTTGAAGGAGAGAAATGTTACTTCTTGACAATAAATCTGCAAGCCAGCTTCACGTGTCGAGGGAAAGAGGAGCTAGAATTTTATAAGCCTTACTAGAAGAGTTTCATATATTCAAATTAATCTCCTATGAACTCACATGTCAAACTGCAGGCAAGTGATCCAGAATGAGTGTCACCCTGTTCAGCTGGAAATGGATGCCTCCATCACCTGCATGTGTCAACCTCACCTCCTCACTCTTCCCTTTCTCCTACACATTAGGAAGTTCAGAAAGTGCCAGCTCAAAAAGCTTCTGTGGTCTTTGGATGGGGACCTCAAGAATGGGAAATGGTTGTCACATTCTGCTGGAGTACCTTTGCTGGGCTGGCAGACCAGGAGGTGAGGACCTTGCAGCAGTCACCACCTTCCCAGCCACTCATCTCATATGAGAAGATGACTTTTAAAGGGGCTGAAGAAGAAAATATTCATGGGGAGCCTCAGCAACAACAGAGGAGAAGGTTGAACTGGGAGCTCTGAAGACCTTCCCAAGCTCTGTTGATGACTGCAAGCCTTTAGAGTGTCTGTCCTACAAGATGAAGCATCTCTTTGTTTGGCCATGAGTAAACTGCGTCTTTCAACCTGATGCATGGGAAACCAAACACCTACCTTGCACAGGATGAGCACCTTATGGCCTGACTTAGCATCTCAGTCCTAGCCTGTAGGCCTGGAATTGCTCCTGAAATCCTGGAACTCTTCCAGCTCAGTTACTGGAAAGCCCATAAGAACACTAGGGTTTGATAGAGAGCCCTCTTTTGCCCCTTCACTCTCTCATTTGGAACGGAGTCAGGGCTCTGCCTTCGAGGGCTGGAAAAATGGCCCTGCCAAGATGTATGCCTTACTTCTGCTTTTGGTGCAATTTTAGGTTCTGCACTGACTCTGCAGGTCCAAGAACTGGTGAGCCATAATTTGAATCTTTAAAGTGGCACTTGACATTCCCCACATGCAAAACAAGAAAAAGAAAAGTAATACGTTCAGGTTGTCCCAATAACTGGTATTTCCTGGTGCATGTCTTTCCATGGCAAACAGAAACAAAATAAGAGACTGAAACATTACTGGGAACAAGACAATACAAGGAAGGAAATGTGGCGACATCAACAGATCACCTGCTTTTGTACTTACTCGTGGAAGCTTTAATATCTGCCTCAGCAGTCTAAATTGTTTTTTTTTGCAGCCAAGTATTTTTCCCAAGTGTGGAGGAGAACCAGTTGCCTTCAGTTTGACCCAAAGACTCCAGACTTACCTTCAGTGATAACCTTGTGACTGTGACTATAACACTCTCCAATGAAGCACCAAAGAGCAACAGACACTAGAATTAAAGAATGGCTCCATTTCTGGGAGTCTCAGTTCCTTCCTTTGTCTCTCCCTTGCATCCTTGCCTGTGTCTCCTTCATTCTCTTTGCTATTTTCACTTACCTTTCTCCTCATTTTTTTCCTATTATCATCTTTCCTTTGTTCTTTCACTTTTGTTCTCTCGTCTTAGTTGTGCATTTTCCTTCTGCTTTCCTCATTCTTTGTACTTTTGTACTTGCTTTTCATCAGCAGGCACCCATCTCTTTGTTTATGCAGAGATTTCATTACCATATCATGTACCCATCCGCGGGCACTGCCTTATTTCCTGTTTTTCCACACCCACTTGACCTGTTATCCTTAAGCTAACCCTCTCCAATATTTTGGGACTGGATAATCATGTGCCACAAGATGGAGAAGCTTTCCAAACCCCATACTATTCTTTTTTGTGAAGTCCAAGCTATTATACATGTATCTCTCAGCCTTTTTGCATGTACCTCAGGTGCATCAGGGTGACACCCCCATGCACACAATACCAGAGATTTGGACAGGGAATTATTTTAGAGGTGCTCTGACTGGGTTCCACGCTCTGTTCTTTAGCCACATCCTTCTTGGACTCTTGACTCTTTTTCTAATTTACCCCTTTATATCTTGTCAGAAAATGGAAAGGGAGAGAAAAAGGAAGTGAATGGAGAGACACAAGGTCCAGTTTTCTCTTTTCTCTCTGCACTTGGAGCCAAGTGCCAGTTCCCATCTGGCACCTGGCCTCTGACCATGCGGCAGGCTCATGCATTTGGTAGCCTTTGCTGCTGCTGCTGTAACACAGGCAAGTTCGTTGTACTTACAACTTGGAAAGCTCCTGCAGCCTGCAACGCATTGTTAAAATCTAAGAGAGATTGAGATAGTTACATTGGTGTTGCTGATTCCCTGTCAGCATATGTCTGTGTGCTTGAGAGTTAAAAGGAGAGAGAGACAGAGAGAGATCCAGTAGGATTTCTCAGCCACTGAAATGTAACATGGGTGAGTGCATCCTATCAAGTGACTTTGTGAAGGAAACATGTCCACTTTCTGTTACCATATGACACTTCAGTCAGATACCCCTGTCTGGAGACAGCTTTCAGTGACTCCAGAGAGCTCCGTCCACTGGTGTTCTGTCTGGGATGGAATAAATCTTACAGTGTTCAACTTTGAAATCAAAGATGGATGTAAAAATATTACTTTGCAATGGAGAGGAATGAATTGAGAGTTACTAAATTTTCAGGCCACGGTTACCTATAGATAAAAAAGAATTAACAGAACGTGTTTCAGCAGAGGTGAGGGAGTCTATTTTCCATTGGCATCACCTTTCCATGGGGCACTGAACACCTTGAGAGTGATCTATTCAATTTCAGCCTAAAATGTGAAATCCAGTTCAAGTATGTATATTAGGGGAATGCAGTTCCAAGTCTTGCTGCTTAAACATTGCAAAAGGGCATTAGAAATCCAAATGATGTCACAACACGGCTTTTGCCGGAAGAGTCATAGAGATTTTTACATTTTGGACCCAGTGCTATTAGCAAAGTGGCCTCTCACCTCATATTTTTTCCTCTTGATCTGCTCTGTAAAGTCATACTTTTCAGTCTCCAGCTGATATAACCAGTCCCACAGTTCCTTAGCCTTGTCCCTGTGTGTTTGTGGGGAAAGGAAGATGGGAGAAACACAACATCAGATATTTTCTATGGTTTTCACATCACTAGTGATGAGGGTTTTTACATTTTATTTAATGCAATTCACACATCTTCCTCTAATCCCTTTCTGTTTTCTGAAAGCTACTCACCATTTTCAAGGTCACATTCATCTCACCTTCTCACTTGCAAAGCTTTTACACTTGCAGTCTCACTCATTATACATATTAACATAATTCCCCTAATTTTTACCCTAACTCTTATTGAAAGATAAGACTCTAGTGGAATCAGACAAGAAGTAAGGAGGATGCTGAAGGTCACCCAGATAAGCTGCCATCGTGCAATCTTATCTGTGTCAGGGCTGAGGTGAGCCAACCTCACCTTCAGTCGTGTAAACTCCAATATGTGCAGCCCAGATTATCATCTGATGACTGCTCTGCACCAGAGCACTCAGCTTCCAAACCTCCAGCCTTCATGAAGATCCATATTCATACCTCACCAGCTCTAACTCACCCCTGGAAATGATACAGCTACCAGTTTGTAGGCCTGTTCAACTAATGTCAGAGCTAGTCCTGTAAATGACTAATCCTAACCAGCAGGAGAGGCTAACAGAGCTATGCCAAGGACATGGCTAGATGGCTACCAATCCATTTCAACACTTCCTTACATCCCCATTTCCCCTCCATTCTCCAGGTCAAATAAAGGCACAACTTAACAATGTCCTGGGATGAATTTCAAGGAGGGCCCCCTCCTCTACCTCCTTTTGTCACTAGAGAAGACTCCAGGACAGTAAGACCAAAGTTGTGTGGATTACATTCATGTTAGGATAAGTTAGGATGATAGGCATGTTACCTCAGCTTGTCTTCATTAAGGTGGTCAATGTTCAAAGGCTTGCGTCTCTCTGCCAGGACCTTCTTCTTTGTCTCTCTAGCTGTTTGCTTCTTTCCTCTCTTCTGATCAGCCTATTTCCAGAATATTAATCAACATCAGACTGCAGAAATTAAGCCTGAATGAAACTATTTCAGTGACAGAGCATGTAAGTGAAGCTGCTGGGAATCCAGAAGAAGAAAATGGGCTATTTTCTCAACCTCTAATAAAGTCTGTTCCCAGTCAACCCCATGGCTTAATGTTTTCATGTTTCTTTCATCAATCCATGATGTTTACCTTAGCCAGATAGCTGCTGTAATTTGCACCCATGGAGGACAGAGCCTTCTTCTTCTTCAGATCATCCTCAGCTTTTCTCTTGGCATCTTCTTCCTCTCTCCGTGCCTTTTCCTCCTGTGGAGCGCAACACAAAAGAGCAGGTTGCTCTAGAGGATACTCCCAGCTTCAGTGTCACTGCAGGGAGTGTGGTCAGAGAAGTATATTGATGAGAATGGGCAACTTCTGTTTTCTACCCTTGTTTTAAGAGGGTGGTCATTTCATCTTCGGACTGCTACAAGCAGAACCTGCATTTTTTTTTTCTATCTCTAGAGATGTCCTCCAATTTGATGTTGGGACAAGGAGAGAAGCAAAGACACTTACCGCAAGCCTTGCCTGACGCTCCTTCTCCTTCTCAGCCCGGATTCTCTGTTGCTCTGCTCTTTCAGCTCTGCGCTTCTCCTGCAAGAAGCAGTGGCAGAGGCATTGGATCATCACTGTGGCTTTGTCTGCCTCCACTATTACACACCACTGCCAAAAGCTTAGTTTCATAGAGAGTAAGCCACCTTCTCCCTTGCTAGAACATGCAAAAGGGTCTCATGTACCCAGATATAAAAGAAGAGGCTGAGAGAGGGGATAAGATGTGGGGGAAAGCCATTCAATGGTGACTTAGTCACTTCTGTCCATGGCAGTACAGCTTCCTGTCGAAGTCTGTCCGTGGACTAATGGATTCAGCTTCTCGTCTACAGATGATCTCTCAAACTAGTACAGGGAAATGGCAGTACAAGGACTCACAATCCTCTCCTTGAGGGCAACCAGCTCTTCCTCTTCCTTTCTCCTGGCTTCAAAGTGGCTGTCAATCAAGGCCTGCAGTTCAATCAGGTCTTTGTTCTGCCTTTTCTTTTGGATGTCCTAGAAGAGCAGGAAAATACATTAAGTCCATATTGCTCCAGGAATATGCCCTGGACATTCCCAGCACCCTGCATACACAGAGAAGCAAAAACAGAAAGTGTCTGTAGATATGCATGGAAATCTATGGAACAGCTTAAATGGCTGTTGGTGCAATCAGTGACTCATTCAGGTGACAGTCAGGAGCACAGAGGGGTAAAAAAATCCAAATCTCCCCTACACCATATTTTTTTCCCTGCTTTGCTTACATACCTATCTTTGCATATACTTAGCTTCCTCCTCTTTGCTTTGAAATATGAATCTTACCTAGAAAATATTCCTGCGTTTTGGGCAAAGCAAATATATTTGTGGAGCTTTTCAAGACCAGAATTTCTTCATTTTTTCCATCAACTTTCTAGGACAGTATTTGGATCACTATTTATTATTGTAATTTTAGCTAGCGTTTCTCAGAAACAGCTGAAGGCCTGCAACTTTCAAACCATTTACAAGAATGGGACAAGGGATCTGAGATCTCCTAAAGGACTTACTCTCTCCTTCTTATATTGGCTTCAAGGAGAAGAAAAAAAAAAAAAAAAGAAATACATGATCTTTGCTGAGTCACATTATCAGTGAATGCATTCATGCAGTTTCAGGGAGCAGAGAGCAGCCTTTCACTGAAAACAGGTGACAAAGCAGCAATATTTTGGTCCTTTACTCCGTCCTCAGCAGTATCCAATACAGGAGGAGTTATGTGGGTTTGCACACATGTGTATGGAACAGGTACAGACACACAGACAGCCAGTCTCAGGAATACTTACATCAAAATCTACTTTCTCACCCTCTGGTATTTTAGGAGCAGTGAGTCTGCAGAAAGTCAAACACAAAAGAAAGGGAAAAAAAAAACAAAAAGGATTTTCATCTTAAAGAACAGGCAGGTTTTTAAGTATTACATCCTGACCTCACCTGACCTGCCCTCAGAAGCAACACTATAAGGAAAAGTGCTGGTGGAGATACAGAGGGGTGAAACAGCAAGTTAATGGAAAACCATTTCAGAATAGCACTAAGGACCACTGTCCTTCCTGGAAGGCCACACAGATCAGGGAGTTACCACTAAAAACCCTTTACATTTCCAAAGCCTGTGGTCATTCCCTACCCCATGGAAAGATGCTGGTCTGTGGGACTGTCTGCACAGTGCTGCGCGCTCCGTTCTGGGCAGCTGGCAGAGTGGAAAGGGAAAGTGCTGGAGCCCAGAGCCAGAAGGTCCATAGGAAGCCTTAGTTAAGCTCAACTCAGCCCAGCCCAACATTGGACACCCTTCCTACTGTCAGCAATCCTGGATGGACAGGTAGTTTCCCAGTTGTGGCCCCTCACAGAGGATTTACTGTTGAGCTGCCTTTATTTTGGGGTACTGTAAGACCACTGAATCTCAGACAGTTGTCAAGTTGTCTGACTCTACAAGGTACTGGTCTTAAGACCCAGGGCAGTAACTGCTGCTAAGGCATCCTCTGAAAGAAGCAGACATGCTGGAAAGGATGGATGTTGCATGAGGGAGAGATGGATAAAGGCTTCTAGTGGCCATTTGCCTAACAGGCAATCAAAGAACTTCTGCTAGACCATTTTTCTAAATGATCCCAGGGTTCTGAAACTCCCCACCCCTCATACTTACTTTATTCTGGGCTTCTCCTCTGTATTTGGAAGCATGGAGCAAAACAGGAAGGGAAAAAGAGGGAGAAAGTTAAAACAACAGAGATCACGCCAGCTGCTAAAGTAAAAGGAGGGAAGGGAAATTTGATCTTAGGGGAAACATCCCAGAGAAACTGGTTAAATCTCAAGCACTTCCAAAAGAAATACACACACTCGCACACCCCTTTTGCTGGGAGTGAATCTGTTTTTACCCTTGAAACAGAATTTGGCAGAAAATAATTAAGAGACTGTATGAAAATCCCAAACATAGCATCTGGAAAGTAATGGTTTCATGTAAATGCAAAATTATTTTTCTCAAGGCATCCTGACCAAACTCTAAGGAGGACAGCTGGGCTGGAGGGTAGAAGAAAATGTTGCCTTTTTCAATCAGCATTTCTTTTGCTAAAGGTAGCCTGAATTCACAGTCATCTCAATGATAACTGGGCTTCACCAGTTGTGTTCAAATCCCTCACATGGGGGCCAGGAGGGAAAAATCTCTATGACACACATTTTCTCCAGGTTCACTGGTTTTGAAGGCAGGTTAAGGCACATGCCCCAGAGACACCTTGGTGCAGTGGGGAAGATGATTATTATTCTATTCACTGTGTTTTGCTCCTCAAACCCAGCTTGGGAAGGCCATCCTCTCTTAGCAGCCATTCTCTCCTGCTGATGCACATGCAAAATTCCCATGGCCATCAATGGGAATGATCTTTTCTTCTCCAGGAGAGGCATAATGGCCTGATAGGCAGGCTAAACCACCACAGAGACTGTCAGCTTGGGCCCTCTAGCAGTGAGAAGAGTTCCCTTGCAACAAGTGACCTTTCCCTGGCTCTCAGAAATGTGCTGGTCTTATGAGTTATTTGCTTAATATTTGTGCTTCTGATCAACTCCCCTCCCTGCTCTGCTTTTTAAACTTTAGTTATTAGCTTCATCGTAATGCCAGCAAGTTCAGCACTGTTATTCTCACAAACAGAAGTAAATTAAACCTATATGTTTTTTCTGGCCCATTCTCTCTGAGGCCCAGGTTGACTTTCATAACCACACACTATATTTGAACTTTCAGGGATGCTGATGGATTCTGCAGTACAAGACTCTCCCTGTGTTGGCTCAAGGGGAGGAACTGAGGTAAAAAAGCTCACAGTCTATTGAATTTGGTAAAGAAAAAACAAAAAACCAGCCAGATTTGTAAAAAGTAAAAACAGCCTCCTCAGAAGTGGGGGTATGAGCCCTGTTATCAATATCATAATACAGAAAGATACTATATTTGTTCAAACGCTTATTTGCATGTTGGGACTGATGGAGGAAATTTGGAATAGCAAATGGATAGTAGGATAAAATGAAGTGAAACATTGGGGTGTCCTGGGCAGGATCAGAAGCTGGACTTGATGATCCTGATGAGTCTCTTCCAACTCAGCATATTCTATGATTCTATGATTGTAAGAGGTGAAAATAGCAAAAATCTTACACTAGAAAATATTTAGTGGAGGACATCAGTTGTAAGGTTGTTGGATAATAAAAAATTGAGAGAGTGGTGGAAATGGATTATTGAGATAATTAAGAGAAAAGACAGGAGAAATGCGTAAAAGAGATCAGAAAGCAACTCTTCCTTTCTCTCAGCCTTTCCCATATAAATTTCATTAATGACATTTGGGGGAGGTTTGGGGCGGGGGGGGAGGTAGATTTTTCTCATTTACTGTAAGAACACTGCCTACCAAAACATATCTCAGTTGAGACCTCTAGATGCCAGAGCCATGCTAATAATATAAACAGCATATAATTAGAAAAGTGTTTTAGATCGCTTGACTATAAAGGAAGTCACAAATTGCTCCTGAAGAAAAATACCATTAGAATGCTTCTGTATTTCTCCAGTTATATTTTAAATTGTTTTGCTTTTCAAATAGCCAGTGAGCTTCTTAACACATTAGTTAAATTGCCTTTTTCCTGGGGAGAGGAAAAGTAATCATGATTAACCAGTCTATCAGGGATGTTATTTACACAGGATTCCCTTCCTTCATCCAGAGAATTTTCATAAACATTCCTGTTTAGCTTAAAGCTGCCAGTTAGTAACACTTCAAAGAGAGAGGGGAAAAAAAAGTAGACAGGAAATGACTGGTTTTGTTTGTTGACCTTGGTTGCCAGGATCAACACCTGTCTGACAATAACTGTGAATTTGGTTTCAGCCGCCACCACATCAGCACTTCCAGCTTCATTAAACCAACAAACAATTGTAAAAATAAAAAGAAAAATTAAGGTTAGTTGTTCTTGAAATAAGAATTCTAGTTAGAATACCTAAAGGTACCTCCAGAAAACCAGAAAGGGGGATATTTTTTATTAAAAAATAAGCAGCAATAAATCTGTCCTTTGCAGTGCATGGCCCAGCATTGGTCCATACTGTATGCACCAAAAGCAGCTCATGGATGGGATTTATTTTGAAATGCCCCTTCTTTCAAGATTCAAGGAACTGGGCCAAAATCTGTTGACAAGCAGGAATTATCATAGCAAATTCCTGCTCCTATGGTGGATTTTGACTGACATTCTGGTCATTCTGACTATGAACCATGGGGCCAAGACAAAATCCCCCCACACAGACCTGCCAAAAAAGAAGGCAAGAGACACTGGAAATCCAAGTTCACCGCCCTGGTGATTAGAGAGTATCAGAGTTTCTGGTTTCCAAAAGGCTAGCACAGGGAGAGGACAGGACACCATAAACACCACCCTGCTTTCTTCTGCCTAGTCTATGAGATTTTCACACATGCTCCCCTTCTTTGTGAATCCATCTGAACTGCCTTTACTTTGCTCAGAAATCCCTAAACACCCTCCCTTAATTTCACTTCTCAGAAGCAACATATCTAGCTCACACTGTGTCCCTGGGAAAAAAGAAAATCAATATGCTATTAAAAATAAAAGAAAACAATGAGAAACAAAAGGAGAGAGAGGGACTCAGGAAGGTCCTCAGGGTATTTCCCTAAATTAGAAAAAAAGCCTGGAAAGCAAGCAAGAAAATTAAAACAAATGAACAACAAAAAAAAATCCAGAAAAGCAAAACAAAACAAAAAAATGAAATGCAGGATATTTTCAAGAGATGTTGGGCTTTGTCTGTTGAAGCAGCTGGCTGGGTGTTCTAAGGGCTGGGTCAGTCAGAACAGAATTGACTTCAAAGGCCTCTAAAACTCTGTGGGAGTCTTTATGTACATTTAAACTGGCCAAGGGCAGGGCTACATTATCTTGCCCACATACAACCAGACTATTTTAAACCCATGGCCTGCTCCACTTTTCTAAATAAATTTATCCACATATTTGACGTTTAGCACAATTTGAAGTCCATGGCTTGAGCAGAAATCTACATTTCCGTAGATTCAGACCTGAAACCCAAGACCTGCTAAGGCTGAGTGGAATGTCTATGCAGGGCTCGGCTCCATTTTCAAATGTGCCATATGATTGAAGAGATGCTTTCCTGATTTTTTGGGGATAGAGAAGTTTTGCTGATTACAGCTATGACACAACTGGTTCCAGCTAAAGGAAAAGCCTAGAGCAAGCTTCTCAAGTTTGATTTTTACCATCTACTATCCTGAGGAGGATATAAAGGCTTCTCAATACACCCCAGGGTGATTGGATATGCACAGTGAGCGTTTCTTTGCGGCAGAGATGTTTTGGCCCAGTTCCCGAGTTTAAAATCAACTGAGGAACAAAAACAGACACAGAAAAAAGAGGGAGATGTTAGAAAGATGACTTTGTTGTCCTAAGACAACACTGAGCTACCATCATTGCATTCTCCTTCTTCATCAGCTGTATATTGAAGGATAAAAGAAAAAGAGAAGAAGCACAAAGGTCAATCCACAATCAGCACTTTCCTGAGAGAAACTGTCCCCACTCCCTTCCTGCTATGCTGGGAACCTTGGACCCTCTGGAGATTGAATGAGAAGCAAAAAACCCACTTTTTTGGTGATCCTATTTGGCAAACATATGGCCCTTTTCTCCATGTTCATCCAAATCCGTCCAGAGAGATCATTTCCCTCCCATACTCTCTTTGCTCTTGAACAAGGTCAGTGTTTCTAACACTGTTTCCCCAGCACTGAAAGAGAAAAAGATGGAATCTGTAGATGCATCACATACCTTCCTCAGGAGCTTCCTCTGCTGTTGTCATGGTGCAAGCAGTGATGGAAGGACAGGAAATAGGAAAAAAAAAAAAAAACAAAACAGATATTTAAAGCTCTTGGAATCCTGAGAAAGAGACCAGGGAATGCATGAAGGAATAAAAAATAAAGGAATTAGTGAATTAAGGGAGGGAGAAAAGGTATCTGGAGAGACTGCTGGGAGTTAAAGATGCTGTAAGGTTAAAGTGGTAGTAAGCATGGAGGTTAAAGGAGAAGAGGGCTGCAAATGATCACTGTGGTTAATATTTGTTTCTCTTGTTTTGTTCTCTTCTACCAGCCCAGGACTCCTGTTCTCTCTCTCCCACTCACACACACACATACAAACTTTCGTGCTGCAGCTGAGTAAACCAGAAGTCATGTCACATACCTGGCTCATGAACTTCAGGCGTGAAGTGTCATGGAACAAGTTGCGATGGAAAGCAAGAGAATGAGAACGAGAAACCTGTTATTTCACACAGCAAAAGAGCTTTTGAGCCAAAGGGGAGGAGGGGCAGAGAGGAAAAGGGGAGCCAAGAATAAAGTTAAGAAGTAAACCTGTAGTACAATAATTACATTTAAAATAACATATAAACAGAAGACACAGGAAAGGTTTATGTTAACAGTGCAGTGCTTAAAAAACACTTCTAAGCATCATATGACATAAAGCACAACCTGACAGCACGGTGTACCAAGGTTTACCTTCATTTGAAATATGCACATGAACATAGTCATCACTCTCAAAGCACTATTGGATTCACCTATTACTACAGCAATGTTTCAGCCATTTGAAATAAACAGAGTGTGGTTCACAAACCTGCTGAAATACCTGCCACAACTCATCGTGAATGTTCAGCTAACTTCCAAAGAAGCTCGGTTCCCTTCTAGAACTATGGCTCAGGCCATTTTCTTCCCTGAGGACAACTTTGATGTCTACATAAATGTACTGCAGTTCTTTCACATCCATTTGCAATGTAGAATTACAAATGGATTACTTCATGGGAAGAAAAGGTTCATTAAAAGTCTCTCCAGGCCTACACGGCATTCTTCTGGTTTTTGGCAAAACAAGAATAGATCCGCAATGTGAATTTGCAGAGCAGATTTTGCTTTTCAGCCATACACACACAGCACTGAATATTTTGCAAAGCAGACATAAAAATAGCACAAAATCTCACAGTGTTTACATTCCCTGTGTACAGTCAATGGGACAAATTCTGCCCTGAGATTTGAAATAAATCCTTCCTCATAGGAAGAAACATTCATTTTCCTATCACAGTGCAGAATATAAACCATTCCACAAGAGTACATGTGTTCACCTAGTTTCTAGCAAAATTTTCATGCAACAAGTAAGTTTCCTCCTCCTTACTGCTGATTATACTTTATTGAGAAAAAATATTAAACTAAAATAAAACCACCCCAAAGGCATGCAAGTTACAATCCGTCATTAACTGATAGGTTATTATGCCTGTCACCTTGTATTCACTTCCCACACACACGATCCCAGCAGACACTGGGGAGTTTAGAAGTTAAATCACATACCTGGAGGGGGGGCTTCATTTAGTAGGAAGTGTCAGGGGAAAAACACAGGAAAGGAAGATAAAAGAATTAGAAATAAGTTATTCAGGAGGGGATCACCTCAAACTTTGGTAAGACTGGTTGAAGAAGTGTCATTTACAGACCAGGTTATAGGGATAGACTGTTAATAAGTGGGGAAAAGGAGAGTAATTACAGAGGGATGTGAAGTAAAAGGGAGAAGATGCCATAGAAACGAAAGATAAAGGGAATTCAAATGCTGATGAATTGCAGTAGTTTAAAACATGCAAACATATAAACTATGGGCAAGTGTAGTAACACTAGTTGAAAGGAAACATATCCAAGAAGAGAGCTTTACAAGTGTGCAGTGTTCTCTAGATTTCAGCTATGTACATCCCCTTTTAACTATCAGAGCTAGCATGAGGATGTTAGAGTTGCTGCAAGGAGGCATTGCTTTGGATGGATCTCTATGCCTGCATCTGAAGTTCCACCACCTAAGAATCTCTGCTGGCAGATTCGGGGCTTAGCTCTGCAGAACCGCAAATATTCGTGTCTACACAGAGCTGGTCTCTGCTGCAAAGGACTAGAAACTGCTTGAACCTGCCTGCCAAGGTCTTGCTGCAATCCACTCCCTCCAAGTGGAAGCAACTTGGGTTTCTGCAGCTCGGGTACCCGGCCGTGGGACACTCACAGCCCTAAGAGTTTTCAGGGGCACTGAATTGTTTCTTCTAAGCTTCTTAGAAGGTGACTTTTCAGTTACAAACAATATTTATACTTTCTTACAGGGAAAAAAAAAAATTAGGGAATCTTAAGAATGGATTGATTCTTCATGATTCTGGTTTTCTTCAACATCTTCAAATTCCTTTGTACAGGAATGCTTCAGATTAATGCATAGGAATTTAAATGTCACACACATGCGCCTTGTTACATGGAAAGGGTCAAGAAGGAAAAATAAAAGAATTAGAGCAAGAATCCCACGACAGAAACAACTCTGAACTTGTGCAGGCCCAAGCTGTGACTTAGAAGATGTGGTAGACAAACACAGCATAAATAACAGAGAAACTAAATAATCATGCAGTTATATGAAAAGCTGGGACTGTCTCTCTCTGACATGAAAGTTTTCTGTTAAGCTTGTTAAATTTACATTGTCTTTATAAACTTTTGGGTTTGTTGTGCTTTATGTTACAGAGGAAAAGGAAAACATGGGAAGGCTGAAGGTATGGCTTTATTGTTTATGTTTTTCACGAATTTCAAGCTCATACGTCTGTCAAAGCTAGAGACCAACACTCAAGTAGCGAGTAGCAGTTCAGTAATTACCAGGAAAAGTAGGTACAGAAGCAGGCAAAGCAGCTGGGATGGAAGCAACTACCTCTAACTTGTCCAAATCACAGTCAGAAAAACCTTAGGTGCAGGTTAACAGACAAGAATGAATATGGTTAAAAGGAGAAGAGAAGGATGTGAAACAAGAAGTGACGAGAACAGGACGAATATGAGAAGCAGTGCATAGATGAATGTTGAAGTATCAAGTCATGTCAAAATCAATCACATTGCTTTCAGCTCACTCCAACCCTGGCAAAAGCATCAGTCTGGTCTGAACTGAGAGGCTGGTTTCCCTCTGTGGCCAGCAGAGTGGAATAGCTGGGGTGCACGGCTGCTGAGATGTGACTGCTGTAATAAAGCTACTCCAAATGGCACAGAATAATTTTCACAGACAGTTTAGAGGATGCTGCGAGTTCAGTTTCTGTTTTTCCAGGTAATAACCAACCATTATAACCATTCCTTTACGCACTGTGAGGATGACTCTGAGTCCAGTCAGTGGCTGTTATTATAGCTTATGCATTGAGATGTTTGTCTACAAAAACTGTTATTACATTTTTCATGCAGCAGTTAGCTTTATCCTCATTATTATGCATCACCGAGTGGAGGAAATCACGACTGGTGGAAGGTGTAAGGAAGCTGCTAGGTTCAGTTTATCATTAATATTTGATTTTTATGTTTACTTCCACCATCTTTGAATTCCTGAGTATAATGTTAGAGTTACTGGTATCATTTTCCAACAGAAAATATAATTCAATTAAATTTCAATGTTCCAGACTCATATAAATTTAGCTAAGATTTTGGTTAAAAAAAATAGAAACTGTTTCACAACCATAAATGGTTGCAGAGAAATTACCATCTCTGGAACAAAACAACTTCATTTTTTGACTTGTGTCAATCTCTCATTCCAGATTTGTTCTTGCATTACACTATATATACCCCACATTATCCATAAAGACAATGCTTCAGAAGCATCTAAAATAGAATTTTCATTTCAAAATCTGGAAATCTTCCATAGAAGAAAGAGGGGGGGGAAAAAAGTTGGAACAAAATGTTTTAACTAAATAAAAACCCAGAATTTTCAATAGCTGTCAAAGAGGGCGTTCCTCCTTTTTTATTTCTCCAGGGTTTTTTTTCTTTTCTTTTTGGTTGTTTGTTTGAAAAGTTTCCATTTTGTCCCAATTCGGCACCTGACCCAATTGTGAAACTGGCAAGCAGAATTGAATTTCCAGCACACAATAACCCTTCAGATTGACGCAGAGGAATTCAGAAGTCACATACCTGGTTCATGGACTTCTTTAAAAGGGAGGGAGCAGGGAAGGAGATGCAAAGAAAGATAAGAGAATTAGAGCAAGAAACAGAGGATTATTAAAAAAACCTTACACTTTTCTTAGCCTTAGGGTGGAGGAGTTAAAGGGATAAAAACCATTAATAAGATTAAGTGAGAAAGAGAGGGCACATATGGATGTCAATTAGAAAATCGTGGAGAGAAAGGAAAGGGGTTTGGGGATATTAAAGATGCAGATATCTAATATATACTCACAATGTTATAAATTAAGTGCCATTGGTAGTCTTTGACTGGCAAAAGATTATTATGTTTAAAGCAAGTCCGTTATCCACAGGTTTGAATGTGCCAAATGGGTATAAACAGCCTGCTCTTATTCATGTGCATAGAAATCCCAGCCACCGCAGAAATCAATGGGCTCCTAGGAGCTGGCATTGATTTCCTTAGTGCCCAGGATTTCACCACTGGTGTGTAGGACTGCACACCAATGTGGGAAGGTAAGTATGAGCATGTTACTGCTCTCCAACCTGCAGGATAAAGCATCTGGTGCAAGCCTAGCTGGGCAAGCAGAGAGGGGAAGGCAGAAGGGCAACTGAAAGGTAAATAGGTTTGGGCTGCCAGGTTGATGCTTTAATAAGCACGACCTTGTATTTTGCTAATCACACAGATCATCTTACCAGAACTGGGCTTTAAAATCCAGGTTATAAAATCAAGTAAAAGTACAATCCTGCTACCCCCACTTTTTGCATAATGCACATTAACCCAGAAACATACCAATAGTTATAGAAAATGTACACAAAATGCAACCGAAACAACACCACTCGGTCCCATCCTTAGCCCAGCAGAAAGCTGGGTATGCTCATGACTTCAGGTGCAAGTCTCTACCCGTCACCACACACTGCTGCAAAAGGGAGTTCTGTCTCTGTGCAGTGACCAGGGGACAGGAGGAAGAGGTGCACCCAACCAAGGGACACGGCATTGCCACAGGACACAGCTGTCCCACCTCTAACCCCGGGGTATCATACAAAGGAAATGACTTTGGAATCACTCTCCTCGTACCAACTGGTGTCCATACCAATAGCCTGGTGAGAGACATCAGGTGCTGGGGAATACACAAGCAATGTCCAGCCTGTGCTTCACACATTGCTTCCAAACAGCAGTTAGTACTTGTGACCCATCATGCTGCTTATCCTATGAGAGCGAAGCAGCAGAGGATATTTTTGCATCTTCTCATCTTCAGCCACCTCCAGAATTCCTGCAGGAGTTACCACTCCAGACAGAAACAGAGGAATTCACAAGTCATGGCACATACCTTCCTCATGAGTTTTAGCGTGTGGGAAGAGTCACAGAGCAAAATGCAAGGAACACGAGAGCATTAGAAACATCAGAACAACTTTTCGCTTGTGCAAAATGGAGGGGGAAGGCAAGACTGAGAATATGTTGCAAGGAAATAAAATGAATACGGATATGAAAAGCAGAACTGGGAGTGAGGGTACAAATGGACTGAGATATTACAAACAAAGCTGATTTAAGCGGCTGTATCAGATGACATTTGTCTTATACGCCCATTCCAGCAGTCCTGCACAAAGCCCGGAGCAGCATGCTGTTTCACAACCCTGACACTTGCCCAAGTGGATTCACAACATGAGGCCAGCAGGTTTTTGGGGGCTGCAAGTACTACCATGAGACAGTGGTGTAGAAACTCCATTATGTGAACAAGAAAACCATCTTTAATCATTTGCAAAGCTAAAGCATCAAATTTATCACCATTTGCTTTATACCACAGGGTTTAAACTGAATAAAAAGTCACGTGGAAAGGATATTGTACAAGTGTCAGCCAATCTCGAGCACATCTGCACATTCCCTGGAGCCCAGACCCACCCGGAATGGGCCAAAATAAGCCCCCAATCTCAGAGTGAAGGCTTTTCAACATTCATCCTTTAAAGAGGTTTACATTTCACAGCAGTTTTCAGCCTTTTTTTTTTTTCATGCAGCAACTACCACATAGCATTAACAATGTCAAGACAGAACATGAAGGAAGACAAAAAACAAAGTAGTAGCAAGTTTTAGTCTATATTAATATGCCCATTTTTAACTCCTGTTTCATTTTACCATCCTTTGGCTTACTGGTTGAACCAGAGCTTCTAGCAATTCAGGAGCCATGTAACATACCTTCCTCCTGAGCTTCTTTAGGTGGGAAGAGCCACAGGACAGGATGGAAAGGAACATTAGGAGAAATACAGTGTTACATGAGCTGATAGTACACAGGCTGAAAACTCTGTTCAGAGGGAAAAGGTTTATCCCAGTAAAGGATGTGCTAATGGCCAGGAGAGGAAGGAATCTGAGGCACGTGTGGTTGGGAAACAACTTCACCATGTAAAGGGAAGAGGCAAAGACATAGCAGAGAGGGGAAATCTCACACTAAGCTCAAATAGCATATAATGAAATTTCTCTCTAGTTCCAGTTTTAGGGGAAAGACTCCTGCCATTGCCCGGGGCTTTATGGTGAGTTCTGCACAAGGCAGGAGGGGCAGAGAGGCCAGTTTACCACTGAGCCACCGCCTTGCACTGAGACTATTCCTGTGTGTTAGTCTCCAGCAGAGCCTGTCACGGAGGTGAGCTGGAAAGCAAAGACAACGGACGTGATAAGGCAAAGTAACTGTGTCCTGCTCCTCTTGCACCACCCTTGAATCCCCACCACCAAGGAGATGTCAAGGAGCAGCTCGGAAGGCAATGGCACGTACCTGCCGGAGCAGCTTCATCAGGCGGGACAGGGCAGGAAGCAAAAGCAATGAGATGGAAAACAAGAACAGTTAGACTAAAGGGTGTGTGAATGCAAGAGGGTCTGAAAAACAACACAGAGGGTATGAAATAGAGAAACAGAGGAGGACATGAAATGGAGACAGCAACCAAAAGCACACACAGATACAAGAAATGTAAAACCTTCTGGACCCGGGTGCTGTAAAAATTCTGCAGGCTGCGCACAGCGAGTGTCTCGTGGCAGTATAAACAAGTTACCCCTGTTTAAGATATGCCCAAAGCATGAAGCTTTGCCAATACAGAACCAGCAAAACCCTTTGTCTCATTGTACCTGGAGCACCACATCCCAGACCTCTTGAGGGCAAAAGGTGGGTTTTTGTTCCAGCCCCTCTTCTGCCCTGTCTGTCCCACCTTTCTAATGCTGTGTGCAATGTGGGGAACCAGCTGGGGTTACTTGCCAGCATCTACACAGATATAATTATGCAGTATTATTTATATTATATATAATATTATATATTATAGCTTATAAACTTATAATATATACAATATACTATATATAATATTACATATTATAGAATATGTACTGTGCAACATAGAGCTACACGCATCTTTTCCACAGATGGATTTTGACATCAAAATCTATCTGATCATGGTCTGCCAAGCTATGTAGGAGAAACCAGTTGATACTTGATAGAAACCTTTCTAGACAGACCCCAGTTACTCCATGGTACATGTTACAAACACCCAGGGCTAAAAATCAGCCTTGGAGCCTGTTGTGGCTTGGGTGAAGGGATGCTATCCACATTTCCCCTGCTGCTCCCTCCCTGAAACAGGAGCAGAGATGTCTACGCAGATACTCAAGGACATGGGGCACCCCCACGGTGAAACTTGTGCAAGGCACAAGAAAAGCCCTCTGCCTGCAGGTAGTTTGTCATAGCATCTTTCTCTTGCCTCTTGCTTTCTTCTACCACCTTGCAAAATCGAGGTGCACATGTGCACCAAACCCCACTGCAGGAACAAGCGGGGCTGAGATGTTGCTTCCCGTACCTTCTTCTTGAGCCTCTTCTGTGGGTGGGAAAGTCACGCAGCAAAGGAAATGGGAGGAGAAAATTAAAACAAGAAATATGTTATTGGAACATTCTTGAGGTTTGCCAAGCTCCCAGGCCATTATGGGCAAGAATACACAATGATGGAATTACAGGGTGAGAGAGAATTAAAAATAACATTTTTATGGGCACGTTATGGGGTTATAAATGTTACTGAAATATGGGAATATGACCACAAGTGAAAACCACATAAAAAGGCATCCAATATTTTATTCTTTATTAGAGCTGGCTAAAATTTCCTAAAACTGGCTCTTGGTGACTTTTTAATCAAAAATAAAACTGCTGCGTTTCTTTTGCTTTACATGTTTTTCTCAAATAGTGAAAAATTTTCACCAACTTTAATCAATTTTTGACAATTCAAACAAATTCATTCCTGTATTCTAACAGGTGAATAAAAATTTTGCAGGGTATTCTGCTCCTTTTTAAAAATCTAAGCTTTTGAAGAGAAAGGAGAGGACTTAACGCTGTTGTGCCAAAAATAAGTCAAGCAGTTCAGTAAAAAAGTAGAACAAAACAAATTTGTTTCCACATACATATATTCATATATATATACATATATGTATATATAAAAATGTGTGTGTGGATCATATATATTTTTTATATGTATGTATTTTAGCTATTTCATATATATAATGTTTTGGTTTGGTTTTTTTCCAAGAAAAAACCAAACAAGGCCAAATTTCCTACCAGCTCAATAAATTACATCAATGTCCATCATTGCATTGATGTCTGTGGCTCAAGACCAAGTCCCGGCCACTGGGTGTGAATCATTTGTTCTGAATTTCTTCACACACGTTCTTCCTCCGCACTGAGAGAGAAAGAAAGCAGAAGCCATGTCACATACCTTCTTCCTGAGCTTCAGGTGGCAAGTGTCATGGAACAAGAAGCAACAGCAAGCAGCAAAATGAAAACAGAAAACTGTTAGAAACTGGTATTGGAGTGAGCTAAGGCCTGGAGAAGAAAAAGGTGGTTAGAAAGTGATGAAGAAGAGTTACATGGAAATTAAATGGATGACTGTGAAAGAGAAAACAAAGGTCAAGCAAATGTAGGAAGCAAGGAGAAGATAGACCTCAGAGGGGACAGTCATGCAGATCAAAAAATAAATTGGAAGTCATCTGCCTATTAATTTCGTATCAGGCATTAAATTCTTGAAACCAAAAAGTAGACAGAGAAGAAAGGAGAAAAGCAAGAAATGGTTCTTTAAGGAAGGCTTGTCTTTAGGAGCAAGACCCTTTCCTTGCTCTTTTGACATTTGACAAGACGAAGGATGGAGCATGAATAACCCCTTCAGCTTCCTGGCTCTGCCACTCCGTGTAGGACTAGACAAACATGATGATGACTGAAGGCAGCTCTGCAACCCATTTTGGTGTCTCTATTTTCTTCTTTTTTTTTGTTTTTTTTTTGAGCCCTCAATCCCATCAGAAGCTATGCCAGGGGAGATAGAGACTTCAGGATAATGTACCTTATGGCAGGAACTACCTCATGGCAGGAACTACTCTCAACATGGCCACTGCTCCAACCACCACTGGTGGGAATTTGCCCTTTCCAGCAAATTTGGGAAATTTGTGACAAAGGAGGGGGGGGAAAACAACAACAACAACAACAAACATCAACAAACAAAAAAAAATTTAAAAACCAAACAAACAAAACAAAACCAAAACAACCCACCAAACAAACAAAAAAAGCAGCTGTCTATAAACCCCCAAGACAGCTATTTCTGCACAGAGGCAAGTCTCTCTCTCAGAGATGGTCTCATACCCTCCACATGAAAACACTTCAGTAAAGTGTTTTGCTCTTGACCCCTTAGAAGATGCTTGAGATGCTAAGGGCAGATCCTTGGAGAAAGTCCAAGAGTTTGGCCCTTCTCTCTGTTTCAGACACCTTGGGAAAATGATGACAACTGGCAGCTACGCTTGCCTGAACTGAAGCCAGTGTGTCAAAAGTGCCCAGCAGACATAGTGATATATCTCCAAAATCTTCTTCTCCCTACTGCCTACAAAAGGTGAAACAACTTGGGTGAGAAGGGCATTTCATGCTCCATCTTTCCAGATCAGCACTCTGTCTCTCGCAGCTTGTCAAATCACATTTTGCCAGCTAAAGGCGTGTTAAAAAACTTCATCTTTGCCAGTTGGTTCTCTGCCCTGCCTTTTCTATCCTCAGCAGTGCCCTGTGGTGTGCACCTCAGGAGCTGGACAACCTGCTCTTCTTTCCAGTTTCAAAATTTAAACTCAATCTGCGGACACTGCCAAAATGAGAATGGCAGGATTTCACCAATGATACGTTGTGTGGGCTCTGCAACAGTCCCTGCTCTGAAAAATTCTGAGTTTATGAGCAGGTTAGTCCCCAGCTTTTTCACTATGCCCAGTGGCTCATACAAATGTTCCATTTCACCACAAGGTGAAGGCTCTGCACATCATGGCCACATCTTTACTGGTTTGTTTCTTTGGGTTTTTTTTGTTTCCAACTGGTTTACCGATCAAGTGTTTCAGATCACCTTTAGCAGCAAGCACCAAAGAGAAGGGTGAAGTATAGACAAGGGAAAAGCAGGACCAAGAAGCAAAGAAAGATCAAATACATTCCGCTTTTTTTGTTACCTTCTTCTTCGTACTCCTCTGCATTGAAATGGGAGGGGGGGAGGGGGGAAAAGCAGACAAATCAATCATCAGCCTTTATGCGTTGGTAGGTCATTACCCACAGCAGGGCCATTTGTGCTCACAGGGATGCCAGACAAGATGGTCTCTGAGAGGCCACTTGCCACTCAGCAAGTAAAATAACAGATTAAATGATTTTGAAAATAAAAAAGAGGAGTTATAAAAAGGGGAAGAAAGTAGTACAAAATTTTTTCTTGGGCAATGGGAACTCAGGATTATATATGCATTAGAAGGAAAAAGGTAGCAGAGAGGGCCTCTGAGTATAAGAAAATAGGTGTATTGCTTTTATGTGTTGTGGGGATTTATATTTTAAAACAGAAAATATTACATATACAAAAGCTTCAAAAGTTATTGCCAGCAGATGGCAGTGCCTGTACAAAAACTAGCAGTGTCCCCTGCAACCAGGGCATCAATGTGGGGCTGAAACCCCACAGGCTGCCCCCAGCGAGAACACGGCCAAACTGCTACAGGCAGTGTGAAAACACCAGAATCTGGTGACAGTCAGACAGGCAGGAGCACAGAAAAGCAACCTCAGATTTGTCTGACTGTACCAGCTGACAGCCAGCGAGTGCTGCAGGCTTGCACGGAAGCAATTAGAGACAGATTTAAGACTTACCCTCTCCTTGTTCCCTGTGAGAGAGGAAAAAAAGGATATTGAAACGAGATGAGTATTTCTCCCACTCTGTATTGTCACCGAGCTTTAAAGCATATACTGAAGCAAGACAATGTAGCATTGTTTGAAGTCTATTGTTACTTCTTTCCCCCATTCTCTCTGCTCTTCCAGGACATACTTGGTTTTAAGAGTAGTAAAGTGACTAGGTTTGGGGTTTATTTTAAATAATGTTCCTGATTCTGAAAGTGCCTAGGGATCCATATCTAGGAATAATCCTCCACCCCAGGGCTCTGACATGATACACACAAGCTGTGCACAGAGGCTGATAAAGGTGGACCTCAGTCCCATTGTGCCAGGCCTGCAGCTGATGGCCCATGACAACCCAGATGTGCTGCAGGCTCCTTGAACCCTAGGCCTGCCTAATAAAAATTTGGCATAAAATAGATGCTGCTCAATGTTTATCCCATGGCTGTATCTACATCAGTCTCACAGTCTGTTTCTGTTCCTTGCCTGCACTTGCCAGCTTCTCCTGCTCTACCAGCCCCTCACATGAAACCCAAACCTCAGAGCAGCCCTGGGACCAGATCCTAAAGGAAAGACATGTCAGCTGCCTGAAAAAGGTTCCAAATATTATCTTTAGAAAAAAGTTTTAAGCTGGACAAAGTGACACAAGTTGAGCTGAACTTATCTCCTAGTGGAGAAGAGGGCTATGTGACCACTGCAGGTCTTTCCATGATTCCTCTGGTCACATGACTGCTCTAAATCTCCCCTATGTACCTACTGATGCATTAATGACAAATGACCCCACTGGGTTTGGTCATACTACTCTAGATTTGTTAAGCCTAGCCAGAGAAGGGCTCCTCCACCGCACTGTGTGTTTTATTCCCCCTCCTCCAGATGTACTGCCACAGCCACTGAGGGCAGGCTGAGCTGGGTGGAGGTGTTTGGGGGATGTCCTGTGTTGGACAGGGAGGGAGTCAGGTGAACTTCGGTGGGTCTTTGACACTCAAAGCCAGGATGCCCCCTCCCCACTGCCTCGGGGGGGCTTGAGGCTGTGCAGAGAAGAGCTCCCGGCCTCTCTTCCCTGCTGCGATGCCCTCGCTCCGCTCCATGAAGCCAAGCTGAGCTGACCAACACACACACACAACTTGCTTTCTACTTACACTTCCTCGGTATCAGACATGTTGGCAGTGAGTTTCTAGACAAAAGAGGAAGAGAAGAAGAAAAGTGTTATTACTGAGAGCACCTCCTAAAAAATTCCAAGGCAGAAGCAGATGGGTTGACATTTGAAAACAAAAAAGGCCAGGCACCTGCTTTCCCACACAGCAACCAATCCCCCACCAACACTGACATTTTGGGAGAAGCACAAATCTTTGCCAGCCAGGTCAGAGGACAAGGAGAGGGAAGCAGAAAGAGAGCATCTGGGAAGACATGTCCTGTCAACTCAGTTGCTTCCCCCAGGGAAACCCACTGGGGGAAACCTGAACCTGGTTTAAGTTACAAAATCTTCAGAGCTCAGGGAGACAGCACAGGCCAGGGTGTCCTCTCGCACCCATCTGACATTTCCATCACTCCAGCAAGATCAGAGAAATGTTTCCTTATTTGATGCTCCCTCAACTGGGAAGGTGCCAGTTCCAAAGCATTAGTCAGAGCTAAAAGAAAAACTGAAACTAACAACATACCTAGAGATGAGTCCTTATTTTTCAGCACCTAAAAGCGTTTCTGGTTTATACAACTGATAAACAAATGAACAATAATCTGTTGATTAGTTTAGGATGAAAACCAGTCACATGCCTGGTTAGGCAGTTCACATGGGTATAACCATTTCTATGTAACACAACACTATGGATTTTCTAAAAGCATCAACTATACCCTGAAGCCAGGGGAGGAGGTGGGGAAGGGCCCCCCAAAACTTCCTCCAAATCCACAGTCAGTCTCAAATTAGAAAGCCAGCCTTCTCTTTGCTGCTCCAAACCCGGACTTTCATGACTTCATTATTCAGCTGATATATGAGAGACGTCTTGAAGGAGCAGGTGGGCTGACTTGGGTTCAAAAGGAACAACTGCAGCTCAGCAGCTTTCTATTTCAGAGGAAGGCAGTAATCCCACAGGCTCCAACCCTGCCCTATAAGGGATTCTCTCCATTCCCCAGCAATGACCCCGGGCACCATACGTTAACACCAACAGGATTTAAAACCCCCATGAGAGATAAACAGCCAGCATTTTTAGTTCTAGTTCCTCGTTTATCCTCTTTCTGAAAGTCAGCATTGCATTGGAAGCAGTGCCAGCAGTGGCTGTGTTATGACCTGACCTGAGAAGCTGGATGGGAGGGTAATCTACTGCTAGGACACAGGTTCACTCAAGGAGTACTCTGGGGACCCTAGTCCCACTAGGCAGGAGGAATCTGGGTTGAATTTTGTATTTGGGAGGAATTTCAGCTCTGCAAAAAGCTTTTCTGTTGCACCAGTTCATGCTGCTTCTTTTGTTAATTACTGGAATGCTACAGCACTGCTGGTCTCTCTCCCCTGGTCTTTTTCGTCTAGATCAACAAATCTTCAGGATAAAGACTTCTACTTGCTATCTGCACAGTGGCTAGCATGTTAGCCTCCAAAAATTATTTGAGCTATTAGAAGTAATGCATGACAGTATGTTGGTTTATGTAACAGGACAGCAGAACTTCTTCAGGCAAAACCCTGTGAAGGGAACCTGCCTAATGCCCAGCTGTTGGCTTCTTCCAAAATACATGACCCATAAAGACTCAAGGCAATGGCCAATCTTCCCAGGGATTCTGCCTGTAATTTATAAACGCAGATTTCCTTTCCAACATGGAGCGGGGGGGAAAGCAGACTTTTAAAGAGCTTTGGGCTAAACTCCTCTGTCCTTTCAGCGACAAAAAGAGTAATACTGCTCAGTGGTGGAGAAGATATCAGCTCGAGAACCCTGGGTATGCACACAGAGAGTGAGCGTCTGTTCAGTGTACGGTAGGCACGCAGCGCAGCGCATGCTGTTCTTTCCAAGGCAATTGAAGTCAACGGGAGTCTTTGCAATCAGGCTTTCCATTAGCAGTTATTGGAATGAGCTCATCTAGTCTCCAATTTAGCTCTAAGGACATCTTGCTGGGGGTTGTCACATTGGCTGTTCCCCTCCACCCTTCCATATTTGTTAATCCAAGCGCTGCAAATGCGAATGGGGTTTTGCATGGCATCTGTCCGTGTGCTATAAAACCAGAATGAGAATGCCAGCATCCCTGACACCACAAGACCCCAACCCTGAGGGGGTTTCTTGGCTCTGGATAAAGTGAATTAATAACAAGTGCATTGGCAGACTGCAAAGATGAGCCAGACGTAGGAACCCCACAGGCTAGGGCAGGAGGGACAAAAAAATCCAGGGGAAGATTGCAGATTTCAGCCTTGCAGGGACCGAACATTCAACCAAGGAGGAGTTGGCATTTAAGGCAGTAGCTGACTGCCGCTGCCCTGGCTGGAAAGCCATGAAGGTCTCGCTCCAAGAAGAACAAGGTGTCTGTCCACTTCATGGCATTCAAAAGCCATCTGGTCCCTTAAAGCCAGGGGCAAAATGCAGACCATCATAGCTACAACCACCAGAGACAAGAAAGGCTCTTTGATGCCCAGCAGTGTCAACGTAGCTCTGTCATCAAAGCAGCCAACAAAACTGAACTACATTTACATCCAAAAGGCAATAAAGCAAGCAATCTGTTAAGAGCGGTATTTTTTGCAGTTAGGATTAAGTTTGCTGAAGGCAATGGAAAATCTCCAGCTGGCTCAGGATTACCCTTTGGTGGAAATTACTTTACACACAGCAAATGCAGCCCAAGATTAAGGCTGTTAGCACCTTAAGGCAATAATTGGGCTTTGTTTGTACAGTGGCGGAAAAATGGATTCTGGTCTTGACTGAGGTCTTAGGGATGTAACAAAATCAATTAGTTAATACTGCACAGCCTTTGGAAGGAAATCAAAACACATGGGAAAGTTTCACCAGACAGAAAACTTCCTGCCTGCTCCCACCCCTTAAAGGTGAAAGCAGAGGTTATTTTCTGCATTTTATTCAAGCCAAGCAGGTCATGGCTGGAAGGACAAATACACCGATCCTCATGAGACCCAGGTGGGCAGGAATGCCACGTCCTTTTTGGCCCCAAATGCTCCTGGACTTGGCTGAAAGAGCAGAGTCAGCACATCCCAAGAAGCCTCTTAGCAGCTGAGAATGCACCCGGGAGGGGGAACGGGCTGCCTTGCACCTCCAGACCATGCCTGGAAATAACCCACTCATCAATCATCCCCTCCCAAGCCAGGCCATACAAGGTAGGCAAGGTAGCAAGAGCCATATGGAAAGGGGGGAAGACAAAAGAGGCCATGCATGGGCAAGGGGACCTGGCAGGGGCAGCTACCAGGCGAGGACTAAGGGTATGATCCACCAAGCACCACATGGCCATGCCTTCCTACCAGGATCTGCCGCAACCCCACTGTGTGGATTTTTTTAATATATATACATACCTCTATTAAAAGATATAGGTATTATATATATATCTAGTCAATATATAAATATATTCATATACTTCTCTCTATAAATAGTATATGCATATACAATTTTAATATGTATTTCTTCCATACCTATGCCTCTTCCCTTTTTTTTTT
The DNA here is from genome assembly GCA_035583155.1 of Acropternis orthonyx. Classification (NCBI taxonomy): domain Eukaryota; kingdom Metazoa; phylum Chordata; class Aves; order Passeriformes; family Rhinocryptidae; genus Acropternis; species Acropternis orthonyx. The sequence goes on from JAWWEU010000158.1 coordinate 16,346,330, forward strand.
TTAATTGCTCAGTACTTTCCAGCAGAAAGGGGCTGGAAATTGAAGCATCCACCATAGCACTGATGCCAAACCAGGGTATCAGGACCCAAGTGCTGCTGCATATAGCAAAATCCCAATTCCCTGTCCCAAAAGGTACCCTTTTTCCTTGCGTTCAGGGTGGTATGATCTATCTGAACCCTGCATGGGGTTTTCTAGGAACAACAAGGCTGAGACAGAGGACAAAAAGCCAACAATCATGCTTAGCTTATAGCCCCCCTCTCCCTGGTCTTAGACTCATCAAGGTTGGAACAGACCTACAAGATCATCCAGTCCAACTGTCCACCCAGAACTACCACTGTAACCCCTAAACTACCCAACCATATCACCCAGTGCCGGATCTAAACACCTCTTAAACATCTCCAGGGGTGGGGACCTTCCTGTGCCTTGCACTCACTAGGGATGGCTCTCTGCCCTGGCAATCACCTACAGCCTCACTGGGGCTCCCCCACAAGAACAGCACAGCTCCCACCTGAATTGCTGGCACCAGAGCCACCTGTGCTGGTGTCCCTCCTGCCTTTGTAGGACACCCACCACCCAACAGCAAGAAGGTGATCCAAGAAACATAAATGTGGTCATGGAAAACTTCGCCCTCCCACAGAAAAGAAAATCGTGAGAGAAATTCCCTGTGCACATGGAAGGGCAGGCGGAGGGGGTTAAATTCAGAGGGGTGATGGGATGCTCCCTGTATTCACAGCTTTAAACTCCTTCACTTCAAGGATGTGACCACCCAGTGTGGGTGACTCCAACTCTCACAATTTTTGCTTCTTCTGTGGGAGCAGGCAGTTTTCCATCACCATATGTATGTTTCTCGGATCTCCCTCTAGCCCCACACCCTGCAGCTCTCCTCACGTGCCATCAGCTCCCCAACAGTCCTGCCCTTCACCCCTCCTGCCTTCGCCATCCCTTTCTCTGGGTGACAGGGGAGGGAAGGTCAGGACTTTCCTCCTGCTGCTGGAGGGAGTTTTTCCCAAGTGCCCCAAGAGAATGACACTTAATTTCCATCCCCACATCCTGGTTTGGGAAGGGTCTGTTCTCCCACTACTGCTCCTTGAGAGTTCAGAGCATCCGAATCTCTGTGGGTGACATGAGACTTGTGCAATGCCCAACCAAAGCCAGAAAGGAAAAGTGCCTTTTCCTTAGGATCCTGGGGACCCTAACCCTCCCCTGATTCTTCTCCATTCAAACCAAGGCTCAGCCCCTCTGCAGTGTTACCCCCCACCAGCATCCCTTGCCAGGGATCCCTCTTACCTGAAGGAGTGGAGAGAAGCACCAAGCTCCCTGTCGAAGGGGACGGGCAGGCTGGGATCTGCAAGCGTCCCAAGGTGATGCAGCTCTCAACTTATAGTGACATTTGATCGTCTGTCAGAGCCGATTGGCCCCAGGCTCCCTGCACTGGGCAGGGAAGGGAAGGGGGCAGGGATAGGGAAGCAGTGGAAGGGTAAAAAAAAAAAAAAAGGTCATACCATGTATAGGAGCAGCTGGAGGAATTGCACAGATGATGTTAAGATGGAAGGGACATGTTTGGAGAAAAAAACTCCAGGGCTTATGTTTCTATATTTACAACCCAGCAGGCAGAGCTCAAAGAGGGGTATCTGAGGCAAAGGCACCTCAGAAACAAATTATGGGGCCCCACAGCTCCGTGATACATGGTCACTGCTTAAAACCTGGTCACAGCACTCTGGCTCTTGCAATCTCAACACCCAGGAGCAACCTCTGCTCTCCCATCTGGAAAGGGGCTCTTCCCTGCTGCCACTCCACATGCAAATGGTTTCAACTGCACTCCAGGGTGAGAGCCTGTGGAAGGTTTCTGGATCTTCCATGTCCAACACTCTTTGAAACCAGCAGTCACAGGTGTGTGAGAAGTCAGAGGCATGCAGCACACGTGGTTGCGGGTGTGTTTGTGCATGAGTGCTGTGTGGTGCACATCCACCTCTCACTGAGACTATCGGGGCTCTGCCACACACCAGGGCTTGAGGAGACCTGGAACCAAAACCAAGAGAGCGGGAGTGCAGCAAAAGAGCTTGTTTGACTCATGCCATGCTCAGAGCCTGTCTTAGCATGACGTGAAAGCATTATTTAAGTAAGGACTTCCTAGAGAGGGCAAAGCCCAGATGGTTGGACCCCACCTAGTATCCTCTAGGCGTCTGGAGTGGTTTTGCTGCCTGAGCTCTCTCCACAGTTGCACCGCTATTCCAGCAGAGGATTGCAGTGCCTTGCACAACCCTCTGGTTCACGGTTTCCATTTCACTAAATCTCACAGGCTTCAGCTTCCCATCCCCTCCTCCCGCCCCTCTCCCCTTGGCAGGGCTCCCCAGTGCAGTGTGTGCCCTCCGGTGTGCCTGGCAGCTCCAGCACCCCCTTTCTCCCAGCCTGTAGGAGCAGCGAAAAACTTTAGGAGCTGCAGGGCAGGCGATATTTTTGGCCCAGGTCGCAGATTGATTCCTGCCCACTCTTTCCCTGCTGCTTGCAAGAAAGGGTCCCCAAGCGAGGATGTAGAGACAAGCTTTTAAAGCTGTGGAGTGGGAGCACAGCGCTACAGCCTCCCATTCACCAGGTAATGTGCACGAGCTAAAATCTCCTCTCTAGCTTGCATTCTCCAACTGTCTGGCAGCTTATTCCCTCACTTACCTCCGCAACCCAGCTCCAGCCAATGCTTTTGATACTTGTTGGGTGGGAGAGGGACAGCGTATCCATCCTCAGCACCCTGGCTTCATGCGGGAGTTTGCTGGTGGGGGAGACAGGGTGGGGACCCCACGCTGCTGAGGACAGCAGCATCTGCATGGGAACACACAGCTGGACCTGGGATCATCACCTCCATTCCCTCTCCCCAGCTCTGCTGGAAGCACTAACACAGCAAACCAGCTTTCACGCTGCGTTTTTGGCACCATCAAGCGTTTTTGGTGTCTTCCACTGGCTAATTTTCCTCAGGTGCTCCAGCAGCTGGGCACATGTCCAAGAAATACTGTATTTGCCCAAACTAGCAGCACAGTGGGGATGTGTGGGGGGAGAGTCTCCCAGCTGTTTCTCTTTTTATGTTTGCAATGGACCCAGTTTGGCAATGGCATTCACCAGCCTCCTTTGTCTGCCTGCCAGTTACAGACTGTCCCTGCTGCTGACAGAGGGTGTCACAACTCAGGCCTGTCACGCCCAGGGCTGGATCAATCAGTTAAAAAGAAAGCATGTGTGTGCAAGTGCATGTGAAGTCTGGGCTTACACTAGGGTGGCTCTCAGCAGATGTTAGCCTGGATGCTCCCATGGGTCCATCTGGCCCTTCTGCTGCCAGCCCTTTGGCAGGAGCAGCATGAGCATCTTCCAGGGCTGCACAGCCTCCACCAGAGCAGTGCTGCTTGTGCACACCGGCAGGGGAGTGCTCCACATCACTCAAATTCCACTCTAAGCACCTTGACAAATGTGATGTTGCTACAAGCAATGGGAGGGACAGGTAACCAGACTCTTCTGTCTACCAGAGCTCTATTTTCAAATAGATGAGATGCAAACATTGCATATCCTGTCAGTTCCTGCACTCAGCTCAGTTCCTCACTTGGACGTGTCAGGCAACTGCTCCAGACAACATGCATCTTTATATCATGCATCATGTCCATGCTCTGTCTTCCCCATCACCACCCCCTGGGAGCATGGCCCTTCTGCTTAGTACTGTCCCAAAGGACATCCATGCATCCTATGAGCTGCCTCTGTCAAGAGTGCTCATGTCCATGTCATACATCTTGTTTCCAGACCCAGCATGGTTCCTTCTTCCCATGGGACTGAGAGTATCTTCTCCATTCCTCTGGAAAGTGGGCTTGTCTGATGCACACATCTTCCACTCGCTCTGCTGTCACCTGGTTCACTACCAAGGCTCATTGCCCACAGCCCAATTTGTTTGCCCTTTCTTCCCTTTGTGGGTCTCTCTATCCACTTCAGCATGTAACTATAATCCTCTCCAACATTTGTCTTGGGCCTTAGTTGTGTACCTTGTGCTTTTCACACATTCCCTATGTCAAGTCCTTATTTCACCTCTTGATACCATCACAAAGCAGTTCCATTCACAACCTGCAACATTTTCACCATCAGCCTTGTCTCTCTTTACTGTACATTCTCCTGCTCTAGGATATATATTTTGTGCTGTCTTGACATCATCTCTTCCCCCTGCATCAGCAGCAGGGTTACTGGGACTGCCACAGCACAGCCACACCCTAGAGAGTGAGCAAACCACCTCCAACTACCTCACACTCCCTACTGATCACAAGGACCAGATGAAGGAGAGATGATCCCAGCCGTGGCTGCATGACTACCAAAAGCCATTCAATTTTGTTAGGTGGGTGTGCAGCAAGCACCTGTCATTGGAGAAAGCTGTCTCACCAGCTGCCAGGTTAGGAGACAGCACCAAGGCCAAAGAGCACACGTGCAGGGCAGGTCACAGACATGAATTAGGGTCTCTGACAACAAAAAGTCCATCTGCCTGCTGCCTCAAGCCAGAGCCTAGCATACTTTTACAGTGACAGCATCCCCACCTGGGAGAGGGTACAGCAAACCAGTGTGGCTCCTTGAACAGGAAATAGAGGGCAGGGCAGAGATCTAGTCGCATATCCCCTAGGTAACGTCAAATTTCTTCTCAATAGGTAGGAACACCCAGACTGGTTATTTGAGACAGGCCACAGGAATTTATTGCATTGCAGGGCCACTTGTAGGGAAGTTGTAATCAGCCCTTCTCATCTTTTCTGGCTATTGGTTTACCTATTGCAGCAGCCAGTGCCTTTGAATACAATGCACACACAGTGGCCCTGATAATTTTACAAACTGCGTAAAGACAGGCACTTTGGCCAAATGCTTGTGTGTGTTTTTTGTTTGTTTGGGTTTTTTTTAAAAATACCCTTTCCCTGTGCTCATTGCACACCAGTCAGTGGGCAGCATTTTCACAGATCATTGCCTCCTGTAGCTGGATAATGCTCAGCCAGTGAACGGAAAAAGCACTAGAAAACTTCGTCTGAAAGCCTCTACAGCCCTGGAAGTCTGAACCATTACCCACGTTCATTAAAAACTATAGTTTGTAAATAAATTCAGCTACATCCTTCCCATAAAATAGGTACTCCTTCACAACCCAGGAGAGATCTAATTTCTGAAATAAATCAATACCTATCTCTATCCATCAGCTACTCTCCAACACTGAACAAATGGATCTCATTCCAAAACAAACTTCGCTTTGACCCATGAGTCAGGCAACAGGACCTCCTGAGATCCTTCCTCAGCCAAACTTGCCCATGACTCTGCACTTACACCTTCATGGCAGAGCTACAGAGGAACTTTCCCTGACACTTTCTGTCATTCAAAAATGGTTAAGTTACCCAAAGTGAATTTATCTATAAGGAAAACATGTTTCACTTGAGTTGTTTCATCATTCACTGTCTGAATGTTTCTTTTATCCCCCTTCCTCTCCAGAGTCATATTTTTTCATTTTTTGCATGATACAGATATTCTGGCTTTGGCATGTTTGTCCACTTATACAGACATCAGCCTTGAAATAATTGAAGGTATCCAGAAAACTGTGTTGATTAAGCTGACTGAGAAAGGGTGGGGATGTGTTTTTCTGTTTATCACACTCGGTCATAAGCATTTTATCATGATTCAGGGCAGGTGGGAAATGGGAATCACAAAAGGCATTTAGGAAAGGAAAAGTAAATTTTTTTATCCAGTTCCCCCACAGCTTTTCTTCTCTTCATCCCACCCCCGAGAAAGGGATTCTGCAGTGGGGTTTAATCAGCAGGTCAAGGTCAGATGAGATGCCCTATGTTCATTGAATAGTCTTTCCAAGTTAATTGAAGTAGTTGTTATTAAAAAGGCAGATCAGTTAGTGGCTAAGTAAGTCCGTTCAGGGAAAGGACAGAATATACATATAATTAATTATTGTCTGTTCCTGGGTAAAATCCAATGACCTGTTTTATGCAGCCAGTCAAGCAGAGATCAGAATAGCCTTAAACTTTATAATCAGCTCCTCTAAGTATTAGCAGGCCATTGCCATTTTACTGGTAATAATGGGATCATGAGGAATGTGAAACAACTCAAATGGGCTGAGCAAAGACAATCTTTCCTCCCTGGCTCCTCTAAAACCACCCACGTGGCATTTGGGGTCAGGATGTCTCTTGTTTCTCCAGAAGCAACCTGGTGCAGTGTTTGCCAGGCACAGTGATGCACCTCTTGCAGCAATCACTCAGATACAGGGGAGAGCAAATAGTTGCCAAGTTGTGGGTTCAGCCACCTGAATCTTGGAAGGTTGCTGGGGAAGCTCATGGTGCCAATTCTCCTGATGGTGGCTTCATGACATCTCAAAGCTTCAGGGGCATAAAAAAAGAGAATAAAGGACAGCAACCAAGCTTTCTCTTATTAATGACCAAAATTACCTGTGTATGTCTCCATCCACCTTCCTGTTACTGCTGTTCTCTTCCTTGCAGCTGGTGGGAGGGAATCAACCAATATTTCTGTGGAGGACTCTAGTGTGACATTCCTTCTGTGAAACTTAGTTGGCAGGAAAATCTGCTCCGTCTTAGCCCCTCTTAGCCTGTAAGAGCAGGAACTCTACATTTCTGCATAAGAAACACAAAGGGAGCTGAGCACTTCCTACTTTAGCATGTGCAAACATAAGCCAGCCCTTTGTATCAGTCATACAGTGCATGCTGCAAACACACACATTAGGCTGGTGTGGTTTTGCTGGTGACAGCAGCAGAGCAGGGTACAAGGTACCCCTGGCCATTTTTAAAATCTTTTGAAATATTCTTATTCATAATTTGGGGGGAAGTGGCAGTTTCCAAGTTTCCTATTCAGTTGGCTCTGGTTATTACTTGTCTGGGTTTTTTTCCAGAAACATTTTCAGTGTTGGAGGTGCACAAAATCACCAGCACTCCTAAAAGACAAGGGCAGTTCTGAGACACTGACATCATTCAAAGAAGAATTAATTGCATTAGATTATTTGCATGAAGGATCAAGCACCGATCCCCAGTCTTTCCACAGGTCTGCACTGCACTGAGGAGCAGTGCGTTCTGCAGAGCCAGGCATGATCTCATCAGTCATCAGGGAGGCAGAGAGGGAAAAGGCAAATGGAGAGCTCACCACCGCCACCAACCCAAAAATACCAGCATATACACACACATCCCTTCCATGAGAACTGATCTCATCAGGCGGGGCACAACCCTCATGGATGCAGAAAATGCTTTGCTGATTTGATCCAAGACAAAGTTAACCCCAAATCAGATTAGAGGTATATTAGCACACAGGGTCAACAAGCAAAAAGGCTTAGCAGGGGGGTGCTGGAGAAGCAGCAAGAATTTGCCTTCAGAGCTGGCTTTGTGGCATAGCTCACCAGCTTCTCAAAAGCCAGATGGTAAACAGGCCAAGCTTAACTTGGGTGTAAAGTTGCTTTGCAAACCTCCAGAAAACTGCTACTACAAGCCCCCATCTTCCTGTGAGTATATTTAATCTCCCAGCTGCCTTCGCATCCACACTTAAAGGCTCCTGAAAGGCTGTGAAACAGCAAAGCCCAGCCTGGGAAGTCAGCTGGAAAAAGGGATGAAATTCCCTGAAGCCAAGAGGCAGTAAATAACTGCATGGTGTTTGGGTAGCTCACAGGTCACCCAGGACAAAGGCAGGCATTGGTGCCATTTTTACCAGCTCACTGAAGCAGTCTTGGCCCAGATCTTTGAGTCAAACTGCACATCAACCAAGGGGGGCG
>JAWWEU010000158.1:16354188-16400240 GCA_035583155.1 Acropternis orthonyx
TAAAACTGCACAAAAACCAACCCCCCCCCCCCCCCCCCCCGAAATTCACCATACTATCAACTCCAAACCCCCTCTGCTTCCAGTGCAGCACTTTCTGCACTTGCACCCCCTGCATATAGAATGCCCCTTCCCAGGAACAAGCAGAGACAGAGCCAATATTCACGTTCTTCCTTTCTTGGGAAGGCAACAATCAAAGTACCACTCCAGATTTACATTTTGCAACCCTGACTTTTGCAAAACAGTAAATCTGACCAGCCAACTTGAAAAGCCTCCAACTGGTTTCATTGCCTGGAGCTACTCTGCTCGAATAGCTGTCCTGGCAACATCACCATCCTCTGCCCTTCACCTCTCCAGTACTTGAGATGCTAAACTTTGCAGGGCCAAAGTTGGAGCATGCAATGGTGTTACTCGATAGCCCTTCTTCATGCTAATTTTGGGTGATGGAACTTTTAAGAAGTCCCTTTATTTATTTTTGAGAAGCTGCTTGTACTTACTGGCTACCATAAACACTATTTTTCACCTGGTGTTTTTAACTTACCTACAGGGCTTTAAAATTCACAAGAAACCAGCACCTGACATGACCTTGAAGGAACAAACACCTGGTAATGTTGTAAACCAGATGGAGTAACATGATGCAGCCAACATGCAAATGATTTCAGATGGAAACAAATTATACATCAGTAAGTAGTGAATTTCTTTTTCCTTCTGATTTCTGTGGTAGACTGTTTCTCCATCACTTGTTTGCTTTGGGAGAGGTACTTGCTGCACCTGCTTTAGACATCTAAGGCACAATCCCTGTGGGATTCAGGAGACCATCCTTGGACACCCTAGATCTAGGCTAGATGTCTCTCCAAAGATAAAGGATCAGGCTTGACCATTCAAGACATGGCCTAGGTCTCATCCTCAGACTATTTACACCCAAATGGATGAGACAGTCTGACAGTAAGGAGGAAGATTGAGCAAGAGGATGGGAGCCACAACCAGTGCCTGAAGCTGCTGGTTTGGGGTGTCCCCAAAGGTGGTGAGTGAGACCAGTCAAGGTGCTCATACCAACCACTCAGTCTCTTCACAACCTTGGGGAAAAGCCACCTACCCTACCAAGCACCTCTGACTGAGCAACTACACTTGCACTTTGCTGCTTTCATGCTTTAAACTGCTTGCTCATATAAATCCCAATTATATCTGCCCCTTACTTTGCTTCAACTGCCCCTGCCCCCCACTCTTCCTATCACCCTCAGAGGCCCCAAGCCCATGATATTTTTTTCTATTTATTTGAAGAATGAAGAACATATGTCTTTAGCACAGCTAAACCACAGTTACTTAAGAGTTATCAGGAAAAGATAAAACACCTTTCTGAAAATTTTTGCTATAAATCAAATCCTTCCACTGCAACCAAAACCCTCAGGGGACCCATGCCAAAGCACATGGAAATTGCCTGTAATTGTAATGGGTTCATCATTACTGAAGTAAATGGTAGCTCCAATTGTGCTTCTTGTCAATGTGAGATTCATTCTTTACCTGCTTTAAAATATATACATACATATGTGTACATGTAATTCAGCATCAGGGAAAGTGCGTTGAGCTGCCAAGAGTTACCAATAGACCAACCTCAGACTCTTGTTCAGCAGCATATCAGCTGCCACCTCATTATTTATAGCTGCCCTGCTCTTTGAGCTTGTTTATTTTCCTTCCCGAAGGTGGTGGTGGCAGGAGGCAAAGCTCTGACATTCAGGCTCAGGTGTCTCTGAGGATGACCTTTCCTTCAAAGAGCAGAAACTCCAGACACATTTCAAGGAACAAAGTCATTTGGAAACTCTAGACTCTTGTGTCCATTGCCTCAGTGGAGGCCCAGTGCAGAGCTGCAAGGGCTGAGCAGAGAGATCTGTTAATTAGTGAGCACACACACATTAGGATGAACATTAAAATGAGCCTACAATTATTTTTATACCTGGAAACAGTACTAGATGAAGTCCAGCCCCCAGTCTCAAGGCAGAACAAGTGGTACATAAAGAGCCAACATTCAAAACAGACTTGAGTTTTCCATCAGATAAGCTTTCCCCAAGTTTAAATTATGGCCTGCAGGAAACAAGCACTACAGTGGTCATGTTTTTCAATTCCCTCTTGCACACACTCATGTAGGATCATCTGTTAAACCCTGTTCGGAAAAAAAACCAGCCCTGAAGCCTGCCACAGAAAGACAAGCAGCACATTATAGTATTATCAGAGCTCCCCCCACATTTATTTCAGAGCAGATGCCACACAAAATTATGTCCCCCCCCCTTCTGCATAATCTAGAGAAGATGGAGAAAGAAGAAACTACAGTGAAGCAACACCTTGAGGGTTGCCTCAAGGTCAGAGCACTGGCAACCCACATAGGGAGTTTCCAGCCCCTCTTTTCAGACACTGCCAGCCTGCCAAGGGGATGGTAATTCGGGATAGCACAGCAGCACAGAGGGCACAGGGACCAGGAAAGCATCACTCTTCTCCACTGGACTTTGAGGGGGAACCATATCCTGCAAGAAAGACTCAATCAGTGCCTCAGTTTGTCCTTATGATCAAAATGCTGCAGTCCCAGACAAAGACTGAGCAAAGGTCTCATAGTGAAAGCCTCTGACATGCCAGTGCTGCAAAAACCACAGTGTTGTGAAAACTGAACATAGGAAGGACACAGAGTGGTCAGCTACTGAGTAAATCCAGACTAGAACTGCTATAAAGGGGCACCAACCTGCTGTCCTTCACTCACACGAGCAGGGCAAGTCCCAAAATCCTTTCCTAGGAGGGCAGAGGTCCCAGAGACAGGCAGAAGAGCTGGAAGCAGGCTGGCCTTGCAAAGGTCACAGTGTAACTTCATGCAGTGGTTTCTCCACAGCAAATTCACCTGTGGGAGCTTTCCATTTCAGGAAGAGATGAGCAGAAGCACTTCACCAATTGCATGGTTTCTTGGGAAGGGAGCAACAAAATAAGCCACAAGTCCCTACAGTTTGCTGCTGAGTGGAGAAATGAGTCTCTTGAACACTAAGATGCACATCCAGTATACCTGGGGTGCAGCATCGCCCTTTTTGGGGGGGGGGGGGAAGATTTCACCATTCTGGTAACCCCACTGCCACTCCCCCCACAAGCACACCATTTTACTTTGGGAGGAGAAATAGCACATCATAAAGCTAATTTAACTGTAGAAGCATTTCCCCTGGCAGATATAAGTACCTCATAAAGAGCTACACACATCTGTTCCGAGGCAGGTCTTTCCCTGGTTCCTGACCACCACTAGAGAGCTCTGGTCTCCCAGAACCTGCTCACTTCTCTTCTTCTCTTCTGTGACTGGAAGCTGAACTACAGCTTTTGTTTATTGAAACCAGACCTAGGCCTTTGTGGGCTTTAAGTGGAGAAAATATAATCCACAAATTAACCCTCCTTAGAGAAGGAATCTTACACAGGTAGCCTCTTGGGCCTTGTCTGCGCTCTCCAAACTGGCAGGGCACAGGAATAGTAACTGGAGGACTTTCCAGGCATCTTTTCCACCAGTCAGCTACAGAACAGAGTTGAAAAACTGCTGCAATCAGTTTGCAGCCATGCAAAGGCAAAGTAGTGCTGTTTTCAGCTCGAGCCAGGACATCTCTATACACCACACTGCTACTGCTCCAGCATCACTGGAAACCCCAGCATGGCAGAGGAAGGGCTGAAGGAAAGAAGATGGGGCCAGATGGTATCTATGCTCCTCAGTGCTCTGAGAAACACAGACTCTCTGAATTCCTATGTTCAGGAAGTGAAGCAGAGGATGGAGAGCACAAGGGTACCAGTAAGTGGAACGATAAGACCAAGAAGTGATATCTGAGGACTTTCTTCTTCCTACCACTTTCAGAAAGCATAGGTAAGGACAGCAGAAACTCTCTGCTGTCTTTACACCATAAAAGTGTTATTAATTGGAAGGTCACCTCCATAAAGAGATTTTTCATTAGCTGGTTCCAGGTAGAGTCATCAGCTCAGAGTGCTGGGTTCCAGTACAGACAGCTATAGTGACCTCAAAGCCCAATAAGCAGGATAGAGGAATTTGACATATAGCTGACATCACCAGTGATTTTGGTTAAAGCCTGTGATGTTGCTCAAGTCTACTACTTGGGGAGGTAAGCTCTGGGCTTCTCTCCTAGCTGATCACTCCCCAAGAAGTCTCTGCATGCTGCTCCATCTCTCATTCAACCACCACTCCTTCCCATTTTACAGTCAATTACCCCCAGTGAAAAATGCAGCAACATGACAAGTACCTAAATGGCACAGGGACACAGCCCCTTTCTTGCATATGTGAAGCTTCTTTTCTTCTTGTCACTTAGCCCCAGGTTTCTCCTCTGCCGTCTTACACTCAAGCAGAGAGTTGCAAGGTCTTGGAAAACAGCTTTGCTGCAGAAACCCCTACATGAACAAAATTCTCAGAGTTGCCACCATTACAACATCATCTTCAAATTTTATTAAATGCTTACAAAAAAAGGGAAAATCCAGGAGGCACAAAATTGAAGCAGAAAGCACACTGATGCAGGAGGAGAGACAAGCTGTCCTCCCTCCAGGAGAGTACAAACAACTTGCAAAATTATGTTGACATGGAAAGAGAGTAGGAATGAGACTTGAAAGAGGAGATGGGGGACATGTTAACACCATGAAGTATGAAGGAGCAAAAGAGTTCAGAAACAGCCCTAGGAACTGATTTGCAGACCTCAGGCCTAACACCAGAGGTGTCACTCTTTTGGAATTCGGTTTCCCCAAGTTCACAGCAAGCTTTGACCTCCCCAAGCAATTCACTAGGATGCCCTTTCACCAAGGCAGCTTCCAGCATAAAAGCAGCAGCCAATTCCCAAATATCCTGTTCAGCTCCAGGAGCACAGCAAGCAGGTTATTGATGTGCCCACCACCTCTGACTTCCAGAAGGGTTTCTGTCACTGGCTCTGGAGCCCAAAGACCAGAGAATAAGCAATTCACTTTCCCAGAGAAGGGAGATAATACCAGTGGCCAGCCCTCCTGACACCTGGGAAAGGAGACCTCCAATCCATCATAGATAGGCACAGGAAGGCAGCAGCGGTTTGAAGCAAAGCTGCTAATGCCACTGTCAAGACACAAAAGGGGCAGGAACATTTTGACATGGGTATGTAACTGTGATTAAAGGATGATCTGGGAAATAAAAAAAACAGGACTAAGTTGGAAGTGATCTAATGTACAGAGAGAATAGATGGAAGTCCCTCAAAACAGATATTGTAGAGGGACAGAGGCTGCACTGTAAACAGGAGAAGACTTTACCCACAGATGGCACCAACAGGATGGCAAGTGGCCCTTGCACTCACCTCACACTCTTTGCCATCCTCTCATACTCAGAACCCGCCTATTGCCCTCCTTTCAAATACTGATTCTTTTACCAGGCTACTGCTGAGCTCCTTCACTGCCACCACAGAAGGAGAAATTCATTATCACATAGCAAAAGCCTTGCCTGCTCAGCAGGGCAGCACATCCCTCTCTTCCAACACTTAAGAAGAGAGGGAACAGAGCCACAGCCTCCCATCTCCATCGCACACACAGATTTTTAAAAAAAAAAAAACAAACAAACAAAAAAAAAAAAAGCCAGAGAGTCACATAGAAGGTAAAAACAGGGATAGGTTTTGCCAGCTGATATAGTTCCTTTCATCCATCTGGAGGCAGTGAGGGGTATTGCTCATACCCCAAGAGGAGTCAGGCTGTACCAAAGCAGACTGACATCAGTCAGAAGAGAAACATCCTTCAATTATCTTCTGTGGAGCAGAGGAAATAGTGGCATTGAGGGTTGCATCGAGCCAGGACCAACCTCAACTGCAAAAAAAGAAAACAACAAGGTTATGGATACCATTTGACCTCTCATGAGCAATATCCTGGGGGCTATAGAGAGACTGCATCTTGTCTAGCAATTACCAGGGTTTTTTTTTTTTCCCCCCCCGCCACCCACTTTCATGAAGCCCTTAAGGCTTCAGCATAAGTCCACCATTCTGGGAACATCCATGCTCATGGCAGAGCAGATGCTGAGGGCTGCACACCCAGCAGAGGTCACAGCTGCACTCCTGCTGAGCCATCCCCCACCCCAAAAAGGAGGAGATTTGCAGGTTTCCTCCCCAAGTCCAGGAAAGCCACTAAAGCAGAGTGTGTTCCTACAGCCCCCAGCAGGCACAGCTCTGTCTGGAACCATCTGCAGCGGTGTTGGGTTCCTGCAGCTCTCCATCTGCTCCACGCACGACAGCTGGTGCAGCCAAGGGACTCCAGCACACAAATGAGTTTTCCATCACTTGATAAATGATTCTTGCATGCTGACACTCTCCCCACTAATCCTGATTTGGGGCTGAATGCAGATGGAGCAAAGTCAGGAGAACAGTTGGGGTCCAAGCGTGGGTGACCACACATCCACCCATGGGCACTCAACCAGCAGCAGGGAAACTTAACCCTTTGACAGCCTCTTCACTTCTAGCTTCATCTTCTTCCAGCTTATCACAAACCCACACAAGTTTCTCAGGCAGTACTTTCCCTGTTGTCCCTGAGTTTTTAGCTCTGGCCTTTCCACTGGAAACAAAGCAAGCCTGAGCATCCCTTTGCTTTTGCTTTGTTATATGGCAAGGGGGAAGACACAAATCTTGCTTGTTGCAGAATCTCTCCTGAGGACACAAAGCTCTGAAGGAGACTCAAACAAAGCCAAGCATGACAGGGAAGGCAAATAAATTAATAGCTGATTTCCTTTTGCTGTCTCTTAGCATCTCTCTGCCTCACTAGTCAAGCACACACACTCCAATACAGCCACATGCCATGGAAGTTACCACACACGACAAGGTCTCCAAGACCCACAGTACAGCAGATTTCAAGTCAGATGGGACACTGTTTAAGAGTATATTCTATTGTAAGGCAATACATCTTGACATTAGAGGGCACAAAACAGCCTCTAACTTTGGGAACAGAAGGAAAATCTTCCTTGTGCATGCATATTGTATCTAAGCTTCCCACTCCTAGAACCCCCACAGCCGCCTCTGTAGGATCTGGCAGTTTGCAGCAAATCCCAGGCAAGATCCTTCTCTGACTCATGTGGGAAGCTCCATTTTTCTGGGGTGCAACAGTCCATGGGAAAAGCAAAACACTCAAAGAGCTGATCAGTAGTTGAGAAGTTCACTGTCCTGCCTCTTTAGTATTCCCAACACAAGCCTGAAGCAGGTCAATCTTATAAATCTGGTTTACCAGTGCTGCTAGACCATAGCTCATCTTGTAGTACAGGCTGTCCATGGGACCACATTAAACAGGAGCAGGTTAAATCATTTCACAATAAAACCTACCATCAGATGCATGTATTTGCTCACCCTGCAGCAGATAAAGTACAGGCACAAAAAACCCCGCAAGCAATTACCAACTCCTCTAACAGACATTTTGAATTCTTCTGACCCAGAAGAAACTAAAATATCCATGAGGTTGCAGAGGAGAGCAAGTATATGATGAAGGAATGGGGTTTCAGCCTTTTTGGGGGACAGAGAAGACTTGCTTCTAAGAGTAGCTCTTGGAACAAAGCAAATCCTAATCCCAGCCTTGTGCCTAAGGCATGAAGTTGATAAGACACTGGGAATGCCCAACAGTTGTCAACCCCAGCTGGCACAAATCCCCTCCAAGCCCTCTCGCCAAAACTGCAGAAGGTTTCTCATGCCTGAAGCCAAAATAAGTCACAGAATAGTTTGAATGGGACCTTTAGTTGAAAGGGACCTTTAAAGGTCATCTAATCCAACACCCACACAATGAGCAGGGACATCTTCAAACTAGATCAGTTTGTTGCTAGTCTGTTGCTCAGACCCCCATCCAACCTGACCTTAAACGTTGCTAGGGATGGGGCATCCACCACCTCTCTGGGAAACCTCTTCCAGTGTTTCACCACCCTCCTCATAAAAAAAAAGTTTCTTCGTTATATCTAGTCTTAATCTACCATCTCAGTTTAAAACCCTTTGTCCTATTGCAACATATCCTACTAAAAACTCCGTCCTTATCTTTCTTATAAACTCCCTTCATGTATTAAAAGCCCACAATAAGATCTCCCCAGGGCCTTGCCTTCTCCAGGGTGAACAACCCCAAGTCTCTCAACCTGTCCTCATAGAAGTGTTCCATCCCTCTGACTATTTTTGTGACCCTCCCCTGGAATTGCTCCAACAGATCCATGTCCCTCCTGCACTGAGTGCACCACTTGCTAGATGCTGCCCAGACCCTGCCCACCACAGCCTCTGCTCTGCAGGACAGCTCATTCACCATAGTGAGGGCTTAACCTTGAAGCTTTTGAGCTCTACATGCCACCTCTTCAGTGCTTTTATTTGCAGCTGTCTTTTTATTTTCCTGAAGAGTCACCCTTCTCTCCCAATCCACAACCAGTTTTGGCAGACACCAAGCAAGCAGGTGGTGTATGGATCACCTTGCCAGCCCAGTGCTGACAGCAGCACTACAAACCCAAAGCTAACACCAGGCACTGAAGCACAAACAGCTGTTCTGCACTTTCAAGAGTTTGATTTAGGAGAGTTTTCCCACACAGTAGGTATCACACTACACGTCCATACTTACCAGAGCAGGCTGGGAACCACCAGGAACCAAGCACAACACATAAAATAAGTAGCCCCTCTGAGCAAGCCTGACATCACCTCAACCTCCTTTCTTGTTTCAGGATGTTCAGTTGCATCCAGCACCAGGGATTAAAGAGCTCAGTGATTTATGCCTCATTTCATAGCAAAACTCAGCAACTCCGTGCTGAGCAAGAGCCAGGATAGAGTCAGATTTCTTTCTAGGGGTTGCCAAAAAGTCATTGCAGGTCAGAAGGCTGAGTGTTTGGTGCTCCCCACCTTGCTCAAGAAGAGAAAGGGGAGAACAGAGTAGTTTTATCCTTCTATCCCCAACACAGACCCTTAGCTCCATTGTCAGAAAACCTGACCCGTGCTCACCAGAAAGGAGAGCTGGCAGTGAGTTAGCAACAGAGAGCAGGAAAAGCAACCACGCATCCCCAGAGGAGCAGCCCAGTGTTGGCCAAAGGGCTGCATTTTGGTCAGTGCCATGGCAAAGCACCTTCTCACTGATAAACACAGCTTTTTGAGAAGCCCTGCATTTCATAGGGGTGTCTTCGTGCCAGATGAAATCAAATCAAGGCAAGTGTTGACTTTGACTCAAATGACACACGCAGTTTATGGCTGTTCTGTTGTATGTAACATTGTACCAGAGTATTAATAACCGAAATTTGGAAAGCCATGAAACATTCCTGGTTTGTGCCCTGGAGATGTTTCAAAGCTTCAAGATTTCAAAACCCACTTTGTTTCCCTTGACATTTCCTTCCAAATCCCATTAGGTCTTGCCAAGACACAAACATCTGTGGTCCCAAGGAGCTCTTACTGGATTTTGTGCTAATGCCAGGAGAGGAAGGATTCCAGATTTGGCAATACAGCTTCCTCTCAGTGCATCTCTTGCCCTGCCACACCCACCCTCAAGACTGGCTGAGGTTATGTCAGGAGAGTAAGGAAACCAAGACTGATGCTCTTCTCCCACAACACTGACTCCACACTCATAGCTTTTAGCAAGAAAGGAAGAGGAGGACTTATGTATGAGTACTTCAAAAAAATCTAGTCCAGGGCTAAGCCCACACCTACTCAAAACTTTGTGGCTTTTTTCCAGGAAATGACAATGCTGATTACAGTATCATCCTCCATCCAGCCTGCTCCCACCCACCACCACCACCTTTCTCCCCCTCCCACCCTACCAAAGCCTGGGAAAGACAACCTGCGGCTCCAGCGGCTGCTGAAAAAGGCAGCCAAGAAGAACGCCATCCTCGCTTCAGAGCAAGCCAAGTCCTTCCGGTCCAGCCTCTCCCCTGTGAACGAGGCCAGCCCCGACCAAGAGGAGTACGATGAAAGCGCTCCCCCAGCAGAGACCCCTGAAACCGCAGCACCCCGCTCCGCCAGCCTGCCAACCCACATCTCCATCAGGCCCATCAGCCACCGTGCCCCTTCCCCTTTCCGAAAGAGCAAGCCTTTCACGCTGAAGGTCACTGAGCAGAGACGCATTGCTGAACACGTCATGCTCGCAACCTCCTCGGCCATGCCCCTGCTACACAAACCAGGAGCTCCTGAGACTCCACAGCAGCCTGAAGGCATGAGTTCCCACCTTCCCTCTCCATGTGACCCTTTGGTATCTGTTTTCCCCCAGCATCCTCCTTCCAGTACATCCAGTAAGGAAAGGACACCAGAAGTTACCTACGTCACCAAGGTAAACACTTATTTCCACAGCGTCAAGCCACCCAGGGCTAAGACTCCCACATCAAACCTGACCCAAGGAACTGTCAGCCATGAAGACAAAAGGCTTTCTTCCCCAGCACCTCAAACAAACTGCACTGAACCATCTCCAGAGCACAAACCCACCTCACTTGATGACAGCAGGGCCACACCTCCCTTGCTAGAAGTTCCCCTCCTTCCTGCTGCAGACACAGAACCTGCTGATCAAAGTCCCAAGCCTGTTCCTACTGAAAAGTCCATCAAGGCCCCTTCACCCAAGCCCAGCGCCTCTGATGGCAACACCAACAAGCCTAAAACCCACGGAAGTGACACCAAAGTATCTGGATCAGAGACAGCTCCTGAATTACCCAAGGAAGACAGAGACATCCTAAAAGCATCAACATCCAGTGCTCCCTGGAGGCAAGCACACCCAACAACAGCAACTCCGGCACAAGCTGATGGTACTGGGTCCACCTCTACAGACACCAAGGCAGAAGGCATCATTCAACCTCAGCTGACCCCCAGCTTACCCAACAGAAGCCCTCCCCTCAAAGCTGAGCCAGCAGCACCATCATCAACAGAAGCAGCAAGACCACCTGGAGCCAGCACCAGTGGCTGGCATCGCCTCAGGAAGCACTTGGTGGTGCAGCCAGAAGCACCCAACTTCCCAGAGCCCAAGCCAGAAAAGGCAGAACAGGAGGAAGGGAGTAAGGAGGACACTGCTCAAGCAATCATCAACCAAGACTGCACACTGCTTAAATCAAGAGCCATGAGAATGTGGGATGCTATTTTATACCAGGTGACACTCAACAAGGAGAAAAAGCAGCAAGCAGAAGAGAAAAAGCTGCGGAAGGGTGAAAGCTCCTTTCTTCCCCGCCGCTTACCCATCCTTCTGCATAAGCCGCGTTTTGATGCCCGGAAACTGAAGGAACTGGCTACCAAACCCATGACAAAGATCAGCACTGTGTTCGAGGTGAGCCGGTTTAGACCCAAAGCAGCTGAGGAGCACACCAAGAGCTTTAACAGAACAGCATCAGGATGGTCAGTCAACTGAAGCCAGGCAGCTCCACACCTCTGGAGATTCCTATATGGCACCAAGCAAGGAAACACCTATGACCAGGTTTACTGCCCATCAAAGCCAAGTGTAAGAAAAAAAGGAAATTAAATAAAACCCCTCAAAGCCAGCAGCCTCATACTGCAGGTTTAAGGGTTACTCTCTGTATGTTTATAAGCTTCAGCATATAACATACCACATCCACAGGTCACCAAAACACCAGATATGCACTTGTTATAACCAGCAGCACTGGATGCAGTAACAGAGGGAAGGGAGGGGAGGCACACAATGAAGACAAGTTGCTGATAGAAAAAGACCAGTTTAGAGGAGAATAATGCAATTCAAGATTTTTTTTGTTTGCACTTATCTAAGACCAAGACAGATCCAAGAAGCAGCAGCAGTTGCAGATGAGATATGAAGGAATCTGGGTTGCTCCATATATCCTCTAGGGAGTCTTAGAAACAAACTCAGAGAGGGTACGTATCCTTCTCTTCTTCACTGAAAGTGCACTCGTCATCCATTTGCTGAGAACAAAATGGAAATTCATCCTTCCACCCACATGAACAAAGGACAACATAAGATATCCTGCTCTCACAAAGCAGCTCCCCTGCCTAACAAAATAGGCATCGTCATCATTTGTCACCCTCCTAGGTTAGTCTACTAAATCATAGTGCACAGAAAACTGACTTTATTCCACTAATCAAATTTTTTACATATTTTACTATGTTTTCTCAAATACAGTTGATGGTTTCCATGATAACCAACAAGAGCCTGCTTCAGCATGTAGGTATCCAACTCCGGATTTCACAAGTTTAAGGGGTTCTGCTAGCCACATGTAGTCTCATTTTCAAGAGGAACATCATGACATTTGCATACCTGCTTGTCCCTGATGTCCTGAAAAAAAGAAGGGTATTTAAAGGAAAATCACCAATTCTGCCCATCCAAGAGACAGCTGTGCTTTCCAGTATTAGTCACCCTTTGCAATTCCATTGCCAGCAGGCCTATGAGCATGAAATCTGGGAGTTTAGCTATTTCTGTTTCACAAGGGACTGTGTCATAGGCTGTGGTGTTCCTACACAGCTAGTATAGGACTGCCATGTTTGATCCAAATAGGAAATTCCATACACAGCTCTTTATATGTTTTCTTGTGTGCAGAGGATACAGAACTGACCAAAGTTTCCTCAAGCCAAACTGCTAAGAGACTTAGAAACAAAACAAAGAACCCCTTTTGGT
This sequence comes from Acropternis orthonyx, assembly GCA_035583155.1. Taxonomy (NCBI): domain Eukaryota; kingdom Metazoa; phylum Chordata; class Aves; order Passeriformes; family Rhinocryptidae; genus Acropternis; species Acropternis orthonyx. The sequence continues at coordinate 16,366,744 of JAWWEU010000158.1, forward strand.
TTTCTGAAGTCTTCCAGTTTTGCAATGATGCTATAAGAGCAGCTCAGTTATCATCAAAGCTTCCCTTAAGTTTTCATTTTGCCAGTCTTATCTTCTCTATTTTGTAACCCCTTCCCTATTCAAAGGAAAAAAAAATAAGAATCACTCAATTATCTGAAGTGGGGAATTCTCCAACCCCCCCCAGTTTCCCAAGAGAAAGCTGAAGAGAGATAGGTTGAAAACACACCAGTAATCCCAAGTGGATGCCAGGTAAGCCTCTGCAGGATAATTTAACATTGCTGCACGAGAAGACTATAGAAAAAGATCCACACAGCAACACAAACACGAAAATCAAAGAGTGGTGTGTAAAACATGTGGAATGCCTAACACAGATAAAGATGAGTGATAAATGGCACAGTACTGTAGTGCAGTGGATGGATGCCTATGCACGAGATCCATAGTATTAGCATGAGGCAGAACAGCCAACATTGATTACATTTGGGAGAGTAAGTGAATCCAGCCAGAGGAGATGGTTTAAGAAGCAACTGTGCTTTAATTCAGCTTTTGTCCTGCAGCAAGGGCAACCACCCAGAACAAACCAGCAACTGCCACATCTAAGGTTTATATGTTTTGTATCTGCTGGGCATCCACAGCCCAGCCCCACTGCACAGGGATGAAGGATGGAGAAATGCCACTGGGGAGAGCAATTCCCCCAAACAGAAGGAAGGAAGCAGAGGAAGGCAAGTTTGGCTGCGTGGTTTAGCCCTTTTACCCCAAGAGTGAGGGACAGAGACAGACCCTGACATGAGAGTATCACAAAGGCAAGTACAGATCCCTGAAGGCAACAGCTTTTCACCAATGGCTCTGCACTGGAAGCCAGTGCAGTATGTCCCAGCCTGAGCTGCTATGCTGAGCAAGGCAAGGGGGATTTGGTTTGGTTCTTTTCCATGCCAAACAGCCTCAGGCAGTTATTAAGAACCCAGATTGCCACCAGAGAAAACCCCTTGCTCTGCAGCCAGCACTGAGGTTCTGCAGCTCAGGAAGGAAGAGGAGGAGGTAAAACCGTACCTGTACTTAAGCAATTAGAAAGCTGATAAAGTGGTGTTAGGAAAGTGAGACAGGGGTGATCAAGAAGAGTTTGGGAGCAAAAAGGCAATGACAAAGTGATCTGGTAGTATGGAAAATTATGAATGTAGTTTAGGGGGTGGAGAGGAGCTGCAGAGCCTAGAGCTCACAGCACACAAAACAGCCAGCTAAAAAAAAAAAACCTACAAACAGAAACAAGACAAGCTCCCTCAGCTTTCACAGTCATTTCGCTACTCACAGTCAAAAAAAAAAAAAACAAAAAACAAAACTTTCTTGTGAACAAACCCATAGTGCAACAGTGTTGTGCCACAGCTGCCTGGAGTACTGGGTGGATCCTAGAGAACATCCCGTGACAGTCCCTGCCTTTCAAGAAAGGATGCTGGACAAAGACCAGAGCCAAAGGCAGTTTCGTTTGAGCTGCTTAGAGAAGCTCAGGTAGGGCAAACAAAACCCACTGACAACCTAGCAAAACCTGTTTGCCATAAAGAACTGAGCTCAGTAGGCTCCCACCCGGTAAACTGAAACAGACTTCAGGAAAAAGAAGAGACTGATCAAAGAGGAGATCTTAAAATATGTTCCTGAAATTCACAGGCAGAGAAGTAAGCTGAGGATACAGGTTCTCTGAGCTAAAAAAACATATCATTGGGCAGCCTTGAGTTCATACTGCTGCTGATCTCAAAGTAGCATTCAAAAGGGCTTCTCCTCTAAATGGGTACTACAAGACAAAAGAAAACCCTAAACAAACAAAACAATATGCTGCACTAAGAAGCAATCTCCTTAAGGGTGGCGGGGTGGAGGGAAGGAAAGAACATAGGCCCCAGAAGAATTCAGAAACAAAAGGTGTTTTGTAGCAGACAGAGCTATTTATAAGCTTGGCTATGAAATAAAGCTCCTTTTTTACAGTAGAAAAAAAGAGAATGAGCTTGTTTTCACCCTCAACAACTTCCTTTTCACTCATTGTTCCAGTTGCTGCTGGGTTGGATCCAACCAGTTATCACCTTTCTCTACACATTCCTCCTTATTGCTGCAACCCACTATCATGCACTCAAGATAACACCAGGGTATCTAGGAGGATAAACACAACAGGAGCATGAGATCCATATACTATTTCAAGGAAGCACAGAGACAGCAACTCAGCTCCATCTTGCCCCTCGCTCCACAACAGAGAACAGTCCTTTCTGCTCTGTTGGTCTACCCAGCACAATAAATGTTCACATCCTCCCTGCTACCACCTTATTATAGACTGGTTCCAAGAGGTTACTGGAGTCGTTAAAAGTTTTCCACCCTGATTAATTCAATGAATCTGGGAATTAGACCCCAGAAACACTTGCATTTCAAAAGCACACCAGCCCCCGTGCTCAGACAGAATGACCAACTATCTACTCCTTTCAACATAGGAGAGCATAAGAAAAGACGACAGAGACTGTTCCTTTGAACTAGCAAAGGGAAACACATCTTCAAACAGCAGAAGCTAAGGGACTTATCCCGAAGATTAAACTAACACAGGTATCCAGCTTCCTAGCAGCATAGGGAAGTCAGAAACAAAAAACAACCCCCTACTGTGTACCCACTCCATTCCAGCTCAGACAGGCCCAGAAGCAACGCTCCAGCTGTTCCCATACATAAAAGTATCTTCCAACTCACCCAAGTGCAGAAATAACCCCAGCATCCTGCCAAAACAGCCCAGGAGTTTGTTATGTAGTGCAAGGTCATATCCCACCTACCTGGTTAACGAGTTCTCCAGACATACTATTTCTCTGCAGCATCATCTATCAACACCTTCTTGTACTGGCCATGGCCTGTTGCGACAAATTTATACCTTTTGCCAGATGGAATGGACTGAACAGGAGAGAAAGAAAGAGCCAAAGTCAGCAATTTTCTCTATTAAATAGGCAGTCAAGATCAAATAACTGAAGCCAAATGAGCATTTGATTTTAATCCCAGAAGTCTTGGAGACTATACTATACTCCTTTCTTGCCCCTTCCACACAAGTTCTTTACACAGATCCATTAACACCTTCTGTAAGCATAGGGTAACACAGCAAGCACAGGATGTGTAACAGGAAAGAGAAGGTGCAATGCCAGACATCACGAGGAAGGACTCACCTAAGAGCCCAGACCCTCAAGCCAGAGTTGCTTTTACTCATGGCAAGAGCTGGTTTGGTTTACTGGACACTGGCAGCTCCAGCCCAGGAACTAAGGAGATACTTTGATCTTCCTCTCCCATTCTGGACAGTTGAAGCAGTTGCTGCTTGTTGCATTTTAAAAAGACATTTCCACAAACATTCCCACAAAACCCCAGATCTATCTGCAAGTGTTCATACCATCTTAGGTTCAATTCCACTTAGTTTTGTGTGTTTTGTTTACTCACAAAACTAAAAAACATAACAAGAGCAAAGTAACTCACATTTGCAGTTCCACTGGAGTCTAGAAGCCTGAAACTCACAGCTCATGGGGCTGGGAACAACACGCTATTCAAGAGATCCTAAAGCATTACTGGATATAAAACTATTTTTGCCCCTATTTTCACCAGGACAGAAGCAATAGCATTTCACTGTTAGGAAGAGCTCTTAGGTATGGAATTGCACTGACATATACAGATAGCCCCTATCCTTGCAGAACATCACCATCTTCAATACTTCCAGCCCATCCAAGTGCTCTCATACTCACAGACATTAACTCACCTTGACACTGTTCTCGGGTTTGGCATTGCCCTTCTGTTCCCAAAGGCTTCTTTTACTCACGATATCTCCAGCCACGATATCCTGAGAAGATGATGTTTTCATTACCCTTCCCTGCTAATGCTGCTGAACGTGCCTCTGTCCACATCCATTTCAAATCCACACATCTGACCTCCTTTTTTTATTTATATCACTTCATCTAACCTATAACAGCTGCAGCTAAAACCCATGATCTTGAAAACTTCCTGTTCCCAGTATACTCTATGTTTTCCTCTAAGCCTCTTCAACAAGAGTCTGAATCAGCTCTGAGATGTTTATTTTCTTAAGTTTGCTAACTATTTATGATATGTTAACATCAAGGCTTCTTCAAGTGGAAGGAATTTCGCTCACATATACACATATTTTCAACCAACATGTTACAGAATCAATCTCACTCACAAGGATCAGAAGGTGAAATCATTGAGAGCAATATATAATACTCTATGCATTTTGCAAGTTCACAAGCTTTATCACTTTGGTATTAGATCCAACTTTGTGCTCAATAACTGGAGCTCAGTCCAAGCCCCTGCAGAAGACACACGCATTCACCCCATCAGCTGATTTTATTCCAATTTCAAATCAGAGCTTCAACCAGCATCAATGGCTTTCCCAGCTGCACCACCAATGAACACCTGGGGACCCTAACACAGACACACTGAATCTCCAAGGTACAAGGCCTTGCAACCTGATGGAGGAGAATGAATCTCTTTGAAGCTGGTGGGCACCACAAATGAGCCACAACAAGCTAAAACAGGGGGCACATTGTGCCCAGGCCCTCAACTCCTGCCCAAGCAAGGCATGTCCTTCAAGTCCCGTACCTTACAAGTAGAGGGCTTCACAGTAGACTGAGCTGTGACCTCCCCAGTCTCCCAGAGGCTTTTTGTGCTGGCTACCATCGTGCTCGTGGAGGGAAGGTCAAGAGAGGGCTGCCGCACAGGTTTTGGAGCCTTTGTGGATGTCTGGAAAACAAACGGAGACAGATCACCATCAAAGAGCGTGTGATTTATTTTAATTTTTTTTTAACCCCTGTAATTGAAGGTCCTCAAGAATGAGGGGTAATGAAAGGAGACTTGTAGTCTTACTAGTTCCTGTGAGAAGCTTCCACCCTTTAAGCAGATAACATAATGAAACAAGGACAGAAGCTAAAGAAACCCACTCTGTGCTGTGGAGGGAGATACAGACAGGAGCCAGCAGCACTCCCATCCAAGAGGAGACAGTTTAACCATCAACTCTCAAATAGTAAAGCTAAGAGGCACAGTGGGAGAGCAACATCAGCAAAGAGGGCTCCTTGGGGGTGGTGGGCACAGAGAAACAACACAGCAGCCCACCTCAATAGCCTGTGTGTACTGCTCCAGCCTGTCATCAATCTTGGACACAGGGAAGGGAGGCTGAGTCTTCTTTATGCTGTTACTGGAGAGCAGAGGAGAGAAGAGGATTAAGGTGTTCCCCCAGCACCTCAAGCTGAAGGGAGGACTTCGAGAGCCACAGGCAGCCTGTCACTCCTGCCCTTCCCCACAGCAGGGCCTGATGGCATCCTCCATTTGCAGGAAGGGACCTGCTTTACCCTGAGGACAGCCCCAGAAATACCTTTTCTGTATTGAGCGGTTCAGCGACTCAGTTCTGTCCGTGATCTGAAGTGGGAAAAAGAAGATATTACTTTTTTGGACCATGGACCCTCAGATGAATGTAGTCACGCTGACTCTTTCTTTTCCCTGATCCCTCACATGTATTTTGGTTAGAAATGCCTCAGTGCCATGTTCCCATACTGGTCAGAGAGACAGTGAGCATTCCGTTTCCTCCTCCTTTCCAAGGCAAGTGAGCAGAATCCCAACCAGTTTCAGGGGCAAACCAACAATGTGCAGCTTAACTGACTGTTGAAGCAACAACCAAGACCATTTTCTCTGCTCCTTCTGATCAAGGAGCAGGTTTCTCCCAGTCACCTTGTTTCCTAGCCAGACACAACAGGGAAAGTGGCAAGTGTGGAAAGACAAGGGGGAAAACTAGAGGCACTGCCAGCCACATCTGCAGAAGAGAAGCCAAGCATGGGAGCAGCACAGGCATGAGTTAGATCAACTTATCCACACTAGAGAAGCACAGACAGGGAAGGTCAGCACATGGAGCCACCTGCAAGGCAGTTCTTCATGTCAAGCCCTCAGGAAAGAGTTTTGCATCAGAAGCTCCTGTGCAATAACTCTTTGGCCAAGGCAGGAAGGCAAGCAAACACTTCACAACCACTGCAGGAAAGGAAAGTTGAAATGTTGCTAAACATCGCAACTCTTTCATGCCCCAGCAAACAAGCATACAGAGAGAAAAATCACCTTGAAGTCAAAGGGGAGGCTTTCTTAACACCAGCTCCCACAGAGTCAAGGAGCAGCAACCAAGTAACAAGGAGGCTTCTCCCCCTGTAAAACTGCTGCCTGTGCCACAGGAAACATCACCTACCAAGTTAGCAGATAAAAAAAAAAAGCACTAAATGATTCTTTTCAGATGTTTTCAGGATATCTGTGCTAAATTCTAGCTAAACAGAAGACAAAACAGTGTCACATAGAGGACACATGTACCAGCTGTGCCCAAGAAGAGCACAAGGCTCACTAGAGAAGAGAACAACCAAATAGTGCAGCAACCCTGGCTAATAGAGACGACAGGGGAAGAGTCAATCTGCAGGGTCCCAACACAGCAGCATGACAAAAGCCCATCAGTCAGCTCTTTCTGCATACAGGCTGTCTGCCTGCTGCCAGCTCACTCCTTTCCTTGGTGTTGCAGCAACTGCTGCTTGCCTCTGAGCCATGCCTTCAGAGACTGGACTGACCATCCTGCTCACTGATGGGTAGGATGTACCTCAGGGTGACTAACAGTAACCCAAAAGGGCAACCTGGTAGATCCCTGACTATGTCTCTGCTTCTCAATCACAAGTACGTATCAAGAGGAAAAAGCCTCCCCAGCCCTTCCTGAGAGATGGTGTGCAAGTACAAACCAACCACAAGGTGCTTTTGAAAGGCAGTAAATGACCACCAGGTTAAACACAGAAGGGTCTAGAAAAAGCTGTAGGTGACAGTATATCTCAGCATGACAGTCGTGGTAGGAACAACCTTTCACTATGCCATTTGGAGACCATCTCCCTCTACCCTGTGTGGCAATTCCTTGCATTGAGAATTGGCCAGTTCTCCAGTCCAAAGCACTTTCTGAAAGCCAGAAGAAACCACAGTTGCTCACTCAGCCAACCTCAAAATGCAGGGCTCACAAGCAGCCTGGCACAAAGCAGGACAGGTACAAGGCTTTTTCCTTGCCACCATACACCTATTTCAGCCCTCAGGCCACACTGGCCTTCTGAGCTCTGGACACCCCATCATACTGCAACCCAACATCAGCCTGCCCCAGATGTGTAACCTGGCCTCCATCAGCCACAGCTGGCAGGGGAACACATCACTGACTGCAGATGCTTCTGTCTTTCCACCACAAGCAGGGTCTCTGCTGAACCTCCTGTGTCAAAACACCTTCTTGGTGGTCAATGTGTTTAGTTCCTAGTGTTCACAAAGCCCTGCTAGTTGGGGTGTAAAGATCATCCTTCCTTTGGAAAGACTCCAAGCTTAGATTTTTCCTCCAGCTTGGCATACGGGTGACCTCTGACATCATCATTATAAAACACAGAGACTGTATTTCTAAAAACCTTTCCCTGGGCTAATCCTAGCAGCAGCAGTTAAGCTGAGGTCAAGAGTTATGAGTGTTTTGGGGTTGTAATGACAAAAGTTTCATAAAAGTTGCTGAAGTGTTTCCCACATTTCCCTACAAGTCACATTCCAGGAATATGCTCTGGCTACCTCCACCCCACTTTTCAAACTTCATACAGCCAGCACCCAAAGCCACTCTGTCTCCCCTCTTTTTTATTATAAAGAATGTTTCTCCATTAAGAGCAAGAATCTGATGGTTGTAGACAATGAAACCTTCCTCTTGCAATCTATTTACTGATGCAAAAGAAAGTGCTCATACAATCATCCCCAGCCAGAAGTGTTGACTAAGCAGCAAATAGCACAGATCTAAATGCAAAAAAAAAGCAAAGATAATACCAACAGCAGATTTAATAGGCTACACAGACTCCTCACCATTTCCCTCACTGCTACAATAAGAAAGCTTAGGGCTTACAAAGACAAAAGAGCACTCAAGTACAGAGCCACTTATCTGTATCTATTGTATTTAAAAGCACATGCACAGAACTGAGGATTTATAGGAAATGCAATGTAAGTCACAAGGTGCAAATCAGGTGGTGCTAATCACAGAAGTTTCACAAGAGCATCAATGTAGACAGATGCAATGGGAAAGACACGATGCTTCAGAGATCAGGAATTCCAGTTTGTTTAAACAACTGAAGTCATATTTTAGTCTAAGTAAGATAAATGCTAGTGTTTCAATTACCTGGGCTCTGCAGGGGGGGGGGGGGGGGGAGTTTTGGTGGAAGGGAAATTTCATTTTCTGATTAAGTTCTCGTATAGCCTTTAACCAAATTCACAACTTGAAAGCATAGACATCTGTCTCATTATTACAATATTCCCTGGAGCCCTCAATGAACTTTAGACTTTTACAGTGACTGCCAAACACCAAGACTGTTACAGCCTCCAACAGCTCAACCAGGAGAGGAGGTGGACAATCACGGATGATGAGGCAGACTGCTCAAGTGGTTAGTCCCAGCCTGCAGCAGGACAGATAACAGGATTCACACCCCACATTGCCATAAGCCCTCTACTACAATAGTTGTCACACCTCCAGAGGGGTCCCAGGAACACAGACCTTCATGGAGCACGCTGCAGCGTGTTCGGAGCACAGCTCCTCCTCTTCCAGGCTGGTAAGGCTTGGGGCTTTCTGGCGTTTCTCTGGTGTTTCTTCTTCCTCATTTCTTCTTCTCTTCTTTTCCTGAGTGCAGAAAATGAGTAAGCCAGGAAGTGAGATGGTCAAACTGCTTATTATGCAACAACATGATTTCTCCTGTCTCCCAAGCTTCCTGATTTACACTAAACAAACACAAAAGTGCAAAAGCTTTGAGCTCGTATCATCTAATTTGGAAACATTCAGGAAGAACCTCATGCGTCATTTGGAAGGGAGGGCAGAAATCAGAAGTTTTGCAGGTTCAAGGTTCCCAAATGGTATGGAAATGGGTCCTTTGCATCAGTTTAAAAAGATTTCTTACTCAACTGAGATAGGAAAACATGACTTTGTCATTTAGAGGCCACAAGGAGAGAGAAAAAGAAGCTGCCCTTAGAATGAAGGGCTGAAAAGAGTCACACACAGTTCAAATGTGAAAATAGAATGAAGGGCTGAAAAGAGTCACACACAGTTCAAATGTGAAAATTATGCCAGACTCAGACAGTTAAATCCATTTACAACAAATGACATTTGAAGTTCAGCCATCCTAACAGACTTGCACACCACTCAAATTCCAGCCTTCTCTCTCTCTCTCCCCTCCCCACCCCCCTTAATCAGGAATTATCAGAGCAAGAAAACCTCAGCTGGAAGCAATGCAAGACTAAGAGATCTATGAAGACAAACTGCTACAAAGGTGTGACAAAGACTGGGTAAAGAAAATCAAGCAATATAATTTAGATTTGAGTTATCCAGTAAAGCTATTTACAAAACTACATGAGAAGTAGCACTTTCCTCCTCAGTATTGCAGGGACAACCACCACAAACTTGTTTGGGAGCAAACATGTGCCCCTCACAGAAGGGCAGAGGCTGCCTGCAGTGACCCCAAGAAGGCACACAGGCACGAATGGCACCAGCAGCATAAGCAGCAATGGTGAGCTAAGATCTGGGAGAGCAGCCCCCTGGCACCAGTTCTGCAAAAAGAAGGTCAGCTCCTCCTGATCCCACCTCTTGCTTGACTTGCTCCCCTTTCTCCTGCTCTTGGGCTCGTTCTTCCTCCTGGCACCCCCTCTCTTCCTCTCCGATAACCACATTCTCTTCCTGCATCTCCTCTGGGCTTTCCCGATCCAGCTGGATCTGCTCCAGTTTGACTTCAGCTTCCCTCACAGCACTGTCCTCTTCTTCGTAAGACTGTCCTGGAGACCTAGAAGTAGGGGAGAGATCAAAGAAGAAACACACATAACTATGGGCCTACAGACACCATCAGGTACCTCAGACCTCTAGAAATCTAATTTTATCACATGCCCAAGCTCACAGCTTGCTGGGCATTCTACACCAGGACTCACAGTCAGTTTCAGGCACCCAGATGTAACAGCAGCCCTGTCACACTCCCACACTCTGAATGTCCAAGACTCAGCTCAGCTAACAGCTGTAGCAGAGCTGAAGGTATCTGCACATCACCAGCATCTTGATGGGAAAGACCCAGAGGAAAGCAGAGAGCTGCCCTCTCCTCAGACTCCTGGTTGAGAGGCCACTGCCACCACGATGTGGTGCTGGCTCAATTCCATGCTTGGCTACAGCTAAAATCCCAGGTGAACCAGCATGCCTTGCACGCAGACACAGAACTGATACTGTCCCCATAGATCCCAACACCAATTCAAGGTGGGGCAACCAAACACAGCCCATCCCTGACTCAACTCATCTTCCACATTAACAGAGTCTCTTGCTGGAAGATGATCCAACCAATGGCACAAGAACATGCATCTCAAGATTGCCCTCTTCTCTAGCTGGAACTAAACTGCAGGGCAAGGCTGCACAGGCATTCACCTGGAGGCTTTTTGTTTGCAAGGAATGGTATTTTGCAAGCAATGCCATATCTGCACCTGATCCCAAGCCTCAGTTTTGCCCACTGGAATAAATAACACCTCTATTCACATCACTAATCTCATAGCCCAGCAAAACAGAGGCATTCCAAAGCATATGGGCTCCCCTCTTGGTTTAGGAGGTTTAAAAAAACCAATGGGGTTTGTACAACAGAATTCCTTCAGGTCTCCCAAGCTGCAAGACAGAGACCCGGGAGTACATTTATGCAATCAGCTTTGCAAGAGCAGAGTAGCCCATGCCTTTGGGCACAGGGACAGCGTGAATACAGAACCCCAGAACTCTCCCTGGCTCACAGGCATGCACCAAGATGTTATTGCCACCTCACTGTCCTCTGGCTGGGGAAAGCTTTCTCCTCCCACCCATTTCTTGGAAAGTCACCTGGCTTTGTGAGAGCAAGGCTAGAGAGCTGACTAGCAGGCAGCTGCCAAAGGGCAAGGATGACTCACCACTTCTGCCTCACTAGTCAGTACCAAAACACAAAAACCAGTTCAAGCAAGGCCTTTCCACCCACCTCTCTGCTGCCGGGAAGGCAGCTCCCAGGTCAGCCACCACCCAGCCCTCTACAATGACCACATGGGGAAAAAGATGATGCATGTGTTGGCTTGCTTGGCTGTTGGTGGGAGGATAATAAGGAACAAGTCCATGGGCTCTGAAGGGCCAGGAAACTAGCAGCTCTTCACCAGGATGACAGCAATGCCTCCAGTTCAAATGCAAAAACTAAGGCCATTAGATGCAATGTGGTCTATAGGACATCTTTTGTACCACAGCAATTCCATATAGGAGGCAGCTGGGCTGACACAGCTACACCTTCTTGCATGCAGCTGCTGATAGCATGGATCTCCCACCCCAAAGCAGAGAACCAGAACCAAAAAGAAAAGGTCCCTTAGCACCAAGGCCCTCAGGAGATGCAGGAGCTGTTTTAGCTGCATTCAACAGAGAGCAGTTGTCTCCATCCACTCATTCACAGCCATCACTGAAACAGCCTTCATGTGAAAACCCAGGGTTTGCTCCATTCTTCAGTTAAGCAGGAGAGGGGGGAGTTGGGAAAACCTGACCACAGCACCGCTTGTCCCCACACAGAGCACCAGAGCCAGACACACAACCTACCTGTGCTCGCACCACACTCCAAGCTTGTCCTTTGGATGAGGCAGGTCAGCAAGGGCAAAGCTGCTGAAAGGACTTTACAGGGCACAGCCACCTACTAGAAAGCAAACCCAGACTGGCAGAAAGCCTGCTCCCAGCAAGCCTACAGGGTCTGAGCCCCTTCAGCTACCTCTCCCAACCAGCTTTTAAGCCAAACGCCCCTTCAGCTACAGCCCCTGCTTTTAAAGTACCACCTCCTGCTGATGGGCTTCACCTGGCATGAATAACACCCACCTGCTCAGCACCTTCCCATCCCACTACAGGATAAACAGGAACATCAAATAAAAACCTAAGGAGAAACTTCTGGAGAGGATAATGCTAATTGCAGCTAATTCTCTTTTGAAGGCCAAGGAGGGAATAGCAGTAGCCTTGCTCTCCAGACAAGCTGTTTGCAAGGGCAGCTGGAAAAAGAGGCAGAGTGCTGAAAAGCAGATGATTCCTAATTGCTCCCATAGATGTTATAATCAACGCTGCTCCTTGGGGGAAAGGTGCTCAAGCAGTGCTTGTGGGGTCAGGGCTGCAGAGGTACAGCCTGCAGAGTGGTTTAGCAATGACATTTGGGGGGAAAAAAGCAACAAAACTGTGAGCTCTGTTTATTTGTTCAGCAGTAAATATTAATCTTAAGCATTTTTTCAGTCACCGATTCATAGAATAGTTTGGGTTGGAAGGGACCTTTACAGGTCATCTAGTCCAACTCCTCTGCAGTAAGCAGGGACATCTTCAACTAGATCAGGATGCTCAGAGCCCGGTCCAACCTGACCTTGAATCTTTCCAGGGGTGAGGCATCCACCTCCTCTCTAGGCACAGAATTCTTTGGGGTAAAGAAGCTATGTCAAAAATTCCCTACAAAATCAAGCTGCCAACAGCGCTGAGTCACAGAGTTCACGTGCAGGTAGATGGTGTCCAAGGGAAGTGGTTAAGGAAGGAGTTTGGTTTGGTTAAGCAAGTGGGGGAGTGATGGGAGATGAGGACTAAACAGCTGGCACACAAGCACTTCTCAGGGCTCTTTGCTTCTTGTTTTTCCCGGCTCAAAGAGGAGTCAAGCACAAAGTGGTCTGGGGCCATAACACCCACTATGCTGACATGAGTCAGTAAGCAGCAGTAAGTTAGAACAGCTTTTTAGGCTGGCCTGGATTATGTTAGAGGTTGTTTCAGCCCCTGAAGCAGCTCAGGTGGCTTAAATCTGCTGTTGTCACTCCTCCAAACCCAGGCATCCTGGCAGGCTGCCATTGCTTGGAGTGCAAAGCTCAATCCAAACATCCACAAAGCCAGGGGCTATCCCTGGGCCATTCCCCTCTGCTAGCCCAAATGGCAGGCAGAGAGCATCTGTCCCAGCAGTGTTGTGCCTGTTCTGTTCCTGCTGATGCTCCAGCCTCTGGTCTCATCGTTACAACATGCTAGACTTGACCTGGGTTTGGTCACCCCTCCTCAGGGACTCTCCTTTTGCTGGACACATTGGTACCTCTCCCCTTGGTTCATCTGTGTCCTACCCACCTCTGTTTTCGCTGCTCAAGCTTCTGGGACCAGTCACTGAACCCCTCATCTTCCTCCAGCTCCGAAGTCCCAGACGGCTTAAAGTCATAGCTGAAACACAGCAAGAAGGACAATCAGGATGAGAGGCATGCAAAAAGGCCTAAATCTGGGCTGAAACAGCCACAGCCCAACAGTGTCCTTCTCTCCTTCCAGTTATCCCATCTTCTTTCCTCTGACTGCTCCCAAGTCTTATCCTCTGTTACGGGAAAGACGCCTTTGCCACATGCTTAGGAACACCCTTGTACAATGTGGGTCTCTCGAGGTATTACTGCACAATCAGGAGGAAAACCAAGCAGTTCCACATCTCCAGCAGGAGCACCCCACTGCCAGCTTGTCTCTGGGGCCACGTGCAGGCAACGAAAAGACAAGCAGCACATGAAAACCAAAAAGTCCACTGTTTTCCTCTGCACTGAAGCTGGCCCTAGCTTGTTTGGACCAGAGGTGCTTCAAACTCGGCTGCTGCTCATCCTGTGCTTGTACAAAGCCCCATAGAAAAGACATCAGCAGGAGCTGGTCTGAACAGCTTGCTGGAACAGACAAGTATGAAGATGCAAAGGTCAGGACATGGGATCCTCACATTCCCATACAGCTTTAAGCCAGTCACATGCACTTGCATGACTTCAGCTCCCCATCTGTGAATACCCTGCTGCTGTGCACAGTCACAGCCCTCCTGGGGCGCACAGCTGCTGGCACCAAATGTGGGCTAGCTGTGGACAAGGATTGTTGGCTTTTTCCCACTTCTTTCCTTGTGTTTTCAAGAAGACTCGCCTCCCAGTGAGGGGTCTTGGGGGGGAAACCACGTTGCAAGCATCAGCCTGAGAATGTGGCTTTTGGGACTCAGAGTGGTCACATTGCCTGGGAACAGGAATTAGGATGTGGAACTCTCAGATTAATTTAGAACTCAGAGGTTCAAAATATGTAGCAAATGTGGGTGAGTCTTTTTTGACTCTTTGGGCTTTAAGATGATGCCAGGAGATGCACAGCCTCCTCTGTGACTGTGGTGGCTTGAAATACAGAGTAATTCTCTGAGATCTGGGAGCCTCATATTGAACTGACTGCAGGAGCCAAGGGTTAACAAAAAATATGTGTTCTCACCAGGGAGAGCAGCAGGGGGTGCACAATGAAAACAGCTGCTCAAGCCATAAGACTGAGGACAGCCCAGCTCCTGCCATGCCTCAGCATTCCCTTGGACTGCCAAGCAGTGATGCTGCACAGGTCTAGTACACTGCACCCTGGGCTGGGTTATTTTCTGCTTTGTGTGTGGCGGTAGCTTGTGGCTGCCCCAGGATAACACCCAGGACATTTGACGTGAAATCAGGACAGGTCTACAAATCTGATGAGTCCCTGGTCAGGCCTTCAGGCAAGCTGCAGCGTTGATGATGCCCAAGGCAGAATCATTCCAGTATTTGTGGCCCTGGTCACAAATGTGTGCTTGGGCCATTAGGAAAAACTCCCAGAGAGCAAGGGAGACTGCTTGAATGCTGCTAGAAGACTGATTGCTTCCCTGTGCCCCTCCGCAAACACAACCCCAGCATCAAGCCAGCACAGCCCCATCATCACCACTTCAGCTGATGTCCATGCCTCTGGCTCCCAAAGACATGCCCGTCTTTCCCACAGACCTGCTGTTTTGCAAGCTTCTTCTGGTTTTCTTTCATGGGGTGAAGGGAGGACAGGAGGTTTGCTCTGTTCCTTTGGTGCAAGGAAATGCCAAGGGTGGGCTTGAACTAACAGAAGTGACATGCACGGGGATAAGTCTCAGCATGGGAAGAGCCAAAGGAAGGAGGGGCCAGTACTTACACAGGAAAGAACAAACCCTTCCAGAAGGTTAATAGCCAGGGCTGACCCCGGCTACATGAGCAAGCCCAGGTGGCTGTCAGCAGCTGTAAACAAAACCAGGGAATGCTCAGAGAAGAAGAAACATCCTTCTGCTTGAGCCTGGCCCAGCAAGTTTAAGCACCATGGAGCAGGGATCAAAAGCCTTCAATTTACAAGTTCTTCTTGTCGTTGCCTGCTGAAGCACTCAATTGAATCTGGGCAACACCAACGGTCCTGTGGGGTCTGCAGCACGTCTGTGCCCACGCCACTGGGACTGGAGCCTGCAAGCTGGGTTACTGGGGCTACTGCACACTGCTCTGGGCCTGAGGCTGCTCACAGCATCTCCCAGCCCCCATGTGAAAGGGAGTTTGGAAAAGCTAGCGATTATTATTGCTTTCCAGATCTTCTGTTTGCTTTTAGAGCAGACTGCAGTGCCTTTGTTTGCAGAATATCACTGTGTGTATCTCCACAGAAGACTGTGAAGGTGCTTTGCAATGCTTTTAGATTAATTTAAAAAAAAAAAACAAAACAAAAAAAAAGTCTTGGATAATTTTGAAAGTATCTGAGGCAAAAAAAAAGTCTTTTAATGGAAAAAGAACAGATTTTTATAATTTTTGCTATTTTTCCAGTAAAATTAAGCAGCTGCTTCTCTCTGACTATAACCCCGAATACTGCTGCCACTTTTCCATTGTGTTTGATCTATTTAGAAATAAGTTGAACACATAAATAGTGGGAAGACTGAGGTCTTTGAGACAAGAGTTTGGCAGCTCAGAGCACAGACTGGGTTTTGTGCTAGCCCCAGCGTTGCCACGGCATTTGGGCTGCTGAGCCACGGACATGGGAAGGCTGCAGTAGGATGCTGTGGTGGGATGCTGGGGATGTCATCCTATCCCTTCTCCAGGTGTTTCCTCTTTGACAGTACATAGCTCAGTACCTGCATAAATGCCTCCTGAGCTACTTCCATTTAGGACCTGCCCCATTAAAGCATGACATTCATTTTAACCCTTGGAGCTGTGAACAGCACCAGCTCAGGGGCTGCTTCATGCTCCCCCTACGCCGGAGCAGCAGCCTCCCAGGGAGGAGTAAGGAGCACACGCAGGAGAGGTGATCACTTGCTCAGGCACCAGCACCGTGATCTGCCCGGGGTTGTGCATCACATCCTCAGCATGTGTCTGTCTTTGCATGTACCAGGATCTTCCATTATTTTCGGTGTAGGATGATTCACAAGCTGAAATTTAACCAGGCACTGAAATCACTGGCAATGAGGACCCCCTGCCAGAGCTCAGCCTTGCCCAAGCCATCCCAGTGTAAGCTCTCAGGGCAGTAAAACACCCAGCCTCCAGCCAAAACAAAAGAGCAAAGCATGGCTTCTGTGCTTTTCTGCCCAAAGAAGAAAACACACTATTTGCTAGTGTGGACTAGATCCCCAAACCTATTAGAGAACTTCCCCATCTCCCCAAACCACCCCAAACAACAGAGACACACACACACACACACTGTGGATGCAGGAGGGTTTTGCTGCAAGGAGAAAGTGTGTTTGCTGAAGGATCTATCTCTGGGTATTTCTTACTGGTTTTCCTGTGCTGGACCAGCACTCTCAGAGGAGAGAGCACCATTCAAGCCCTCTTCTGCCTGGGATCTCAGCTGCTTCTCCCGCTCCCGCCGCCGCCGCTCTCTCGCCGCCTCCTCCTCATCTTCCACGCTCCACTGTGCTGTCAGCCTGCCAAGACAGAAGGAAAAACCATCCTTAATGCCATCAGGCAGTGCCTGTGAAACCTGGTAGTAATCCTCTGAGGTGTCTGGGCTCCCCCAGCAAACAGGAGGCTTCTGCAGAGTGCTCCCACCATGAGCAGTGGTCCTCGAAGTGGCATCCTCACCTCCACTGGCACAGCTCCACAGTGGGACTGACTGATGTGCAAGGATAAGGTGGGACACATGGACTGGGAGAGGAGCGCAGAAAAGCCTGGAAGTCTCTCCAAGGAAGATGTGGTGCATATTCCCCTTCCTCTCAGACCAGCCACCTTCCTGCAGGTCAGAAGCCCACTGGGAAGCACCATTCCCTGCAAAAACAGCTTTGTACCCCAGGAAGGGTTTGCAAAGGGTCTAGGAGTGCTGCAAGATATCTAATATCCTCATCTCAAGCTTTGTTCCGGGGCAGGCACAATCAGCACCCTGGGATGAGTTTTCTTAGGCAGTTGAACTGCTCCTGCCTGACCAGGAGCCAAGGGAACAGTGGCAGAGGGCAGCTGCTATGGTCCTGCTCTGCCCTTCCTGGCTTCCTTCCACCCCTGCAGAGGAGGAAAACCTGCCCTGACATATCAGCTGCTGGATAACAACGGCCTCTTACATCCCCAAGGAAATGATAAGGTGGATGCCACATTCCTCCTCTGGTGATAACACCGGTACAGTCGCTCCCCACATGGGATTGGCGCCTGCTCCACCACTGGCAGCAGCAGCAGAGATGCAGGCAGAAAGGGACATGCTGCCATGGGGTGGTCACCACTCACCCAAAGGGCCTGTGATGGCACCTGGAGCTGGGCAAGTCTGACCTGTGGTACCTGGGGCTGATGCTGGCGCAGATGCTTCCTCACCTCACTCACTCCTGGCTCAGCCAGGTCCAAAACAGACCACGAAGGCTGTTTCCCCTGGTGTTTGCAAGCCTGTTCACAGAAATGCTCTTTGAGCAAGCCACACACATGGGAGTTGGGTAGGTGATCTCCCCACCAGCAGTAAGACTGAGCCCAACCTGAACTTCCCCTCCTCAAGCACACACCGAGGACTGCAGTCCCCATAGGATGAACCTGCTCAATAGGGGATACAGAGCAGCGTAGTTCAAATCGGAGCAAAGAGCTTGTGGAAAGGAAAAGGGGAAAAAAAACCCACAGAAATGCCTTAGTTGAGACTTGTTTCAGCCCAGTTTGAATGAATAAGCAGCAGGTTTCAGCTGACTCCAGAGATGCACTCTGCCAGCCTGCCCAGCTTTGCCCACAGTCTGAACTATGAACCATGTGAAAGGGCCTCCCCTCACCAAGGGTCTCACTAAAATGCTGTTTTCATTTGAGGTTCAGGACAGATACCTCCTTCTCCCAGCAATGGAGGGGGGGAGAGCCCATTGGGATTAATTGATACATTTTGTTCAGGAAAACTTTTGCCTTTCTAATTGCACTGTGAATGTCGTTAGCCTTTCTAGGGAGACTACCTTGGAGCCTACTTTTACTCTGCAGTGCCAGCAGGACTGTGGAGCTTAGTCTCAGTAGCATCCCTTTGCACAGTGGTCCCACCACCAGTCAGGAGGCTCTAGGTGACCCCAAAATCACTGCCCTCTCAAACTCCCACCTGCCTCAAGGCAGGATGCGTAGCCTGATGGAGAAAAGTCGCCCATCCCTGCAGTGCCCATGGTGGAGCAGGGAACAAAGCAGATCCCAGGACTAGGCCAAGAGAATGCTCCACTGCCACGTAGTTACTGCCTGCTTTATTTTGGGTGGGGTCTTTTTGCAAGGAGCAAATTTAGCTCTTTCCCCTTGTACCCCATCATCACCCCTTGCCACCTTGCTCTCCATGGGGAACAAAGTGGACCCAGACCAGAGCCTGGGCTCCCCTCCTCCCTTTCCGACTCATCCCACACTCCTATTTATTATTTTTCCTCAGGTTCCCATAGAAACCCTTGTCTGTGGGCCTGGCAGGAAGCCACCGTGTTGTTGTTTTTTTTTTTTTTTAATATATAAATGAAGTCATTCATTAAACTCTGCCATGATCTCCCTCCCTTGTGCGACAGCTCCAGATAGTCTCCAATTCAGAAAGGCTCTTAACCCCCTCCCTCCCATGTCGCCCTAGTTACAAGAAGGAAGGTCCATGTTTATGCCAGAACAAGTTAAGATTTCGATTAAAATCCTTCACCCCCTCCTCCAGCTTTCTTGGGAAGCTGCTGCAGAGGCAGTGCTGCACCAACCCTCCCAGCTTGGCCAGGGTGCCTCGGGGAGCTTGGAGGGGGGTCCCCTCTGAAGCACATGAGCTTTCCACGCTGTGAGAGCAACGTTGGTTGGCAGCCCTCTCCCTTTCCCAGTTGGATGTGACTAACTCTCTCCCCATGACCTCACCGGCTCGCTATTCTGTCCCTGCATCCTTCGAACGGGCTGAGGACAGAGCCGGGGGCGACTGTTTTGGGGAGAAGAATTTTTCTCTAAAAGCAGGGAAATAACTTTCCCAGCTCCCTTTGCCACACAGCAATCCTGCTTCCAGGTTGCTCGCCGCTGTGCTGGTGGGGCTGCAACACTGGCAGCACCGTGCCTCTGCTCAGCAGTAAGGGCTGCAGCTAAAGCCCCTACCAAGCCCCCACTCAATCTGCCTTCAGAAATACCAGCACTCTCCAGCAAACACCTAAAACCAGTTTATTTGCAGAGTCTGAGCTTTCTCTCATGCACAAACAGGCTGGTAGCGCAGCAAGGTTTAATAAATGATGCTTTGGGGTTCAGTAATCACACTGACAAGCAGAGGAAAAATGATGATTACTTTTTGACTGACCTAGGCAGCACAAATATTTGTCTTTAGTGAAAAACAAACAAAACAAAACAAAACAAAAAAACACAAGCAAATGAGAAACTAAGCCTGGCGTTTGTTTTTGTGTTTGGGTCAGCTACGGGGGTTTGTTGGACCCTGGACAAAATGTGCCATTTCAATTTGGACAAGCACAAATGTGAGCAGGGGGTCAGCTGTTAAATTTCTTTTCGAAGCAAAAAGGTGGAAAGATTTAATTTCCAAATGGTTCCATTTTCTAAGAGGGGGCCATGGTCTCCCGTTTGCTCTAATGGTTCACAGTCACATTCAGTAACTCAACACGCTCAACCCACAGTGATATTTCATAACCATCTTTCCCATTTCTAGAAATAATTACACAGTGCTTCCCAGGCTGATCCCGTGTATCTCTGCCTTCACCTCCAGCCAGCACTGGTCCCAGGCTGGGGAGGTTTGGGGAAGAAGCAGACTCACAGCTGACGGTGGGACAGAGAGCTCTCAACTTCATTTCACCCATCACAGGATAGGGAAATGGAAAGCAAGAGCTGAAGCTCTAAGACTTGCAAGATGAGCTACAGCATGCCACACTCCTGCATCCAGCCACTTGCCTTTATAAAATCCCTATATAGAGGGATTTTCATGTGACGTGAAAGGAAATTCACCCCCTCACAAAAACTTCAGGAGGACTGGAGAAAGGATGAGGAAGGACTGAGAGACCTCGTTGTGGCCCCAGCAGACAGGAGCTGCAGAAAGACTTGCTCCAGCAAGACCTCATCAGAGGGCTTGGTCATTTGTCTTATGTGGTCCCTATTTCTCTGCCAAAAACTTTGGAAGCTCTTGGTGGAGCCAAACACAATTTGTAGAAGGGGCTTATCTCTTCCTGAGGAGGTGAGGAGGTCCAGTAGGTCTAAAGATGAGCTGAAACCACCTTGGTTCAGCTTTGGCCACAGAGTCACTGCTTGCCAGGCGTCTTGGATGCTTAGACATCTGTTCTGACTCGGGCCAGCTGCCCATTTCAGATCCAGCTCTTGACTTCACCTCCCTCTGGACCCCCAGTCAAAGGAGGGGTTTTATTTCTGTTTGCACCACGAAACACCTCTTTTTGCAGAACAGCGTTACAGGCACTGGTGCTCTGGCTGCACTGTTCTACGTGGTCACAAACACCAGCTCCAGACAAGCCAGAATTGCTAGAAAGGTCAGGTTTCCTTTGGGCAGTTCCTCATCGGCACTGGAGGATATTGTAATATTCAGGCAAGGGAAATTTCTGGCACCAGATGAGCTGTGTTTAAGGGAAACTCTGCAGACTCAAGGAGTCTTTTGCATGGTTGACAGCTCAAAGGAAGCTTTGCTGGCCCAAATCCAACCTTCAGCACTAAAGCTATTTCCAGAAGGGAAAATCAAATGCCTCCCAGAGGCTTAGGGCTTTGCAGACCTGTGCCAGAAAAACTCAGGAACCCTCTACCAGCACACTGGACATTCCTGTCTCCTGAGCTCGCCGCGGTATCAGGCCAGGAGAGTGTTGACTTTGGTCGCTGCCTCTGTCGGGTAGGTTGCCCCCGCAAAGCCAGGGTTCAGTAGGGAAAAGGTTTCAGGAACAGGATTCAGGAGGAGCCACGTGCAATCCCTGGCATGACAGCTGTTATTTCCCAGAAGATGCATTGCCCCATGACCTGCAAAAAAACCAGTGTCCACCACCACTGAAAGTATTGCCTGCAAGAGGTGGGGCAACGTAAATTAGACAAGAACTGGGAAGAGTAGCCCCACCTCCTCCAGCAGCCATCCCACTGGCTGCTCTGTTGAGATTAGGGGAAAGGGAGATGCCAGAAACTGATGCAAGGGACCTTCCTCTTTCACGTAATCCACCACAGCCTGCATTGCCTTGTCACAGCGCCAGATACAGTATCGGTGCAGAATACAGCCTAGGACTGTCAACAAGTTCATCCTGCTGCTGAGCTTTATTTCATATTGCATTTATCACACATTTTGAAAGGGCCCTGACAGGGGTACGGAGATGTGCAGCTCATCCTGTCACAAGAAGTGGAAGAGGATACCCTCAAACGGCTACAAATAAACACCTCCCTCACCTACTTGACCTTCTGCCCACAAATTAATCATTTATTAATCTCTTATAAATCTGTGTGACTGAGTCAAATAGGCTGGAGTACCCAGATAATGCCTCCGCTCACCTCATTCAGGACCAATGGTGTCAGGCCACGACAGAAGTCACGGCTGAGGACACTTGCATGCAATGCACAGTCACGCTGCCGTGGCTCAGCTTCTCTCCATCCTTGCAAATCACATTTGCCATGGCTCAAAGCAGTGTCCCACGCGACGTCTCACAGCACAGGCACCAGTTTTGGGCATCAGAGTTCAGCATTTCAGCCCTTTCCAAAGATCTCTCTCAGACCCAGGTTTACCTCCACCTATCATGACACCTTCAGAATCCTGTCCCTAAGCCCACGGTCTTGTCCAAGGTCACTAGGAAGACACATGGAATGGAGCAGAAGTCCAGCTGGCATCCTGACCCCCTGCTTAACTCTATGCTAACAGGTTGCTGCTGAACACCAGACTGGGCTCCCTGACACCAGGGAACGTGGGCTGGCAAAGCAACTAAGGTACTGCCATCACTGTATCAGACACCAACCAAGAGTCACACTTCCTCAAGGATGGGTTTGCATGGCTTAGGAGTAACGTGGCTCGATAGCAAAGACTACAGCTGGGTCTTCATCCCACTGAATAAGGAAAGGTGTGTGGATAGCAGTATGATACAAGTAGACTGGGAAAAGAAATACAGTCAAAAATTATAACGTCACAGCCTGGAGTTTATTTTGGCCTAGCCTCAGGAGAGTTATCCTAGCCCTGAAACAGCAGCGTGTCAATCGCAGGCAGCTAGAGATACTGCACAAGCCTCGCCCTCCCATACATTCATGCAATTCCTCAGCTGCATTGCTCTGTACAGAGTCCAGGCTACAGAGTTTGAGTAAGCAGGGGGGCAGGGGGAGAGGAAAAACCACATCTATATGCTTCACCCTTAGCCTTTTTCTCATACCAAGCTTCCCCACCCCACACGTAGCCGCACAGTCTCAGCCACGTCTCCCCGTTTCTCTTATAAATCACGGGGCACCTTCAAGATGTGAACAGCAGGATAGAGCTGCTTCACACCCAGGAGCGGCCGCAGAGCCTGTCCCCACCACCCACCGGAGCCGGGGGTGTGGAAAGGCGGCATGCACGGGGTGATAAGCACACACCAAGGCATCTGAACATGATACAGCCCAAACTTTTTATCAGGCAGAAATGGAAGAAAAAACACATTCAGCACAGCACAGGCCTATCTCCCTTTTAAAAATAAAAGCAATTCTTCTATTTTTAAATGGATCCTGGATTTTCTCCGCAAAAGCACATTCCATTTCTGCCCAGAGAAGGATGTGCAGCCATGCATCCACATGTGCCAGGTATAAAACTCTGCCTGGCTTAGCCTTCATTAAACTCCCTGCAAAGACTGACCTGTCACCATGGCATGTTGGGCAGGGGAATGCCCAAGATGGCAATTTACTGCTTCCACAAGCAAAACAGAGCACATTTGAGAAAGCTGGTGGCAAATGGCAGGGACAGACCTTGGAGGAGGGATGTAGGCAGGGCTGGTTCTTTAGCACAAGCTTCGTCTGTCCCCTCCCGCCACTCACAGGACAGTGGTTCCAAAAAGGTACGAGGGACTTGCCATGCTTTCAGACACCACAGGTGACACACAGCCACTCACAGAGGCACAAGGCAACCAATGGGAACAACTGTTTCTTTTTATTATTATTGGTTTTAATGATGGCAGACAGAATCCAAACGAATCCCTTACAAGATGATGAATTGCACTCCGAGGACCTTGGGTCCTTACCACACAGATAGGCTGGTGCAGTAATGTATTAACATCACCGGTCAGGAATTTGGCAGGGGGAGGAAAGGGCTGGAGTCTGAGCCCTCCCAGCACTCCCCAGTATTCAGTAGGTGTGAGAAATTGGTGCTGTGTATGACCTCAAACCACGGCTCTTTCTCACGGTCTCTCCATCTCAGCCCTAAGGTTCAAGCAATTGGAGGTTTTTTCTAAAGAGTCTGGGCTCTGTTTTTGCAAGGGAGAAGCATGTCAGAGGAGAAAATAGACTTCTCAAAGAGGTACAGACTGCCTTACCCAGCTTTAGTATTTTATTTATCCCCTTCCTCTGAAGGAAGCAAGCTTTTGCACCCTCTGTGCCTTACCTATAGTCAGCCAGCATCCTTCTTGTTACACTCATGCTGGAAAACAAGTCTGAGACTAGGAAGGGGAGCAACAGCTTCACCCCTGCTTCAAGCCAGGATTAAGATGCATATCAGCATGGTGCTTTTTATAGCACCGCTGGCTTGGCCACCGAGTCCCTCACTTTGCAACCCTTGGGGCAATGCAGTCCCCCCAACAGCAGGATGGAGTTTTCTGTCTGACTACTGGCAGAAGGCAGCAGGGAGGCCATGAGAACACGCTGCTCCACTCCCTGGGAGAGCTGAGTCTCTCTTCGTTCGTGGCCATCCCCAACGAGTGGCGCTGCAAACAGGAACCAGAGCCAGCAGCAAGCCCTTGGTCCCTGCTGGGCTAAAGGCAGTGTGTCTTCATCAGGAAAAAGCGTCTTTGCCCCAAAATGCCATTTGCAACTTTTGTGTCTGAGGGCACGGCGCCCCAGCCTCTTACCATCGGACAGAGGCACACAGCAGCCCCAGCTGCACTCTGCCCACCAAAGAGCTGAGAAATGGTGCTGCTGGTGCCTGATACCTGCTTGGTGTTCCATCAAAAGAGCTAGAAATGGTGGGAGAAGGTGGGGGGGGGGGGGTGGGAAGGAAATCTGGAAGCTGAAACTTAGTTCTTACACACCATTCCAGCTGCAAAACCACAGGTCTCAGCTTCTTCATCCAGTACCCCTTCTAGCTGAACCATGCTCATACACACATGGTGATTTTTCTCCACTGCATCAGAGGATGCAAATAACGTGTGGCTGCAGCCCTGTGGGGCTCGGAGGTTCATTACAGCTCCCCAAAATTTCCATGGGCTCAAAGTTCAGGCCCTAAATATCCAACTGCTTAGGAGCAGGTAAAACTTTCAGTCAAACCGGGCTAAAAGCAAACAAAACCCATCAGCTGGTTTCTGGGAAAGGTCAATGGTAGGTGGAGTTCTGAAAACACAAGCCCCAGGGCTGGGAAAATACGGGAATGGATCAACAGGATACTCAGAGGGGACAAACAAGCTGCTGCAACTGGAGGAGAGAGAATGATGAGCTGCTGTCTGCGGAGTGAAAGCAGAGGGTGGGCATCCCATGAGGCACCCAGGGAGGGGCTACCCACCACACACTGGCTTAGCCCCTTACCCTCACCCTGCCCCACGGCTCAGCTGGGCTGCAAATCACCAGGTTCCTCCTAGCTTGCAAAACGTGGTGGCATCACTCTGCAAGCAGCTGGCACCGGAGAAGCCCCACTGGGATGTGGAAAAACCCCCAGGCATGCCCCACCAACACTGGGTGGTGACCAGTCTAGCCCAAAGGGCTCTCCTGACTGCTTCTCCCTGCCAGTAGCCTCTGGTCATGTCTCCCTTCCCATCCACCCTCCACTCATGAGGTTTGCAAGGGTGCCCACCAGTTCTGCCCTGGCCATGACAGTGGGACACAGAGGGAAAAGAAACATAAAGGCCACTAATAAAAACATCTACAGGGAGGATCTGGGAAGAGAAGCACTGTGGTGGGCAAGCCCTGCAGGGACCATAGGCTCCTCAGGAAACATGAAGGCAGCATTGCCAATTATGAATTGCACTGATGAAGGCCCTGTGTCCCCCTTCCCATGCCAGCATCTCTCCCTCCTCTCCCCACACAACAGCTCTGCTACTGGCTTGTTCCTGCACATTCATTTTTCTCATCTCCCCCTGAAGAGCTGCCCCACTTCTTCACAGCAAGAATTCTTCATTCTCCATACCTATTCACAAGCCAGAGTAAAGCAATGCTGCAATAGCCTCTGGAATAGCTTTCTCCCAGGCAACAAACGGTGCCCAGACCATGTCCGGGCATCAAACACCCCCACAAGAAAAATGTTCTTCCCCGTCAAAGCACCATCCAGCCCTCCCAAGTGCTTCAAGTTCCTTGTTCCCAGCTCAGCACTCAGGAGGTCAAGACAGAAATACTGGAGTAGCATCTTCCCTGCTGAGAAACATCCTAGCAAGCTTCAGGAAACGTTGTATGCAGGCAGAAAGGAAGGTATCCCGCAGAGCTGGGCAGAGCCCCCATATCCTGATCAAACTAAATATTACTCTCACGACATACACCAAAATTCAAGGAGTTCAGAGAATTTTAAAGCTACCCCTAATGCTGAGGAACTCTGAGCATCGCCAAAGAGCATCGCTCAATGATGCAGTAGCGTGTTGCAGGCAGAAAGAAAGGGCCATGCAGCTGCCTCATGGGTGCCAGTACATGAGTGCTGGCATCAGCTGGAGGCAGAAAACATCTCATCATGTATGGCAGGCCAAAACACACAGGCATGCCAAGATTCATTTCGGATCTCACAGTTTGGCTTCCCATGTTAATGGCTTCACAGAAGATAAAGCAAAAGTCCCATCCTACAGAGTAAATAATTAGCTCTATCGTGTGATTGAATTTTCTGACTTGTTTTCTTCCCCTGAGCTTTTTCATCCTCACGATTCAGTCCCTCTTCCCCACAGCATTATTTGCACTTCAGACTCTATGGCATTGCACAGACATATAATTAGAGGCACTCGTTTATTTGTTGCCTGTGCAGCAGCCATGCTCTGGAGCCTGTTCTGAACCAGGTCCCCGTTGTCCTAGGAAGCATACAAGCAGCGCTCAAGAAAAGTCCTTTTTCCCCAAGAACAAGCCACAGCTCGCTTCCTAATGGTACCCAAGATTTATGCATGTTCTGGATAAAAAACCAACCAGCTGAGACAAGAACAGTGCTGCTTCTAACTCGCATCCATCTGCATGCATGCTTCACCCACAGCTGCACAACCCCAGCCAGGCACCGACAGCCCAGCTATGGGGACACAACTGCAGCAAGCCACCACAGCACTTAGTGGGAGCGGTGTCAACCAAGGCGCCCAATAATCAAGTTTCAAGGAGCGGCACAGCCGATTTACAGAGAGGCTGATTTGTAGGTTAATTAAACAGCCATATTCTTTTGTGAAACACTTGAGGCTCGATAAACAGAGGGAGAATAAAATTCCAGCAGGAGCCCATAATGAAATGAATGAATCGACATGACAGGCATTGGATCCCTATCTTATTTATAGGAATTCATTAAAAGGATAAGGAAAAAAGAGACCTCGATAACAAGATAAAGCAGCTCATGTTTGGAGAGGACTTTAAAAAATACAAAGTCTCATGGGTGTGTGAGGGATCATCATGCTACAAAGGGAGAAATCTTTCCCAAGCGATATCCTGATAGAGAAACTATGCTGGATAAGGGGAGTGCCTGGGCACGAGGGGCAAAGGAGGGGAGGTAGATAGCCCTGCAATTGTCCATTCTTCTCATGCCTTTCCCAGGTAATTACTCAGCCACTCGTGCTCTGCAGTTGCAAGGCATAACCCTGGGCTCTTTTCAGCCTCCAGCTTTTCAGATGTAATGGCACGTTCCTGCCTCCACCTTTTGCAAAGCACCTTCTTCAGTGAGGAAGAAGGACAGCTAATTTTTCCAATCCACCTCCGGGCTGGGCAGAGGTGAAAGGATGTTTCCCAGAGTGCTGGCTCAGCACTTCAGCCTGCGGGTGTCTCCAACATGGCCCAGTGCTCCCAAGCACACCAAACCCCTTTGTTTGAAATGCTGGGGGGTTGTATCAAGCACAAGGCAGGATGCTTAAAGCCTGGGGACTCCGCTCGTCAACCCAAAATCCACCAGACTTTTACACTGGTTTCAGCTCAGGAACCCTTAACCCAGACGCTGGGCTACTGGAAAAGCAGCTCCCTTAGCTGAGTGATGCTCAGAGACAGTGACTCCCTGGTTATCCCCGCTGACGACCTGCAGCAGGAGCAGCCAAGTAAAGCTTGACACCACACCGAAATCCCGAGTGCTCGCAAATACGGCTCTGGGCAGCTGTTTTCACTCCTGTGCTCCAGGTCTCGGAACATCAGAAGAGTCCAGGACTTAGGCAGTGTAACTGCTCTGCCTTCGGTCACCTTGGGACAGATAAAAGCAGAGCACGGCAATCTTGACAGCAATATATCTCCAAGCCAGGAGCCTCAAGCCATTCACTGACTGAAGCAGCTTGTTCCTGCAGCCGAGACGGCAGGGCTTGCAGAGCCAGCTCCACAGCCGTTCTTAGCAGGGAAACAGATCCAGGAGAAAACACAACTGCAAAACAAGCTGTGCTGTGTATGGAGCAGATCTGCCTATTCTGCTGTTGAATCCCGTGAACACGAGTGAGGCTATCTGTGTGCAAAGCATGGAAATCCCTCGCACCCCACAGCCTACTCCCTTCCTTGTCTGTAAGCAGGACTGGAAAACACAGCCACAAAGCCAAACCTCAGCCAGATTAGGCGTAATAACCCCGCTCAGCGCAAATGTCACCTTGTAAAAGCCCCTATGAATCTCTGGGACACCAAAAGTCCCTTATTCACAGCAGGGGGAACTTGGAGACATCATTAAGGGCAGGAAAACACCCCTGGCTCGGGCTGTGCTGAGGACAGTTCTTTGGACACCCCTCCTCTGTGCATGAGGCACATGTGCTTCCCCCTGCTCTCCCCCATCTGCCACCCTGCAAAATAAATTGCCACCCAGCTGTGAGCAGTTCATTTGCCTGGCCCTCCTCAGTATGAGCCAGCCCCAAATCCGACCCCAGCCCTGCCTTCTGCACACCCACACCGAGGTTTCCCTACCCCTCAGGAGCCCCTGACCAAGCCCTGTTCTGAAACAGGGATGCGTAACTGAGATTTCAGTCCCTCTGGGCTGAGACCAGGGAAAGAGTCCAACAGAACAAACAGGAGATGAATAGAGAGGAGGCTGCTTCTCCTGCCCACTTTCCACCCCAGGGGTCTGTGCAGCGGGGACTTTGCTGCCGACTCCTCTGGGTCCAGAAGGGGAGAAAGTGGCAGGGACTGGATGGCTGTACGAGCCTGTTTCCCTTCCAAGGTGGGGAACTCGTGTGACAGGTGAGGTGTAGATGCTGCATTACCAGTCAAGAAGATCCCAGATTGACCAGAATATGCCTGTCGATATAAACCCCACCTTGACATCCTGCCCCTCTCAGCTGGAGACCAGCAGGCACAAGGGAGCCAAGAGGTACCCAAGATACAGAATGTGAGCCGAGCACTCCCTAATTCCACCTCTCACCCATCCAGCTGCTCAATTAAACATAAAGAGGTGAGAAGTGCCTCTCTTCTGCCCAGTCAGAGCCATCAGCATGGCACAGCACCGTCATCCAGAGGAGACCCACAGAGGAAAACAGCATTTCCAGCCCGCAGGGAAGAGCAGAGTGACTGCATGGTAGGGAATCCCAGAGCCAGCAGACAATGTAGCCGTCCTACCCGGCTCAGCCCCGGCTGACAAATGGGAACAAACCCAACTGAGCCATCCACCTCCCTGCCCTGGCAATTAGACTCTGAGAGAAAGCTTCAAAGCACTATTGTGATCAATTAAATAAAAAATAAATTAAAAAAAAAAAAGAGCAGTGTCAGCGTGCAGCCGTGGGAGGATCCGGCCCTTTACTGATCCCTGAATGGAAAACGCACATCACAGCGTGCACAACGTACAGTTCCTACAGAAAAAAAAAAAAAAAAAAAAAAAAAAAGAGAAAAAGAGAAAAATCCTTTTTTCTAGGCAGAAGCGTTCAGCGCTGAGGGGACACAAAAAGACACGTAATGAGACATCCCTTGCACGGAGAGCGGATGGGGCGAAACCAGCCGCTCAGGTGAGTATCACAGCACAGTTGTGCTCAGTTGTTTCAGCCGGGAGCTCCTGGAAAAGCCATCACTAAGTTCAAATCTGCTTTTCTCATACAGCTTTTGGGGAGGAGGGGTGGGTATCTATTATCCTTCCCTTCCAGCGCATCGCGTCTGCTGGAAAACCAGGGTGAGGGCGAAATTCAGGCGGTTTAAAGGGACACGAGGATGGTCGTTCCGGCACACGCTCCCTTTCCCACCCTCGGCGCCCCCCACCCCGCGCCCCCCGGAGCCGGGAGCGGGTCCCCCGGGGAGCGGGCAGGTGATGAGGGGCTCACCTGATGAGGTTCTGCAGGCCCTGCTTGCTGGAGTTCCTCCTCAGGATCGCGCTGCTCATGGTGGCCACAGCGGCGGCGGGCAGGGTCCCGCAGCCGCCCCCTCCCCAGCGCCGCAGGCAGCCCCGGCACTGCGCGCTCCCGCGGCCCCCTCTCCGCCTTCAGGAAGTTCTGCAGCTGGTTTCCTTTTGTTTCTGCTTAGCCCCCCCTGCTCCACACCCCCGGCTTGCCTCCTCCACCTCTACCTCCTCCTCCTCCTCCCCCTCTGCCTCGTGGAAGTGCCACGGGAGAATCTCTGCGAGCGCAGCCGCCGGCGGGCCCCGCAGCACAAAGCCCGGCGCTCCCCGCTCCCCTGCGAGAGGGGTTCTTTCCTCGCTTTAACTCTCTTCTCTCCCTTCTTCATCTTCTCCAGTCCCCTCCTCCTCACCCTATTCAATCCTTTCCCCCCCCCACCCCGCCTATCTCTTTTTTCCTTCTTTTCTTTTTTTTTTTTTTTTCCTCCTCACCTTTACCACTGTTTTCCTGATTTACACAAAGCAACTAGAGAACAGAAATTCAGGTTGGGAAGTTGGACTTCCACGAGCTGTAAATCACTCCCGGTCCATTCACGGCAGAAGTCTTGCATGAAGGTTTCACCTCCAAACAGTCCCCACACGCCCGGAGGTGAACCAAGAGTCGGACTAATAGGAAATGGGCTTTGGGCTGGGGAAAGCCACCACACCAAAGAAAAACGTTCATTCTCCTGGGATGGAGATAGCAGCTGCATTTTGAGGGAAGCCTGAGGCAGGCAAGCAGCATAATATCCTGCTTCTGCTCTCAAACCTCCCTCTCAGCTGCGCAAGTGACCAACTTTCCCATGCCTCAGTTTTCCCAGCCATCAAACTGGGGAAGAGCAAAGAAATCTGGGTAAATCTGGCTTGCCTCCATGAAATACTGATATTTCAGGAGATTTAAGTGTGTGAGTATTTGAAGAAGAACTAACATTGCCACCTGCTAAAACAATATGCCCATCTGCCATGCATTCAGATGCTTGTTTTTCATGCTGCCTCATCATGGGAGTAGTCTTGGGGGGGGGGGGCGGGAAAAAGAGAGTCTTTTTCCCTAACCTGCATCTCCTGGTCCACATGTGCTTTTTTGGGGAGAAAAGATCTTCTGCTATGCCAAACCAACAGGTGCCTGGACTTGTACCTAGCAAGTTCCAGCCTTACCCTATACTTGCACATTATGGTGCACATGACATAGCCTGACCATGTTCCCCAAGGTAAACAGAAACGGGCTTTTGTATTTCTCTGGATGTCTCCAATATGGGAGCAGTTATGTGGAATCATTCTGCTTAGACCCTTACCTTCCTTCTGCTTTCTATTCCTCTCATCTCATTTACACATTTCCTTTCAATCACTTCTTCAGAAATGTTTCTTGACACCTAATAAGCTGAAATGGGGAAGTTGCCCATGAAATACACCCAGAAACCTCAATTTAAAAAAAAAAATAAAGAAAAAGGAAGTACCTGCCCTCCTTTCCACTGTCTCTTAATTTTAAAACAGCTTTCTTTTTCTGTGGGTATTTACCAAGCATCGCCTAAGTGATTATGAACAACAAAAACAATGAAGCACAGACATTGATGCTGGCCTCACCCTGTGGGCTGCTCAGATGATATCACACTGCATAGTTTTCTTTCTAAATTTGGTGAGAAGATGCAAGAGATCCACCACAAAAGCTCTCTGTTGCTGAAAAAGAGCTTGTCCTAGCCATGCAAGTACTTGCAGGAGTAATTAGGTTTAAGCATGTGAACATTCCTATTGACTTCACCACAACTGGCCAGAGTTGAAGTGTTCACCTGCAGGGTTTTCTTTTTGGAGAGAATCGGCCCAAACCTGCCAGTGACTCCCATGGTCTGAGCCAGACAAGGATGCAACTTGAAGGAGACCTGGCAGGCAGAGATGTACCCAGCAGCCATGGGCCAGCAACAACTCAGGGCTGACTGAAATGACAGCAAGCACTTATTTCAGGCAGAGATGCCAGGCAATCCACAGAGAGCTAAGGAGTGGCAAGGAGGAATGCAGCCACTGTCACCAGGAGAAGGCAGAAGTGTGGGGAGGGAAAGAGGCAAGGACACACCTCTGCCTATCAGAGGCGAGATCCTCCATGTAAATGGGCAGAGGGAAAAGCTGTTAATTCCCCCAGCAAGAGAACCTTGGCTCCACACCTGGGTTTGTCTCCTCAAAGATGCCAGCATGAGCTCCTTGTCTTGCAAGCACTTGGCAGACTTCCATCCCAATTCCAGGACTGACTGCCTCTCAGCAATGGGGCTTTCAACGAACAGGACTGACAAAAACCATGCTTGCATGATGAAATCCAGGACCAGAGAGAGGTCATGACATTAGCTCTTACTGGTCTGAGGTGTTAAGATAATTTGGAAACACCAGAAGTGAAGCAGTGAGGAAAGGGGTCCCTTAACTGCAACAGGCTGAGCTCTGTGTTGCTCCCAGGAAGAGAAATTCCTAGTACTGAAATCCACCTGGAAAAATCTTTCAAGGCATCTGGGCTGCTCGACCTCTGGGGAAGGCTTCCTGCCCATCTTTGAGAGAGAGACAAGATATGACAAGGAAACTCATCCTTCCTCCAGCATCAGTAGGGTCCTGCAGGACGACAGGCAGTGGAGACCAGAGCAAGACCCATGGCTTGCAAGAAGGGAAGGAACTGTACACCGAGTGACACATGGACAGAGTCACTGTCCCCATCTCTGCGGGGCAGGGACCATGCAAACCTACTATTCAAAGGCACAAAGGCTGTGCCTAAAGGACCACAGAGTGCAGGAGATATCCCACACCATCGCCTTGCAGTGCAGAGGCACCTTTGGTCCCCTCTGTCTCACTGCCGTGCATCAGTTTGAGTCATACCACGTATGCAAGAACAGTAAGGTCAGCATCAGTCCCGCAGCTGCTCGTATCCTTTCACAGAAACAAACCTCCTGGTCCCAGCAGGAAGTGAGTAGGAGTACAGTGGACACAAGGAAAAAAAAAAAAGGGGGGGGGGGGGAACAAAACAAAACAAAGAATTAATTCATCTGTTATTTTTTGGCACCATTTAAGCTAGGAGAACCACCATAAATCTCTGCAGGAAAACTGCACCTCACAGTAGGACCTGGGATGCCTGGAGCACCCAGGAACACATTGCATGGCACTGGAGAGTTTCCCAAAGCTCCTCCCAGCAGCAGGGAAAGCAGAGAAGGCGAGATGCTGGGAGAGAGAATTAGTCTGTCTCCATCACTGTGGGAAAGAGGCCAGGAGTCCCAGAGAGATAGGGCTGCACCAGTTCCCATTAATTACACAATCATTCTGCTATGTAGGACTAGTTGCAAAATCAGTTGAAGGCTCACACATGGTCTAGAGAAAAAAAAAAAAAAGTAGCAAAAATACTCTAGTCCTGCTAGTGAGGAAATGCAGCCCAAGCAATTCTCTCCAATATTGCTGGCATGTAAAGCACCATCAGGATAAGCCCCAAAGTACTGTTGCTGTGAAGGCCAGTCTTTTATGAGTGCCATCATCTGCCAGCATGGTTTCCAGAAGTCCATGCCTGCATGTTAGTGGTGGGATCCCACCCTGAGAAAGTGTTCTTAGAGGAACAGCCTCACATCTTCAGCAAGCACTAAGAGCCCTGCCTCAGATGGAGATGCTGTGCTTCTACTAGCAGCTCCTCTAGGACAATGGAGTAGATGGGGGGGGGGGGGGGGTGCCGGGGGAGTGTGTGGTTTTT
>JAWWEU010000158.1:16409852-16438560 GCA_035583155.1 Acropternis orthonyx
TTTCTCCAGTCACCAACATCACGAAGATCCTTCTCCTGGGGGAGGGATGGTCAAGTTGGTGTGAGTGGTGCCTCCCAGGGTAAGATCCCACCTGGGCAGGGCCCCTCATCTGTACACCCACGGAAACCCCCACGTCAGCTAGAGGAACCCAGTTCTACCCATGCTATACATCTTTTTGGACTGCACCCTCCTGTTTCAACATCACGGGTGCCAGAGAAGGAAATACTGAGTAGGAAGAACATTACGGGGAAAGACTCACTCTCAACCCTGTCTATCACACAGGGCGGTGTGAGCCCTGAAGAATGGGGACCAATTCCTGTTATAGGCACGGGGGAGAGGGAAGGAGTACCTTCTCAGTGTCCTCCTTCTTCACTTGCTTCAGGTTGGCTCGGAGGTCCATGCAGACCTTGTGCTTGGAGCCCAGCAGGGCCCGCAGCATCGCATCAGCGGACATGCGCACCCTGCGCAGGGGCGGCCTCTTGAACTTGCCACGCAGGTCAAAGAGTTTCTGGCTCAAGTCTTCCAGCTGTGGGGGCATGAAATGAGGGGGGGGCAGAAAGAAAGCAGGGCATGGGTTTCATGAGATGGACCCAAGCAGTTCAGGGAGGCATGAAGAATGGGCTGGAGACTCCCTGAAGGATGGTTCCAGGGGAAACTCACCTCCTTGTTAGTCTTCTGTAGCTTCACTTCTGTGTCATACCTCTCCTCATCCACTGAATCTATCTTGGCATGAAGCTTTTTGCACAGCTCCTGGGAGGAAAGCAGAGAGGGATTTTGACTGCTAGGACCCACACACTTGATTCTTCTGTCCTGATTGCTCTGGTTCTGAAAGACTTCAGTCCAGAAGACTAG
Organism: Acropternis orthonyx; assembly: GCA_035583155.1. Lineage (NCBI taxonomy): Eukaryota > Metazoa > Chordata > Aves > Passeriformes > Rhinocryptidae > Acropternis > Acropternis orthonyx. Next base: position 16,410,705 of record JAWWEU010000158.1, read on the forward strand.
GTGGGGTCGAGACCAGAAGGCAAAGGGTGAATTGTCAGCCAGCTCCTTATCTCCATGCTACTGTCTTCATGCAAACGCTGCCTCAACACATCATTAGAAACACATCTTACACACCAGCCAGGCCCGTTTCTTTTTGCAGAGGTCCACTCTGCCTCTCAAGCCAGTTCCATCCACATCCGTCCAGCTCCAAGAAGAAGAGGGTCAAGATGGAAAAGCCAGTCTAGATCCAACAGGCTGACTGATGGAGTCAAATCTTTCCTGCTCCAGCACTGTGAAAGGGTTAAGGAAGTTTTACCTGAAGTTCCTGCATGGATCCTGGGAGTGACAGAGGAGGGCAATGCTCTGCAAGGTAGTTTTGCTTTTCCACTTCTTTAGCAGCTGCTTCTTTTTCTATCTCAGTGGCAGCGAGCTGGAGCATAGCACTCTGGAAGGCAGCAGCAGAATGGTCAGTGCAGGGTAGAGTCAAAGGAGGAGGGCAGGGGGATTGACAAGGGAGTGGGAGACCTGATGGAGAGGCAGCTTGGGGAGTTCCCATCAATACTACCATCTCCAAGCAAGGGATACTGGTGGGACCCAGTAAAGAGTGGGGTGGGAGGCCCCCACGTTTTGCATCATGGCTTCTTCTAGGAGGGAGAGTGCTGAGAGCTGGGTGGCTTGGGATGGGAGATGGGATGGTCAGGACACACACTGCACAGCCACAGCAGCGCCACGTACCTTCAGGTGCTGCCGACGGGCAGTGGCTGCCCTCCTTTTTTTCTGCAAGTGGAAGAAACAAGAGAGAAGCAGGTTATCAGGTGCCCACTCCCCTTTCCATTGCCCTTCCCCATGCAACATCAGAGTCCACTAAGGACCTGCAGCCCTGCCAGGGAGCTGCTCCAGCCACGATGGACAGCTTGACACACAACTGGTCCCCAAACCAGTGGCACTCAAGGAAGAGGCTCCCTGCTGAACCCAGCTTTGCCAGTCTCAGGTAGCTAAAACCTACAAAGTGCCTGAGGAAAAGATAACAAGGGTGATAAACTTGAAAATACACATATCAAATATAACTTCAAACTTGGCTTCTTGGGATTCTTAGCCTTTTCTCTAATTTCCTTTTCACTCAGATATGTGTTTTACTTTGCGCTCAAGCTAATGGCCCCAGTGTCTCTGGGCACTCAGGAGCTGTGGGATGTCGTTCTGAGTGGTCCATGGTACATGTCTTTCTGACACTCTGGTGAGAAGGACAACCAAGCAGGTGAAAACATGAAGGCTGTGTTATTTCTTGGAGCTGAAAAGACCCAGTGCAAGTGATGCTGAAAGGAGGGCTCATCACAACTGGAAGACAGACACACCCATAGCCTTCTCTTCTGTACCTGTCATGTGCTGGAACAGCAGCAACAGGACTCCTATTTATAAAAGAAGCCACAACTTCTGCATTTCAGCTGTTTCATCAGCATGTTGCCCAAAAGAGCAGGCAAGGCTGAGTCGGGCTGGCACAGGCAAAATGCACCATGTCTGATACTCTGAGAGGTGGGGAGTAGAAAGCAGCACTTGGGTGTGAGTCTGTGCTGCATAGAGGAGGAAGTACATGAGGAGGTGCAGCACAAAATGTAACAAAATCTGACATGTCTTGCATATGCAAATGGTGCCAAGGCCCTCCTGACAGGGCTGGAGGGCTCTGCAGAGGAAAGGCATCCAGTTCAGGGATGGATTAACCAGCAGATAATCAGATCCTTTGAGTGCTGTTAGCCCAGGGCTTATTCTTTATCTGAAAACTGGTACCTTAGCAAAGACTGTCCTCACAGCCTTTGCTGGAAGCTCTGGGTTTGGTGGGGAATAAAAGCACCCGCTGGACATCAGCACCATATTGTGGAGCTTCTATGTGTCCCTGACATCCTCTTTTCTCTCAGTGAGAACAAGATTGAGCTTGTGGTGTTTCAGACACATGGGGAGATGCCAAGCAAAGATGAAGGATGGAGCAATTTGCTAAGAGGAAATGTGGAGTGACAAAGCCACGAACAATCCTCCCACACCTTCCCCTGCATTTCTCCAGCCGCCTCCAGCCCCACCTGGCTCTGCCAGAAGCAAGGGAAAACTTGCTAAGAATGCAACCTCCACTCTGCTCACGCTCCCCTGGATCCAGGTCTGCCTGGATTGCCTTTGAGAAGTGACTTGGCAGTGCTCAGTGGGTAAAAAATGAAGTGCTAGGTGTGGGGAAGGAGGAGAGCATGCTAGGCTGGCTGGATGATGGAGGAGAGGTAGATCTGGACCACCGCCTTCCCAGCACCCTCTCGTGGCCGGCTGGGGAAGCAGGAAGGGAGGGAAAAAAGCATCTAACTCCAAGCCAGGAGAAAGAAAAGCCTTTCAAAAGGGATTTTTCTTCTCCTTCCCATATTTACTAGGAGGAGTCAGCAAGAAAGCCTTGCCATGAACCATTCTTCCCACACAACAAAGCAGCTGATTTTCCTAGGGAGGAACGGTGAAGTCATGAGCATCACTAAAGGAAAAACCCCAGCAAGACACACTTACCTCTTCACTGTTCAGGAAAAGCAGATGGACAAAGAAAGGAAGGAAGAGAAAAGGGAAAGAGGAGAAAAAGGCAGTTAGTTAGAATACTAATTGGAAACAAGCAGACAAATCTTAACAAACATAAAAAGTTGGCGGTTGAACAAAAGTTTTTAAATGCCAACAATATATTAGAGACAGAAAAATAGGAACTTACTCAGACATCTTGGTTTAGATGGTTGTGAGCCTGAAATAAAAAGCAAGAAAAATAGTTCATAATTATTCATGCTGGTGGTCACTTTCTTGGGTTCAAAAACAAAGCAAGATCCCTCTAGAAATTAAAAAGAGGAACAAGTTTGTTCTTATTTCCCAACTTCACCAAATTTTCATCATATAGGGAACTAGGCTGCAGTTTGTAGATGAGAGCCAAACACATGCCTCCTCACAGTAACATAATCCTCAGCATCAGGGGACCTCTGGAAAAGACCAAATGAGGCTGGGCCAGAAAAAGAGAGATTTGTGACAGTTTGTTTGACCCCCAGGAAACCCTTTTATTCCATGAAGGAAGAAAAGGCAAAAGCTATTTTCAGTTTACTGCTTCACTTTACCATGCAGCCTTGCTTTCACTTCATGAACAAAAACCACCCAAAAGCCTGCAAAGGGTTGTCAGTGATCCCAGGTAACAGGGAAGGACTTCAGAGGAAGCTGCTGCCAGTGTGTGCACCCGTTGTGTGGGGCAGGGGAGCCAGTTGCAGCAACCTCAGCACAGGTGACATTGAGTGGGGTTGGAAGCTGTGATTGGTTGGTAAAGGCACAAAGAGTTTCTCCAGACAATTCCTTGCATTTGTTTTAAGTGGAAATTTTACAGGTACAATGCAGCATATTAGAGCAGAGACGGAAGAGCACCTTTGTTTTGCTGTAAATTATTTCCACAGAAATAGAATTTTACTTTTCTAGCAGAGCAATATCTCCTGCTTGCATCTCCTAATGGAATGATGCAGGAGTGTCGCCCAAGCCCAAACTAGGACTAGCTAGTCCTTTGCAGAGCAGACAAGCCCCTGAAACGCAGATGCCTGCAGACCTGGGAGGCTCTGCTGGGAGGTGAAGTGTTAATGGGGGCTCATGCCCGAGGCAGGAGGCACAGCTTGCGGGGCCAAGGAAACTTTATCCTGGAAAATGTGCAGGCCCATCACATTACTTTAGGGAGGAGGGGAGGGGGGAAAGTGCTTCTAAATATGGCCAGGGAGCTGCAGAAGGAGCCGCAGCTGTCTCCTCGGCCGGCAGCCTTTCCCCGGTGCCAGCCCCGTGACTCAGGGGAGGTCGGAGCGATGCGAGGCACAAGCCACCGCAGGTGGCTGAGCTACAGCTGAGGGATGGGGCGGCCCAGGAACGCCGGCTATTTTTATTCCCATCCCTGCCCCGCGCACACGCACCCGCTTCAGCGGCAGCGATGCCGAGGAAGCAAGGGGACAGTGCCAGGCTGCAGCTCGCTCCCTGCCCTTGTGGGCTTTAAATCACCTGTTCCAGGGGGAGGATACCGTAAATTTGGATGTCAGTCCCTGTCCGAGGGTGTTTTTGGGGAGGAAGGCGCTGCAAGGGCCAGGTAGGGAGCTGGAGAAATGCGTGCAAGTAGGGAGCATTGCCGAGTTACCGCAGACGAGGGTTCCCAAGTCCTACGGCCCCAGGCAGGTCAGCGTTTAGGGAGCCTGTGGCTCCGCTTGCCCTCGCCACTCAGTCTGAGAGCAGAACCAACGAAGGGAGGGGAAAGCACAAAACAAAAAAGAAAGAAGCTCACTGGAACAGACAGAGGGAGACTTTCCATTGCACAGACCCTCTCCAACAGGCAAAGGATGGAGCAGGTTTTATTAGTACTCCTGTTTCTCCCAGCAAGTCAGCACCCTCACCTGGTATTTATATCCCTAATACTCAGGCGAGTAAATCTGCTCCCTCATCACCCCCTAAGAGCAAGCTGGGTCATTAAAATATATGCAGAAAGGCTCACCCAAGTCTGGAGGAGGAAATCAGTCCCGCTGGCTGGACAGGATGGACAGACGAGCCGCAGGCAGCTGGCTGATTAAGGAGGTATAAAAGGGCTTCTCGGGTGGCTCAGCAGAAAATCCACCTTCTCTTTAAGGGCATGGAGACCTTCTCAGACCAATGATGTGCAAGAGTCCCCTGTGCACCTCCCTTGGCTTGGGCAGGCCAGGCAGGCAACCCCAGAGGAGAGGGCAAGCCCCTGAGGACAGAGGGGTGAGGAGGAGGAGGACATCTTCTACCCACGGAGTGGGCAAGCAGAGGCACCCTGGAGGAGCTGGGGAGGTGTTTTTCCTCAGAAGTGCCAAGGAGGCAGCCTTGCTCTCCCTCCTCCTACCGCCAACTAGTCTCAATAGATATGGCTTCAAGGTTGTGGGGAGCCCAGGTTCCCTGCACATAGCCATCCATCTGCAAGGCCTCTAATAAAAATTCCCCCTTGGAGACACAGTGGCTTATCCATGGACAAAGGCACGGCTCAGTTCGCCTCCAGGGCCTTAGGAGCAGCTCTGCCATTCAGAAAGGAAGAAAGAACCTGCACCCCAAAAATCCACAGCCGACAGCGTGTGCAAGAGCAATCCTATAATGATCCATCCCTCATTTGCGTGCTCTTTTAACCTCATCTATTTCCTTCACATGGGAAATATTTGCAGCTCCTCCCTGTGTGAATATTTCAACACAACTCAGTTTTTTTAAAAACAAGCCTCTGTAGCTATGGGCAGCTCCAAGGCTCACAGCCACCCAGGGGCTGGGGAGCCTGGGGGAACAGCCTGGGACCCAACACCGTCAGCAAGAAAGGTCAGATGACCCAGACCCATATCTCCATGGATCTGAGGGAGAAAGAGGTGGAAATGTAGCTGGAAATACTCCCCAGCCCTGGTCACACAGCACATGTAGTGCCTCTGTGTAGGGGATCCCATGGAGACAGGGACCCAAACAGTTCCTGCCCTCCTCCCCCAGCCCAGGCGCTCCCTCCTCTTTCAGCCGGGGTTTTTAGGCTGATTCAGCCATGGCCCCGACAGTATTTTCCAGGCGCCTCCCAGACATATAGATAGCAGCAAATCCACTGCTGAAGGCTCCCTGTTTCACCACCCTTAGCATCATGCAAGTAGTGCTGCAGATGCCTGGGAAGAGCAAGCCCTTGAGACGGAGCTGGTGTCTTGCAAGGGCTTGCCTTGGTAGCAGGTGGAGGAGGGAGAAATCCCTAGTATAGGCTAGACTGGGTCCACTCAGGTTTGTCCCTGTGAAACATTACACAATCTGGCCAATGCTGGCCCATCAGTCCTCCAGAGAGAAGCTCAGGTCTTGATGGAGGAATCAAAACTGGGGGAGTTCTCCATTCAAAAATTACCCACAGCCAAGGAGTTTCTTTTCAGCCCTGTGAGATGAAGGCTTTCTCAATCTCATGGAGTCCAGGCATGCAGCAGAGCAAATGAGATTTCTGGTATCACCTTGTGATAGGGAAGTGTTGGTCTGAAACAGCTGAATAAAGAAGTTCAACGAAAGAAGTCCCATGAGCAAAATTCTAGCCAACAGATGTGTTTGCAGGGTACAGAAGGGGTGGATGGTGAGGTATGGTAACAGGACGAGCAGAAGGTCGAGCCTTCAAGTCTGAATAAGTCTTTCCAAGGAGCTACCTTGCACAGAGGTTAAACTGTAGGGCAGCTCCCCCAGAGAAAGAGAGGCACCAGACTTAAATGTCATGAGGAAGAAACACATTGAGGACCAGGACCCTGTCCATTTAGCTGCATCAGCTATGGAATGATGCAAATAGGACCTAGAGAGAAGCCTTCCCAACATACACTCATTGGTGTCCTGGAAGCAGGCTTGCCCCACTCCATGACAATCCCCAGGAAGCCAAGCCTGGGTGTCAGCCTTGAGGTGTGACCTGAAGCCTCCCCACGGCAACGTAGGGGATGGCACTCAGGCTGTGGTTGTTGGGCTGGTGGCTCATGTCAGTGATGCTGTCAGTGCACCTGCCCACTGCAGATGGCATTGAGGTTCCCCAGGTAGATGCAGTCAGTTGTCTGAGTGATGACGTGTCCTGTGAAAGGGCAACACACAGGTTTCTGACCAGTGGATTCCTTGGGATGTGGGTTTTTCTTCCAGCTCCTCCTGAAGGATTTCTTGGAGCTGGCATGTGGAAGGGGGCTGGAATCAGGCTCAGAGCCCCACAGCAGCGGCAAGAACAGTGAAAAGTGACTGGAAAGCTTGGCCCTTGCAGGGGAGTCTGCTGGACAAGGCAGGGGAGGAGCCAGGGGTGCGGTTGAATCTGTGGGCCTGGGCCAGGGACCCCATGCTATGAGCTGCCTCTCTGCTCTCAGTCTCTTCCATTTGCAAAAAAAATAAATGAAAGGACTGATGACACCCGGGAAATTCATTTCTCCAGCTGCACATGCAAGGAGACATAAGCTGATAGCTGGCTTTGCCCAGAGCAGCACTTAAAGACACTACAGGTCCTCAAGACCTTGCACATAACCAGCCCAAATGTCTACCTATCCTCTTTGCCTGGGACAGGTCCAGACATGCTGTAAAGGCTTCCCTGGACCTGCAGACCACTCTGTCAGCATTGGGGTGCTGGCTTGCTGGGGCAGTCGTTCCCTCTGGCTGATGGTGCTAAGCAGAGTGACTACGGTATCCTGCCAGGTTGCAGGACTATGGACACCACATCCCTACCCTTCTCTTCATGCACTTCACTTTTATCATCGCCAAGTTTGGACAACAGCCTGTAGGAACAGAACAACTCCATATGGATGTGTAAAAGTAATCACATATGGATGCTTTCGATATAAGCACTGGCCATGAAGATAAACAAGGCATTCTAATGATTCCTTCCATTCCAGGGGGACACTCTTTGGTGTGGGTTGCTGGAAGAGTTTGTAACTCACTGCAAGATGAAGCCTGGAGGAAGGACAGCATTTCAAGCTGAAAACATGAAGTGGTGAAGAGCAGCTCCAGGGAGAGGGCAGAAAACCCCTCTGGATGAAGCCCCTTCTGACCATGGTAGCACACAGGGGCTTCAGTCTCCAGCCGTGGAGAGTCCGTGTTCATAGCCAGGGTTAGGATCACTGGGTTCCCAGCTCAGCCCTGGGCGCAGACCTCACTCCTCTCACAAGCTTTTCCCACTTCTCCCCAGGACCAAAAGTCTTGGACTCGGCCACAGCAGGGCCCTTTCTCCGTGACCCCCAGGCTGAGCTGGCAGCCCTCTGGAAAGCGAACAGCTCTGCTCAGCCCTGGTGCATGCCCAGGACTTGAGCAGTAGATGAGTCCAGGAGGTGATCCCTCTGGAATTCCCACCAAGCTTCCCCCTGGATAGTATTACTGAAGTGACCCGACACCTGATCACAATCCTTCATGTGTATGCACATCCTCAAAGCCTGGTTAAGACTAGGACATGACCCAGAACGTGTCTGGAGAACAAGCTGAGACCTCTGTGTGCTCAAGAGAGTATGTCTGAAACGTGTCCCTGCTCTCAAAAGGTCTTTCAGGCTCTCTGTGCCAAAACAAAGCAGCAGCAAGAACATGGTGTTAGTTAAAGAAAAAAAACTAAAAAAAAACCAACTATGTGGCCACAGAGCTCAAGAGAACAATAATAAATCACAAAGCTCTTCTCTCCCCAAGGTCAGCAATTGCCCTACAAACAAGTAGCCATGCCCACAATTTATCCATTTCAAGCACACTGGCTTTTTTAAATGCTGTGTATCCCCAGACACTTAATTTTTAAAAAATGCTGTCAGCTGTGAAGACCCTTGGCAGCCTCACCTGCCTGCACAACACGAGAGAGCCATTGGAGAGACAGATGTGAGGAGATGGCCTCTGGAAGGTCTTTTGGACGTGCTTCTCAGTCAGGCTTGGGAAGGGAGGGGATGAGCTCAGAGTAAGAGAAGGCTGAGCCAGGGAAACTGAACACCCACCCCCACTGAACATCTTTCAAGAACACCCCTAGATGATTAATCCAGGGGGTATCTGAGACATGAATTTTCCCCTGTGGAGCCAGACCTGAGTTTAGCACATGTGCAAAAGTCAGGGGTGGTGTGGGGATGAATGCATCCAAAGCAGGGAAACCTTCAGTGGAAGCCTTTGCAGATGTGAACTCATCCTTTGTCACATCCAGCATAAACACCAAGGCCAAGTGTTTTAACTGGGCTGTCTTAACTGACAACCTTCATGCCAAAATTCAGGCTCTTATATCTAAACTGCTCTGACTTTTATATAGGTTAAGAAGAAAATGCGCTCTATCCAGGGCAAAACCAGATGCCAACTGGGCAAGTGTCCACCTGAGACAACCACCTCCTTCACAGGTAATGGGCTTCACCAGCTCTTCCACAGGTGCAGTATTTCACTTCCTAAAGAAACAGGTATTGCTTCACAACTCTGAGTGCCTATTTGCTACAGGGGCTTTTTGGGCTCAGACAGGGACATCTGCAATGTCCACGTGATGTCAGGGTGACGAAACATGTGTTTGCAAACCTACCATCTTCCCAGACACTGCTAACAGGACATAAAATAAGACATGGGTTGGGTTGTTTGCAGGTCAAGGCCTCTTTTCAGCTCAGTTGAACTCCTATTCCTAACTGACTTTGTGCTTTTTTCTGCTCAAATTGACAGGCAATAAGTGCCCGCAGGGGTTTCATCAGCTCTGTGTGAAGGCAGCAAGGCTGGTTGAGAAATTCCCATCCTGTTGACACGCAACAAGTCATCGCTGATGGGTACCCACTCACCCGTAATGCCAAATTTCTTTGGGGAGTACTTTTTGCCCAACGACACGAAAGCTATGAAATCCTTGTGCTGCTTCTTCCCTGGCTCCATCCTGCCTAGGCCTGAAGTATGGAGAAATGGAAGGTCTGTTTTTACCAGGTCTGCCCACGAACCTCAGGAAGCACCTCTGCATACCCATTATCATTCCTGTTCCTCAGACTGGACTGTTTGGGGCAGGAGGTTTCTAACCCCACGAGAAAGACCCTCCTACCTTCTTGCCCATGGCAGGGCAAGGTGCACTGAGATGTAAAGTGGTCCTAAAAATACCTCTGTATCCAGAAGCAAAACAAGCCCAACCTGGGGCAGGAACAGTCCCAGATACAAGAGCCCGAGCAGCAGTCAGGGCAGGGGAAAGGGGCTGGAAAAAGTAAGCAGGAAAAAGGGGGAGGAAAAGTAGGAAAAGGGGATTCAGGAAAGGGGACTAGAGATAAGGATAGGGACAGGGCTCCCTGCATCTCTCTCAGAAACTGAGAGTTATATCCACAACAGACTCAGATGGGGCAGAGGAGGAAGCAACTACCCCTTCAGCAGTTTCCCTGCGCTACTGCAATGCTTTACTGTAGGCAAGGGCAGCGTGCTGGGGCCAGTGGGTGCCAGGGGCCAGCAGCTGTCCCCTGACTCCACCTCTGACTGTCCCAGCTGAGGAGTACTGCCTTTCCTCCCACTCAGCTTGCAAACCTCCACCATCACACGCCACCAGCCTCCCATGGAGAACCCTGGGCTCATGGCATAGCTGGGCGGCTGCTAGGACCCCCCTTCCTTTGCTTCAATCAAAAGCCAGTCATCCTCTCACTTTGCTTCTGGGTATTGAGCTGGGAGGCTTCCTCATATATTTATGCAAACACACAAACAACCACAAATGTGCTTTAAAAGAAAAAGCTGCAAACCTGCATAACACGGCACAAACCCAGGAGCTAGATAACAAAATAAACCCTTGCATGACAAAGTACACATTTTGCCCATAAAATTGCAAGACATAAAGATGCTAGCTAAGGAATATTTATAAAACAGGCATGCTTGCTCCTAGTGACAAGAGCTTAGATACTCTCCAGCTCTCAAAAACTCTGGGACTAGCCAAAAAATCTGTGACTGGAGGACAGCCAGTCCATACCCAGGCCGAATGATGACAGCCTGTAATCATTTTTGTCTCACAGCAGACGACTGGCTACAAGCACATATGAGGCTCAGCCTTCTCCTTGTGGAGCACTTCCATTTGATTTCCTGAAGTGCAGGGACAAGTACCATAAAAATCACTGAATATGGGAATAATTCGCTTTGGAAGGGACTTCTGGAGGTCGGAAGTCTTGGATCTAGATGTAAATAATTGCAAACACCTCGATTTTCAGTACTTCTTGTCTCCTTTAACAGACCTCCGCCTGGCCGAAGCCCTGCTTAACATCTTGCCACTGACCTGCTTTTCTGCTAATTAAATGCAGAGTGACAAAAATCCCCACCCGCCACCTGGGCACCTTGCACCATGCAGACTGGCTTAGGATACCAGTTTTTGCCCCCCCTTAATCCACCAGAAAAACTCTCTTTGCCCCTGAGGTGCAGGATCAGCCAAAGGCTGGCTCCTGCCTCCTGGAGAAAGCCACTCAGACACTCGCAGCTCTGTGCCCGTGATTTCTCTCCCACTGCTTTCTCTCCCTCTTGCAAACACTCTCCATCTCCAGAAGAAGAAATCTTGGCTGGTGAGGCTCTAATGGGGGCAACAGACCAGATGACAGAGAGACCCAGCTCAGAACATGTACCTGCCCTGCCCTCTAGATGCAGATATGGGAATCCAACACAGACACGAGCTGAGGAGGGGCTGGTTTTCCCCTCCTTTAACTTCCCTTCCTGTTGTATCTTACACCCTCCATGTGCACAAGAAGCATCTGTCAGGTAAAAATTGCTCAGACACCTAGCCTTGGTGATGAGGGACAACCGGCTTCGCCAAGGCCACAGGAAGGTGAAAAGGAGGCGGTTTGCACACAAGATAGGGCTGTTTGCCTTCCTGTGAACAGGCTACCAAGCAGGCTGTGTTCATTTTGGGTGAAATTAGCCATGAAATGAAGCCCAGATCCACCAGCCCTGCTTCAAACAGCTGCCAGCAGATACTAAGAGGATCCTGCCGGAGGAGGAGAGTGCTCAAAACCTCCTTGTAAACGCACAAGGCATATTGAGAAGGAAAAGCGATGACGAAGTGAAACAGCAGCCTCGACAGTGCATTAAAAACTGGAGCTGGGTGAAGAAAATCCCCACCCGCTCGCCTCTCCCTCCTGAACAAACAGCTCAGATTGCTGGGTTTTATGGCACCAGGGCTCAGCCCAGGCTGCCCAGAGCCACCCCAGCTGGGTGCTCGCTTCCAGGCCCCCTGGCCTTCCCTCTAAAAACACCACAGGCTTTCCTCACCAGCTCTGCTCACCCAGCACTGGCAATTCCGGCACTGAGCAGGGCCAAAGCTGGAGAGAGAAGGGGCAGGCACTGGTACAGGGGCTAATGTTTCCCAAGGAGGGGATGTCCCTGCACCTTCTTCACCTGTGTCTATTTTGGGACTGACATGCACATGCTTTTATGCCCAGCCCCGTAAATTAGGCAGTGAATTCCAAGGCTATTACTTCGAAATAGGAGGACTGGAAAACACACATGCATGCACAAATAAGAAATGCCTGTTCCAACCACCTCCAAAAGCCCTTCTGGGTCCTTCGTGGCCCTAAATCACCACATTGCATCACCAAAAACTAATCTGGCAATAGATTTGGGAGCCCAAACCCCATTCAGAGATGTTCCCTTCTGCACAGCCTGTTCTAGACTGAAGGCTAAGGCTTTAAAACATCCCTTTACAAGTCTTTCTCATGTGACTGATTTCCTCCTCCATCTCATTAGCAGCTGCCAGCAGATGCTGTTTCCCCAGCAGAAGCCACACTTCACTTGTTACAGTCATCTCAAAACCACCCTGTCATTTCTTCTCTCCTCACAGCCACGGCGAATCCCAGAGAACATTTATCAAGAAGCAGACACAGCAGCTTTTCGTGGTTAAGCTCAGGTCATTAATCTCTATCGAGAGTTTTCATAATCTTCCTCAGCTTCATGTTTGTTTAACTCTTGGATAGTGGCTCTGTGGAGCTCTGGGTAATCACAGATTAACTGCTCTTTAATATTAATGGCTTTTCATTAATGCACCAGGCTCTCTGCCCTCCAGAGCCCATGCAATAGCTATTAGCACTGTGCCTGCAGCTCCCTGTGAGGAAAAGGATTTTGTCTTTTGGGCTAAAATTCTACAATATGAGCCCAGATCTTGTGCGTGCTATGGTTGCTTTGTAGCAGAAGTATTTTAGAGCAAAGGCAATTCCCTCATCCTCTAGCCCAATGCAAGGAGCTTCCTCCTGCAGATGGCTCAGAGGAGCTGTTCTTGGGTCACCCCAAAACTGCAGCATAATCAGCAGCATGTAGGGGCGCTGCTCTGATGCCCTCATCCTTCTAGAAGTGATCTTTACTTATGTAGCCCCCCACGCTGCCCCCACAAAGCAGGGCAGGGCAGGACATGTGGCCACAAAAACCTCCCAGATCACAGGAAACCCGCCCAGAAATGACGTGAGGGCTGCAACCCAGCCTTATCAGGGTAGTGTGATCACAGTTTGAACACAGAAGCCTCAGCCCCTCCACCCTGGCAGCACCTCAAGCAGCCAGAAGTGCAAACCTTGCTGCACCACTACTGTAGGACCATGTGGGGTGAATGGAGCTGACATTGTGCATCCTCATCTGTGTGGCCCACGGGGATGCTCACTGATGAGTCCCATCCCTGGGTCGCATCTCAGAGAGCACAAATTATCATAGGCTGGGAATGAGCTAAGAGTGAAGCCATGTGGACAACCAGCAGCTGATTTTGCTGTCTCATTTAGCTTCTAGTCAGGACACAAAGCATGCTTATTGCAGAGGCACTAAAGAGCTCATCCTATGTCTCCAGCACCATCCTCATCAACCTGTACTTTTCCCTCTCCTCTCAAGCCTCTTGGGTCCTTCAATACCTTGGTATTGTTCAAAAGCCTTCACAGGATACATAAAGCCCATCCAAGAACAGGCCTCTTGCCAAATTATTCACAACCAGAGAAATTTCCCACCCATGCCACCATCATATTAACCCTCTGCTTTATAAATATCAATGGACTCAGTGTTTTTGCATGAGCCTAAAGCTCTGTGTATTTCCCCCACACACACCCCAGCCCACAAGCATTTGGGATGAGCTGCCTCCTGCACCCATGCCATCCCCTCTAGAATCCTCTGCCCCATGTCCAGCCTTGCCCTGGGATGTCAAGCTGTCGCACCCCAGGCATTACACAGGGCATGAGGTGCAACAGCAGCCGGATCATCTCTTGGCCCGAAGGAGTCCCAGTCCCCTTTGCTGACACTGAGCTGGGACAAACACATCTAGTTGTAGCTGAACAGAAAGCCTCACTCCTCCACAAGCCCACCATACTGTTCCCTTGGTGGAGAAGGAGACCCCCCGCTATCTGGAGGCCAGGGTCAGCTTGAGGTGGGACTTGAGTCCCAGGGCTTTGTCAACCACATCTGGGGGCTGCAGGACGTGCCACTGAGCGAGGGGCCGGCGTGGGTTGGACAGCATGTCGGACCAGTGCCGCAGCTGGTTGCCTGTGGCTCGACAGCCCAGGAAGAGTTTGCCGATGGGCTCATTCTTGGTCACTTTGTCATGATCCCAAACGGAGATGACCACATCCACATTCTGTGGGGGACACAAGAAAGAGGGTCAGTGGGAGGCAGCTTGCTGCAGTGGGGACCTGCTCAGCCCTGGGCCCTGCAGGGAAACCCACCTGGATCTGATTGAAAGGCACCTCAAAAACAAACACCTCATTGAAGTAAGGGCTTAAGGTGTTTTTCTTCACGCTTGTCTTCTTCTTCTTCCATTTCTTCCTGTTCAGGATGAGATGTACCTTGACAAAAGGATCTGAGGAGAGAGAGGACACAGCTGGCACAAGTGACAATTTTTGACTGAGGAGCTCAGCCATGAAACAGCTTCCCTGAGCCATTCCCAAGCAAAGCATGGCATCCCACTTGTCACTCCTCATGGTGAGCCATCCCAGAGCTCACCTCCTCCTGCCATGAGCTCCCTGTACAATCCAGCCACAACATCTCCTCCTGGAAGATACCTCCAGCTCTGCACAAAGCTGGAGTATCTGTGCTGGGAAAGGCTGGAAGTAAGGCAAGGTCTGGCTGTGGTGGTCTGAGCAGGAAGTAGGTCTTAACACCAAGAATTTTCAAGGCTTTGCAGCTCTTGGTACCATCCTTAAGGCTTAGGCAGGAGTAGGAAGAACTGAGCACGGGCAGCCCCTGCTGACCTGAGAGCCCATGAGAGTCCATCCGCTTCAGTTTCTTGGCTTCCAGGATGAGCACCGTCAGCTTGCCAGTGCTGGGGACGTAGCGCAGTGAGAAGCAGATCTCGCCCAGCTGCTCTTGCTGATGGAAGAGATGCCAGCACTTAGTACCAGGCGGAAGAGCCAGCTCACCTGGGGTTATAGCACCAGCCCACAGGTTTCCTGAGGCTCCCCCACTCTCATGTTGCCCCTGAGGGCCTGCTTCTTGGGGTGGTGGCAAGAAAAACAACAATGCATCCCTCCCAGCAGTTTCCCGCCCAACAGGACCAACCTCCACTTTACTGGCCACTGCCAGCTCACTCCACTGTTCGATGACATGCTGCAGATTGACACTGGCCAGGGGTAGCCGGACCTCACCAATGATGTCATGCTTGGCAAAGCGGTTGAAGTCGTAAATCTGCATCACCAGCGTGGATTCAGGCACCTCTGCTTGGGGTACCTACAGGAGAGGACCCAAAAGCCAGGATTCATTCCTTGGTGGAGGCCCTGCCCCATGGGATGTGGCAGCAGATGTAATAACAGGTATTACATCTCTGACACTTGCCCATCCTGCTTGCACAAGCATCTTCCTGTCTGGAGAGGTTTTTACTCAGGGAGCAGTGCCTATGCAACACTCCTGATGGGACCAAAAGTCCTCATTGACTATAGTTTCCTACCTGGAAAGTAAAGCTCTCGTTGAAGACAGGGTTCAGGGTCTTGCGGTAAACCTTGGTCTCATATCTCTTCTTCACATCAGATGTTAGGTAGACGATCACATATGGATCGGATGTGCCTCCACTGTCCATGGCCTTCAGATCAACTGCCTGCTTCACACCAACTTTCAGCTTGAAAGGAATGATGCACAAGGTCACCAGGTGGAGGAGGACAGGGTCAGAAAACTGGGAGCTCAGTGGGAAGTAAGTGATTGCAACAGTGAAGACACCTTCCCACCACACAGGCATAAGAGTTGGCAGGCTGCAGGCAGGTGGAAGAGGGTATGGTCCACCTCAGTGGGCAGCAAAGAGGGACCATGCAAGAGCAAAGCTGTTTCCCTGCTGTGCCATGGCCATGAGGATCCCCACCTCTTGTGTGCGGAAGTTGTACTCCAGGGAGTACTGCAGCTTTCCTCGACGCATCTGCTCCACTCCCCGCTCCAGGTCGTCCATCTCAGGCTGGACCTGTGGCAAAGAGCAACACCACCCTCAGGATGCGCTCAGCCATGTCCCTGCCATGTCGTGCTCCCACCATTGCTGGGATTGGACAGTGCAGCAGGAAACCTCTCGGGGGGGAGGGAGGTGGGACTGAGGGGAAAGCAGGACGCACAAGACTCGCTGTGGTTGAGTTGCTGACGCCACACAAGTTGATTCTCTCCTTTTTCTTGGGCTTCTTCTTGCCACAGCAGCACCTGATGATGCAGATGAGGAAGAGGAGGAGGAGAATGGCCACTGCCACAGCCACGGCGATGAGTGCCCATTTGGGTACTGGTGCGATGTTTGAGGAACAGAGTTGGACAGAACAGTTAAAACATAGGGAGTGCATTTAAACCCCTTCCTGGTGCTTCAGCATTAAGGAGGTGTACTTTCAAAATTGCCCCTGTAATCCTGGGCAGTCCCTGGCAGGGAGGCTGCAGCTGGAGACCATTTCCCAAACGGGCAGCAAGGATGCCCTGCTTCTGGAGCGGCATGGTACCATTCTGCAGCATTCCCTCCCTGACGGACCCCACTAGAAAAAGGGACTGGGAGAAAGGGAGAAGTGGATACACAGCCTCAGAGTCCAAGAGCCCCACCAGATAGCGCTGCCTGAGAGAGCAGGGCAAGAACTGCTGTACTCACATGGGATTTGGCTAAGCCAGCTGTCCAGGAAGCCCGGCCAAGCCGTGGTGGTGATGCTGGCATGCGGGGATGCTGTAGTCCTGCCTTTCCTGGCTGCCACTGCCATGGCTGGGGTGATCTGGGGACACAGGCAAAATGAACAGGGTGGGGATTTCCTTTCCAGTAGCACCTGTGCTGCCCTTGGCCCAGGGCTCTAATGAGAGCAAACACAACTAAAGCAGAGAGCCCAGGGTAAGCGGTTAGGGCTTGGCCGCATTGGCAATGAGGTGTGAAACGGAGCGGGAGGGAGCCGCGGGCAGGGAGGGCTCTGTGCCAGCCGGCCCCTCGCATACAGCCTTCTCCTTCCTATCCTTGCAAGCCTGCTTTCTGAAAGGGGAGAAATCAGGCGGATGGATTAGAGAATTTTCGGGGTGGGGTTTGAGAGGAGGAATCACCTGTCTGTAGGGGACAAAAACCAAGAGCTGTTTTGTGCTGGCTCCGTCCTGGCCAGGCAGCATGAGCTGAAGGGTTCGCTCAGCTCCAGGAAAGGCCCATCATTAGCTAACACCTTTTTTTGGCTATTTTCCTCTCTCACACAGGGCTGAGGAGTGGGACAGTTGGCTCCTGCCCTTGCAGCAGGGCTGGTGCCCTCGCTGCTGGTGACAGTGGTGCCACCAGGCTGGGGTCACACCAGCTTGAAAGCTGTCTGTGATCCTGACCAGTGCACATGGAAACGCTGACACAGGTTAAGGAAAGGCATCAGATTTAAAGCAGGGTGGTTTTATAGCCCTGGTCTCCCCATGGCAAGGCTCTTATTCCAGCACGAGCACTTCCTCATGGCCAAATTCCTTTTGCGTCAGCAGGAGAGGTGTGCCGGGAGCCGGCTGCGTGGTGAGAAGGTCTGCAGCCATCGCAGTGAGGATGGCACCAAGCTGTATGTGGGGTATGTGCCTGTTTGCCTTGGCTGCCCCAGCCTCCTGCCCTGTGTCTGAGTGGGTCCCTGCTCAAGGAGTCAACGCCACCTCACTCTGCCTGCACTCTGCCCACATTCTGCCCATCCCAAGGTGCTCCTTGCATGGGGATTGTCCTGGGGAGAAGTCACGTCTGCACTTCCCTCTGCTGAGCCAACAAAGCCAGCAAGAGCCTTTTATTTTTCCAGCAGTGAGATTTGCTGCATGTGGGCATAGGGGCTGGAGAGATGTGAGAATTGCTGTCATCCCTACAGCATCGTTGCTGGGACAATGAGGTGCAGGGTAAGTGACTTTGTCCAGGGCCACCTGGGATGTCTGTGCCATTGGACAACCAAAGCACCGCTCAGCTGTTTAAGAGATGCTGGGCTGCAGTTTCGGACTGTGGTGAAGAATGGACACAACAGCACACTTTAGCAGGCACCCACCCCACACAGAATTAGGTGTCTCAGTACTTTTTGCCTGCCATTGGCTGTGTCACATTAGTCTAACATTGGTCCTGGTTTAAAAAATCCTCATCCCAGCCCTGCGGAATGATCTGAGGCACCATTTTGGGAATGATGGGGACAGCAAGCTGCAGTCTGGGAGAGGCAGCGCATTCTCAGTGGGCAGTCTGCAAGGAGCATCAAGCATCCATGTTCCTAGAAAAGGGGCTGGAAGAACCCTGATTCTCACTCCCGCCCTGTGCTGACTGGGTTCCCAACCCCAGACTTACCGACAAGTATCCTTGGCAGCTTTGGTCTCCCTTCCCTGATGTGCTGGCTCCAGATCAAGCCACCATGCGTGGCAGGAACATGCTGTGGGGCGAGATGGGACCCCACCAGGTGTGGAGCGGAGGGTGCTGAAGGGATGGTGACTGCACTGCACAGCCGAAACCGGAAAGTCTGCTTCACCAGCTCAGGAACCGGGTGGCCTCAGCACTCCGTCAGCCCCACCTCGCCGCTGACCCAAGCAGGCAAAAAGCCAGTGGGGAACTCCCTGCTGGACCAGGAAACAAAACCTGCCCTCCTGGCTGAGAGAAGTTGACGGGCATCCTTGCCCAGCTCTGTGCTGTGGAAAATTCACTTCATCAAGTTAGCCCCGCTGGGTTGGACTGTGTTGGCTTCAGGCTCTTAGCCCAAGGGAATGGACACCTGTAAGGGGATGCATGACTGCATCCATCCCTGGTGAGCTCTGTACGTGGGGAGCCCAGCTCATTGGCCCACAGGGCATGCACCATGTGAGGGCCTGGGAAAAGTGTGTGGCAGTGAGGATGAACAGGAATGCTCTGCTCCCACACTGCAGGGAGGACAGATAGGGCAAGGGGATACTGCTTGCGTGGCTTCATCCCTCAAGTGCCAATAGGAGCAGCACCAGGCACACAGCCAGCAGCAATTTCATGGGCATCCCTGTTGCAGTAAATTTATGCTTTGTAAAGTTCTTCCCCTACTGCCAATTCAGCAAAGTCTGCCCAAAACCTGCCTTATCACCACATAAATTTGGGGTGGTGTCAGCAGCAAGAAGCAATACTGCCAGTGCCTGATGTCTGGCATAGTCGTGGGAGGAGATGCCCCAGAAACCAGATCAGTCCCAGCTCTGCCCCACAACCCTGGCTCACCTGTCCTGCCAGATTTTCACATGACCACCAAGGCATTGCGAAATGAGGTGCCTAGTCCTGGGACAGGGGCTGGAGCTACCCCTCAGTGACCCAAAACACAACCCTGCTAACAAGTGCCCTGCACTCCTGCTGCTCAGAGAAGCATCATCTCCAGGAGCAGGAGATGCTGCGGGAATGATGCTGCAGCAAACCTCTGTGGGGACTTTCTGCTCTAAAGTGGCAGTCTCAGAGGATGCACAGGAGAAATGCACTATGGGGATGGGGGGAAAGGGAATATGCCCAATAAAATAGTCAGGGAAAGGGGGTCTGCAGATGCATGCTAAAAGCTAAGTATATCAGTAGGCTTTTCAACAGGTTGTTTGCTAGAGACAACTAAAAGAGGAGAGATTTAGATCTTAGGAAGAAATTCTTTACTCAGAGGGTAATGAGACACTGGAAGAGGTTGCCCAGAGAAGTTGTGGCCCCATCCTCAGAAAAGTTCAAGGCTAGGTTGGATGCAGCCCTAAGCAACCTGATCTAGTATGTGGCATCAATGCCCATGGCTTGGTGGTTGGAACTTTAAGGTCCCTTCCAACACAAACCATTCTATGATTTTATGATCTCAATGAAGCCAAGCTGCACAGGACCCTGGTGGCTTCCCACCTTTCGGGAGGAGATTTGGTGATGCTGGTGATAACCTAGTGCCATACAGGGGGACAGGTGCTTGGCCTGGTTGGTTTGGGTGGGTGGACAGGTGGGTTTGGTTTCCTTTGGCAGGAGCCAGGCTGGGCAGGCTGCTGCACTGGGCCTTTTTCCAGCAGTGGGGCAGGGACATGGCCTGGCTGGGCAAGGGAAAAGCTGCAGGATGGCAGCAGGTCCTCTGTGTCAACTTCTTTCCTCCCCTTCTTTTCCCCCCGCCTCCCTACCTCCTTCTCTGCCCCCATCCTCACCAATTGCACTCTTGGGGAGAAAGGGCTGGGTTCCACACAGCTACGCAGAAAAGCAAGAGCCTAGCCCAAAAATCACCCCTGCTCAGAGCAGCGTGTGTGAGATGGCTTTCTGAAAAGAAGGGGGAAAGCGACCCAAAAACATTACAGGAAAATTGTAAATGTGGTGAGCCCCTACTGCACCCTGCCACGCTGTGCACAAGTCTTTGCTCCCTGCATCCCTGCAACTGCTGTGAGCCATTCTGGCGCAGGTACCCCTATATTTTTGGTCAAAACTACAACCATTATGTATTCAGGGTCTGGTAAATGAGAGGTCTAGAGGCACGATGTAAATACTCCGGCTCCAGAAATAGACACCGCAGCAGCGCTTGTGGGCAGTGAGCGGCCACTCCGACAGAGCTTCGGAGGCTGGACCAGGGTTCAGCCTCCTCCCCAGGCTGGCCGTGGCTGTGTCCGTGACCACGCCCGGGTGACCATGCATGGTCCGCCTGTGCAACGCCGGCTGGGAAATGCAGTCTGCCCTGGGCACGACTCCAGCCACCTGGCTGCCTACAAATCCCAGCAAGCCGGCTGGGATGGAGCTGCACCCCATCCTGGCTCCTGCCTGCTTCCTGCCAGGGCGGGCAGGGGGAAATATAAACAGCGGCGTCGCGGGGCAGAGCTGGGATGCTCCGCTGGACGGGCTGGCAGGGGAGCAGAGGCGGCGCTCGCGGTGAGTTTGGGCTTTTCTCTCTGGCAAAATCCTGTCTGTGTGCAGGGAGGGTGGGTAACATCTTCTCCCTGGTACGCAGCTGCGGGGGTGAGCTGCGGGGACCGGCAGCACCCGCCCGGAATGCTTCCCTGAGTGTGCAGATGTGCGTGTGCAGATGTGCGTGTCTGTACACGAACAGCAGTGCGGGCATTAGGGGCACGGGGGTGGAAAGGAGGAGTCAGGGGCTTGATTTGCAGCGCTTGGAAAAACAGAAACAAGAAGGTGGATTCTCCCACCAGGAAGGGCTGCTCAGCTCCTCTGCCACTTTGCATTTAAGTTTGACTTTCAGAAAAGTACTTGGCTGAGATTCTGTCAGAGGAAACCTTCTCCCTGCTCATCTGGGGTGGTGATTGCCACCCTCTGCCCTGCTCTCTGGGAAGAGACTCCTTCCTAGCGTGGGGTATGGATGGAGGAAGCAGAGGGATGCTCAGCTCTCATGGCTTTCCAGGCACCCCTGGCTGAGGGAGCAGCCCTGCCCAGGATTTGCCGCCCCGGGGGGCAGTCAGGGAGTGCACATGCAAGCCCTGACTTCCCCATGGTAAGACTCTGGCTCTCAGGGCTGGCATCAGCCAAGTGTATTGCCTACCAGCCCAGGCAACACTTTGCAGTCTGTGAATAATAAAAATTAAAGAAAATGGGCAAAAGAAAGATCTCCCTGGAGGCCCTGACTTGCCCTTTGCACTGCATGCTGGCTTTGGTCTGTGCTTGCACAGCCCCCCAACCCAGTAATCAGGTAGGGCATGAACTGGTGAATGAGGTTTTAACCCCATTGCCATTCCCAGCAATCTGTGTAGAGCAGTCATTTTTCCTCTGCTCTCCGGAGAAAGCCTGCAGTGTACTTGTAGGAGCTACTGCATGGAAATAACCCCCGTGGGATTCCCCTTGGTAGGAATGAGAACAGTGCCCATCCCACAGGCTGAATCCTCGTGCCAGAAGTGGAGTGTACAGCATGGTGGTTACAGAAACCACAGGACTTGGGTGTACAAAAACACATGGGACTTAAGATTCAGCTGCCCTCACAGGCAGACCCATGTAACCTCACCTAAGACTTTCATCTGCCAGACCTGGGTTAGCACTGAGACCTTCAGTGTAGGGCCTAGCTGGCTCACAGGGCTGTGGAGGGGCAGGTCAGCCCCATCAGGGAAGTCCCAGCCTGCACTCAAGCCCTCACCACTCATTTCTACTTACTCTGACCTTTTACAGCTGCAAATGAGCTTCTCAGTGAACTCATTCATTTGTAGAGGCAAATTCAACATTTAAGCAAAGTAGCAAAAAAGGCAATAAGGATGTCAGTTTGAAACCAACCCAATAGGATCTACCTGTTTTGTCCTTTAAAGACAGCATTATTTTACTGGGAACAGAGCTCTGTAACAGCTTTCAGCAGTTCCACACAGAGGAAAATACACTTTGAGAAAAATAAAAATAAAGCAGTGATCTGTGTTGGAAAAACCACTTTTCCATCATATTTAATTGCAACTATTAGAACACTTTTTCTCAGAGCAGGGCTGCTGTCAACAGAAGTAGGTTCATTTGGGCCACTCCACTGGGTAGGCAGGATGTCCCTTGTCTCCTTTCCACTCTTCCCCTTCTCTAGATTGGCTATGTTATAATCTTGTCAGTTTAATTTTATATTTTTTCTTTGAAGCTGAAAATTGAAGATGGCAGAGCCTGAAAGCACAGTCACAAACCCCAATGTAAAACAGGTAAGAGGTTGTTCATTACAAAACCCACATCCTGTATTTCTAAATCAAGTTTTGAAATGCTGCCACAGGAGAGAACACACCAAGCCAGAGCTGTGGTGCCCTAAATTTCTTGTGCCGAGGTTTCAGAGAAGTGACCTGTCTCAGTGAGGTCCATGTGATTTCCACATGGGAAGAAGTTGCAGAGCTGAATGTCCAGTTGCATGGAAAGGGCAGGTACAGTTTCTCACACTTAAATTTTGGAGCAGCCAGGGAGACAGCAGCAGCTTCTGTACATACACAGAGACTTTATTAGACTATCCAGAACTGACACAAAGGGTAAAACCACCAGTATGTGCAGAGAAACCCAGCAGTGCCCAGCTCAGCACAAACAGATAATCATGGCTGTATTGTGCCCACAAACCACAAAATTATGAAGCACGCCCCTCTGTGTGAGCTGTCCTTGGAGGATGTGGCACTTACCAGGCAGGTTAGGGTTTCACAACTGCCAGTCCCATCCTTGGAAGCCTGAAGGTGAAGACTGGGCTTTGTACCTCTGGCATCAGGAAGTGTGACACATGGGTGATACCTCCAGCACCCAACCCCACCACTGTGGTTGGTGAAGCCCTGTTCCCCCTGTTCATCCCACCCCCATGAATTTCTTCTCTGACTCTTCTTTCCTCCCCATCCTGCAGAAAGACCCCAGCAAGGCACTGGTCATTGCTGTGACCACCAGAGCCATCTTCAACCTAGAGGAGGAGCACAAACTCTACCTGGAGAAGGGCAAGGAAGAGTACACAAGGCACCAGCAGGCCAACCAGGACAAGCCCCTGCCGCCAGGCACAGCTTTTGCCTTCATCCAGGTGAGGCCCACACCTGGCTTAGGGCACATACAGACACCTGCAGGATGGGCTGAAAGCTCAGTTTTCCCAGCTTTAAGTCTCAGCTCCCATCACAGGGTGAAGTTATGCCTGTCCTGGTCTCTTGGCCTCATTGCAGGGCATCAAGACCTGTGCTTCTCACCAGTCCATCCTTCCCTGGTGAGGTATCCTGCTCCCTGCCCTCCTGACAATGGCTTGTGCAGAATGGTTGCTCTTGTCTGGCTCTCCGTAACATGCCAGCCTTGCCATAGCTGACAGATGCAGCACAAACCACTAAACTCAACTGCAGAAGAGCCCCTGCAAAACCACTGCAGTCATGCCTCTCCAAAAGAGTCCCATCTTGTCCTCACAGGCAGTGCAGTACGTGAACGAGAAGATCCTGGAGAGCAACCCATCAGAGAAGGACCTCTTCGACATCGTGGTGCTCTCCAACAACAGCCCAGAGAGCGGAGTGCGCATCATCAACAGCGCCAAGCACTACGGTAAGGGGCGCCCATCCCTGGGAATGCCTGCTTCTTCCCCTGGGAGGCTGCAAAGCAGATAAGGCACCACCTTGGGTGGTCAGTGGCAAACGGAGAGCCAGGGGAATCAAGGGGAAGGGGTTCTCTTGGAAACAAGCTGAATTCCTGCCAGCCCCGCGCAGCTTGCCCAGGGTGCCAGAGCACACCCAGGGTACAGGCTCCTTGGCAGAGCCTAAACTCCCTTCAGCCATATCCTTCCCATCAGGAGGTCTAGCAGCATTTTGCACAGCCTGGGCATCCTCAGACAGCTACTGAAAAAAAGCAGTTGTTTAAAAAAGACCCATAAATCCCAGAGAGGTGTCATGAGGAATGCTTATTTAAGGGAGGGATGGAGGAAATATTTAACTGCACTCCACAGTTTTGTAGGAGCAACAGGGCAAGAAGATGCAGCAAGAACATGGGCAGGTTCCCCACACAGCACTGGGAAATTCATTGCCCTGAGCTCTTGCAGCAAAGCATGCCAAACACAGGGAGGGAGTGGGGGGCTGTGAGGAGGATGTTCCTCCATAACAAACTTTGCTCACCCCTGACTCGAAGGCCTGGAGATCTCCAAGTTCTGCTTTGTCAGCGATGAGGACTCCACACAGTACCTGAAGTCCCACGGGGTCAAGCTCTTCCTCTCAGCTGACAGGACAGATGTCTGCAGTGCCCTCCGCAGAGGTGCGTTCTCCTCTCCATCCCACAACCCCAAACCTACCACACTTTTCCCAAGCAGCTCAGTACCAAGAGGCAACACCAGAGCCCGAGCTTTCATGGTGGCAAGGGGTGAATGGTGCATGGATTATCAGTACAGTCCTGAACAGTTCAGTCTTCTCTTCTGTCCTTACCAGTAGCCTGCAAACACACCAGCATTTCTCAGATGCCTTCACAAGTCACTGAATGCTTTATGCATCATTCTGGCCAGAGCTCTGCCATGGGCTGGTCATTCCTTGCCTGACATTTAAGCTTTTCTAACCAAAGATGCAATTCCATGGCTGCTCCCTGGATCAGTGAGAGTGCATCAGTGATTCCCAGAGCTTTGTGAGGATGCCATAGAAATTTGCTGTCTTGGTACATGCAGAGTTACTGTGTGCTCAGAGACATAGATGTAAGCACATGTTTGACCTATATTGGAGGGAGTACAGTCTCCCCAATGACTCTAACGGGGTTAATTGCCTTCCTGTTAATTCACTTGAGTATGAGTACATCAGCTGGCCACAGCTCTTCAAGGTCAGGAGCAAGCCATCTGCAGCCTCGACCTACCTTCTTTACACAGCACATTCCTGGAGCCTCCTTGAGAGCACCATTGCTCTGACAAGTCTCCACATCTGGGAGCCTGGGTCCTCAGATGAGGGCAGGCAGGGTGCAGCTTGTAGGAAGAGACCTCTAATTAAGCCAATTACCCTAATCAATGGAGATGCCAGTCCGTATTATTCACAGCACAGAGTGCTAAGTCTGGGCATCAAAGCCAGACTTGGCAGGGTGAGCGAGCACCAGGAGGAGGGTGCTCATGCCTTGACAGCTACACACTGTCTCTTAGCTGACCTTGGTCTCTGATCAGCAGCGCTTCCCTGTCCATCCCCATCGAGGCATAACACAGCCCTGGAAAGACTGGGCTACTCCCACAGAAGGCTCCATGGCTTGGAGGCCCTGACATGGCAGCATGGGACGGGGCTGCAGCAGATGCATGGGGAGGAGCTGGCCATGCATGAGCTGCCCCCGGGAGGATTGTCCCTCCTGACCCTTGCTCTGCCCCGCAGGGGTCTCGGCAGCGCTCGTTTTCCAGCAAGAAGTGCAGGCCCCCAGCACCCCACTCCGCGTGGTGTTCGACGGGGATGCCGTGCTCTTCTCCGACGAGACGGACCAGATCTTCCAGGAGCAGGGGCTGGAAGGGGCAGTGCAGTACGAGCGGGCGATGGAGGCTGTGCCCATGGGAGAGGTGAGCATGCCACCTCCCTTCCATGGGCACCCACAGGGTCTGCCATCACTCCCACTTGGGCTTTGCCATGAGCAGCCAAAGAAGCACAAATCCTTACAAATTCCCTATCCACCACTCAGTCCCTGTGGTGGGCCTGATCTGGAGTCCCATTGGAAATGGATCTGGCCTGTTGTCTCCTATAAGTGAGCACCAGCTCCCAAATATCTAGGCTTGTGGTTATCCCCAGCATCCCTTTTGTAGGGTGTGACCTCTTGCTGTCCAAGTCCCTGGAGGACTCAGACCCAGAGGCACTGCTCACTGAGATGTACCTTCCTGGTCACTTTGGGATTAGGATGAGCACCACAAGGTTCACCTTCCCCCCAAGCACCCCAGCACACAGCACCGGTCCCAGATTGCCCAATCCTGCAGCCCACAGGCATTCCTGTGCTCTGCAGAGCCCTGAGGAACCCTGGAAGAGGAACAAGTGGCTTGTACAGACAGAGTAGATGTCTCCTTATTTCCCACCCACTACCAGCTGTCTTGCTGTGCTTCCAGGGTCCCCTGAAGGCTTTTGCCATGCACCTTGGGAAGATGCGCAAGAAGTTCAGCCAGGAAAAATCCCCCATCCGCACCTACCTGGTGACTGCCCGCAGTGGCCGGGACATGGGCATCCGAGCCATCAAGACGCTCCGGGAGTGGGGTCTGGCCATCGATGAGGCTTTCTTCATGGATGGGGCTCCCAAGGGCCCCATCCTCGCCCAGATTCAGCCTCACATTTTCTTTGACGATGGGCTTCATAACATCCAAGGAGCTCAAAATGTGGGTGTACCATCTGCCTGGGTCCCGTCCTGCTGCTGATGGGCTGCAGGCCAGCAGTCCTCCCTCCCAGCAGCACAGGGGACTAGGAGAGTTGGAGGCAAACCTTCTGGTGGAGAAAAAAAGATTTCCTAATGTGCAGCAAGAAAATCTCAGGAAAAGGGGACATGAGCATAGACTCCCACGCAAAACTTGATGGTCATTTCTGCTCCTGATATGAGGTACTTTAGGTCTTAGGATAAAGCCAAAAGATGCAACGGCTGCAGGAGGGAACGACACTTTTTCTGTGACACTGAGGACGACACCTACATTCCCTGTAGAACCTGGGCGCTTTTCTCAAAGAATTAAGTGAAGCTAATGCCACACACACGAGCTAAAAAAGTGGGAACTAAAAATGCAAGCTTTGGCTGTTCTCAGACAGTGTCCAAGATGGAGCAGCATAGGAAGGACATCAGCCTGTTGAGGCGAGTCCAGAGGAGGGCCATCAAGATGATTAGAGGGGTGAAACAGCTCTCCTATGAGGAAAGGCTGAGAGAATTGGGATTGTTCAACCTGGAGAAGAGAAGGCTTTGGGATGATCTAATTGTGGCCTTCCACCTGAAGGGGCCTACAAGAAAGATGGAGAAACTGTTTACAAGGGCATGTAGTGACCGGACGAGGGGGAATGGTTTCAAACTGAAAGAAAGGAGGTTTGGATTAGATATTAGGAAAGAATTATTTACTGTGAGGGTGGTGAGACACTGGAACAGGTTGCCCAGGGAAGTTGTGGATGTCTCATCCCTGGCAGTGTACAACACCGTGTTGTACCTTGGGTCGAGCTCTGCATCTGGCCTAGTGAAAGGTGTCCCTGCGCACGGCAGGGGGTTTGGAACAGTGTGATTTTTAAAATCCCTTCCAACTCAGGCCATTCTATGATTTATTCCCAGGATTTCGGCCTAAAGGGAGCCCTCAAGACCCTGCCTCACCAGATACACTCAGCTTGGTTTGCTGAGGATGCTGATGTGCCAGCAAATCCTTCAGGCTTGCTCCAGCCAAATTTAAAAGAAGGAGAAAGATTTCAAAACTATAAATGACCTACAAACCTTTCAGAAACGGGTGAACAGGTTGAAGAAAGAAAGTCCCAGCTATTTCCCCTTATAAAAGAGATTATAGCACAAGTCAGCTTTCCTTAGGCATGCAGGCTACTTAGAAAGTGCTCTTAGGAGACACAGACCTGTAGGACACTCAGCTCCCGGAGCTGCAGGGCAGGGACAAGGCTGCAACCCAGCGCTGAGGTCCATCCAGGAGTCCGAGCTGCCACATAGCTCCGGTGTCCCACCAGGAGAGGGCACTGGAGACGGGCTGCCTGCAGCACAAGCCGTGCAGGAGCCAGGGCTGCCAGGGCT
>JAWWEU010000158.1:16438660-16467704 GCA_035583155.1 Acropternis orthonyx
GCCAGGGCTGCCAGGGCTTCAGACCAGCCACCGCAGGGGCCAGAGCAGGACTGGGTGCTGCGTCCGAGCTTAAATTGGGTCTCCGGGGCCGTGGGTGGAGGGCGTGGCGGTGGGGGCATCTCGGAGCGACTGCTCCCTGCTGATGGGATCCGTGGGTGTGCTCAGTTCCCTGCCTGGCATCCTGGCACACCCTATCCAGCCATGCCTCTTCTCTGGCAATTTGGCCTCTGCTCCTAATTTTCCTGGGGAACAAGCAGCACCCCCCCACCCAAGGTTCTCTTGCAGGTTTCTTACCCAAGGCTGGATGTGAGTTGCCAGCAGAGGCCACTGTGCTGCCTGGGGACATGGCAGTACAGTGGCCTCAATCCCTGCCAGCTCTCCAGAAGCACCTCGTAAAAAAATACAAACTGGCTGCTCAGGTGGCAGCGGAATTATGGACTGAGGAGATAAAGACGACGCTGCCTTAGTTTTTTTAATCTCAGCATAATCAGTAATTTTTTTAAGGGCTTCGGAAATGTTGCTCTCTTTCCCAATGCTTTTTCCCCCCAGTAAATAAATAAACAAGCATCCCATTGTGCATGCTTATTCCTCATGCGTGTGTTCAGCAGTGTGGGAGGAGGGGTGGGATAGCTCAGTGCTCCTTTACAGACATTCAGTTATTTAGTAGGTGTTACACACATTCATCAAGATGGGTTAAACACACAATAAACTTTCAGTGAGATTTGCATTAGGCTCCTGAATGTCATCTTGTGTCTGTGTCCCCAGTCTCGTTCCTGCTACCTTGGGCTTGGGCACTGCACACCTCAGCCCAGCAAGGGGTGCTGCTGGTCCCACTGTGGCACCAGCACAGGTCCTGTCCCTACCATTGTGGTTACCATGTGGGTCCAGTCTTGGGGCTGCCAGGGGAGGGCAGGGATGCCCATGTACAGGGTTTTGATAGGAAGCCACCTCCAGCAAAGCCTGGCAGAGTCTTGGCACCAGAGTCTGGCCCCCTTCCCTTTTGCTCAATCTAGATGCTGAAATTAGATGTTTCGAGGTAGCAACATCAACAACATCAGCTACTCATCATCTGCTAATAATGCTAAGCAGCCGTCAGCTGAGCAAACATTAATTACAGGATGCTCAAAACATGACTGGTAAGCAGGTACAGATGTTCGTCCCACTTTCATGCAGGTTAGATACCACCAGGCTCAGTGCAGTGATCCAAGCGCCCTGCTCACCATGCACAGCCAGCTGCTTCAGTGGCAACTGGCGGTGGGGACACGGAGCCAGTGGTGGGGCTGATGGTGGTCCTGGACATCCTCCACCACTCCAACCCATCATATTTGCCAATTCCTGGACAGGGCCAGCAGGAACTTGGTCAATGCCTTGGGCAAGAGGAAATCAGCTGAATCAAGAGTGGTGGGAACAGGCCCATGTGAGCCATCGCAGTGCATGGGATGCTGAGGCAGAGGGAAAGTGCTGCATGCCTTCCTCCAGCAGTGTCAGCACAGTGGGCGATGACAGGGCAAAACGTGCCTAAAATAGGAAAAAAGGAAGGAAACTCGGGGCTTGGGGGATTGCATTATATAGGGCCAAGTGCAGTTGCGTCAGACCATGGCTCAAACGTCCAGCATCAAAACTGCCCTTACGGCCCTGCTCCAAAGATGAAGCACCAAAAACACCATTCAGCAAGGACTGGTGCACCTTCATGCCCTACTGGAAGGACAAGCTTGCTGTTTCTGTCTTGAGTGTGACTGTAATAAGTTCATTAAGGCTTGGGATGCTCCTCAGGTTTTGGCTTTCTGGATCTCCCTCCTTCGCGGGGTTGCTGATGCCCCAGGGTCTCCTGCTGCTGCAGCCCAAAGAGGGTTTAGCTGCTGGAGCTGGTCGTGACATGCTTCTCTGATATCCATCTCATGTTTTGGAGGCTAGGGCAAGGTAGGAGCACCTGTGTCACCATCAAGCACAGGCTCCTATTGAACTCTGCTGTGTTTCACACCTTTCCACTCTAGGAAAAGAAGAGCCAAGGAGTGCAAAGTGGACTCTGAGGGTCTGCACTTGATTCTGGCAATTGCTTTCCAACAACCGCTTCCAACCCCAGCCTAAACTGACTGGTGTCCAGGTTCCCCACTCTGGCACTGCTTGGGACACCCACAAGACACTCTCCTGGTCCACTCCACTCAGCTGCAAGCAGACCAGCTTGCCTGCTCTGCCAAGCCGTCCTGCTGGTGAATGCCAAACAAGTAGCCCTTGTTTCAGGGTGGGGCATGTGACCCCAGAGATCAGAGACTGCAGCTGCCTGGCCCCAAGCAGTTTGCAGGAGACCTTTGCCCAGTACTGTGCCCTTAATCCCCACTCACTGCACCAGTCAATTCCGGGTTGCAATGCTAAAAACAGAACAACCCA
This sequence comes from Acropternis orthonyx, assembly GCA_035583155.1. NCBI lineage: Eukaryota > Metazoa > Chordata > Aves > Passeriformes > Rhinocryptidae > Acropternis > Acropternis orthonyx. Next base: position 16,441,049 of record JAWWEU010000158.1, read on the forward strand.
GAACTAAGGGAAAGAAAGGATTTATGAAATGGTGGTACTGCAGAGAGGGAAGATTGGTGAGTATTTATCTGCTAATAGACATCTGCCGTGGCAGTGTCCAAGCTGTTCATCTTCATTGCCTCCTGGCTGCAGCAGGAGAGGATGCTGGGGGCTGCAGGACCTGGGCAACAGCTGCAGTGTTTGCCAGGTATGCTCCCACACCTCCCTCCACCCATAACCTACAAGCACCTTTGGCCATGAGCACAGAACAAAGCATCTTCACATTTTTTACCATAACTCTAACCCTAAGTCACCCTGGTGGCAGTGCTCCTTGGGAAACACTCAGGGGTTCTCAGCCAGAGAGGCTGAGATGCCACATCCCACACTGCAAAAAATTATTAACAGGGTGTTTTGTGTACAGAAGGTCAGAGAGAGGTTGTGCAAAGCCACAGGCTCTGTTTGCTGATGTGCTTAAACCTGGGTTCAAGATCTTTACCCCAAGCCATCACACGGTATATAATGGCTGTGGTGGCAAGTGAAGATGGAGCTTAGGAGAAAGGTTACAATTAATTAGAATTCAGAGCCTATGCGGGCATATTGACACAACAGAAACTGCCCCAGGATGTCCAGATTGATTCACCAAATCACCAGTGGGAGCTGGCTGCTCCCATTCAAAGAAAACACATTGCAACTTTAAGCCTATCCTTGGGTTGCAATGGGGTGTTGACCCTCGTCTTTCTGAGCCCACACTTCTCCCAGGATCAGAAGTCTCAATGGCTTCAATGTTTTGTCACATTGAGGAGACATGATTGCACAAATGATGGTCCTTCTTGGGGCAGCTTCTGCTGGATATTAAAGAAAATAAATGACATCTAGTGCTGGCTGAGAAAATGAGATGGATGGTGTGCTTGGATGTGGCTGGAGGCACTTCTCTTCACTGTGCATGGAAACCCCACCAGCATATACTCCCCCACCCCAAGCTGGGCTCACATTGGGACCACAGCAGGGATTGCTCAAGGTGGTGACAAGGTGAGTTGGGTCCCTGTGCTCCCCATCACATCCTGGCGTGGGTGGGGATGAATCAATAGCATCATTGCCACTCACCACCCCATCCCGTCAGCCGCTGGTCACACTGCCTGCTGCCAGCATCTGCCAGGATTGTTGTTGATTGTCCCTGGCAATTTTAGCCTGCTGCAAAATAACTCGGGTGAGGCAAACAACATGAGATCCCTGCCCCGAGGAGCAGACAGGGCCAACAGCCAGGGAGAGGCAGCTCCCTTCCTCCCCAAGGTGGGTCCCAGGTGTGTCACCAGCCATGCAGGAGGATGGGCCAGGGGATGACGAAGGACATCCAACGCCAAGCAGGGTCAGGAGCGGGCAGGTAGTGCGGGGGTGGAAAGGATTTGGGCAGGGCCACGGAGTGCGTGGGACACAGGGACAGGCAATGCCAAGTTTGACAGCAGCCCACTGAGGCAAGGTGGTGTGCAAGTAAACCCCAGTGAGGACACCAGGGCAGCTCACAGGCTTAAAGACCATAAGTATTTTGCACCATAAATCCTTTCTGTTTTTTTTTTTTTTCAATAGCTAGAGGGGAAAGGCTGGAAGAGCAGGATCTGATGGAGAAGTCCTCTGGGGTGAAAGCACTCCATGCTCAAAGGCTGCTGCAAACAGCCCTGATGGGGATGGAGCCATTCTCAGGACTCCTGCCTGTCGTGACACCCAGTTGTGTCACCCAGTCACCAGCGAGCCAGGATCAGCTTTTGCTGTGTGAGGGACACCTAGGGAACAATTACCATCTAGCCTAAGCCTTTTGCAACTCCACTTAACATGTACCCAAGGTCACTGCAGCCCATGCTGGCAGCCAAAACATGTCTAAGCAGGCTGCTGGCCAGCTCTGCCTTCAAACCAGCCTCAGTCAGCCAACACCAATGGGCCAGGGATTGCCACCGCCCATGATGCCAAGGCGCCCTTTTCCCAGTGCCCACAGAGCTGGGACACAATGGCCAGGGCCTGCATGTCTCACTTTGTCATGCTCAGTGCAATCCCTCCCCTGCTGCCAGGTTTCCCATCAGATGGAGCTACTACTAAACCACCTTCAGGTTTGCTTTTGTGGGTGTCACCAAGAAAATAGGTGTAATTTGGGACATGCCGATGGCCCCTGAAAAACGCACCCTCACCTTGTGAATGGTACATCAGTTTAGGAAACGGTGTTGGAAGTGGGCGAGGTTCTGACACCATGCCAGGAAAAAGTTATCCCAGGGATGATGAATCAGGCTCTGCTAATGAGCTCCAGCAAGCACCTTCACACTGGCACCTTGAGTCAGAGTGTTTGAAACTAGACTTGCCCAGGCTTGTGTGCCTGTAGGCTCTGCTCAGCTCAGGTGGTTTTCTTTTAGCAGCAAACTTCAAAATTAGAAATGCATTTTTTTGAATTTGAAGATGCTTGTCCTCTAAAAATCCCACCTGCAGGTGGCAAAAAAAAAAAAATCCGCATTTCTGAACTGAAGCTTTCCTTACCCTTTAGGTCATTGCAGTTCAGGGCATTGGCTACCTCTGTGATTAATAAATTTAGAAAAAACTCATTGAGGAAAGGGTGAAGGCAAACACACAGCTATATGTAAGGACAAAGAGGCCACTGTAACATCCCTGACAGGGTGCTAACAGATTGCAAAGGGAGAGCTGCTAGAGCCCCCCAAAAAAGAAGGTGTTTGAAACTGAACATGAGCCAGCAGTGTGCACAGATGGCCAAGAAGACCAATGGCATCCCAGCCGGGATATTCCCTCTGCGCTGGGCACTGGTGAGGCTGCACATCGAGTCCTGTGTCCAGTTCTGAGCCCCTCACTGCAAAAAAAGACATTGAGCTGCTGCAGCATGTTCGGAGAAGGGCAAGGGAGCTGGTCTGGAGAACAAGTCCTACAAGGAGCAGCTGGAGGAGCTGGGGGTGTTCAGCAAAAAGGAAGCTTCGGGGAGACCTCACTGCTCTTTACAACTATCAGAAAGGAGGGGTAGTGTAGTGTAGTGATCTGTAGTGAGATGGGGGTCCGCCTCTTTTCCCAGGTAGAAGGTGACAGGATGAGAGGTAAAGGCCTCAAGTTGTGCCAGGGAAGCTTTAGCCTGGATATGTGAAAAATTTCTACCCTGAAAAGGTGATCAGGCAGTGGAATAGACTGCCCCAGAAAGATGTGGAATTACTATCCCTAGATGCATTTAAAAGCCATGCAGATGTGGTGCTGAGGGATATAGTAGTTTTGTGGTGGACTTGTCAGTGCTGGGTTAATGGTTGGACTAAATGATCTTGAGGTCTTCTTCACCCCAAAGGACTCTATGATCATAAATTAAGTTGCATCAGGTCCCTGCCCATGTGGAAAAGGGCAGGTGGGACACCCTGGTGTCATTTGGCAGAGGAGACCCCAATCTCCCAGAGTTGGGGCTGGGATGCTCTTCCCAGCTGGAGTCACTGGAGCTGAGTCATTTGACGCCCCCTTGGAAATCTTCTCAAGCAGGGATCAAGGTCACAAAAGAATGGCCCACTCCCAGAGGCACATCACCCCACACTCACAGTTGTGCCCGCAGGAGACAGTGCTGTGGTTCACCCCTTGGAGCCAGGGAGCATGCAGGGGGCCAGGGAGACAGACCAGCAAGGAAAGGGGTTCATCCACTGTGCCAAAAATAGGAGTGGGGAGGGATTGATCCCTCGGCTGTCTCTCACACATCTCTGCATTCTCTAGACACCTCAGCCATGGCACTCCCAGTCTTGCTTCACAAACAAGGAAAAATGTATAAAAAAACCTGAGCCCAGGCTCATGCCAGTTTATCTTTTTAAGATGGTATGGTGCAACTCTCACGGTCCCAGCCTATAAATACCCAGACATCCTCCCAGCTCCTGGTTAAACATACCCACTGTACCTCTCAAGGCTTTGACATCAAGGCAAACATTCCACAGAGGTGCTGAAGGAGCCCAAATGCAGAAATCCTGGCTCCTTCCTGGAGCCAGCAGTCCCCCAGCATGCAGGCACAGCAGTGGCAGCTCCAAAACCACTAGTGCCAAGGGCTGGAGCCAGATTAAACACTCTGGGGATAAGCCCCCAAGTCCCTTCCCATCCTGCAAGCACCCAGGAGAGGATCAGTATTGTAACATTCCCTGACACAGCTCCATCCTCCCTTTTTCCCAATAAACCATTGGAAAGTGTCTGGCCTCACTGGTGCAATGAACATGTAAGTCACTTAGAGCACCCCATCTAAAAGCAGTGACCTCTTGTACTGGTATGAGAGCGGCTTCGGGTGAGGACACAAGCTCTGCTACCATGAAGCTCAAGCAAAGGCTCATTCATAACAGTTCTGCTAACAGCAAAGCTTGCCTTTAAATCTCTTGGAAATAAAAAAACAGACACAGACTGGGTCAAGACTTCTTGACTCTGCTGAAAGACTTTGTTCTGCGCTGTGTGATGGTACGGGGCTTGCCATCCTTATCAGCCCATCCCTGCATGCTGCAACCCACTCCATAGCCACAAGATTCTGGAAGAGACTGGCCAGACTGGAAATCCTTGAGGAGGAGCTGCTGTAGGGGCCCCAGCCTGGGGGCCAGGTGGTGTTGCCTGGCCAGCTATGGTTTCCCAGCCACTTCAAAGAGCAGGCAGGAGGGCTGGTACTTCACCAGCTCTGTCACGGGTTCCAGGAAAGCTTATAAGGGGTGAAGGGGAGCCCTGGGCCTGGCGTCAGGACTACCCTTTTTGTCTGCAAAGCACATTTGCAAAGGGGTCTAGAGCCCTTGGGGAGGCTGGATTTGTTTGGGTGGGACTGCAGTTGGGTTAGTTTATCTCTGGCCCACTCCCGCCTGCGGGCACTCAGCACCAGGACTGCCAGTAGCCAGGGGGACAAGAGGAGGGAGACCTGCGAGCCGGAGCCCGCGGCAGCAGCGATGCCTCTGGGGTCTGGCTCCAGATGCTGGGATGGCCCCTTGCCCGAAGGAACCACGTGGGGTTTTGCTGAGTCACACAGTGCTGTGGGGCCGGGAGGGTGCCGGTTTTGCTGACTCATGGTCAGTGGCACTTGCCTTGACCACAAGCCCGCGGGGGCAGGAGGGAAGGCAGGTGCTGACCACAAAATAACGGGACCCACCAGGTTCAACCAGTGCCTCCGGCCATCACTCCAGAAAACCTCATCTCAGTGGGAAGCCGCGTCCCATGGGGAGGCAGCTGGATTCCTGATATTCATCAGCTTGACTGAGGCATGGCAATTTGGAGAGTTAGTGGGACAAGACACAGCAGAAATGTCCCCTAAAAAAAGTGGCACGGACCACAGTTGGGGGGTGGCAGGCATAGAGCCAGGGCTAGAGGATCCTGTGTGAGGCCACGAGTGTATGGAAAAGGCTCAGGGACAGAGTGTGGGAAGGAGATGGTGCAAGTGAGGTGCCAGCGACATGACCCAGCAATTTTCCAGAAGTTGCATGAACGTGAAGATGACAGGAGGTGGACACGGACCCTCACCATGAAGCCAGGGGTCCCCCACTCCAGCAGTGCCCAGCTCATTCCACAGGCTGCTGCTCTCCCGTCCCCGAGACTGGGCACAAGCAGGAGGAGAAAACAAGCGCCCTTAGCCCTCAGCACTTGGAAGGGAAAATGTCCGTAAATCCGGTTTCATTTATACTGTTTTTCCAGCGGGTCTCATGGCTCTGTGAAAGCTCGGTGGGGGCAAACCGGGCAGGGATTAGCTCTGCCCACAGCCTCCCGAGCCTGCACGTCCAAGCCCTGCCGTGACACCCCCCGTGGGGGCAAAGAGCCCATTCCGGTGGTCCCTGATGCTCAGCCCTGCATTCCGATGGAGGGGGAGGGCCTGCTGGTGGCCACCGTTGCATTTTGAGAGGGAGCGGACAGGGCCTTGGCACCAAAAAAGCTGTGGCCAGGTATGGGCCCATCTTGTCCAGGAACCTCCAGCTGGGAGGGATGGGTCCCCCCAAACCGGAGGCATCCTGGGGCGGGGGGGTGCAGGATGAAGCCCCCCCTGGTGCCGCAGGATGGGGAGGGGGGATCGGGGTCCGTGAGCAGCGAGGCCTCGCCATGCCCGGCTCGGGGTGTCGGGGGCTGCTGGAGGACGGGGAGCGCGGCCCCCACACCGCTCCCCGGGGGAGGGAGGGGGAGAAAAACGAAATAATATAACGAAAAGGAAAAAAAGCCAAAAAACCTGAAAATAAAAAAAAAAAAAAAAAAAAACCGCAAGAGGAGGAAGTTAAAAAGGCAGGAGAGAAGGAGCACGCGCGCCCGGGCGGGCACCTCGTGACGGATTTCGTGCTGTTTATTCCCCTCTGGCCGGGGCTGAGTCACGGCCCGACCCGCCGGGGGTCAGCCCGGGGGGCCCCGAGGGGGGAACCGTGAGGGGGCGGCGCCCCCGGCCCCGCTCCCCGCCCCGGCCCGGCCCGGCCCGGCCCGGCCCGCCCTCACGTGACGCCGCCCGCTGCAATTCCAGGCCGTCAGCTGACTCCAGAAATCCCTGGAGAGGGGCGGCCGCGCCTACAAAAACAGGGACGGCAGCCCAGGAGCGGCGTCGCGGCCTCTCAGCGCCGGGACCCTCCCGCCTCCGCCTCCCGTCACCAGCGCCATGGCGCCCCGCGGCCTCCTGCTGCTGCTCGCCCTGGCTGGGCCCTGCGCCGCCCTCATCAGGTGAGACCCGGGGGTCCCTCGGGGGCGCTGAGCCCCCCCGGCCGGGGCGGGGACATGGGGCGGGCACCCCCGGCGCGGCCGCAGCGGCGGCCCCCCGGGCTGCCCTCCCAGCGCCTTCGCGGCTCCCCCTCTCCGTCAGAGGAAGGGCGGCAGGTCGGGGACGCCCCCCCACCCCGAGATGGGGGTTCGAGGGCTCATGGACTCCCTTCCCATGGAGCGGCTTCGCCCCAGCTTCCACCGCACCTCCTGCTGTCTTTGGGGAAAGCACTGAGCACGGCACGGCGAGGGGGTGCAGGATGGGGTGCTGGAGGGAGCCCAGCCCTCATCCGCCTCCTGGCACTGTCCCCTGTTCTCAGTGGAGCCCTGCTGCCCCCCTTCCGCGGGTTCCCCCCCCTTACACACACCCGCTTGACAAGTGGGTGTTTGCCTTCCCCACGCAGGATCCCCCTGACCAAGTTCCCTTCCATGCGGCGGGTTCTGAGCGAGGTGGGCAGCGGGATCCCAGATGTGAACGCCCTCACCGAGGTCCTCAAGTTCAAGCTGGGCTTCCCTGATGCGGCTGAGCCCACTCCAGAGACTTTGAAGAACTACATGGACGTGAGTAACAACCCCCTGCCAACCAGCCCCGTCACTGCAGTGGATCCCAGCACAATGTCAGGAAAGCAGCTGTCCTTTCTGGGGGTACCCATCCCAGGGGTGTGGCAGGACATGCCAGCCTCGCTGTCCCACCACGGCTGGGAAGGTAAAGGAGGGAGAGGTGTTGATCCTGTTAGGACAGATTCATGCACCCCCATGGCTTAGTGGGTGGGTGTCAAAAGATGCTTCCCATCATTGCTAAACTAACAATACTAATATTAATAATTATAATAATAACAACAACAGCAAACAAGCCACTGCCACCCAAGCAGGAGGTTTCAGTTTGTGACTTACTTCCTTTCCTCTTTGTCGCTAATCAACTATCACAAATAGGGGCCTGCTCACTTGCAATCCTTCCTAGCATCTTCCGTCCCATTTGGGCTCTACTTTTGTCAAGACAGGGACATAAAAATCATGCTCCACTCCTTGAGACATTGGGACATAAAAGAGTGACCACGGGATGGAGAAGAAAGCTCATACTGGGAGCCAGCTTGTTATGGGACTGGGGATGAAGGACCCTTCTCACTATCCTTCATCCTCTGCACTGCCATGAGAAAAGCCACTCTGCACCTGCACTTTCTTCTCAGCAACTTAGGGAGCAAGGGGACCTTCATGGTAGCAAAAGAAGCCAGATATAGGACATGAAGTTTACCCTTGCTCAGCTGCCAGACACGTGTGGAGTTTACTATTTCTGGGTTCCTCACCGGGTACCTTCACAGCTCTTGGCAGGGTAGGATATGAGCACTGGCTGGCAGAATAAAGCTAGTCCCAGATATTTAGGGAATAATTCAGGATAGTGGCCCTGCTTCCCTTTTCCAGGGGCTCTTGTCACCCACCCAGCACCTGCCTGGGATGGGCCACTGCTGTTTCAGTTGGTGGTGTTGAAAGCCAGGGCACTACTGATTGTGTCATGGTGTTGTTTCTTGGAACCACAACTCAGACTACCTCAAAGAAGGACTGTTCTCCCTTGTCCCAGGGGCACCAGCCCAACCTGTGGTGGGAGATAAGGAAACATTGGGTCCCTCCCAGCCTGGCTGAAAATGGTTTTGGTGCTGGAGGAACTCTTGGGACAAAAGGCATAACCCGCCCTAGACTGCCTCGCATGCTCCTGGCAGTCCCTGGGACCCTTCATGGGTCTGTGTATGTGATGTACTGGGGGTTAATTTTCAAGCCCCAGCAATAATTACAGAAGCACTGGAAGAAAGTGCTGTCTTCCCATTATGGCTAATTGCAATGGATTGTTAATTACTCAGCAAGCAGCCCTTGCAGACTAAGCACACAGGAGGTGAACAGCTTTGATAATCCTGTTTTATCCCCCCACCTTAATGAAGTACATGGGGGGTTTGGAAAGGCTACTGGCTGACTTCCCTTGCTAGCAGCCTTCTCTCCAGGACTCTGATCCAGCTGCTCAGCAGGCACGACACACCTCTCTGCCTGTTTGGGAAGACTGGGGAAAAAGAAGTCCATAAAAATGGGCCCCAAAAATGGGACCTGCCTAGTATTCCCCATTCATCCTTTCCTCTACGGATAGGGGAAATACCTTGCAAACAGCTCAGCCGTTTGGGTTTCTTCCAGTCCCAGCAGAGGTGCGGTTGCAGGGCAGAGGGGTATCCATCAGATACCTGTGCTACAGGGATGTCTCCCAAACGTCCACCCACAAGCCTAAATCCACCTCTGGTGGTGCTGCTGATGCCTTCTGCTCCCACCATTCCTCCAGTCTTTCAGGTCCCGTGACTGAGCATTTGTTTATTCCTCCCCACCCCAGGCACTCACCAGCAAACACCAAAAGCCCCAGCGGCTGTACCTCCCTCCACCTCTTGTGAGTAGAGCTGCTGCTTGCTGCAACACCCAGTTCCTTTGCAAACCCACCAGCAAAGCAGCTTACCAGCCAATTTCAGCTTTTCAATAATGCAGGTGTTTTGCTTGGCTTCCTTCCATCTTTTTTCTCTTCCTTATAGTGAGCTTCATGCTAGCCTGCAGACTTTCCCCCTTCTCTTCTTCCTTGTCTCTCTGCCCCAAAAGTCCTCCCCCGCATGTGCCCATCCCAGTTGTCCCAGATTTATCCTTTTCACACCCACTGTAATGAGTTGTGAACACTGAAGGGGAGCCTCCCTTCCAGAGAACAAAGGCTGGGAGTCCATTAGTGCCAAAAACGAGGATAGCAGTGTCTGGATAAGAAGCTGATCCCAAATTCAACCCTAAGAGGTTTTTTGGTCTTTAGTCCCTGCTTTTAGCTGGCTGCCTCTGCTCATGGCTTCCTTCTCCTTTGCAGGCCCAGTATTATGGTGACATTGGCATTGGGACCCCCCCTCAGAATTTCACTGTCATCTTTGACACCGGCTCCTCCAACCTCTGGGTGCCATCTGTGCACTGTTCCATACTGGACATCGCCTGCAGTAAGTATTATAGGTGCCAAGCACTGCTCAACACCTTCTCCTTCCCTACAAAATGCAGATTCTTGCATTGCAAGAGGAGAAACTGAGGCAGCAGTGTGAATGGGCTTGTCAGAGGCTGATGAGCTCTCTAGGGTCAGAACTCCTGTGTCCATCTTCTATTACTCCCTGTTTTTTTTCCCTTTCAAGTCATCCACACACAGGGCCAAATCTTCTCCAACAGCCTTAGCCCTGCAGCACAAGAGCAATATCATAGGTTGTGATGTTTCTCCCCAGACTATAGACCAATGCTGCTGTTACCCCATTGCACAAGACTGACTTTTTTTTAAGTCAGCCTCTTGCCAGATCTGATACAAACTGTCCTAGTTTCTGGTTTATTGCCGCACGGAGCATGTGCGTGCATGTTTATGGAGTTATAATTAATGAGAGTCAGGTAGGCACAATGAGAGAACATCTTAGGGACTATGAGTTTTTTTGCTTTGTGGCGTTCCTGTGCAATAAACCTCTGCAGTTGAAGATGTCAGACCTGGCTATGGCAAAATGCCATTTAAAAGCCACTGGCTGTGCTGCTTAAGCAGAGTGGAGAAACCTGTGGAGTCAACAAATGAAGCCATGAAAGGCATTCCATAGTGCTCACTGGGAGCAGGGTGGAAATTTTGACTGTAGGGCTCAGAGACGAGATAGACCTTCTTTTTGCATGTGTGAAATGAGATTTAAGACACAGATAGGGTGGTGAGGTCCAGACCTGGTCTGTCTTGGGGTGTTCCTGATTTGTAGCAGGGAGCTGGTTTCTCAAGGCAGTGGCTAGGGAGGTGCCGGGACCAAAGGGCTCATTTTATGAGTATACAAGGAGCTCAGCCTCCTGCCAGACTGGGGTCCAAACCGGGACCCAGGGAAGGCCCGTATAGCTTGTTGGTTTCGGTACAGCTCAGCCGGTTCGTCTTCAGCGATTGTCTGCGCTGCTCGGTGTGCAGCCATGGAGCTGTGCTGGCCAACTTGTGACTTGGGAGGAGCCTGTGGAGGAGGAGTCTGCCTGGCCATAAAACCAGGGATATCTTACAGCTCCCAACCCATCCAAGGGGAAAAGCAGCCCAGACTAGGGGAAAGCCCTTCTTTGTGAATAAAAGATATTTTGAGCCCTCTCTGTACAAAAAATAAATTAAAAAAAAAAAATTCAGCTGATCTTAGTAAAAGAAACAGGTAAGTCCCCGAGGTTTTGAAAATGTTCATTCCCAGAGCAGACTATATTTAAAGCCACCCTGGTTCTCCATGGCACGGGGCAGGGGTACACATTTCACTCTGCTGACTAACTCACCCTGACACACCAGCCACATAACCTCTATGCTTTTAATACCCAGTGGCCAAATCCAATTTAACAGCCTGAATTGGATCTGCCCACCTAATTCCCCGGAGGTTGGAAATGCTTTGTTAAGCAGTCCAGGCTTGGCAAATGCTGGGTTCAGGCCCACCCTCACATTGTTGAGTGTCCATTTGTCCAAATAAGCCGGGTGGTGTAGGGTTAGGTATTGGAGAACTGTAAGTATCAAGGAGCACTAATTCTGTGTGTTGCCCTGTGTCCCCCTTCCTGACTGCAGTTTTGCACCACAAGTATGACTCCTCCAAATCCAGCACGTATGTGAAGAACGGCACCTCGTTTTCCATCCACTATGGGACAGGGAGCCTTTCTGGGTTCCTCAGCGAGGACACAGTCACGGTGAGTTACAGCTGCCCTTGCCCCAACCTGCCCCAGACTCCTTTTGGTAGAGTGCTCAAAGCTGTTTGATTCTAACAGGTCTCCCTTCTTGAGTGTCCTTGTATAGAGGATGCTTCAGTGCTGTGTTTCCAAGTGCTTTGAAATGATGTAGTGATGATGATGGTGGAGGTGACAAGGGGGAAGGTATTAATCTGCAGGTCAGCAGACTGGGAGTGCAGACTGCATGCCTGGTGCCCTACAAACATAGTCACTGGCCATGTCTCCAACCTTCTTCCTCACGACCATAGATACTTCCCAGCCCAAGTGCACACCAGCGCTATTGCACAGGCTGCTGGTGGTGCCCAGCTTGTTCCTAGCCAATATCCACACATAAGGGGATGTCCTTTTCAGTGAGCAATGGCTGAGCTTTCTGTCTCATGAAGGGCGAGTGCCTTTCATGACTTCCTCCTGGGTACAGATGCTCATGAGAGTTTGCCAGCTGCTGAACGTCAGTGGTGCGCGTGCTCTCAGACTACTCCGTCTTCTGGCAGGGTTAAGAGCATATGTTTGCTTTGCAGGGGAGGAGAGACAAAGCAGAAGTTTTGAATTAAGCACATAACTCTGGGGATTTGGAGGTTTCTGTGTAGGTTCAGCTGAGAAGTACTGACTTACCAATTTCATCAGAATCAAAAGAAAAATATCCAAGAGGAGTCTAAAGTGTGTGTGACTCATGCGAGGTGCATTTTTTATTTCATCCTTATAGCATGAAAACTTCAGGCTAGCCTGGAAGCACCAGCCGTTGCCTGTACGCTGCATCTAAAGAGGCAGCAAGGCAAACAGCAAACTTCACTGTCCTTAGAAAGTGTGGGCTGGTTTAGGCACTTTCCAGCTTAATGCTGAGACTGAAGTGAGTCAGAAGGAAGATTGCAGCTTTTTCTCTTTTTTTGGTTTTTAATTGTCACCCTAATGCCTGCTTGCTAATTAGCTCTTCATTTCCTGGCAGCTCAGAGTGAGGATTTTGTGCCTGAGTTTGTTTGGGAAGTGGGGATGGCTCTTGGCAGATAACACAGCTTGTAGCATTTGGTTTCTGCCTGCGCAGAAGCAAGAGAAACCTCTTGCATGTAGCTGAGCAGTGTCAGGCTTATAGTATGCAGGAGCAAGGGCAACTCAGAGGGTTGGGACCTTCAGCGTGGACACCAAGATGTTTCCTCTGATTCACAGCATGTCACAGGCAAGCTCCCTGTCAGGTGTCGTCTGGCAATACAGACATTTGAAATAGCCTTCAGTGTGACCCTCTTGGCTGTGGACATCTCACCAAAAGGCATTGGTTGGCAAGTAGTTCAGAGTACTTCAGTCCTGAATTTCTTTCTGAGGATGATGAGCTCATGTGAAACATCTCTCCTGTGGAGGAGTGATGCCCTGTAGCACTGCACTCCCCAGTGCTGCTTACTCTCCAAAGAGCAGCAGGTTCAGCCAGCCCTCTGCTGCTCAGGCATCTCATCCCTTTATCACAGCCTGACCTTGGCATGTCCTTCAAGGACAGCAGAGGGAACTTTGCTGGCTGTGGGGTGTAAGGTCTCTCCCATGACTGCAGAGCAGATACACCACGCAGGAGATGCCCTTCGTTGCCTCTACACCTCCAGCCCCAGTGCTAAGCTGTGCCACAGAGGCCCTCTCCTCACAGTCCGCCTTTGCCATCCAGTGCTTGCCCTCTGGCTGAGGCCCCTAACAAGTAGGCCAGATGAGCTGTGGGGTTCTGACACCTGTCTGCACAGTCCTGGAGGGCAGCCACCACACGGCCGTACACTGATCATGATTTTTGATTGGTCTGTGTCTGGGCAAGAGGCAGCAGGGGGACAGAAACAAAGCATCTGTCACCTGGCTGCAGTGCTCTGCTATAGATGGTCTTGGGTTTCAGTCCTGCTGAGGACCGCATGCACGCAGCGTCTGCTGAGACCCTACAACCAAGCAGATACCTGCCTCCCCCTTGGGATGTGCAAGCAGGGTAATAGCCAAACAAACCCGCTCCTTAGTCCTAGCAGTCCATTGCATGTTATTTTAAGTGGAAGCTTTATCAAACTTTCTGAGCTGCCCCAGGACCAGCCGTGCCAAGTGGTGGCTTTTGTGAACCTGGAGCAAACAGCTGGGGCGCTTGCCATGTGCCAGTGAGCAGGATGCATTGCTGTATTCTGTTTTGCCCCACATCCTGCCCTGTGGCTTTTAGCTTTTGCAAGGCTTGATCACCCTTTCCTAGCGCAGTCCTCCAATACCATTAAAGGCAGCACTGCCATCCCAGCCTTGCACTGTCTAGCCCTGGGGGTATATTAGTAATTTACAGGGATCGTTATCTGCCATCAGGTAGGAGAGGCCAGCTTGTCAGTCCAGCCTGGTTCGCTACAGGGCTGCTAGCTGCAGGCTGAGAGCTTGAAATTGTCCTAGTGTAGATACTAAAATTGCCTGTGGTCAGCCAGAAGCTCACAAACCTCCTGAACTGCTAAAGCCAGAAGCCAGCAGATGAGTTCTGCTCCCCTTCAGCAGAACTATCCTGCTTTCTGCAATCTTCTTTCCAGAGATCTGCCCTTGCAAGACGTTTCAGTTTTCCAGTGGGGAATGCCAGCCATCTCATGGCTGTCAGGAGAGGTGACCTTTGAATTCTTAGTACTCCTCTTGCTATTTTTGTGCTTTGGGCTCAACCTTGCTTTCTTGGCTGGTCTTCTCCCCTCCCATGGGAAGTCTCTGCAGGCTGGTGCCTCTTACAAGACCTACAGCAATATCCTGAGGATGTTTCTTGTGTAGGAGAGATCACAGGGGTTGTGGGCAGAGGTGGGAGGAATTTGTGCTCCCAAAAAGGGACATGTGCAGCGTCCAAGGAGGTGGGATATGGACATGACTTAGAAGATGTCCAGGGTGGGGAAGAGGATTAAAGACACAGCACAAGAGTGTTTCAGATGAGGAGGAAAGGATGAAGTAGGTGATAGGGGAAGGGGTGTAAGGGGGATGAAGTGATATGTGTCCCTCGCTGCAGAGAAGGAGCCGCAGAATAGGATGGCCAATGCTGGGACCCAGCAAAAGGCTAAAACAGCTGAGTGAGGTGGGCAAAGAGCAAAAGGAAGCTCCTACCCTTAAAGGTGTGCGGGGCTTTGTAGGAACTCAGAAGGTTCCACTGTGCAGCTAGAGTTGCCTGTCTCTTCCCCTGACGAGAATGGCACCAGGGTATCTGGTTTCTGCAGCTGCCTACAAATGCAATTGTGAAAGCAGTCAGGAGTGTGGCAGCACACTGAGGGACACACTACAGCCTGTGTTCAGTGAGATTCTGTTACCACCTTGGTCCCCTGTGTCAGTTTTCTTTACAATCTGCTTTTCCCTTCCCTCCCCATCTCCCAACAGATTGGTAACTTGAAAATCAAGAATCAGGTCTTTGGGGAGGCCGTGAAGCAGCCAGGCATGACATTCATCGCTGCCAAGTTTGATGGCATCCTGGGTATGGCATTCCCAAGGATCTCTGTGGACCAGGTCACCCCTTTCTTTGATAACGTCATGCAACAGAAGCTGATCGAGAAAAATATGTTTTCTTTCTACCTGAACAGGTAGTGTTGGTTTTGGTGGCATACCTCTTGTTGCAAGGGCAATCCCAGCGAGCTTTTTCTGTCTCTCAATAGCACCTCTTGTCATCTGTTATTTTACACTCTGGCCAGTGCTTCCCAGTTGGGTAAGCCTCAGCAAGTTCTGCTTGCAGGAGCAGTCAGGCCAAAATCTCTTCTGTTTACTTCAGAGTAAGAAGAAGGGAAGTAGAAATGCAGCAGTTCTACTGATAAAAAGCTGGGTAGATCTGTGACCAGATATTTTAATTTATGAAGAGACAAGAGGATGTCTTCAGAGGAAAGACAAACCAAAATAAACAGGGCTGTCATCACAACATTGCATGCTGCTGGTGCAGTCCCCTTTAGAGAGATAAACCCAGCCCCTGTTTGCTGCCAAAATCCGTAAGCCATGTGGCCACCACTGTGTCACCTCCCAGGCAAGTGTGCTTCCCACCAGTCTTCACTAGTGATGGGGCTAATGCTCTCACACTCCCTGGGAAATAATCTGTAGCTTCCAGCACCTTCTCACTCACTGCTGCTCCCCCCAGGACACCCCATCATCCTCCTGGCACTGCAGCGGGGGCTCTGAACTACTTCAGCCCAAAAAGTAGCATGTTGGGAGCAAGGAGGGCACAGAGGGCTGCTGCTGGCTGTTCAAGCACCAGCCCTCCCCCATCACCATATTTCTTCCCATCTGCTTGGCAGTGAGCTTTTATCTGGTGGTAACCTTGAGAACAAACTCCAAGGCTGATGGTTGGCACAGAGTTGAGTGCAGAAGACCTTACCCTGCATCAGCCATGTCCAGCCCTGCACAGGCACTTTTTACAACCAGATTATTCAGGAGATCCTGGTATCAGTGATCAGTTCCCCTTTGCCATCCCCTTTCTCTACCATAAGTTTCTTCAGGTGTCTGTGAGAACGCACTAGGTGAAAAGCTGCAGGATGCCTTGGACCAAAGTATTCCCTTTTCCCCAGCCCAGCCTATCTCACAGTATCTGTCCTTACGTTGACGTAACATAGCTTAGTGTACATAGTCCGTCACCAATGCTGCTAATGCTGTGCTTCATCCCCAAGCATCCCAGCATGTATTTTGAGGGCACATGAAGGGTGTTGTTCTCTCCCTCCCCCTGATGTTCACAGGTTTGGGTGTTGTTTTTCAGAGACCCCGATGCTCAGCCTGGTGGTGAGCTGCTCCTGGGAGGGACTGACCCCAAGTATTACCGTGGTGATTTCAGCTGGGTGAATGTCACGCGCAAAGCCTACTGGCAGATCCACATGGATTCGTAAGTTCCCTCCTCCACCAGACTACATGTGTGGGGTCATGTGTGCAGACAGCACGTGCCTGGGGCTGGGCTGAGACCCTCCACGAGAAGGAATCATCTCTACTTGAGTAACACATCCACACCAAAAAAAGGCAGATTAAAATCCCAACTGGGGTTGTTTGTCGCTGGAAGGGGAGGAGAGGCAGAAGCCATAAGGAGGTGTTCTGCAAAATCTTTTCCTTTTCTTTACAGCTTGACCCTTGAAAACACCTACTGCATCCTTGCAAAGTGGGGAAAAACACCAGTGTGTCCTCCATGCAGGCAGAGCAAGGCCCATGTGTTAAACCCCAATTTTGCTCTGCTCTCAGCAAGGCCTGAGCTGCCTGACTCGCCTGCAGACAGCTCCAGAAGAGCAGGATGAGGCCGCAGGAAGCCAGCCCTTGACTGAAGGGCACGGCACAGCAATCAGTGCGCATTGTTGGAGGCAGAAGGGAGGAGAGCAGGATAAGCTGCCGTCCGCCAGCCCCCAAGTCTATTCTGAGCTCTCCCACGTGATGGGAACTTAAAAGTGGCCTGTGATCAGAGTGTGTCCTTTTCCTGGGAATCGCATCCCTCCCCAGTGCAGGGTTTTAATTCTCATTTTCCCCCAGCCCTGCTGCATTGGCAGAGTGTGGCAGACCCTTGGCTGGAAGGCTTTGTCTGTCTGCACTGCTGTGAAATGCGATGCGGGTGAGGAAGCCAAGCCGCTCCTGTCATGCCTCTTCTCTATAGAGGAACCCTTTCCTTGCCAACGGTTGTCACTCCACTCCTTTAACCCTTTGGTTTTTTGTAGTAGCACAGGCCATACTAGTCCATAATGCATTGCCCTTAGCTCCCTCCCTTGTCCGTTCCCTGCAGTGTTTGCTCTGGAGTGCAGGTAGCAGGCAGGGTACACAGGGAGCAGTTCAGGCTCTCTGCTGAAATGCAGTAACACCTCAAGTCACCTGCCCAGTCATGAGCAAATGACAGGGGGCCAGGGGGTCTGTGCACTGAGTTGGTGCTGCATCAGTATTTCTGAGTGTCTGCCCTTCCTGTCTGTCACAGTGCTCCCTTGCATGCCTGTGTACTGCTTGGGCTCAGCCATCAACTCTCTGCCTGCTGCTTCCTTCAGCCTTCACTGGGGGGCTTCTAAGGGTTCTCTTCTGCCTGGGCATCTCTCCACAGGGTGGACGTTGCCAATGGAGTGAGTCTGTGCGAAGGGGGCTGCGAGGCCATCGTGGACACGGGAACCTCACTCATCACTGGTCCTACAAAAGAAGTGAAGGAGCTACAGAAAGCCATCGGTGCAAAACCACTCATAAAGGGCGAGGTGAGGCCAGGCTAAGAGTGTGTGAGTCTATGGCCATCACAGCATCTGCTCTTACGCCCTACTTTGTACCCAGATGCTTGTTGAGACCCCGGTTTTCTGCTCCCTCTGATCTCTGTTACCAGCCTGTGCTCATGATAAAGGCCCTGGCACAGCAGGGACCCCTTCATCCTTTGACCCTGGGTAGCATTCACCACCCTGTTCATGCTCATGGTAGAAGGCCAAAGTCCCATGAACTTTGGGTCACCTCTGCAACCCATCTCTGGGAGGTGAAAGAAAAGGGATCTGAGTTGCAGCTAAGGCCATGACTTCACATAAATGTGAGTCCAGAGGCACTTTAATACAAGTATATTTAATACAAGTATATCTAGTGCAAATGACAACCCTTTGCTGCCAAGTTTTTAAACATCAAAGCTAATTGTACAAAGTTATGTCTCCTCCCTGAAATTGTGGAAGAACATGGATTATAAAGAGCCTGTAGAAAAGATGCCCTGCTCTGAAACCCCTCCCAGATCACAGAGCTATGAGCACTTGTAGAGCATTTTTGCAGTGTCAGAGACCCTATGCTGCAGCAACAGCTGCCTTAGACCTGACATTATCCCCAAGACTTGCCAGTGTTAATGAAACTGGCTTTGTCTGTTCATTACACTGTGAGTCCCTGTGCATGTCTGTAGGCTGTATTGAGGCACAGCTGCCTCTTCTGTGGTAAGTACCCTCAACCGTGCTACATTGACTGTCGCACCCTGGGACTCAGCAGAGCCAAAAGCTGAATCCAACATTCTTTGGCTTCATCTCCATCCATAAAGTCCTCTGACCCCTCAGCTTGCTGCCCTAGGCAAGCAGCAGCCTACTTAGCCCATCTCAAGGTTGTCCTGCACCAAGATGGGCTGGTTTGGGGGAAAACCACATCAAAGATGTGATTGTGCCCTGTCCTGAGAGTGTGGGAGCTCCCATCTAAAGCCCTACTGTTGCCGTTTCAGTACATGATCCCCTGTGATAAAGTGCCAACACTGCCTATCGTCACATTCACACTAGGAGGGAAGCACTACAACCTCACAGGAGAGCAGTATGTCCTCAAGGTACGTCCACACGGCTTTTGCCAGACTTATGCTTCTCCCTCAAGGCCTGAATTTTGCTTCCACTGCTCGAACATCAGCCATATAAAATCTGAAACAAAAGCAGCCAAAGCAACACTGATGCTTGGTGGAAAAAGTCTGAAAGATTGGGGTGTTGGGATGGTGGCATTGCTGGTGCACCCAGGCAACCTCACCAAAATCTCGCAGGAACGAGACCCCATACATAATGCTCATGAGGGATAGCAGGATGGGAGAGGAAGGGGAGGCAGCTTGTTGCAACACCTTCTACAGACATTTAGCTCTTTCCTGCTGGATTCTGGTGCCATGAGGCCAGTCTTACCATAGCAGAGGCCACCAGCTTGTTGTTTAGGCCATCAGAATCAACTTGCAAGGACTATCTTGTGCAGACTTTTCACCAGTGGCTCTAATTCAGAGCTGTGTGGGCTAGGAGGTTTATCATCACATGTAGCTTTACTCTATGCTTTAGCACTTAAGGGAGGGAGAGCTGGCTTTGGAGCCATAGGAGCAGTGGGTTGGGAGGTACTCTTGCAGTCTTGGATCTCAGACTGGGAGAGGCTGAAGCAAAACCATCCTTGCAGGTGTTCTGTCAAGCCTGCAAGATTGAGGGAAGGGAATGACCTGCTTAGATTGAAGCTCTCACTCTTCTGTCTAGGTTACTTCAGGAGGACAGACCGTCTGCTTGAGTGGCTTTTCAGGCCTGGACATCCCACCCCCCGGGGGCCCACTCTGGATTCTAGGAGATGTCTTCATTGGTCCCTACTACACTGTCTTTGACCGTGATAATGACTCTGTTGGCTTTGCCAAAAGTGCCTGAACACCTGACCCCAACTGCCTCTGCCACACACACACTTACATACACATGCACAGAGGAGCCGTAGAGAAAGGTTACCAGTATTAGAAACCCATTGAGGGGAAAGAAGGAAAAAAAAAAGAAAAAAAATTAAAAATAAGAAATGGAACTAGGTTTAAAATTATATGAACAATAGTCATTAGTGCCCTGCTAGCTGCTTTTTCCACTCCATTGAGTAAGTGGTGCTGAGACGTCTCTATCTGACAACTCCAGCTGGAGTAGTCCATTGCTTTACTGCTAGGTCTTCAGTAGTTCTTTTTCAGAATGATTCTCAGAGCTGAGTGAGGCCCTCTCTTTCCTGGGGCAGGCAGCTGGCTGGAGCCAGCCCCTGGCACCTCTGTTCTTGCAGAAAGGCTGTGCTGCTGCTCTTCAGGTTGGGCTTCTGTACTGGGGGAGAGGGATAGGGAAAGCTGTCCAGCACATTACTTCTTGCTTTTTTACTCCTGAAGTGGGGGAGCAGATAGCAGGAGAGAATCTGCCTTTATGACCCTCCCTGGCAAGTTGAGGCAGTGACCAGTAGGTCATTTCTCAAGGGGTTGGTGGTGGCTTGGTCCTAGGAGAGCATGTCCCGGACTGGAACAATGGGGGAATCATGGTAATGTGCCCAAAGGATGAGTTTCAGAGCTCTCGGGCTCTGGTGGTGTGTTTTGTTTAGTGGTGGCACTAGTGAGAGAGCTGGCAGGCATAATATCCATGTGCCTGACCTAATGGGACAAGGATTTGTAGGGGGTCTCTAGCCAGTGGGCCTCTTCAGGCAGTATGATTGGTAAGGGGGTCAAGATAGGTTTTAATAGAGGTTACTTGAATTCAGGGCTGTGAAGGTCCAGCCTTCTGGTGAGCAAAGTCATGTGACACAAGTTCTCTCAAGTTGGGTGAACTTCTCCCAGGTTCCTCAAAGAGCAAATCTTCCCGGCTTCATCCACAGCCAGTGAGTTGAGAATAATGTTTCCTAAAGCAACTAAGTGATCCTCGAGCTGAAATCATACAGTCCGTAACTGTCAGTCGTGTAAGAACTTTTGGAAACACGATTCACAACGTTTTTGAACTGTGCAAAACTCAAGAGGCAGTTGGCAGAGCCTCCTAGGCAGGAGGATGCTGTGGCAGCTGCTGGACTTGCATTTGCTTTCTCTGTTGCCCTGTCCCAACTGCTTTTAACACCCTCTGTACCTGCTTTCTGCTTTACTAGTGTTGGTGAGTTCTGTTCATGTCCACCCTGTGTTGCAGATGGAGTGAGGCACAATCCTGCTTTGGAGAGGTTGTAGCTGGTTTAGGTGTGTTCACAGATCCTCCCAGAGAGCTGAGACCTGCACATACAGAGCCCCTTGCTTCGTTGGGCTGCCGTCAGAAGGCAGACACTGGTGGAGCTGGGAGGATGATAAAGTGAGTTTTAAGCAGTACTGGAAAGCAGAAGAGAGCTTGCCAAGAATCCCAGCCTCTGTCCTAGGAATAAAAGGCTCTCTTCATTTTCCCAGTGTGCTGGATCAGGTCCTAAAGTTAGGCAGTGGCAGCAAGCGAGGGGCAAAGCTGAGAGTGGCAACAGGACCAGATCAACACCAGCCATGACCCCAGACAAGGCTAAACAGACAGCAAAATCCTGGCTACCCAAAATTCACTGATGATCCTGCCAGCAGTACTGGTAGGGCCAAGGAATTTTCCAGGAAAGGTCTTTGACCAGCAAACAAATAGATGGTTTTGCCCAGTGAAGTGCATACACATCATCCTCAATACTGAATTCACCATGAGCATCAGAGGCACAGGTGGGGAAGAGGTCCTAAGGTGAGTGGTGGGAGAACAGTGAACACACAGCCTGCCGGGCCTTTGCTGCAGTCTGCTGCAGCTGACAAGTTTGGCATTATAACCATGCCTCACCTTGGAGGGCTCTGGCATGGAGACTGGGGACAGGCATGGACACACTTGGGGCACGTGCATTGTCCCCTGCAACCCCAGATGTGACAAATACTACTCCCAAAGCTTATTTCTGCCTGGTAATCTTCACCTGGAACGCTGCATCTGGACACCAAAGGACATCTGTTGAAGACTGGCCAGAGAACAGTAGCATGTTACCAAAAAAAAAAACAAAAAAAAGATCCATAGATACTCTAAAATCAGCATCTCTTCAGCAATCCTCAGTTTCACACCAGTTCAGTGCCCAAAGCTCCTCTAGTCCCAGCTGCAGGATTTCTTCAGTGCGGCAAGACGGAGATGGCCTCTCGGGTACCCGGTAATCAGACCTGATGAAAGGAGGAAGCTTGACATGGACCTGGCAGTGGGGTTTGAATGTCTTCAGCACCAGGTTTAGGCGGTGTGTGCAGCACAGCCCCAGACCAAGCCATTGGACCGCGGGTGTGCTGGGTGTGGGGTGCAGTCGGCCGTCTGCGTCTGACCTCCACGGTGACTCGAGGCTGGGCTGATGTCTGTGAGAAGAGCATGGCCCAGAGCGATGCCCTGAGTGATATACTTTAGGATAGGCTGAAGGACCAGTGCACTGCAGCCTTCCCAGAATGGGCTTCCTCCCCTTGTTCTTTTATTTGCATTTTTAAACCAAACTCTCTAATCACGTGACTGGTGTTTTTTTTTTTTAAATTAATTTGCTGTCAAAACTACTGTCTCTTCATAGAAAATTGAAAATAAAATACAGTATTTTCCCCCTTAACTTTGAGAGTGGTCTTCCTTTAAGCAGTTTGAGATGCCAATCTCTTTGTCAGCATCCAGAGACTCTGTCTCCCCGACTTGTCTTCCCTGGACATCTGGTCTCCCAGCTGTCTGGACTTACTTGTTTCAGAAGGGCTCCTTCCTTTCTCTCTGATAAGGGAACCTTCTGGGAGCCTATTGGATTTGTCTTTTTCAATTGATTAGAACATAACCCAGCCTTTGCAGGGTGACACAACAGTGTCACTTGCCTGACCCAACACTACCAGGGCAGCAGGCACTTCCAGCATCCTTCCTAGCCTAGGGCCTTCTGGGCCCACACCTCGAGCTGAATATTGTCAAGAGTAGTCCACCAACAGGGAACTCAGGCTGTCCCCTGGGCTGGTTAGAACAAGCTCCTGTTCAACTTACGGTGTAGAGTGGTCCTGTAGCAGCCAAAGCAGAACTTCAGTTTCTAAGTCTGGCCTAAAATCCACTAAGATGTGAAGTCTGGGGAAGTCCCGGAGCCTGGTGATGAAGAATGGGGTGTGGGGTTTTTTTCCCAGTGTAAGAAAAATCCAGCCCTCTTGCCTGGCTGTGTAATTTTTAGTCCTAGGACTGCTGTATGGGAGCTGCCGACTCTGATGCAGAATAAAGGCCCCATGTGCCAGGTGGAAGATAAGAGCTAATCCCTACTTTGAAAAAAAATCATCTACATAAGCAAGACGATGCAGCCAAGTCCCGTCCCATCTTCTGAGCACAGATCTAAGCACACAGAGAGCTTAGCTGATTTCCCCACGGGCATGTCCCGAGCCTCTGTTCCTCCAGGATGCCTAAATACCCAAATCAGCTGTTCTCCTATGTTAAAGAGATGAATTTAACCCAAAAGGGCTGGCTGGGTCCTGAAAACCAATCATGCAGCCCACTGTTCCTCAATAGCCTGAGGGGAGAGAACAAGTCATCTGCTGCCAAATATTTATTGACAGGAATACAAGGGCACTGTTTCTGTTGGGGGGTTTGCGTCTAAGCCTTCAACCACACCATGAGTACTGAACATTACATCTCACTGGGAACAATCACAGGCTTGATCTTGGCCAAGAGCTGGAGAAGCCAAGAGTCAGAATTGCCCACCCATGGTTTTCCAGGAGGGAGCAGAGCACCCTCCAGCCCAGGAGCAGCCTGCACGCAGCCCCAGAGTATCTTGCGCAGCAAATCGTTAGGTTTTACAACAACCCACTGTTTCCTGCACCACCTCTGCAGAACTCAGTGCACATGACAATTTGATAACTTACTCTTTATTAAATGTCTCCACTGATGCAAAGAAGATAAAATTTTTCATTACACATCCCCTTGAGTAGAAGGATGCTTGGCCTTGACCCTCAGGGCTGTCTTCATGGGCCTGATCCTTCTCCAAGCAACTGTTCAGGGTTTTACAAAAGCCCATTAACAAAAGGACCTTCCCAAGGAGATGGAGGGTGAGACCCCTCGTTTATGGAGTTGACTTGTTCATCTGGTTGGCTCAGCAATTTGTTCATTTGCAAAACTATTTTTACTCATCATGAATGACTAAGCACGTTGTTTTGGGGGCTGGTGGCTTTTCCTTCTTCCGCACTTTCTTGGATTTATTTATTTTTAGGTTTCTCTGGGAGGAAAAAAAAGCACAGTGCAGATTGAAAGCACAGAGAAGGGAGACAAAGATCAAGGGAGAGTGGGAAGATGGGATTTACTTCTCCAAGTCTTAGGCCACCTTACTGCTTACGGAATTTAGTAACCCATTGAGGAATTTTAGAGGGGTAATTCAGGAGGCTGTGGACTTTTTCCATTTGAAAGAAAAAAAATGCCAAACCAACAGGGTCAGGTTCTGCTGATGGCTTTCTGAGGGACTTGAGTAGGATTTGAGATGGAAGACTTTCTCACAGGTCTTACGGCACTTGATTATGCTACAGCCCACATGTCTCTAACGTGATTATGGGAGAATTGATTTTTGGGGCAGGAGACTTCTTTCTATTCCGTTTGTTCCATGCTTAGCACAGGGGGATGCCAGCCTTGATGCCACAGTAATGCAGGCATTAATTCACTCTCACCCCACCTTTTATTTGAAAGAAAAGTAGTCCTAGACTGTATAGTGGAGGACTTGTGTGTATGACCTTTAAAGACCCCAGAAGATTGGAGGAGGGTTAAAATAATGCAGAATATTGAGGGGGTTTATTCCTTGTGTCATTATTTTTTATGCCAGTTCCCTACTTTTGAAGGGTCACATGAATGGTTTTTGAATCAGTGACGCTGCATATATGCTGTTGTGATTCACATAATAAACCTCTCGCCACTTGCACTTGCCATCGGGAAAGATGATGAATCGCCCACCCAAAGAGTGCTCTGCAAACTGTAGGGATGACTTGGTACCTGAAGAAGAGAAAAAGCAGCCATCCAACCTTCCTGACCTTTCAGTCCTGTTCATACCAGGGAATGTGTCCACCTCTGTTGATCTCATGTTCCTCTACACCACCCTGCTGCCTCCTCTTGCCTGCTCCAAACCCCCTTTGACCTTTTTCTCTGCTCACCCTCCATCCCTGCCTGACATCAAGAGAAGCTCTGCCTACACAACTTTCCCCAGACAAATCAACAGCAGGCTCCTCAGTAGCTCCTATGGCAGGCAGCAGTCTGCATCCAAGGCGTTTCACTGTTCCTCCCGAACCTGCAGGAAGGATACTCTGCACAGCTGCAGGTTGCCTGGGTTTGTCCAAGCTGTCCAGAAAAGCTGACGACAGCTGGCTATGACTCTGCCTGTCCTGCAAACCTCCTAATCCCACAGGAACATCACTTTCACCCTAGCACTGTTTTTGCTTCTTAGCATCTTCTTGGAGAGAGCTGGGTCTCATAAACAGACAGTTGTAGCACTAATAAAACCCTCTTCACTTTAGCAGGACCCAGTGCCACTCCTGCAGCAATAAATTCTGAACTTGTTTTAACCAACGCAGACACCTTCAGAGGGATAAACTGGTCTTGTGGAAACTGGACCCCCCCTCCAGCCTCAGAGAGCTGTGGATGTGCAAGAAGTTCCCCCACCTCATACCAACCCACGGGGATGAGCACGGGCTGAGTGCCCCTATGCTTGGCATCAAACCTGCCTGCGAACAGCCAAGTGAATTACCATCCTTATTTCTTAACTCAGCACTTTGTGGGTAGGCTTAAGGCATTTCCAGAGGATTTCCCTTCCCCTGCAGTTTCTGCTCACACAAACTTTTGTTTTACCCACCCGGTTTCCAGTACTCTGGGGATTTCTCTGCTACCCTTCCCCAGCACCACAGCTGAGCTGGCTGCTGCCACAAGGCCACCTGCGTCAGGCTGGGCTCTGCCGCTGTGGGGTGACACGGTGTGTCCTCATGTCCTCACCCTCCCTGTGCCACAGCTGCATCCTCCGGAATGACCTGCGCGCTGTCCCTGCACGGCACCAGCTCTTCTCTATCATCACGTCCCTGAGGGGACGCTACCGCAGCACCCTAGAACTGGGATTCCATGCAGTTCCCAGAGCGCTAGCAATGAGAGGCAGCAAGCATTTCCCTGATCCTGTGCTAAGCCTGGGCATGGCCAAATCCTCCCGGGCTTGACCATCCTTTTGTGACAGCCCCACCTCCTTCCCCTAAAGCAGCCGCATGCTCTGCATCTTGCTGCCAGGGTGCTCCCACCCCTGCCTGCACTGGGATTTACTCAGTGTCAGAAGGATTTATTGCCCCTTACGCAAGTTTTATCCCCTTTCCATTCATCTTCCCACGACCAGAGCCCTTTTTTCCCCACAGCGCTGAATCGCCACCACCTCCCCTTGTTAATTCCCAGTTGTCCCCAGGCACTCCTGCTGCACTTGCTTTAGTTTTTCACTCAGGTTCACGGGAGTGAACCCGCAAACAAGGTTGCAGCGAGTCCCCGCTGCAAAGGTCTCTGTGGGTGATGCTGGGGAGAATCGGGCCGCCCATGCCCTTCTGATGCTCGGGGAAGCCGCTCGGCCGTGGGCCCAGGAGATGCCCTTCTCCAGCGGGGCGCTACCAGGATGCTCCAAGCAGGAGGTGACGTCCCAGCGGGGGGGACACCAGGAGAAGGGCTGAGACGCGGAGGAGCTCTCCTGCGCGAAGCATGTTCGCGGGGAGGGAGGGGGGCTGCAGGTTGACCTCCCCATTCCTTAACTCCCCCTCTGCCCATCGCTAGCCCATGGGTGCCCCCCCCCGTCCCCTGCCCGCCCCTGGTCCATGGGTGCCCCCCCCCGCCCTCCCCTTCTCCCGCAACTCCAGCGCCGAGGAAGCCGAGCCGGAGGCAGTGCTGAGCCGGATATGCAGCGACTCCCCGCATCCCTCCTTGTGAGTATTCCTCGCTCCTCCTGATGCCTTCGGAGGAGACGGATGGACGGACGGACGTGCAGTCAGAGGTGGACTAGTCTCTCCTATTTGCAAAGCTAGGGTGGACGGGAACGTCTTCCAATAACCCCTTCCCCATCCTCTGTCTCGATCCCCTCTTCCCCTCCTCCCCTCCGGCCACAATATTCT
>JAWWEU010000158.1:16467858-16487455 GCA_035583155.1 Acropternis orthonyx
CCCCTCCAGAAGAGCCGACGGGAGGGCGGAGGGACGGGGTTCTTTGCCGCACCGGGAGACCCGCTCCGCCGGCAGCCGAGCCACCCGCTCCATCCCGGCATGGGACAGAAAGGAGAAGGCCCTGACAGTCAGACGGACAGACAGACAGGCGGGCAGGGAGGGATGCGGGTGGCTGCAGCGCGGCCGGCTGGCAACTCCCCATCAGCCCCCCGGCGCCTCTCGTGTTTCTTGCTGCTTTTATTTGTCTCCTTTTTATTAAAAAAAAAAGAAAATATTCCCCCCACTGGTGACTCGGGCGCGGGTCACGCAGCACAGCGGGCAGCGGGAGGGAGGATGTGGGAGGGAGGGAGGCAGGGAGGGAGGCAGGGATGCTGCCCGGCGCTGCCCGCGCCTCTGCCCCCGCCGCGGGGCCGGGGCCGGCGGCAGCTCCGCGCCGAGGCGGCGGCGTCGTGGTCCCCGGGTGTAGCGGTGCTCCCTCCTCCCCCTCCTGCCTGCCCTACTCTCCTCCCTCTCTCCTCTGCCCACTCCCTCACTCCTCTCCCCGCTCTCTCCTCTGTCTCCCGGTCCCTCTCTTTCTCCTGCCTTCCCCCCACGTCTATCCTCTTCTGCTCCTTCCCCCCCTCTTTCGTCTCCCCCCACCCTGTCACCCAGCCTTTCCATCCCCTCACCCCCATTTTTCACGGGGGGTGCTTTCACTTTGCCAGGGCAGAGCGCGGTGACACCGCGGCAGCCACCACGGAGAGGACACAGGACCCCCCCCTGGGCCCACCATGCCCCTTTGAGGGGGTGGCCTGGACCCCGAGACCCCCCCAGGGTCCCCCGCAGGGCTGCTTCGCCTGCATTGCCAAGCCCCCGGCCCTCCGGCAAGCTTCGCCCGTCCTGTCTCCTTCTTCTGCCGTTTATCTCATGGAGAGCAAGAGCTGCAAAGGGGACAGCCTGCGGCCGGCGGTCCCGTGCAAGCACTCGGTGGAGAAGAAGACGATGACCAACCCTACCACCGTCATCGAAATCTACCCTGACACCACCGAGGTGAATGACTACTATCTCTGGTCCATCTTCAACTTTGTATACCTCAACTTCTGCTGCCTCGGTTTCATCGCCTTGGCCTATTCATTGAAAGTGAGTACTGAGCACGAGGCATGGGGTAAGGGGTGACCAGAGCGGGCGGAAGTGTTTCGGGGTTGCGCCTGATATGAAACATGTCTTTGCCACCCAAATGAGAGGTTGCAGCCAATGGGGATGGGGACGGGAAGAGCCGAGGTGTGTTTTGGAGCCTGGGCTGTTACTTCAGGTGGGGAAGAGGCACTTTGACTTGCTCTGAGTACCCTCAGAGGCTTCTGTGCACCGTGACGGCAGAGTGACGGGCAGGCAACACGGGGCTGGCTTGGCTTGTGCTGCACCCGCAGGCACACTGGCACTAAGTCCTTTATTTGGGATCCTGTCTCTTAGAGATCATCAAGATAGGACCCAGCAGCACTGGAAGGTCAGGCAGAAGCGGTAAGAAGCAGCCAGCCAGGATCAGCCATTGCCTGACAAGTTGCAGGGGAGAGGCAGCTGACAAGGTGCAGGGCAATCCTGCCTGTTTCTTTCTTGCCCTCTCCCTAATTAAAACACCAGAGCTGCTGGCCAGCTTCCCCAACCCTAAGCCCTATAAATCCCAGAGCAAACCCAGGAGTCCTGCCAGCATCGTGGGAATGCTGAGGAGGTGGAAGAGAGTGCAGGGGGCTTCCCACAGCGTTGGGGCCAGGGAGATATTAGAGCTGTGTTGTTGGAGAGGGTGATGGCGTGGAGCACAGCCCATGATGGATATAGGACTAGGTTATTATTCCTGGTAGCTGCAGGGGAGAACAGCTCGGCAGGAGTGGTGCCCAGCAAACAGGCAGCCCCTTGGCAGCTGCCAGGAGAGAGGGGCCTGGGCTGCCCTCCCCTTCCCTGCTTGCCAGATGCAAAACTAACTGAATGGATGTGCCGAGAGCCCGGGGCGACTGGGTGGCCCGGAGAGAAGCTAGTTGATTTGTTTTGGCAGGCAGCATTTAGAGGAAGGCCAGGGCACAGACGGGCTTCGTCACAGAAGCAGATCAATTAACCCCATCCAGCTCCCCTGAGCTGGGTTGTGAGCACCCAGCCCTGCAAGGAGGCTCCTCCCAACCCTGTCAGGGTCTCCGTCAGAAAGGTTCAGGGACCTGCGTCCTGGGCTCACCCAGCACTGGCGCTGTGGTGCCTGCCTCAGTTTCTCCTTGCCAAAGATGGGAGAAGAAGCAAACCTCATCCACTGCCCCTGCAGGAGGTTTGCTGCTGCCTGGGTGAGGCATTTAATAACCTAAATCTTGGCAGGGCAAAGCATCACCACAGGCAGGATTGACCAAAGGGCAAATTCAGGCAGCAGCAGCCTAACACGTGTGGGTGGAGGGAATCCCTTAACACCTCCCTCTCCTTTAGCCAGCAAAAGAAGAAACTGGCTTCTTCCTTATTTTTAAGCCTTTTTGCATACATATTTGCCTTTAGTGATTGACATCTTTTATGTAGAAGAGGCTACAATGAGTGTCTGGGTGGATGTGGTCCCTTACCACTACAGCAGTGGGGGTAGGACAGCTCGAGGACAAGGTTGACCCATCCCGAGGTGACATGACAAAGTAGAGTCTGCCACCTGCAAAGTTTGCAGAGGCTGGACCCTTCACTATTGTTGACACGGGGTGGAAGGAAGGTCAAAGCCCAGAGGTAACCCGAGGCCTTGCGCCGGAGCAGAGGCGTGGGCTCAGCATCTGCCTGCAAAGATCTAGAGGACATAAACCCCAGCATGAAAAAAAGAAGCAGTAGTGAGGGAAGGCAAATGGGCAAATTTGCTCCAAATCAGGGAAAGGAAAAGAGAAGATGGCTGTCAAAAACAAGCCTTGGCTTTTGGACTGAGGAGGTGGTAGCTGGTCGGATGTAACCACGGTACCCAAACAGAGGTAATGCTGGCTGAGTAGAAATAACTGCTCTGATTTGGAGTTCCCCAGTGGCTGTGACTCTGTGGCAAGGGAAAAATAGAAACAAAATGTCCCTCAGAGGCAGAGCACAGAGCTAGCAAGTGGCCGAAGGGATGCTGAGTGCTCTGATGAGCTGCTGTTGGGATAAGTGATGAGAGGCAAAGGGGATGCTGGGGCAGTAGCAGGTCTGTCCTGGGGAAGACTGTGATGTTCAGAAAGGCAGGATCTTCACTCACAGCTGCTGCACAGACCTTTCATAATATCTTAGCCAGGCTGGATGTTAGGGTTGTTTCTCCAGAAGCATGTTTTCATCTCTTTTATCATCAATAATGTTTCTCCTAGAAGTTCAGAGAAAGCAGGAGCAAGAAATGCCCTGAGGACAGATGTCCCTTTAAACAGACTTCTCCTGTTCCTCTGCAATTAAATGTAAGGACAACCGAACAGTAGATACTTAAGTTCCAGCCTTTCTAGGATGCCTGTGCTCTGAAGAGACTGACTAAGGTGCTGTGGGAGTAAGAAGAGTGGAGTGGCACCTTCCCCTCCCTGAGCCCACGCTGGGACCCCTGACAGCAGAGCCCTCGACCAGCTTAGCACAGGTTTCCTGATGCCACTAAATGGTTCCTGGGTTACAGTTTTTCATTTCCTTTAAAAAACTGAAACATCTAGCAACTTCAGGAATTAGTGTTTTCATTATCAGAAACAGCATTTTCAATTCCCTTTCTTTTGACAGATTCATGCTGTTAATAAAGCAGTACCTCCTTTGTTTCCCAAATCCGTGAGATGTTTCAGTATGTATCTTAGCACACCCTAGTACTTCCACTGGTTTCAACAGCATAATGCCCACACTGGAAGCCAGATATATGCTTGGTACACTTGAATATTACTGCAAAGTTGTCTCCTTCCCCATGCCCTATTTTATTGGTTTCAGCCACATCTGGGAAAACAGGCGTGTCTGTGTGGCCTTTTGCACATGAGCTACAGCCTTCTGGATTTCTTTCTGAAGGAAAATGCTATTTCATGGTGATGACCATTTACTAAAAAATGCCAAAAATCCCCACCCCAGCACCAAAGAATTTATGAAGAAAGAAACACATGAAGTCAGGTGAGGGCAGAGACTCTTTCATCCAAGCCAAGCACTCTGAACAAGAGTGTGACAGCATGCCTCATCTTTATTTACACCCGTATCGGTCCAAATCCTCAGCAGATACAGCTTGCCGGGCTGCAGTGGTGTCACACCAATTCATGTATTCCTCCAGAGGTCATTTCTAACATCTCAGATTTCTCAAGGTCAGCCTCCTGGAGTGCAATCAAGGCACTCGCCCCTAACTGTGTGTGTGGGGTGCTGGGGAAGATGAGATCACCAGCAGGACTGGGGAAGTTAAAAGCCCTAAAGTAACCTTAACCCCAGCCCAGCACAGATGCGAGTATCACTCCAACAGCAACACTTTGGATTCAGTTGGTTTTGATCAGAAGCAAATGTCATGGCCTGATATTCGGCAGCTCCCTCCCTCCCTCTTTCCCAGCTCCAAGCTCCAAGCGGTAATGAATGATGCATCACTGCCTGGTGGCAGGAGATCTCGCTTAAGTCATTAGGAGGTTTGTCTCTGGAGACCGCTGGGGTGAGCCAGGTCCTTCTCAGTACCCATTACGCCATGAGGCGGTAGATCAGAGGAGCTGGGATCTGAGATGAGCCGTGGTACGGATGCCTTGCTGTGGCTGTATAGAGATGAAAGATGCCAAGAAGCCCTGCTGGCTTTTTAAGCCCCACCGGCAGCCCACAGCATTACTCGCAGAGTTTTCCTGTCCCTTGAGGTCACTGAAATATGTCAAACTCTCTTGCCAGCTTTCTGCCCAGCCATTAGCACACAGCTCTTGGTATGGCCTGTTTGCCTTCCCCTCTTGTGACTTGTTGATCTTTCCTGTTTCAAGTGGAAGCAGACCAGCACAAATCCGTAAATATTTATTAACCCTGAGAAGCAGAGACTCTGCCGCACCCAACCTCTCAGGCAGGCTCTCAGCCTGCTTTTCGAGAGGAGCAGTGCTTTATGGAGGTGGGTGAAACGCAGGGGTGACAGCCCCGTGATGCCAGTGCCAGTGTGGTGGAGGTATGTGGGCTGGAGAACTCTTGAGCAATTCACAGAGCAAATAAATCCCAGGATCCCCTCCAGAGCTCCTTATGTGTAGGAACACAGAGCTCTGCATGGAAGTGGGTTTGCTGACAACAAGCTGTGGACTGCCATGCTGCCTGAAATACAGCCTCATTAGACTCGTTACCAACAAACCATTCATCTCCTTCTGCAAGCTGAGGCAGCACTTTTTACCAGAGC
Organism: Acropternis orthonyx; assembly: GCA_035583155.1. Classification (NCBI taxonomy): domain Eukaryota; kingdom Metazoa; phylum Chordata; class Aves; order Passeriformes; family Rhinocryptidae; genus Acropternis; species Acropternis orthonyx. The sequence continues at coordinate 16,473,155 of JAWWEU010000158.1, forward strand.
AGCAAGTTCGCTGCTCCCAAAAATGAGAGGGGCTGAGCCCCAAGGCATAGAGAGGGGAGGTGAATGCTGGGGAAGGGAGCAGGTTGGTAGGAGCCAAGGGGAGCCCGTGGAGAGGAAACACAAGGTAAAACCCCAAGGGAAGAAAGGGCAGAGGATGGTGATCAGAGGGAGGAGAGAAAGAACCCTTGGGCACTGGCACACCGGAGGCGTGGGAGGACATGGTGAAATGGAGATGGTGGAGAACAAGGTGAGCAGCAGGGAGGTGACAGGCAAACGTGGATGGATGGAAAGGCCAGCACTGCCTTTTGCTGGTGGGAGAGGAGAGGAAAAAGGGTTGCATGTTAGAGCACAAAAGCTGGCTTTGTTTCATGTAAGGACAGGCATGGAGGAGGAAGAAATTGTTAGCTGCTAACCTGTATCAGAGGTGAGCTCTGTCTTGTCTAGGGTGTGACCTATAAAGTGACCACCACACAGAGCTTTGGGGTGCTCAGGGAAACCCCATAGCCAGCAGATGTAATTACCCTCACACATCAGTCATCTCAGTGCAAAGCAGGGCCTAAACTCCCCATCTAATTTTGGGCAAGGTGAGAAGGTGAAAGTGATGATGAAAAGAGCCTGTGACAAAGGAAAGACCACACCTGGGTCTGGGGTGAGGGTTCAGCCTTGTGACCTTGAGGAGCTGTTCCTCACCATGCCTCATCTCATTGGCTATGGAAGCAAGCAGCTTCCAGGGCTCCCAGAAGCTTGTGCACCAGCTGTCAGCACATTATGATGATGGTGGCCACAGGAGCATGAAAATAGGAAAAGCTGAGGCTGGGCAATGAGAAAGACACCAGCATCTCCTTAAGGACAAAGCAAAGAAGAAGCTGAAACACTTATCTGCACTCCAGGAGAGCTTCTCCATAGCCTAGCTCAGTCCTTTTGCCACAACAGGACTTTAAGGGGAGACATCTGGAAGCACCTGAGGGTGCAAGGCCATGCAGAAGGAGGTGAGGCTGCCCTGGAGAGGTGGGGGAGGCTGAAGCTGTGAGTGATTTGTAAGGAGAAACTCTTTTTCAGTGTGCTTGTGTGCCACAGAGGGCCTTGCACTTGTCTGGCACTTAGAGGCTCTGTAGCAATATGTATGATAATGGACAATCAGGGATGGTTTGCATGAGGGCAACCACTGAAGCTATAGGTGCATGGGGAAATACTGAGGTAGGAGAGGAAGGGGTCAAGGACTCAGTGAGGATGGGGATTCCAGGCGACCAAGGCCAAGAGCAGCCAGAGAAGATCTGGGGGGAGAGCTGGGGAAGGGAAAGAGCAGGGGGCTGCTGGAGATGGGGAATGCAGGCAGAACTCCATGGTGGCAAGAGTGGGTGGGTGGAACCAGATGGAGGTGCAGGCAGAGGAGGAAGTCGGGTGCCCTTTGGTAGGAGTCAAAGGTGGCCATCGTACCATCTTTTGGACCCAAACAGCAGGAAAGAGAAGAGCTGGAAGGGACAAAAAAAGGAACTGTGAGGAACTGGTGGCTCTGGGGAGAGGGCAGCCCCAGGCACCCCTCACTAGAGATGCTTGGCAGCAGCAGCAAGACTGGAACAGGGCCACAGGGAGAGCCATGGGAAAATCAAGAAGAGGTGCTGCTGAAGTGTGTCATGGGGGAAAGGGTTAAAGCGCCGGTCACGAGCGTGAGCTGGTGTCAGGTGGGAGACACTACTGGGAGAGGCTGCTGGGAGCACTGGGAGAAGGCTAGGGATGGAAATTAGGGTGGTAGGGCACCCCAGGAACAGGAGAAACAGGAGACAAGGTGTAGGAGAGAGCTCCTGGGGCCAAGAGGAACTGGCCCCACAAAGGTAAAGCGGCTTTGGCTGCAGGAGGGTTGCAGAGCTCGGTGTGCCGGATATGCTGGTTGGTCTGCTGGAGAAACCTCTGTGTGCCTGGCAAACGCTGATGGCAACCACCAGCTTGCCTGTGGCAGAGCAAATTCTCCCAGCAGTGGCTTGGTTAGGGCAGAGGAAGGGGCAAAAGGCATTTGCTCCGTGTAGGTTTTGCCTGAGGCAGCCCCACTGCTGGGCAGAGGAAAGTGTGTGAGAGCTTCAAAGAGTCTGCTGAGAGCAGCAGTCAGGATTTCTGGCCTGACTCCAGCACCCCTGGGGCTCTGATTGCAGGGACCTCCTTGCTTCTCACCAGTAGGTGAGGGAGGAGGTGCCAGATGCCTGGCATTGCTGAGCCAAGGCGTTTTTTGGGAGGATGCTAAACTTACTGAATAATTTCAAATGTGAGTCATCCCGGACATTCAGCTGACACAAAAAGGCATGTGGGCTCCCATGCTGCCCGCTTGCTGCCTTCCCAGAGATCATCTCCACTGCTGAGAGCTCCAGCCAAGCATGCCACAGAGCCATGTGCAGTTTGTGACTGTCCCCTGTTTTGATCCCAGCAGGATGCTGAGCTGAGCACTCTGCAGTGGAGTGATGATGGACGGATGGCCCCAGCTCCAGCTGCAGGCTCCCAGGAGCAGGGCACATCAGAGGCCGAGGACAAGGCACCACACCAAAAGATTTAATAAGAGAATGAAAACTGAGCTCTCATTCTTGCCCATGTGCCTTGCCAGTGCCGGGTCCTGTGGGCCTCGTTGCCAACAGCAGCCTCTCTACCCACAGTCCAGGATTAATGAAGATCAGGGGTTGCTTGTGCAGAGAGGTCGTCACTGGTGTGATGAAAGAGAGGAACATTGCTTGAGGGTCTGAGAGGTGGTTTTGGAGGCCCCATGAACCAGCATGGCTCAACAGGAACAAGGGGTTTAGCAACCCTTCCCTATATCCAGCAGGTTGCAGAAGGCTTTCAGGACAGTCCCGTGGATAAGCACTGCAGGAGGAAGAGAGAAAAAGTCCGTAAGGCATGATCTGAATCCATCAGAGTCTCTCTAGAAAGCTCCTGATCAATAAAAGCCTTTTAATATTCCTCATTAGGACTCTGGTGCTGGTTTTTGCAGCCTGCCACCAACATCTAATGTCCAGCTGGCAGTGCCCAGAAGGGCTTTTGTTGCTGGGAGCAGGACAGGCTGTGAAGGGCACACAGCCCCCACCCAAAAGTGAGCAGTGGGACAGGCCCTGCCAGATCCTGGGCACCCCACTTGGATATGGGAAAGGGATAAAGGCGTCAAGTCTCCTGGTCGTTTTGTCCCACATCCTTGTGGCTCCAGCTTGTTTGAGTCTACTGAGTGCTGGCTGAAGGATCAGGCTGGGGACACCCTGCTAGAAAGGGATGGAGCCTGACCCCTTGTCTGCTGGAATCAAATTGCTGCTGGTGGACTGTGCCATCAGCTGCCTGGCTGTGCCGTCCACTGCCTCACAGTGCCACCCTGCCCGCTAGCAGCATCACTGCCTGGCGGTGCCATCTGCTGTCTTGCAATGCCATCGTTGCCATACAGTGCCGTGCACTGCCTGGCTCTGCCTTCTGCTGCCTGGCCGTGCCGTGCGCTGCCTGGTAATGCCATCACTGCCTGGCAGTGCCATCTGCTGCCTTGCAGTGCCATCTGCTGCCCAGCAGTGTCATCTGCTGCCCAGGAATGCCATCGCTGCCTGGCAGTGCCATGCACTGCCTGGCAGCCTGGAGGAGGTGGGGAGAGGCCAGTGACATGGACCTGCACAATCACTGCCATGCACTGCAGAGCTGTCCCAAGGCAGGCCCGTGAAAGCCCCAGCCTGCGGGAGGATATTGAAAGGAGCTGTGCTGTCAGAATAGAGAACTGCCTGTGGCAGAGATGCTACACAAGCCGCATAAGACCTGCAAAAGGAAAGGAACTCATTAACCCAGGACTGCTTAATATGCTGGAGGCTTGTGCACAGCCCTGGAGCTGCAGCAGGATGCTGTGCCAGGCTTTATCTGCTCAGCCCCTCAGTGCAGATGGAGGCACGGGGCTGCACACCAGAACAGCAGGCAGTCTTCTCCCTTGTGGGCTGGAGGAGCCAAAGCCTGGTGCTGCAGGGCCAGGGGGCTATGGCATGGCAGTGCCACGTGTGCCTGGGGTGTGCAGTGGCCTCTCAGTTCCCTTGTGCACCCTCAGGCTCCAAATTATACTGCCCCGCTCTGGGCACCACAGAGACCAGGTTTGCCTGCTCAGTAACAGCAATGGATCACTCTTCCAGGTCTTCTCCGCTCCCAGGAATTTCCAGCCCACAGGTATTACAGTGTTTGTCTTCACAAGCTCAACCCATAGCAGAGACAGGGTGCAAACCTCACCTCAGGGTGTTTTGTGGGTCCCCAAGCATTCAAATGCAAAGAGGCCCAGCCCAGCCCTCATCTACTGCACATGTAACCATGTACAGGTGCGTTGGGTTTTGTGGGTGATGCCTGGAACAAGTTACGTTTTTCATACATGTTGCATTACTTTATTTAATTATTTTTTGCCTCAGGTCCGGGATAAGAAACTCCTCAATGACTTAAATGGAGCAGTTGAAGATGCCAAGACAGCCCGGCTTTTTAACATCACCAGCTCAGCCCTTGCCACCTTCTGTATCATCCTTATCTTCATCTTCCTGCGATACCCTCTCACTGACTATTAGAGTGAGGCCAACAGCAGCGACCGCCGCCAAAATGCCTCTATGCCAGAAGTGTCTGCAGTTGTTTCTTGTAGCAAGGACACACACAAAAAAAAGCAACCACTACACCTTGATTGCAAAAAAAAAAAAAAAAAAAAAGAAAGAAAAAAAGAGTCAATTAAATACATAAATAACAGTTAAATTAGTTTATCAGCCCAGCTGAGCATACCCTTACTGCCCCGAAATGGTATGTGAACTGCTATAGGAAAGGGTTTCACTCTTACACAGGTACAGGGACAAAAATAGACCAAGAAATATTTATTTGATGGCCAAGAAGCCATAAAAGTGTGGAAAGCCCAGAGCAATATATGCCTAGTGGCAGACAGCTGAGCTCTGTGAGCAGTGGGATCTTGTGAAGCTGGAGACACGTGCAGTGATGGATGGGGATCACAGCAGGGCTGCCTCATAACATATCAGGTGTGTTCAGACCTCCCCACCATCCCCCAGCTTAAGGGGATTTCTTTTCCTTTTATTCTCTTGAATTTCATCCACTGGTTCAAACAACTCCCAATCCCTGGAGAGCTGAGGGTGTTAGGAAGTTCATGCTGGGGAGCCCCAAAGCCTCCAGAGAAACCCCCAAGTGTTAAAGGGCAGGTTTCTCCCTGGGATCTCCCAGCAGTGCTGAGAAGGAAGACACTTCCTGAAGAACTTGCCTAAGCCACCTAAGTGAAGTGCTACTGTATTTCTGTAAACAGTCAATAAAGAGATACCTCTGATATGTGACGCTGACATGTTAATTCCTTCCTTATGAGGATTGGGCTCCTGGTCTCTATTGGCTGGCAAGAGAAAATGCTAATGTAACAAGCCACTGCTTGGGAGAGATTTAAAGCAGACGTGAGGGATGCTGCTTGCAGGTCAGGGCTGCATGCAGCTGTGAAGGAGAGCACAGATCCAGATTTAAGAGCACAGACCTCAGTGACTCCCATGATGGAAGATCAATGGCAAGCAGACAAAGGCAGCCAAGTGGGCAGGTCCCCCCTCTCCTGCTCAGACCAATGTTGAAGACAGAAATAAATCACTGAAGTCTGAACCTGCTGCTACTGCAGCACTTCCCAGGGTCATTACCAAGAGCCAGATTCAGAGATGATGTGCATTTGCCACTGAGCCAGGCAGGAGCTCAGAGCCCTTCCTGATAGCTGCCTGTGGCTGCCTGTGGTGCTGCAAATCAACATGCCTCGACTCGAAAACACCACAAATGAATGGCAAGACCAGGACTAAAATACAGCTTTTCAGCCCCTCTGACCCTTCATCTCATCTCATATGCCACAGCTGCCTCGTCTTTTTCCAGCTGTAAGATGACCTCATGCCAAGGGGCACCAGTCACTGCAGACCAGCCACGGAACCAGGAGAAGGCAACATCATCCACCTTTGCCCCCACCAGGAAAGCGAAGGTGAAGCAAGAGAGGGGGAGTGCAGACACACTGTCATGGGACACTTCATCATCTGCTGAACACATGGTTAAAGCAGGCTGTCTCTGGGCTGTGCTCAGTGAGGGATGTGCCATAGTGAGATGTGGGGGCAGACCACGAGGATGCTTCCCTGAAAGCCTCATGAGATGTCACCTCCTTCCTTCTCAGGCCTCCCCACCTTAATCCCAGCCTGAGCGTCATTTATGGGAGGAGGTGTGAGCAGAAGGACCTGCAGTCCTCCCTGCTTCACACTATCTGGAGGGTATTTCCACACCAGACCAGATCAGGGGTCTCTTTTGCAACAAAGCACGTATGTTGCCCTGGAAGTATCTCAGCCAGGAACTGCTCTGTGATCACTCATCCAGAGGTCAAGACTCTCCCCAGCCTCTCTTGGATGCTTCTTGCTCCCTTCCCAGAAGCAAGACCTGAGTGGTTATTGCCATCAGCATTTCCATCCTAACATATTTGTTATATCCAGGGGGCTATATGCAGTCCGTGTCTCAGGCAGAGGAAGGAGGTTGCCTGTCACAATGGCAATGTCTCTGAAGAGGGTACAGACAAAATGATCCATGCTACAGCCACCCTGAGCTGGCACCTGATAATTGGAGCAAATTAAAGCTTGCTGGGACACTGTTAGCTTAGGCAAGATCCAGGCTAGTCATCCCAAAATCCTCTGACATTAGGAGGAGCATTTTAGGAGAGATGAGGCTTTACCCCTTTTCCCTCCCCCAGTACCTGCATCAAGCTCACGCTGGCTGCGTCCAAGGTATTGGCTTGGTATCCTTCACCATCCAGGTGCCCATCACACCTCTCAAGCTTTGCAGCCCAAATACAAGCTCAGCTGGATGGGCTTGGGAAATAACTCAGACAGACTGACCATGCATGCACTGCCAGGGGCTCAAAGCCACAGGCTTAGATCACTGTGAGGCCAACGTGCCTGGCACCTCTTGGAGTAATGAGTGTGTTGCTGTCTGTGAGCTGGAACTCGCTGGAGCCATGTGACAAGTGCTATTGCACTCAGAGACCCTCAGCCAACTCTGAAATCTTTTGGGGACAATGCCACTGTCCCCATCTCCTGTGCTACACAGGAGAGAGACGCCCTGCTTGGCATGCAGGCACGCGGCTGCTCAAAGGCAGAGCTGACACAAAACTGGAAGTGACCCAAAGCCAGCCTTTTCTTACATTTAACAAGTGTGACAAATGAGTTACCATCATCCCTTCCCCTGACGGACCATCTTATCTGCAGGAAAATGGATTTTGGTTTAATGAACCAGGGGGAATATTGAACTGACTCTGCAGCATTTTTGCATGTATAAACCATCAGGGATGGAGAGGGAGGGCTATTACTAATAATCATCATATTTATTATTTGTTTCCTATGCTGTAGGAAGTGAAATCTCTGTGCTGTGGCAGGTTGGAGGTCCACCTGGACCTGTCTTGGACAAGAACAGGGTAGCAGAGAAGGATGCAGTAACCCAGTGGCTGGAGGATGGGATGACTGACCCCAGGCAGATGCTCAGCTCCACCACAACCTTCGCCTCAGCTTCGTCTGCAGATCTGGGCTGGGGGACAGCAAAGCCCCTGTGCTCTCCTTCCCTCTCTCTTAGTGTCCCTCCCTTCATTTTAATGGACTCCTCCAAACACACAGCAGGCAGAAAGCACTCCCAAAATGCGGAAAATGAGGGGGACATGTAAATTTCCCAGCTTGCTTAGGAGAAAAAAAAAAAAAAAGTCATTTATTCATGCAGGAGTCTTCCAAGTGGAGCAGCATTAACGTATTCAGCATTCATTTCATCTTGTCAGTGTCACGGAACCCCAAATTGAGACAGCATAACTGTATCCCATGTACTGTTAGACAAGTACATCCCAGATTGCGCCAACTGTGCTGTTAAGTGAAAGAAAGAACTTTTTTTTTTTCATTTTGAGGGAACAAGGGAGAGAAAAGCAGCAGCCAAATCCGACAGGTCCTCTAATTGCCTTTTTTTTTTTTTTTAATTTTTTTTTTTTAATTTTGCAAGAAAATTCTGGAAGTTCGGGTTTTGCCAAGGCTGACACCCGCTGCAGCAGAAGGCAGACTTTCAAGAGTTGCTTCTCTGCCTTTTCACTTCTGCCACTCACAACGTCGCACTACGCTCTCCAAATCGCACCTTTTTTTGGCTGCGAAGCCGCAGCCTCTGTTGCACTCAGCGGCGGGAAGGAAAACCGAGAGGAGGGGGTGGAAGAGAGGAACAGCCGAATGCAGCTTGAGAAGCATCTTTTGAGATGGGGAAGAACTGACGGTCACGTTGCCATATAGAGATTCAATTGTATTCCTCCTGGGAACCGAGCCTGACAGCTTGACGAGGATTGCTTTTTGCTTCTTCTTTAGCTCGAGGGGCGATATGGGGAAGGAAAGCAGCGATTGTTCCCTTTTAGGCGACATTCTGCAATTGTGCCTAAAACACTGCTGCTGTTTTTTGGCCCCTGGTAGCTGAAAAGCGTCTGGGTTGAGACTGGGGAAAGGCCAGCGAGGCTGATGAGGGGCACCCTCGTCTGGGGAGGAGATGCTGCGGGACTAGGCTCGGCTCAGGCCGGCGATCAAAAGGCTTCGCGGGGAGTCTGGCGGCAGCCCCAGCACCGAGGAGGAGGTCCCGGGGGCAAGGGAGAGGGATGTCCGAGGCGAGCTGGGGCTGCCCTGCTGCGGGAGGCAGGCAGAGGGCTCCCTCACACCGCTCCACCGCAGCCGGCAGCGCGCCGCCCTTCTCCGCGGCCCCGGGGCGGCCCGGCAGGCTGCGGACCCCCTGCCCCCGGGAGGGGGGAGAGGTCCATACACCCTTCTCCGGGACTCCCCGCCCCAAGCCTCACCACTGCGGGCTGCGAGCCCCTAGACAGGGAGGCGCTGGCTTGTGCAAGAAGCGGCTGTGGGGTGAGGGTGGCTCCTGCGCCCTAAAACCGGCGAGGAGCGGGTCCCCAGCCTCCCGCAGGGATGTGCCCCTTGATGCCCAGCCAGGACGCGTGGGTCAGGCGAGGGCCCGGGCGCTGGGATACATTCGCCCTCTACGCTGGCAGGGAAAGGTGGCCGGAGGCCAAGCAGTGCGTGTGAGCAAACCCTGCTGCGCTTACGCAAGGCTCAGCACTCACCCGCGCCTCTGCCCCGACTGCCACGCTGGGCTCTGTGATGCCACCCCTGTGCAGATGCCACTTGAACCAGTTTGCAGACAACAGCACATCGAATCCTAGCTGGGGTGAACTGGTTTGTGTTTGGTTGGTAAGCGTGACCCCACAACTCTCCTGTATCTACCGAGCTGGCAGTAAAGGAATATGGTGAGATGGAGCTAATTCAGGTAAGGGACCTCCTGGCTCAGCACCAGCATCTGTGAGTTCCCTTGCCAGGGGTGAGCTGCCAGGCATGCAGGCAGAGCATGGTGAGTCAGGGCCAGAGCAGCCCTCAGGCTGGATATCCAAATTAACAGTCAGAGAGAGATGCAAATGGCAAGCCCAATTCTTCTGTGGAGTGTGTGACCCACCAGCAAAAGCCAACACTAAGCTGTAGCATCATAACCCTGCTTCCCAGGCACTCCGTGGGTCAGGAGGCAGAGTCACATGTCCAGCAAGTAGCAGCTCTCACCTCCCTTTCCAGCCATGTGCTGCTGTCCTGGGTGACCTTACCAAAGCAAGCCCTTTCATCTCTGTTTTCCCTTCCAACACTGTCTCATGGGTTGATGGCTTCTCAGAGGAGGAACTGCCACCTTGCTTAGTGCCACCAGATTCTGGGACCTTGGCACTGGGTGACCGGTGCTATTGCAGGAGTCAGCAGAAACAGGGGAAGAGCAGGGTGCTGATGGAGCTGTCTCTTCCCTCCTCTCCATCCCCAGATAAGTGTGGCAGGTTGGACAGTGAGGAGCGCCTGGCTCTGCAGGCAGACCACGGCCCTGCCGGGGGGAGGAGGGGGAGGCACAGATGGCAGCAGATGCTCTCATCAGTGAAAATGATTGAAGCAAAACAAAAAAAACCCTAGCAACTGGTGAGCAGCCTAACAAAAACCAGCACAAGAGTAGAGAAAAAGGGTCTGGACCTGACAGATCCGTTCATGAAGCCTAGCTTTGTGTTGCCTTCTGGCCCAGGGTAATGTTTTTCTCATCCCCAATTCATATAGAGAGAAGAAAGACCACGCCTTGCCTGGGAGCACTGGGCAGTGATTATTTTTTTAAAGACTTGAATATACTAAAACAAATCCAGTTGGTGTCTCTCCCCTTCCGCAGTCCCTGTCCTGTATCTCATCCCTCTCCCACTGCCTTCAGAGGAGTGAATATGACCCCGGATAGCTTCTAGGCACACCGAAGCCACTCACCTCCCCTCACTGTCCAGGGCAAACCCAAGTGTGTGCCAACAAGGCAGGCCATTTCAGCACTGGGGGCGAAGGAGCAGGTACACTTCCTGCACCTAAGTGGTGTTACTGTAACGCCTCTGTGCAGCTTAGCTGCTGCCTCCAGCCTCAGCTCCTCCGTCAGGAGAGCTTCATGCCAGTGCAAAGGTCCTGCTCCTCCACCCCTCCCATCCCCTGACTTTGACCCATCGTGTCGGCACTCAGCAGCCGTGCCCCACGTTTGGCACATCTCCACGCTCCTGCCCAGCTTTTCTCTGACGTGTCTGGGGCAGAGGGAATCCAGAGGGAATTTATTCAGCGTACGATGGGTTGTTTTTCCTTTTTCCCTTTGGCAGGAGCGCCTCACGGCACAGTCAGAGCCACAGAACGAATGCTCCTGCAGCATGCACTAAGCTGAATGGCACAGCACGCAGCCCTCCAGCCTGCTCCTTCTGCGATTAACTCTGCCATAGCTGCTTTTGCAACGTGCACGAGGCGGTTCAGCACCCTGCTAGTGCTGAGCTACTTCTACCAGGAAAAGGGAGACAGATCCGGGGCAGCCCCCATACGAGGAACACACCTGCCTGGTGATGCTGCAAGTGCCTTCTGCCTGCTCAAGCACGTCGGCTCTCCTCACTGAGTGACACCATTCTGGGATTGGCAGGAGGAAGGTGGTGTGCTGGGATTCTCTATGGATCTCTGCTAGGCTCCATCCCAGCCACGAGGGGGGAAAGCTGGGGAGAACATGGGCAGGAGCAATGCCCTTCCTGAGGTGGATTGAGAGTTCACCACAGTCATACCTTTCCTTACGAAACAGGGCAATACAAAGCCTAGCAAGCCCCTTCCTCCAGCATCATGTTATGCCCCACTCTGGGGCACTGAGACAAGGGTGAGAGGCACACACATGGCAGAACCAACCACACTTGGTAGAAGCAGAGCCATGTCAGCCCAAGGGTTGACTGTGGCCTCAGCTATCAGCAGAGTTTTGAGGTGCCAATAACCCCTGTGGAGGGAATAGTGTCCTGTGCTACAGCCAGCCCTGCTTGCTCACGGGTGACGGGAGCCTGGCTCAGCTGGTGCTTCAAGGAACTGCATCTGAACACCAGAATGGGTTAAAAAAAGATTATTTGCTCATTTAAAGAAATTGCAAGTTGACAAAACATCTCCCTTTTTTGATGGATAAGAAAGTTGGTCTGGCAGCGATTCTTTTTTCCTAGTTTTAGTTTCCTTCATTATCAGGTTCTGATTTTAATCCCTGCAGGATGCAGGAGGCTCTGTTGTGTTCTTCTGCTCTTGGCCTGCCATGGAAGTTAGGAAGCCTGGAAAACATTTTAGCAAGAATGATTATGTGTACAAGCATAACTTGCATTTAAAACATGTAGCTGGGATGCAATCCATCTTTGAATGTACCTGAAAGAGGAAAAAACTGGGTGAATTATTTTTTAAGCTATTTACCTGAAATTAAGCACTTTGCTTTAGCAATAAGCAACTTGCTGCATAATTTTTGCTCAGCTCGTGGTGGTTGTGATGGAGAGGGGGGTGTGATGGCCCTGGGGCTGAGACAATAGATTCACATCTGGTAGATGGAGCTTAGAGACGAGGCTGCTTTGTTCTGCCTGCCTGACCATTACAGCATTGCCCTGGCTCTCCCAGCTTAATTTCCCCTGGGGAAAATAGGGATAATAGGGATGGCCTGAGCCGCCCAGAGCTGACCAGGTGTGCTCACAGCACTGCCCTCGCTCAGGCTGGCTGCCCACTCCCATGTAGCTGTGGGTCCGCACCCAAATGCCAGAATTTCAGGTTGTGCGGGGTTGGAATCTAAATAGGGTTAGCTCCCAGCTTTGGGAGGCAGGTGAGGTTTTGCAAGCCTCAGTCACTGCCTGCTCCTGGCCCCTGTGATCCCGGGAGCAGTTTAACAGCAGTGAATCATTTGTTTTGGTTTCTCCCCACCAGGCGCTTGGCTGCAGCGCCTCGCACAGAAGCAGTGGGCGTGGGAGAGATGCAGGCTCCTGGGCTGGAGCCTCTCCCGCTGGTCATGAGAACCCGTGTCCCTCTGGTACCTAGCCCCACTGAAGCAGCTCCTTCTGTTTACTGCCAACAGGGATTCTCTGTGGGTCAAATATCGTTTGTCCTCATCACTCAGGGATGCGCCAGGGGGTCAATGGGGTGGTTGAGGAGAGGTTGCCAGGGATGAAGGTTCAAGAGGAAGCTCACCTGGGTCTCTTGCTGGAATGAACAGTTCAAGATGGGTGCCTGGCAGTTCCTCAGGACGCTCCATTCTCTGCCTCTTTCTCACCACCTCCCATCCCTCATCTACTGCAAGCCCTGCATCCTTCTCCTAGCTCCTTCCCCACTCTCCTCCCTTGCACCAGTGGACAAACAGGGAGCAATCTACCTGACAGCTGATCTGGATGTTCATCTGGCAGTGGTGTGCCAGATCCAGGGTTGGAAATACTGATTTTAACTGGGATTTGGAAAGAAACTGTTTAAATCCTCTTCCTTCAGCAGGCTTTGTGAGCTCATGGCTCTCTGCCTAGATGACAGCTTTTACAAGGAAGCTTTGGGATTTTCACACTCATTCCTTTCCCCCTCTTTTTTACTATTGTACTCCTGCAAAGGGGTGTTGGGCAGGGGCGGAAACAGTCTGAAGCTGAAGCAAGAGACACCTTTCTCAGTTTTTCCCCGTCCAGGGTGCTTTGCATGTCTGTAAGGAGGGAGCTGGGCAGGAAAATCAGCAGGAAAGGCTTCCTTCCAGCCATGTCAGGCATGCTCCTGCTCCAGCTCCCACCAGGACCAAGTGCTACAGAGCTGCTAGACAAGTGAGTGCCCGTGCTACCTCAGCATCTTGCCATCAGTTATGGTAACTGGGCCGAAACCCACGCATTTAGGTAGAGTAGCTCTGGTTTTGTAAAAGTTTCGCTGCTGACAGCTTTGCGTGAGCTGATTTTCTGTAGTAGAAGAAGGGCATGAACTCAACAATGCTTATGCAATAGGGAGAGTGAGACTTTTTAGCATCCCAGGATTTTATACCTCTGGTGCTTTATGAGAAATGACGTTTCTGGGAAAGATTTTGCCGACAGTTACTGTGGGAGCTTGACATTCTTCTTGAACAAGCTGCTGGCTGCGTGTCTGGAGAGATGAGAGTTAATTTTAAAACATCCGGCATCTGTATCAGCAGGGAGGAAGGTTCCCTTCATTTCCTAAGCACCAGCAAAACCTAAGCTTCTAAACACTAATCCCTCTCTAAGCTGGAGCTGCCAGGCCAGAGCCAAGGACAGAGAAAAAACCCTGCTGTGTAGCCAGGACAGTTGCCCAGCTCTTTGGTGAAACCGCAGTGGGATGGGTGTGAGCCCACTCCATCCCTTCAGGAGCCGACCTGTGTGGGTCAGGCTGCTCCTGAACGCCCAGCTCCTGGGTCCCTCCCTGCCAAGCCGCTCTCCGAGACCGCGCTGCCTTTATGCCTGTCCCTCCAGAGCGAGTGCGCCCCGCGGGGCAGCCCCGCAGCCCACCCCGCTGCCACACGCTCAGCAGCGCGTATTTTGGGGTGGGCGAGCCGCGGGCAGGGTGCCGGCAGCCGGGCAGGGGCGGCTCCACCTGCGGCAGAGCTCCTGGCTCAACCCCGCCGGCTCCGGGCAGCCCGGGGACCCTCCGTGACCCAAAAACACACACGGGCAGCCGCGTTCCTCTTGCCGGGAGCGGCGCGGCTCCGGGAGCACCCAGAGGGGTACCGCGGGGCACCTCGGCGCCCAGGAGCGTCACCCCCGGGAAGCGCCGCTGTCCCCGCGGGGCATCCCGTGTCCCGGGGCACCCCGTGTCCCAAACCCTCCGCGCCCGCGGGGCTGACGTCACCCTGCCCTGCACCGCCCGCGCTGATTGGCTGCGGATGACGTCAACGCTGTGGTGGGGGGGGGGGGGGGGGGGGGGGGGGGGGGGGGGGGGGGGGGGGGGGGGGGGGGGGGGGGGGGGG
>JAWWEU010000158.1:16488512-16552477 GCA_035583155.1 Acropternis orthonyx
CCCGCCCCCACTTATTGTATAGTGATAAATGTTTTCTGTGCTGAGCGTTGTTTGTTTTTAAATATTCCTGGTTGTTTCCCTTATTGATAAATAAGTTCCTTCTCCTTCCTGCTCCCCCCCTCCCTTTTCTCCTCCCCCAGAATTAAATTCCTGAGCAACAGCAAAAGCTGATGTCAGTGCTTCAGCTTGCATTGGGGGAGCTCTGTGCACAGGTCAGTAATTTGCGGTTTCGTTAGAAGGAAGAACGCGGTGCAGTGCCGTTCTGTTAGGGATGTTTGGATTTTTCTAGGCATGGATGCATTTATCCTTCATATTGCGGTAGTTATCGAGAGCTCCCTGCTGGGAGCTGGGCACTGCATAAGCATGTGTGGAAGAGACCATCCCTGTCCCAAGCAGCTAGCGATGACGAACGCATTGGGAATCGTTGCTGGAGGTTCCATCTCCCTTTAATTTGGGGTAATAAGGCAGACCTCCCTCCCCCGGCAAACGGGCTGGATCTCCAAGATGCCCGAGCAGGTAGCGCTGAGGATTGCGCCTGGCAGCCCAGGGGCCATGATAACCTTGAAAGCAGCTTGCCTGTGGAGCAGTGTTTAATGTTCGTTTGCATTGTCTCATCCTTCTGCGCTAAGGCGAGAGGCTCAGGGCACGGCTGCCTAAGCGCCCAAACGTGATTGTGGAGAGCTTTGTTTTTGGAAGGACTCACTGCATGGGAATTGGCCCCTATGGGCCTCTGTGTGCCTCTGTGCTCACGCTGTTGGAGGGCACTCGTGCCAGGAGGACTCTCTCTGCAGAAGAGGTTTGTTGGGGGTTTGGGTCTGGATGGGGGTTCCTGTGCTTGCTTCGGTTTTGCTTGTAACAGTTCCCAGAAGGAAATAAGCTGCGGCACCAAGAAAACCCTCCTGGCTGTATTAGAGATTTTAAAATGCCTGCAAGGACTTTGCAGGTGTCTTGCCCCCAATTTTTCCTCACACAACCATGCTGGCAGAGCCTGGGTGTGGAGGACTATCCGAATAGCTGGGACATAAGCAGCATAGGGATGCCCAAATGCCTCTTTGCAGTGGCAGTAGGCAAAAATTCCTGCCCTCAGCCCATTGGCAACACAATTGAGAAGTGCAGACCTGAGGCTGGAAGGTTTCCAAGCTGAGATGACAGCAGCTCACACCAAAAATCTTTTAACCCAACAGATTTGCCTCCTACGGCTTTCAGTTGTCCCTGCCTAGACACAAGGTAAGGAGTAGGGAAGGCAAACCTGGATCTAGCATTGCTGTTTAAAATTTAGCCTCAGCTAAGCTTGGGAGAGCTGAGCAAAATGGTCAGAGTCCTTAGGAGCATTCACCTGGGGCACTGCATGGAGATTATTCTTGCAAATACTGCACCATATTTATCTGTGGAGTGTGGTTTTGCTGGGTGCCAGGCACCTCGTTGAGAAAGCCACTGAGGTGCCTCCCTTTGGAGGGCTTAAATTCACCTAATATTAAATGCAACACCACTATTACTACCAAAACACTCCCGAGGGCTGGGTAGGACTAAGCAGTAGTGTCTGTCCCATGGTGGCAAATTGGATCTTGGGAGGTGGGAGAAAACTAGATTCTCTCCTGTGTAGCCCTGTCCTCCCCCAGAAAACTTCCCCAAAGGCTGGAAACTGGTTGTGGCTCTAGATTTCTGATATGACTTCTCTTAGCGTGAATATGTGCGAGTGTCCACTTCATCCCTACTACCCCTTACCTCTGCACCAGCTGCTTTAATCTACATAAGGAATAGGGGGTGTGTGGTAGGTGTTTTTCCTCTTCGGATTTTCTTCCTTGCCTTTGAGCAAGGCTGTTCTTAGGGATCAGAGGTTAGTTTTTCTGGTGCACAGCTCAGCTCCTGAAGCCCTGGGCACAGGCATGTGCAAAGCATGTTAACACTATCAGGAATGGAAGGAGGAAAAGGAGGTGCTCCAGCACTTGGCAGCCTTGATTTATGGTGCAGGCTCGTAGGACGCTGCCATCATATTGAAACAATTCTATCAAGCTGAATCTGGTAGAGAAGGAGGTGATAAAGAGAAGGAGCTTGTGGATGCTGACCCCTCTCTCCCAGGAGGACAGCTGGGAGGTTGCACTGGGAGAGTTTGCAGACCTTTTTCCCCTCTGCCGTGCGTTCAGTAACAGTGTTAAGGGGGGACATGGTTGCAGAAACGCCTGGGTGCTCACGGTCCCCTAAGCACAGCCCCTGGGTCTCACCACGCTCCTTCCCTTGCTGCTATGCAGAGAAACTCCTGCAGCCAGAGCGGCAATGCAGTCATCCTGTGGGGAAAGCTTCAACACTCCTCTGCATCCCCATGCCCGCTGGGTTTTAAAACCTGTTTTTCAAGCTTTACATTTCTTCTCTGAAGATACACCTGTCCCGCCTGATGCCAGTGGGAAGGAGGTACCTGACGTAATTATGGCAGGCTTGGGGAAGGGAGGTGAGTGGCCTGGGAGCATTCATCAGATAAGAAGCTAAACAAGCTCTCTGCTCAAGATTTTCTCAGGCTTACTCAGGAGACCTGTGCAGCATAACACAGACAGAGGAATGCGAGAGGGGTAAAAGCTGACTGTGCCAAGATGCTCTGCACTGATGGCATGAGGGGCTGCTGTCAAAGCCAGACAGAGTTTTTGGTGTGATTAGTCGTAGTGCAGGTTCCCTTGGGAACAGTGGGTGGTGTAATACACCCCAGCAATGGCTCATCCCCATGGAAGAGTTGCTTTACCAGAAGTGAGCCAGCAACTGAGACCATGGTGGAACATGCCAAACTCTGGTCATGGCAGGTGCCTTGGTCACCCTGTCTCTCCTTTAGCTTGAGGTCACAGAAAGCAAAACAGGGTCTTACCTCTTCCTCTTCCAAGAGATGTTTGTCTACTCTCTACCCCAAGCCTTTGGTTCAATGCTTTCCAAGAAACTCCTTTGGCTCTCAACCATCTCCACTTTTAAGTAAGAAGAGTAAGAGTAAGGGTGGCTCAGGTTGGGTGGCCATGTGTGGCACAGAACCCTGCCCAGCCTATGTTGTTGCAGACTGCCATGGCTTCTGTGGATGACTTGCTCCATGTCTCTGCCATTTGTCTCTTTTTGTGAGGGTTTCTAGACCCATCTATTCAAGGTAATCTAGATTGGTGTGCAGGGGGCTTCTTCCTTTGCTTTGCCCAGGACTTCTGTGTGGTTGGTTTTGCTGCTCTGGACTTCCAGTTTCCCAAAGTGATAAGTAGTGCTTGTTTGCATGGTACCTTAGAAGGATCAGTATTTCAGAAGATAGTGGTAGTGCAGTGGTAGCCCAGGCTGGGTTTGGGAGGGTACCTGGAGGTGCTGACTGCAAACTGGTCCAGTACACAGAGTATCCTGGTGCAGATGAGGAGCAGTAACAGGACAGAAATGCAGGGACTGTGTTACATGAAGCTGAAATAAGTGTTGCATTTTGCGCTGACTTAAAATAAGACAATCCCAGCAACCTGTCTGGGGCTGGAAATCCTTCTTTGATTCCGTCTTTTCGTCTTACTCTTCTTACTCCTTTTTTCATGTTGTGTTTATGTGTGGAAAGGTTTATATTGTGGTTCCCAGAGATGTGTGTTCATGAGTGGTCTGCCTTCCTTGTACTTTTTTTAAACCAAGCTTTCTCTTGGGGCAGAGGCCTCGGCTTCTTCAGGAATTTCTCCAAAGCCCTTCAGGGTCTTCAACACATTGCAAAAGTGGCATTTCTACCTCCTGAGTTACGGGGAGAATTATTTCTGAGTCTGCTGGTGACTGGGAACAAGTCATTTGGTGACCAGAAGGGCAAGACAACCTGTTCTGGTGTTGATGTTAGTTCTCCTTTAAGGGCGAGAGGGGTTGGACCAGATGAGCTCCTGAGATCCCTTTAAACCTAAATTATTGCATGACTAGTCCATAAGTACCCACTGTCTTGCTTCTCACAGGCTTTTGTAGAATACCTGTTATTAGGCAGTGATGGTGAGGGGATGTGAGTGAGGTGGACCACTGCTTTGATCCCGTATGGAGATTCCAGTGACAGCATGACCCTGGCATCCTCTCCTCCAACGCTGCTAATGATGCAGTGCGTCTTTCCGGTTGGTCTCTGGCAACCCGCATTACTCATCCGGCGTTTGGATGCACAGTGTGCCCGCATCCCTGGCTTTTCATCTTGCCTTTTTTCGTCTTTTTAAGAGGGGGATTTGGTTGTTTGAGGAGTGCTGCTGTCTGAAGCTAACACATGGTAATTCAGCTGATGCAGCAGAAGCTCTGGGAGAAATTTCAGTCTATTAGGTGATGGCAGGATTTTTGCATTTAAGCAAGTCAAGCTCTTCCCACACACTAAACCTGTGCCCGCATAAACCACACATCTCCCATTGAAATGCAGACCCTCCTGGGTAACACCAGGCAATTCTTGCTCCAGCGAGAGCGTCCATCCATCTCTGGGGCATGTTGTTGAAAAGAAGCAACTAAGAAGTATCTACAACATCTGATTGTTTTTGCGTTGCCTCTAACAACCCTCATTTCCAAGCTTGCAGTGGCAGCCTGGTCCTCCTTGAGCAGTAGCTTGAGTGCAGTTAATTCATGCCATCTTCATCTGCCTTGGCTGGCAGCCCTGCCTGGGGAGCGGACGGGCACAGCCTGAGTCCTGCTTGGCACTTGAGGCTGTTGAGTGGAGGGCTGGTGCAGAGAGGGTGCCAGCACTGCTGACCTGAGCTCGCTCATGAGAAACCACGTTAACTGCTTTGCTGCTGTCAGTGGACCTGGCAGAGATGTCCCCAGCAGCAGTACTAGCTCAGCAGGGCTGAGACCCAGAAGCCAAGCAAGCCTGGAGCTGTCCTTTACACCTTACCTGTGACTCACCTCAGGTTCAGCTCTTCTGGTGGAAAGTCAGAAGGAAGATGACCCAGAGGGATGAGGCTCCAGCCAAAACTGAGCCAGGGCCCTCTGAATTGCTCTGTAGGGTGGTGAGGAGACAGAATAACCCCCGCACACTAAGGGAAGTTGACTGCTGCAAAAAAAACCCGAATGCAAATCTCTGACTGGGCAAAATCTCCCCAGACACATCCTTTTGTAAAGCACTCTCATTGTACCATTAAAAATAGATCGGCGCGTTCTCCGCTTGCTTGCTGAATGCTGATGCCTGCTAATTCTGTGTCATCCTCGCAATCCCTTCTGCTTTGAGCTTGACTGCCTCTTTGTCTGGCACCTGAGCAAGGTTCATTCAGCAGTACCTGACACAAAGATAAAGGTGAGCTCTGCTGGAGTCCAGCAGGACGGGCAGGAAGGTGAGGATGACTGAACTAGTCTTAGCTGGAGGTCAGCCAACAACCCTAAAGGGGCAAGGCTTGCTTGGTGTGATCACTTGTGCTTTCACTTGCATGGTCAGAAGCAGGGCTGAGTGAGACCTGCTGGCATGGTGATGAGTTGGAGGATGTTTAATCTCTGAGTGGATGTCATAATACATCTCTGGTGGTTTTTTTGCAACTGGAGTTAAAATACTTATATATATATCATGGTTCAGTGTCTGCCTGGAGTTCATGAGGGGAATATTGCTGCTTGTTTCCTCCAGCAAATGAGTTCATCTAGTTTGCCACCCACAATAGCAGTGATAATATGGATTAAGAGAGAAGGCCAATGTTACAAAGTGCTGAAATACCCAGCTCTCAGTCAGTAGGCCGGGCTGTAGGATTGTATACATGAAGAGCTATGGCATCTGACTAGCAAGCCGTGCCTCAGTGTAGTCAACGGGCACATGCTTTTCTGCCTGTCCAGGGTGGTGAGGATGGAGGATGACCTGCAAAACACTTTGTTTGAGCCCTGTGTCACCTCAGATTAACAGAAGAAAACCAGCTGCTAATGAATCACAACTCCCAAGGGAAAAGGAGAGAGTGGGGCAGGAGCATCAGCTTGGACTTTGCTTGTCTTGTGTGTTTTTTCTAGATAAACGTAATCCTCCGAAACTCAGAGCTGGTGCCTCCTCCTTGGGGCTGTGGTAAGAGGCAGAACCTGAGCTGACACCCAAACCTATAAACAGGTTGGCTATTGTGTGCATATAGGAGATTTAGCAAGCCTTGAACCAGGTCAGAAAAGTCTTCTAAAATGTATTTACTGCCCTGGGGAATGTCTTATCCCATGGAATACCAGTGTAGCCCCTTGCATTTGTGTTGAATTCTGGGTCCCCTAAGGAGAGGCAGAGTTTTGTGGGCATGGGGTGGCATTAATGTGGACATTGGCTTCTGCTGCCTGGAAACCTGTGCTGGGATCTGCACCTCAGTTCGCACCAGTTATCATCAGAAATTGCAGAAAACCTGGCAGAAGGCAACAACATCCTTGTTCTTCAGTAAGGCTAGGGGTACGATTTGCCCTTTAAATATGGGGTGGGGGGCTAATGACACTGCAGTGGGCAGGTGCAGTGACTGCCCCTGTGTTCGCTAGGTGCTTGCTTCACCAACCTCAGCCTCACCTGAGTGAGTGTCCCTGACGCTCTGCTGAGATGGTCAAGCTCATGATGCTGGAGATGGTGCTTCAGAAGTGAAATGCTGATGTATTTATCTGCAGCCTTGAAGAACCACACAGCCTAATCCTGTGCTTTCTTTCACTTGGTCTGAAGGTGTTGCGGGAAAATAGTATGCTGGTCCTGGAGACCCTTTCTCCAGAAGCCTGCAAATGCACCCAGCAGGTATTTATGGTGTTTGGTGTCCTAGAACAAGAGAGCCAGACCAGTCCTGCAGAAGTATCTAACTACATACCTTTCTGGGCTGCCTGTGTCTGCTGTTGTTGCAAAAAGACAAACAAGAACCTTATCCCCAGGATAAGCCTGCTAGGCTCATGGGGTCATGCAGCAAATGATGAGGATGCCAAACAGTGGTCAACAAGGGCCCTTGAAGCATCAGCAGGACTAGATTTCCCTTCTCTAACATGACATGTCCTCTGTGATGTGTGCCAACCTGATCAAAGCAGAAGGTGCTTTTAGCTCTGGAATGAGAGGGTGGCCAGCTCTCAGCTTGGCAGGGTGAGACTGGAAATGGCATAGCTTTGGTATTAGAAAGCAGCATGGCTGGGAGCTCTCTCCTCAGCATGGGCAAAGGCAGTGATTAAATGACTGGCTGGTCATGGATAACCTTTGGTCTTGGCTTTTGTAGGCTTTAAAATGAAAGCTTGTGTTTATACTAAAGGGGAAAACCATACAGATCATGTTAAAAGCACAAGTCTAAGAGGAGCAGATACCGCTCTTGTCATCTAGACTCCAGCTAAATTCCTTCCCCTGCTGTCCCCATTGGCTTCTCACAATCAGATCTTCAGACTGACCACCATGACTGCAGTTAGAAATTTTTCTGGGAGTGGCCAGCCTGTCTATCCTTGACCTCACCTGGGTTGCTTTGGTGGAAGCAGGCTAGGAGGCAGTTGCATTTGCAGTCATAACCCATCCAAAGCTGCTGGCACAAGATCAGATGGTAGGAAAGGATCAGGGACCTATTTGCTTGGCTTTAACTGCAACCAGAAGAGCCAGTCGGCCTTGTGGGGTGAGGGGTGCATGGGAAAGACTTCCTTGCAGCTGGATACAACTTGTCCCCTTTCATCCCTGGTTTGCTGTCTGTGGTTCAAGTTTGAGCAGTCTCTGGGCTGCCCCATAGCACCAGCTGCATACCCAAGGCTGACCACCCCCATGCCAGTGCTGCTGCGTGCCTCCAACGCCATATCCCTCTTCTGGTGTGAATGCACCATCTGGCACTTTGCTGAAGGACATCCTGGCCCTTCAGCCACATCCTCTGGTGGAAAACATCTTCTGGACCACGGGATGCAGGTGCAGAGGGCAATGGGAGAGGCAGGGAGGCAAGTGGGTGCTGTTTGGGTGCATGCAGCTCCTTGCAGGGCTTCCTCACATGCTTCTTCCAGCCTACAGGAATTGAAAGGAGCCTGCGGCAGAGAAAGGAGGAGCAGGGGGAAAAAAAATTAAAAAAATAATGAGATCAGCAAGCCTGAAACCCTGGCAAAGGTGCAGTGTCTGCCTCCCAGTGATATGCTGTGGGAAAAAGGGAAGGCTGCCCTTTTCCCCCTTCTCAAAATGCTCCCACTCCTTGCATGGAGTGGCAGGCACAGGGGCTCTTGTCCCAAGGGGAAGATGCCTGCCTTGTGCAGGGAGCCGAGGTAGGGTTGTAAGATCAGTGCAGATGAAGCTGTGTAGGAGTCCTCTGTCTGCCTTGTGCGTGTCAGGGGTTAGAGCATGTCAGCAGACCTTAACTTGGCTCAGCTGCAACCAGAAAAACCGCTGCCATCTCCCCTACATCTTCATACCGCTGGGTCTCAGAAGATGTCGTTCCTCCCCATCCTTGAGATTCACAGGGAAAGGTGAACAAGCAGACCACGTCTGAGTTGATGGATGTGGTTAGTGGTGTTTCCCAGCCTCATTTTAAGGAGCAAAGGGGGAAAAAAAAAAGAAGCACTCCATTTTTTCATCGACAAGCAGAGAAATCTTTTGTACTGCCTCTTAAAGGGGCTTTGAATAGCTGCTAAGAAATCATCAGCAGTTACATCACCTCCAAATCGGCTACTGCAGGCACCTGACAGTTTTGTCCCACTGTTACTCTGGGGAATCATTAGTGCTCTAAATTCCTTGCCCTTGGAGAAAGCCTGCATGGCTCGCTGGGAGGGAGGAGCCACTGCGCAGTTTGTGATGCTGTGAGTGGCAGAAGAGGATCAGGAAGCTGGGCTGAGGCTCACTGAAGACGAGGCGGAGCAGGGGGCACATCCTGGAGTTTCCTAACCCCATCCCGATGGCGAAGCTGGGGGTTCATCAGCCTGTGCAGAACCTGAGCATCTTCCTGGGAGTGAGCTGAAGGCGCTGCAGTAGCATCGCCTCGGGCCGGAGAGCTGCCGTTGCCTGGCAGCTGCGGGTTTCCAGGGAAACCAGAGGTGCTAACTTGTTAATGAGCCCCGCGTCCCTGATTGCTGCTGCAAAATAATAATAATTAGTAATGGGCCTGTGATTTAGGAATCCCTCGAACAGCGTGAGCCTGCCGAGGGGAGTTTGCTAAGTACGGAAGCACTTGAAAGAAATGAGAGGATAGGAAAGAAAAATGGGTGTGGAGCTTGGAAAATGTGACATGTTTTACATGTTAGTAAGTGTCTGGAGAGCTGGAGTCGGGTGGGGTCCGGCCAGTGTCCCGGCAGTAAGCCTGGGGCTAGTGGCAGGCCTGGATGGATGGATGGATGGATGGATGGATGGATGGATGGATGGATGGATGGATGGATGGATGGATGGATGGATGGATGGAGAAACCCTGGCCAGGCAGCATCTCACTGCAGGGGGAAGAGGCAGATCACTTAGCTCAGTATCACTGGGTCCCTGGTGGAGATGGCAGTTCTTCGTGAATGGCTGCTTTTAGATTACTGGGGACAAAAAAGCGGGTGTTTCCTGTGCTGCTCTTACCCCTTGGTAAACTCAAGGTGGAGATGACACCAGAGGGGTGTGCTCCTGGGATGAGCATCACAGGGAGGGTGCTGTACATCCAGTCTTGCTTGTATGATGGAAATGTGTTTGTGGGGTCAGAGCTGCTTCCTGAGCAGAGCTGGCCTGCCTGTGACAGTGAGGGGAGCACCTCCACAACTGAACTGCGTGTGGAGGGTAGAGCTCTCCAGGACATAACTACTATCTTGGTGCAAGAAATGGACATGCTGGTTAGTGAAGTTTGTGGTTGCTGCAGAGACCTGCTGCCCTTCCAGCTGGTGACTCCAGTAAAAGAAAAACCAGATCTCTGCCCTTCCCATACCACATCTCTCAGCTGGGAGCCTTGTGCAAGTTGAGAAATTGAGAGAAGTGGCTTCCATCTCAGTGATCTGTGTTGGGCCGGCACAGGGATGAGTTCCTGTGATCTCCTGTGCCACATGGACAGACTCAGGCTGAGGTGTGTTTTGGGTTTTCTTGCTCTCTTGCTTGGCCTGCCCAGAAGAGGGTCACAGCCAGGTTGAGCATTTGTCCTTGGCCTGGCTTGCTGTGTGTATCTCTGTCACGCTCGTGACTCGTGTGCCAACACCCCTCCCCTGACATGCACATTTGTGGAGGTGACACCAGGGTCAGAGTCCCAATGAGTGGGCAGTTGGTCCAGCCATGTGCTAAGCTTTGCCTATCTTTCTGTCCCTTGGCTGCAGTGTGGTCTTTTCTGCTGGCTGTCCCCATTCAGCTAAGCCACTTGTCCATCTCCTCATTACAGGCACTCCAGGGAGAGGTGGGATTAAAGGATTATGGTAGTGTTCTTCAGGAACACTCAAGAAGATTAAGATGGCTTTAATAAACTGGTAAGAGAGGACACACAGCTATGTTTCTGGACCCTAATTTAGGTTCCAGGTTAACCTTTCCCCCCCCCTAGTCTTCTCTCCCCATGGTGACAAGATCTCTTACTTTAGCAGTGCTGCGTGACTCTACCTCTTCTTTCAGTTTTCCTTCTGACCCATCTGAACAGAAGCAGAAAGACATCTTCCCTCTTTTTCTGGTAGTCTTCCCAGGTATAGGGGAATGTTCTGCGAGACCATCTCACACACAGCCTGCAAGATACTGTGAAGGTCTTAGCCTCTGGTTGTACGTAGGGTACCTGTTAGCAGGGGATGAACTCACCACTCAGTCTGACTTCAAAATGTCCTGTTTTTGCTGTCAGAGAAGTTCTTGGTCTGCCTTTGACCTGGCTGAACACAGACAGAGAAGTCCCTGTGTCTTGGTTCTAATGCCAAGGTTACAGCTCCCTATGACTGCAGTCAGTTGGCCAACATCATCCCCTGCAAAGACTCCTGGAAAGAGGGGCAGAATGGACTAGCCTTGCCCTGCCTTCCCCCTCATCTTTTGGGTGGAGCTGGGCATGGGACCTGTTTGATGTGTTTGATGTGTCTGCCACTAGTTCCGCCGGGGCGTGCTGGAGCACTTCTTCTGCAGGAGAGGGGATATTGGCTGACCTGGGAAACCTCATCTTTCTTCTCCAATCTCTTTCACACAGGCTTCCAGTCATCTGCCAAAACTTCATGCAGGCCTTTTCTGCTTGGCTTTCTCTCAGAGTGGTAAAGCCATCAGGATCTGTCCTCTTTCCCAGAGCCCTCTGTTTGCATCTGAGACTCCCAAAGTTTACACATTGCTTATTGTCTGGAGATCAGATAGCGTGTTATCTCCGGAGGTACTGTGCAGTGTTGGATCACTCCTTCTTCCCACTTCAGTCCTTCAGTCTCATCTCTCTGCCGCAGTATTATCGCAGTCTTTTTGTCTGTCTCTCTATTCCCTTTTTATTTCTTGGATGTAATTGGAAAAGCCAAGAAGAATTCACAGCCTGGTGTCCTGATGGGGAAGGGAGGCAGAAAGTGATTTGGGGAGTGGGGTGTGAAAGGAAAACGAAGGGGGAAAGCTGGCTAATTTGCATCCTTTCTAAGTGCCCTGGCTCTATAGCCAAGGTGCAGCAGGGGGTCTTCTGGCAAGGCGGTAGCGATGTAATGAGGTGTGTCATATCCCAGCAGGAGCCAGCCTCACTCCCCCTCAGACCCCCTAATTAGAACTGTTTCAATTTTTAAGCCCCCTGAGGAGTTCTGGGGGAGGGGAGCAGGGTTCCTGCAGTGGGGGGGAGCGCCCGATGCCTGCCGAGGGGGCAGCTCTAATTGGAGTCGCCACAAGGAGCCGCAGAACGATACGTGGGGCCGGGGACAGCGATGCCATAGTGCCGTGGGGCTGCCAAAATGCTTTGTGCCAGGAGGGCCCATCACGATTGCAGCTTTTAGGGGATTTTTTTCCCCTCCCATAATTTGTATTGACACATTGACAGAGGCAGTAGGGGAGTAATACAAGGGCAGAAGAGCCTTGCACGTCCTAATGTGGCCTCATATTGGGAGCTTGCATCCTGACACTGAAGCCTGGGACATCTACTCCTGCTTTGGGAGGCAGGTCTGTTAGCCCAGGGAAGCTGGGGCTGTTAATGCTGACATCATGAGCCAGAGCAAATGCTAGAACCCCCATCCTCATGTTCTGTGGTTTTCCTTCCTTTTCCTACAAGCTGGCTGTGTCCTCCAGGTTTGGTGACTGGTAACTGAGGTCCCTGTCATGTCACCCAGTAGTGTGTCTAACTTGAGCATCTTTTTTGTATCTTGAACGACCGTTGCAGTAGGTGCCTGCACTACAGGGGCTTCAGGTACAGGAGCTAACCAGAACTGCTGGCTTACTCTGGTCAGGGTCACTCATAAGCCTCCTCTAGTCCATGGACCAAATCCTGATCTTGCAGAAGTCAATGAAAATCTTTACGCTGGCCTTTTCAGGCACGTTATTCATAGTCCTCCTAATTCAGATGCATTAAAGCTTCCATGAAACACGTTGTGGGTTCTCTCTAAAACACCGTCTGGCAGGAACAAGAGGAGCCTGGTAGTAGCCCAGGCTTATTTTCTGAATGACTGCAGCGGCATTAAAACCTAATGCCATTAAAACATGCCTGCAATGACGTGTACCATTAAAACCTAAGAAAACACCCTGAGGTGAATGCTTCCCAGCCTGCCTATTGTTCTTGCAGACCCCGTGGGGTGGACATGGAGGAAGCTTATTCTTCTGATAGTACTTCAGAGAGCATCAAGCTTGACTCACCCTCAGCTCCTGGGATGCTAACACAGGGTATTTGTATTCAGGGTACGCCTGTATATGAACCCCCTTTCTAAGCCTGCACAAGTTAGATGCTGTAAAGCAGTAGGCTCTTTGGGGCTGTCTCAGTCCAAGTACAACTTCCCAGGGCCTCTGTCCTAATGCTTGGGCTGTTTCTTGAAGATGGGAGTAAAGGTCAACTCAACTTCTTGTCTTCCAAGAGGGATCATCTTCTTTTGACTTGCCAGGAGGCAAGCTGGCAAAGATACCCAGGAGCAGGCTCTCATAAACAGGCAGGTGAAATCCAGTGTGAAGTGATGGATGTAAGTGAGCAAACCTGATTCAGTGGTGTGTCTGATGGGCCCCAAACCAGCTTTTACCATGCAGCAGCAGAACCTTAGAGCTAAGCTAAGCTGCTTCTGTGAAACCATTAGCTCTGTGCTTGGCAGAGGTCAGAAAAAGCAAATTGAGTGTGAGGAGCCATTGGGCTGGGAACTGGGAAAGAGGTCACATCTTACCCCCATGCAAGTCCCTGGTGTGCCTGCCTCTCAAAAGTGGCACATTGGGGCTGGCCAGGGTGGCAAACTGTGTCTGTGTAACAGGCAGCTCTGTAGATGCTATTTGACCTGAAAGGCTCCCAAATGAGGTCTACATGTGGTAAGAACTATGGGGAAGGTGATGAGGGAAGAGGCACATTTTCTGATGCAAGCAGTAAGGGTCACCCAGAGGAGCCATCAGCAGATTTGGAACAAACGAGGGGAAGGACTTAAGTGTAACTGGCAAACCATTCTACTCCCTGCTGCTGGCCACTGTGCCTGTTGAATTAAAAGCTGACTGACATGGCCTCAAAAAGCAATTAGACAAATTCATGGAAGAAAGTTCCACTGAGGGATATTAAATACAAAGATAAAACCTTTGGCTTGGGCAGCTGTGGAGCTACAGATGCCCACAGGCTGGGAGAACATACTTAGAAAGTGTGGCTCGTACTCTTAGGCTCTTCTGAAGACATCTTCAGAAGGCCAACCCCTTGGGGACTGCGCTCAAGGTAAATGTCGTGCTGCCCAGCTGACCAGTTGTCATCTCCTTTCTTCTCTTTCTAGGTTCAGCACAATGAGTTGGCATTCTGGGTGGTAGCAGTGTGAGGAGAGTAGGACGGGTGCTGCCCTGCTCACCCTTACCCCCTCGCTCATTCCCCTTGGGGAGACGGGTGCTGGCGTCCCTGCCCTGCCCTCCCACCCCTTGCCCCCCACTTGCCATAGAGGGGACGGGCCCGTTATGGCTGGAGACAGGCTCCCACGCAAGGTGATGGACCCCAAGAAGCTGGCCAGCCTCCTGAGGAATGGAGCGGAGGGCACCCTGGTCATCGACAGCCGCTCCTTCGTGGAGTACAACTCCTGGCACGTCCTCAGCTCCGTCAACATCTGCTGCTCCAAGCTTGTTAAGAGGAGGCTCCAGCAAGACAAGGTCTCCATCACAGAGCTCATCCAGCCTGCCTCCAAGATGAAGGTAAGGGATCTGACCCTCACCTTTCCTGGTGGATGCTCACATCCTCTTCCCTGGTGGGATGCAGACTGGGCTAAAGGCTGCTCTGTTCGTGATGCATGCATCCTTCTCCTCCATCCCTTGACCCCAGTATCTGCCAGCATCTCTCTGACACCCTTTGGAGAGCTGGAGCATGAGCTCATGTGGCCACAGGGCTGTCCTCGGGGACCTGTTTGTTGCCCCTACCCCACTGATGTGGCTCCCTGCTCCAGGACAAGCAAGTCTAACAGGTATATCAGCCTCAGGACTTGTCTTATGCCAGCAAACAACCCCTCAAAGCCTTCCCAGAGCTGTAAGCTTAATCCCCTGCTAAAAACTCTTCCCCTCCCCTCTGTCATCTCTAACTCCATTCAGGGACATGTAATCCTCCTCCCCTGTGACGCCAGAAGCTCTTATCCGGTGTCATGGCATATTATCTCTCCCAGGCTCCTCTCTCTATCGCTCCTGGTTAAATAATAGAGGTGGCTCTGAGCCACGGAGCTGGGCTGGAGCCCTGGCCAGGACAGTGCCAGGTGCCCATGTGGTGCCATGGGCTGGGTCCTGCTCTCCACTGAGGTGCTGCCGGAGGGCTGTGCCCGTGGGTGCCAAGATGCTGCTGGAGAGCTGCGGCAGTGGGTACCGCTCTGGCTGCGGGATGAGCCAGAGGGTGATTCACCATCCAAAGGGTGGTTTGCCATCGCAACCCTCCCTCCTGCCGGTTCGCTCTTACCGTGCTCCCCCCTCCTGCCTTGTAATTTTATGACAAAGCGAGGGTAATTCAGGCGATTAATCAAATGCTCGGCCCAGCTGGAGCCATCTGCGTCGTGTGTCCCCCCCCCCTCCCTTGTCACCCCGAGAAGCCACCGCTGCCCGCATTGGCTGCCGGTGACATCACCCCGCCGGGATCAAGGGGACTGGCAGTGCAGGGGGGGGCCGGCCTCGCGCCAATCTGCTTCGGTGATGCTCTGGGCTGGGTGATTTGGAGGGGATTGCAGAGACTGATTCCTGAACGGCTTTAGCCGCTCTTAAATCCCCGGGAGAATGGAGCAGAATAATCAGTTTTTCGGCAGCTCCGAGGAGAGCGGTGCGGCCGCCCTCCTCCTGGCGAGGGTCACCTCTGCAGTGGCCGCCGTCACGTGGAGCGGCAGCAGCGAAAGCGATGCGCAAGGGGGGAGGAAGAAGGAGGAGGAGGATGATAGGGAAAGGGGAAGCGTGGAAGAGTTAACATCAACTGATGCCATTCACCTGCAAACCTGCAGCGTGCCAGCTGCAGAAGAGCAGTGGTCCGTAAAGGGTCTGGCTGATCCTCCCTGGTATTATTACCTGCTCTGTCCCCATAGAAGGAGCATAGAAGGATCACCTCCTGCCTGCTCCTGGATCATTGCATAATGGTCCACATACTGCCTGGAGATGTGATTATAACCGGGGATGCCAGAGGGACAAAAGAGAGGCGTTGCCACCGTCTTTAATTCACGGGTTTTCCCTTTTTCCTTTTCTTCTCGATTCGGCTGAAATCCCTCCTGGCACATCCGCGGGAGGAGGCAGAGTGTGTCGCTCGACACAGCCCCTGCCATGCTCACCACTTGCATGTTGGCTCTCCCAGGATATGCAGCCCAGGAATTAATTAAGTTTCAGGACACCCTTGAGAGGTTAAGCCACTTGTCCTGGGGGACTGGCGTGGGGAGATCATTGATGTGTTCTCATCGGGCATAAAGCAGGGCTCGTGACTCGGGGTATCCAAGCCTTTCTGTGCATGATTTGTGTGTTTGCGTTTTGGGATGATGAACTCTCTTCTTCTCCTCTTCCTCCTCCCATTTCAGTCACCCGGGTCATAGTTGCATTTTGGGACCCACAGAAATCAATATGGTCTGTTTGCCTCGAGGTGCACAGACCCTCCGAAGGGGACGCTGAAAGCTGGTGTAGACCTCCAATACCTTGTGTCGTGTCCCTGCCTTCACTGCCATCGCTGGCCAACACCACCCAGCCCAGCGCCGGGGGCTGCTGGGGGCGGTGGGGCGAAGCGGGGAGGGGGCGGGGGGCACGGCTGGCTTTGGGAGCAGATGGCAGGAAGGGTGACATCAGTGGCGCGATTGTCCGGCCCCATTATTCCTCCTGACGGGCCTCCCGCCCTCCTCCTGTTTCCTGCTCCCGGCCGGCCGGGGCTGCCGAGACAAAGGCGGCTGGCAGCGACGCGGGGCTGCCCGGGCAGCCAAAGGGCAGCGCTGAGCCCTCGCCTGCCCCGTGCCAAGAGGGAGCTGGACCTGCACAGCCCCCCTCGGTCATGGCCCAGCGCGGTGATGACCTTCTGGGGAAGGAGACAGGGGCAAAGCGTTTGGGCAAACCCCACCGCGCCAGCTCCGCTCCTCCCGCCTGTGTGCTGGCAGGGGGAATTAGGGCATTTCTCTAATTTGCTTTTCCCAGGGCTTACTCTCCTCTTTCCCTCTTATTGCTGCTAAGGAAGGGTACCATTAACAATGCTTCTGGGGGCCGCAGTTTTGGGTGATGCTGTGGAATAACAGCAGCTCCTGGCTTTTTTGGTGCAAGGAAAGGAAAGGACCGGTTGGGAGGAAGGAAGAAATGGAGAAATTAAAAAGCCCTTTCTTTTTTTCAGTGTAATATATCTATGATGATTGTGGCAGCTATAGCTGTCATAGCTAATCTACTGCTCCCCAAGCCCTGGTATGGACCACCTTCCCATGGTGCCCAAGCTGGCAAAACCTGCACAACAATTCATCTCCCAATTAGCAGTAGTTTCCCTCCACACAAAAATGGTACCTACATACTACTCTGGTTGGTCTTCAACCCTTCTCCCAATGCTGACAGTAATAAATTCTCACAGTAATAAATTCCAATAACAACTGGAATCATTCAGCTCCTCAGTGCAGTTTGGGGAGCAGAGGTTATGGGAAATTCCCACTTGAGGTTTTCACTAGTCTTTCTTTAGGGAAATGTTGAAAATTTTCCTTCTTCAAGATCCCCCTGGAAAGTCCACCTCTCGACTGCTTCTCTCTTCCTGAAATGGAGTTATCTCCAGAGCAGCTATAGCCTCGGTTTGAGGCAAGACAAGGGTCTCTTCAGGCAATGGGAATATTTATTTATTTACATTAGGAGCATGGCTCTGCAAGCAGCTGTTTTGCTTGAGGGAAAGCTGGGGCTTATTTTTGAGCCGTGTGCCTGGCTGCTCTTTATGTTGATGGAAGCCCTGTTATTTCAGTGGGGTGATTCACTGTGTTTTGAAACAATATGTGACTGAGATGTCAGTAGTAATTGGGATAATAATAATAGCCGGCTCTTATCATAGCCTGGATCACCTGTAGAGCATCATTATCCCTGCTTGGCAGCGGGGTAGAGGCGGAGCAGGGACCTGGGCTGTGCTGAAGCACCCAGTGCCAGGAGCTAATGTCCATAAGGGAGTTACCTCCAGCTAGAGCTGGGGAGAGTAATGGGCAGCACAGAGCTTTGGCACAAAGACAGGGAATGGATGATCTCAGCTGGGGTTGGTTTGGAGCTGTTGGCTGGGTAGTCCCTGCTCCAGCCTGGCCATACCCCTCCAGCCAGGATGTTAGCGGGGAGGAGGTTTGTCCTTGGAGAGGTGCTCTGGGGCATCTCCAGCACTGCAGTGGGCCAGCAGCTTTTTAGAGGCATGCATGGGTTTGTAAGCCCCACTCAACATCTGCTTGGAGCCAGAAGTCTTGCTGCATCTTGGCCCTGCTGTCCCTTGCTGGCTGGATGCGGGGGCCCTGTTTGGCGGGTGATGCCTGCAATTTGGTTACTTCAGCAGTCTTGTGGTGACAGCAACCCCCGTGGGAGGGCTCCCACCATGGAGGTGCTGCTCCTCAGAAGGATGCTCTGTTGTCAGCTGAGCCCCTGTCCTCTGCCAGCACCTGGCAGAGGCAGGAATCTAGTACAGAGTATCTCCTCAGCTTTACTCTCCTCTGCCCCAGTTAGTTTTTAGCCTTCCTACATTTAAGGCCAGAGAGAGGCATATCAGGAGAGCATGAGACTAATGGGAGACTCATGGACCTGATTAAATTCTCTGTCTCATTTTTCTTTGTGGTGAGGAGCCAGGACACCAGTGCAGGCTCCTTGCATGCTCCTCGGGACCATCCTTGTCCCAGCAAGCTGCGTATTTATTTTCTGCAGCCAGGCCATGCGAGGCCAGCACTTGCTTGGCATTTACATTGAGTGAAACCTTATAACTTTAATAAGATGTAAACCGTGTCGCACATCTCTGCCGTCGCTCAGCAACCCTGTAGTAATGGCCCAAACAAAGCCTCCCAGTGCGGAGGGAACACTAAATCCTATTGTGGGATAACTCTCCTCGGCCAGAGCTGGTATCTCCCCTGCAGCCGCCTCGGCCTGGACTGTGCAGCCAGGATAAGCCCCTGCCCCACCGCAGATCACTCTCTGCCTCACTGTGCTTTTGGGGGAGATGATTTTGCTGGCCTGGGGCTTCAGGCTGGAAACTGGGTCTTTGGGATGTGTTAGGAGGCTTTGAAGGGATAGTGTCCCTCTTAACAACTGATGGGCTCCTGGGTCTTAAGGGGCTTGTCAACCACCGTGTTTTCCTGCAGCTGTGCTTAGATGACCTCCCACAAAGGTCCTGCTTCAGGGATGGCTGAGGAAAAGATGCTGGAGTAGATCCTCATCTGACATCCCAAGTGGCTTCGGTAATTTTTCGTTGTCTTATTTTAAAATTCCTGTGGCCTTTTGTCTTGCCTTTCAACCTGCCTTTTCATCCCTTCTATCATCCTGCTGAGCCATGGGGCCAGTTTTGCTCTCCAGTGCCTTGTGCCAAGCTGGGGACAGGTGGGTCCTTTGAGCCCCCAACCTTCCTCCCCCCACTTCCTAGTGCAGAGCCGGTGTGGTGTCCTGATAGGGATTTCTGTTGGTGCGGGGCTGTCCTTCTGCTGCGGTGAAGAGATGTGATGAGCTCAGCTAAATCAGTGCACCCTGCACTTTTATTTGGATGGTGCTCACGTTGCTGAGCAGGGAAGCACCTGCAGCAGGGTGTGAAAGCAGTATTAATAGCGACAGCCGCCCTGAGTGAATCTGCTCTGATGGTAAGGTGGGGCTGGGCAGTGAGACAGCAAAAGGATGCAGGTATCCATGAGCGGTACTTTGTTCAAGTGGTCTTTTGAAAAGATTCTGGGGAGGGCTGGGCAGGGAGTAAGCAATTGGCAGCTCCAACACTAGCTGGGAAAGAGCAGCTTGCAGGCACATTCCCTCCTTCCCTGCATGCCACTGCTTCCCCCTCCTCCCCAGATGTGATGGATCTGTCTTACCCCACTGGCTGGGAGGGCAGACACCCTCAAGGCAGGCATATGGCATACACCCAGCTACTCAGCAGATGTGCTGAGCTATGCCTCTGTGAGGACTTTTATCTTCTTTTAATGCATGGACCTTCGGGTAGGTGTAGGAATGTCTGGATACACCTTGAGTGCTCTCATTGCAATCCAGTCATCACCAGGCATGGGGGAACTCCTGCCTGCAGACAGTTGCCTGCCTGTGGGGTATCCCACCATCTCACCTGCCCCAGAGACCCTGCGGTGGTGGGCAGCAGGGCTGGCTGCTGTTTGTGGCACATAAAGTCACATGAGAACAGCCCAGGAGCTCCTTTCCCTCTCCCCTGCGTATCTTTGCAGTGTGCAAGCCCCACCACGTGTTACAAAAGAAAGAGCATCACCCTGAACATTCCTCAAGTCCCCCTTTCAGCCCTTAGGGGTGATCTGCAGGTTTGGGGTGAGCTTACAGAGGGGTAATGCCTACATAGGTGTTACTGTGCTGGGTGTGGTGTGTCCAGGCTGAGCCCTGAAGAACTATTGCTCCAGCCACACTGACTCCAGCTGCAGCACAAGGGCTGTGCTTGAGAACACCCCTGCCTGCAGAACCAATCCCAAATCCCTGTGACACCAGCCAGGCTGCAGAGGAGTATCTGAGGGCAAAAGTTGTCTGGGGAGGAGATGGTGGAAGAAGTTGTGGCGATTTCCAGGTTGCAGTTCAAGAACAGCAAGCTGATGGTGGGCAATGGGGAGGAGTGACTCTATATTGGGTAGGGTGCTCAAAGGCGCTTGCAGTTGGTGGGGCTGCTCCAGTGGGCATCTGTACTGTCACACTCTCTTGTAGCTGTGGAGCAGAGTCCCAGGCTGGCTGGTAAGCCAAACTAACTCATGGAGATCGTGTGGAGCTGGAGTCTCCTGCTTGTGTGACCACTAAATTCAGCTTTTCTTCCCGTATTGGTGTGGACTGCATCCTCAGTGCTCAGTCTGTTTCTCTGACGCCTGCTTTTCACCACTCTCTTGCAGGTGGAGGCGGAGGAGCACCAGGACGTGGTGGTGTATGACCAGAGCACACGGGATGTGACCGGCTTGGCTGCTGACAGCTTCCTCTCCATCCTCCTGGGCAAGCTGGACAGCTGTTTCCACAGTGTCTCCATCCTCACAGGTAGGAGCGCTGGTTACCACTTCATCTGATGCTCATGCCCTTAGCCTGGAGCTACTCAGCTGTGTACACCTGCTTTCCTGGCCACCAGTGGCTGTGGTGGAGGAAGGCATCCCTGCGTGCAGACTGAGGAGACTCAACCCATGCTGGCATCACCGCATCCTCCCCATGCCTTTGTTCCTTGCACCACCACGGTGAATGGAAGAGGAGGGTACAGAGGGGTTGTGGTGACATGGATCCAGCCATCCAAAAGCTGCCTTTTGTTCTCCCATCCCTGGGTTGCTTCATCCATGGTGAATGTGTCAAGGACCGGACCTGGTTCAAGCACTTTGTTCCCTCTTCTTGCTCTTAAAGGGAGGGCAGAAGAAATCCATGGATGTGCTGGGAAGAAGGGGAAGGAGGGCAGGGGCAGAGGGTCATCACTGAGTGAGTCAGGGTCTGCTGGAGGTGATGCTCTCCAGGCACAAGTGTGCAGGCAGGAGGAGGCACGTGCTGCCCTAATTACAGCCTTTCTGCAGTGGAAAATGTGAGGCAGGCGACTGATGAATGAAGAGGTCTGACCCATCATAGAGGAGGAGAGAGAGGCAGCAAAATGCCTAAGGGAGAGCTAGAGCTGCCTCTGATTCCCCATGGCTGGGATAACCGGGTGTCTGCAGGGTTGGCTGCCTACCTTTGAGCTTTCTGCCCACGCAGGGGTGGGCAGGCACTGCCCCGTGCAGCCCCTCAATCCTGCTGAGCTCAGCCAGGCCCCTAAACAGTGGCAAAAACCCAGAGGTTGGAATCACTTCTGTCCCTCAAGCCTGTCCTCATCCTGTGGCAATTGGGTATTGCTTTGGGACTGAGGTGGAGGGTACAGACCTCTGTGTCCTGTGGTATCACAGGGATGGAGGGAGCTGCTATCCCCACAGTCCAGCAGCGTGACAGGCTCTGGGAAGGGGCAGTTGTAAGGGGGAAGGTAGCACAAACAAGTGGCAATCACGGAGCCTTGCCCATGCAAGGCAGGGGTAAGTGATGTTAAATTAAAGCAGCTGCATTGTGATGGGGAGAACAGAGCAGAGAAACTGCGGGCTTAAACCCACTAGTCTGAGGGTTTCAAAAGCAAGGAGGGACTACACAAAATCACGTCAAAGCTAATTAATGTGGCCTGGGTTGCAGGAGGTCTGCTGAGGCCACTGCTGGATGATGCCTGCATGAGCTTGCTATGCCAGCCCCTGGCCTGCCCCAGCAGCTGTGTTTGTGGTTTCAAGGTCACCATGGCATAAACAAGGGCACAGCTTGGTGTGTGGTGCAGGAGAAGGAAAAGGTGGATTTGGTTGCATCTGGGAAGGAACCTGCTTAGTCATGGGGCATGGGTCAGGAAATAGTCTTGGCGTCATGACCCTGGCACCCCCTAACCCGCTGCCACTTTCCCGGGGCTGGGCAAGGGGCCATGCTGTGAGCTGGCTGCAAACTCCCACTCCCAGAGTCCTCCTGGAGCCAGGACAGGGCTGGGTGAGGTGGCCCTGAAAACCCCAGAGCCTTTTCCTGCCTCGTAAGGCAAGCGGATGGACTTGGGAGACCCAAGTGGAAAGGCTTGAGGGACTCTTGTAGTACTGGTGCACCCCCAGCCACATGCCCAGCATGCTCCATATGCTGTGTGAGGACTGGCAGCGTGCCACCCCCTCAGCCATCAGCATCACCACCACTAAACCCACCCCCCCCACTAGCAAACTGCTGTGCCCTGCTTGGGCGCACACATCCTTCATCCTCAGGGCAGCCATTTCCATCCCCCTAGCAGGAGTGTGGCTGTGCTAGGCACCAAGCAAAGCTCAAACCTTCCAAATCGAAAGCGCTGCAGGGCCACAGCCGCGTGTGGAACGTGGGCCACCAGCAGGTGGAAAAAACTGGAACTGAAATGTAGAACACTGGGTCATGGCGGCGGCGTTGCACGTGGAAATCGTGACTGGAAGTGGCTGCGCGGAGCGTCCTGGAGAGCCTGGGCACACTTGCTGACAGGCACAGCTTCGTCCTGCCTGCGGTGCAGAGGCAACTCTGGATTGTTTGGGAGGTCTGGGTCAGCATGTGCGGGGGGGGCTGATTCTTCCCTCTTGCCCTGGTGGGGTTTAACCCTTTGGTCAGTCTGCTCTGGGCTCAAGCACCTTGTCTTGCCCCAGCCTATTCTGTTCCTCCACCTGGAGGTGGCTTGTGACCCCAACAGGCTGGCAATGGGCTGCTGAAATCTCAGCCTGTCCCTCAATGGATGCCATTGCCCCAGGGAACCCTGTCCTGAGGGCCCCCAGTTCAGTGTGGCAGCCCTACACAGCCCCTCTGTGCTCCCTAGCTCTCCTCAGCCCCAGCAGATGCCGGGGGTCCATCCAGCCTCCGTGTCCCCACCGCACTTGGCCATTCTTGCTCACCTCCAGACCATCGACTTTCTGAGCGTTGAAGCGGCTGATGGAGGCTGATGGGTGAGGACAGGGGAGCTGGAGGTGACAGGACTGGTGCCAGGAACTCCTCAAGGGTTAACAGCCCAAAGCAGCAATTCCAGCAGCTGGGAAGGAAGAATCTGAGTCAATTATTCCCAGTCTTGGAAATCATCGGCTTCTCTTCTTTTTTCCCTTTCTTTTTTTTTTTTAATTGTGTAAGTATAAATAGTGCTGCTTGCTGCCCTCCATCCGTGGGAGCAGAAAGACTGTTGATTTATATGGTTTTCCTGACATCACATGAAGTGGTGGAAAACTGAATGGAGCCAACATTTTTCCTGCATTACGTAATGCCCCCTCCCTCCCAGCCCAGCTCTGCTATTCCTGCAGGAGCCTGACTGTTCTTTAACCTTTGTTTACTTCAGCATAAACCCTTGTGTTTTTTGTGCTTTTTTGCTATTTTTTTTTTTCCTTTTTATTTTAAGTTTGCTTTCCCTCCCCCCCACCCCCACCCCCCCCCTTTCTTCTTCCCCTTTGCAATTACACGCTTGGTTTTTATTAACAGCCATTATCTGCTTATGAAGCAGCAGCAGCAGCGGTCTGGCTCCACTGCTCCCTGATGGCTCCCACGTGCCAGCTCTTGTACTGGAGCCTGGCCAGGGCTGTAGCATGGTGCTGAGCTGCTGGGTGCTGAGCTTCCCCAGCTTCTCTCCTTTTGTCAGGCTGCAGTGGATGGTGTGGAGATTTTTCTGTTACTCCTATTCAGTGGCTAAAAGCGACAGCTGAGAGCTTGGGATGCTCATCCAGATGACGCTCAGACACCCATCCTGTCCCTAGTTGTGATCCTCAGGCCGAGCACTGGGCTCCACATCTCCCGTGTTCCAGCTGGAGATGAAACCAGGCTGGCAGTGTGGCCAGTGGTGGCAGTGGTCCCCACAGCCTGGGCTGCTGGGGTTGGGATCTCCCTTACACGACAGAGGCTCTTTTCACTGTAGATTCATGTGCTGGGGGAGCTTTACCGTTGTGATATCATGCTCCGACCTGAAACAGGCCCCTCAATTGCTTTCTGAACTCGAGTCATGAGCTTTTCATCTGGCTCAGCAGCATGTGTGAGATCATCTTCAGCACCCCCCTCCCCCCGCTTTTGTACCAATTCTTCAAGGAATGTTTAAATTTTCCAGTCCTGTTCTTTCTAAATTTGGAGCGTCTGTTTACTCCCAGGATTAGGAAAGAATGTAACAATATCATCAGCGACAAATCCCTCCCAGCCCTCTGGTCACCATCCTCCTCCTCAGCGAGCAGGCTGGCCTCGGCAGCGCTGGCCACGACCCAGGTCCTTTCCAGCCCAGCGGTGCCATGGCCATCCAGTGTGGCTGGAGAGAATTGTAATTGCTTGGTGGCAGCGATCTGGAGAGGGCTGAGATTTGGGGGATTTTGGGGGAATCTACCTAAGACAGGTGACTTCAGAGCGGGCAAAATGAACTGTGAAAAACAAAAGGGGATTTCCATTGCAGGAGCTGACTTGGGCTGCCCAGGCATGAGTGGGTCCAACACTGAAGCATTGGCTGGAATTATTTTAGAAACAAGGACTCAGGAACAGATTATTTTAATTAAAAAAAAAAAAAAGAGAGAGAGAAGATGAATGAAAAAAGCCAAGTTAGGCAGGTGCCAAAGCAGCACATGGGCAGGGCAGCATGGAGGGGAGGGGGCTTGCCTTCATTCTGAGTCTCAGGGGCTGGAGACAGCACATGCATCTGAAAGGCAGGAAAGATACAAGAGAATCTGCAAAGTTTGTCATGGCAGAAGCTGAAGCTAAAAGCTTAGCAGGATCCAGAACCAGAACTGACACTTTGGTCGTCAGTCACAAGCTGTCTGGTGGGAGTGGGGAAGCAGGACCCGACTGCAGCTGGTTATTTGATGGTCACCTTCCTCATCGCCCACTCTGAGCAGCATCAGGATTTCATCGGTTGACTTTGGTATGTGAGCATGTCTGCTGAGGACATAGCACGTGAGAATGCATTAGCTGGTTGATTTTGTCCTCTGACTCCAGCAGAGCCTCTGCTCAGCACATGGCCCTCAAGATGCAAGTGTAGGTCAAGCGTTAAGGCTATTTCAGGTACCCTCAGGC
This sequence comes from Acropternis orthonyx, assembly GCA_035583155.1. NCBI lineage: Eukaryota > Metazoa > Chordata > Aves > Passeriformes > Rhinocryptidae > Acropternis > Acropternis orthonyx. The sequence continues at coordinate 16,513,582 of JAWWEU010000158.1, forward strand.
TGTAAGGTCCAAGAGCACTTGTGGACTTACTGGCATGAATCCGTCAGATGTACCTACAAGAATTTCCTATAAAGTTTAATTACTGTCTCTGAACCTCCTGCAAGCACCTCTGTCCGCCTGTGGATGTCTCCATCCCTTAGCATACTAAGGGATCATCACCCCTTAGTGATGAACCAAAAGGAGCAAATGCTCAGCTGACAGGAGTGTGGGTATGAATGAGGAGGGCACAGGGGTGGGATGGGACAGGAAAAAGCGCTCATTTGGGACTCTCAATTTCTTGCTTCTCGTAGATTTGGGAATTTTGAAGAACCAGATTTGCAAATAATGTGAATGGGGGTCCTGGTTGTTCTTCATCTATAAACTGCCCATACGATGGTCAGGAATGGAAGAAGGGTAAGAAAGGCTTTGGAGGGGGTTACACTCAGCTTTTCTTCAGGCTGTAGATGGTGGAGCGCAGTGGGATTACCCGTGGTGATGTTTGCCTTTTGACTGTCCAGAGGACTGGAGGCAGGACACTGATACCAGCCTAGTGGGAGAGGTGCTTTTAAAAAAATCAAATGGTGACACCAAGGTTTGTGATTTTTGCAATCGTGGGGGTTTAGGTAACTCTCTGAAACTGCCTCCCTCCCTCTCATGCAAAACATCCCTGGAGGAGTTGCTTTCCTTCCTAGGGCAAAGCCATCTGCGACCACTTTAGCCAGGGCAGGACTGTGCTTTCTTGCCCTCTAGCCCCCCTCCAGTGGGTGCTGGCATCCAACTTCAGACACCCAGCCTGGAGGCTGCCCTAGGGAGCACTCCCAGTCTCTGCAGTCCAAGGCATGGAGGCAAAGTAAGAAGTGCCCCCTTCTCACCCTCAGCCACAACCAGGAGATGCCTGGGAGGCTTTCGGCCCCGGCGGGACCAGTGACTGCATCCCTGGGAGGGGTTAAGCCAGGTCACGTATGTGCAAGGCTGATTGTATTCCAGACCTATGCTCTAAACCTCCCTGTTTAGCAACGCTGTCGTCAGACAACTTGTTTTCCCGATTCTATAATTACGCTGAGGAGCTTCCCCTCCCCCTGCAGCCACGTTTTTAACCATTGGACCCAGAAAAGGCAAGCAAAAGGGTCAAAGGCAGCAGGGGACAGAGGAGAAGGAGCTTAGGGAAGAGCAGCCCTCTGGTTGCTGTGAAACAACAAAGCTGGGATGTAATTTCATTTCTCATTTCTGGAAAGTCAATGGGAGGAAGGCAACTTCCCCAGTAAGAGATCCTCATGGGCAGGAGTCACTGCCCAGTTACAGTTTCCTTCCTTTTGAGAAACCTGCCTCCCTTCATCCCCCTCCCCCTTTCCCTGGGCCTATGCTGCGTGCTTGCCAAAGGTCGTCACTGGCAATTACAAGGTTCCAGTGGGTTGAGAGAGGAACCACTGGCCACTGCCCAGCTGGGCTCATGCCAGGCTATAGGTACTGTCATGACAGGGTATGTAGGTGCTGAACAGGGACTCACTGCTCCCTGCTCTTTGCAAGCGGATTACACGAGTCTCTCCCAACCGTTGCAGCAGATGTTTTTCCAATGAGTGCTGTGGCAGAGAGGTCCAAGTGGGACCCACGAGGCTGGGCATCTCTCCCTGGGTGATGCACCTCTGTCTCCTAAATAAGGGCTGGGGGCAGGATGGGTGATAGCCTGGCCAGGAGGAGCACCTGGGGAAAGGGGCCAAGGGGCAGCAGCTGTTATGTGGGATACACTTCTGCACTATGGACATTGCCTTCCATCTTTTTACTTGCCAACTGCCCCCTGCCCCAGAACCAGGTGCCAACCCCTGTCCTGGCCCTGGCAAAGGGGTGAAGAAAATTAAGAGAGAGCAGGGAGGAGGATGCACCTTGGGGAGTGGCAGCTGCGGGTGGCATCTCCATGTGGCTGGACTTCACACTGGCGGAGGAAAGGGCTTGCTGACTACCTGTGCTCGCTTGTCTTCTGCTGAGATTCAGAGGGGTGTGTGACACTGGTGAACCTTCTACATTGAGGTCTACATGATGATTTGATGCCCAGCTTCGCACCTGGGGCTACCAGTAGCTCTGAACTGAAAACTCAGTCCAAACACATTCGGAAGGAACCTGACATTACCAAAATAACTTGTGCCTAGGGCACTTGCAAACCTAAGGGAGTTAGGCAACCAGAGGGCAGCAAGGGAAGGCAAATGCGTGATTGTGCATTGCTGGATCAGGGGCAGGTTGAGAATTGCACCCCTTAATTCACCACATGCTTCCTGCAGCATCCCCCTCATCTGGCACAGTGTGGCCAGCCAGCCACTGCCCCTGCATGACCTAGTGACCCCAGTAGAGTCATTATGTCCACCCCAGTAGACCCCCACCCACGGCCACTGGAGTGGGCCACAACTGAATCACCCACCAGCATGGGTAGAGCGCTGCTGGCACAGCAGTGGTGGGACATGGAGGCATCTCCACTGCTGGAAGACATTGGCACTAGCCAGCAGCATCACACACCCTCTCTTGTAGTGACAGGGGTGGCAAAGGTGGGGGGACCACAGATACCCTGGGGACCTGCTGTAGCAATCACTTCCTGAGCGTGGCTCATAGGGGAAGGCTGTCCCTCTCTCTTCCAGCCTAGCTGGAGCACGCTTTGAATTTTATCCAACCTCTGACCCACATCTGATAATAATCAAACTATATTTGTTACAACAACAAGGCTTGTTAGGAGGCTGGCTCCACTCGGGATGGGGGGGAGGAGACAGCACTTAGTTAATGCCAATGACCTCATCTCATGTGATGTCATTCAAAGGAAAAACACTGAAGTCACTCACATATGGCTCAGCCTGGGGTTTTTCAGCCCATAAAGCTTCGGATTTTCAAAGGCACAATACATGCTCCCCCCTCCCCCCCCTCCACTTACTATAATCATGAATGATTTTCTGGAGGCCTGGGCTCAGACCAATAAACTTGTAAAGAGCTGCGTGGAGATGCATTAAGGGGTCCTGTGGGTGGGAAGCGGGGAGACAAGTAATTTTCTCCCCCATGATAAATGCAAAGAAGAAAATACATCAGCCTCCACCTGCCTCAGAAGCCATTACTGATGGATAGACCCCGGTAGGACTAGGAAAGCCCATTCCTACATGTCCCCTCTTGCTGGAGCTTTGCATGTGAGAAGGCTTTGGCAGAGGGTGCATCTCCTCCAGACCATGGTCCTGCTTCTCTGGGAACAGGCAGATGACTCCATCTGACATGGCCATGCACAGGTGTGAGCAGCCCAGTGCCAGCCCCTTTTTCCTGCCAGCTGTTGGGACCCGTTCATCTCCAGCTGTTTGAAATCACTGTAGGACAAGCATCCCTCCCGTGCGATGCTTTCAGTGGAGATATTCAGGGAAAAGATGAGCTAGTGGTTAGGGACCTGCTGTCTGGTCACCAGCTCTGCCCTGCAGCAGAGAACCCCGGAGAAGTTATTTAAGTCTTTTGTGGCTCAATTTCCCCACTGAGAAGCTGCGATCGTGGCGTGGGCCTTCCTGGCGCTGGGGTTCAGAGTTAAACATCACCCAGGAGATGCCCTGCCAGGAGCCGCTGTGGGGAGGGTGCGCAGCCGTGGGCTGCCCTCACCGGACGAGGGACAGCAGGGAGGGGAGCATGGGGATGGGATGCTGCATCCCCCTTCCATCGCGGGGGTTTGATCACGCACCGCCCTGGCAGGTGCTAAAATGAAGTGTGGGCATGAGCTTTTTACTCCCACCGCGTTCCTGTCACCGTGTTAGCTGCGCGAGGCCAAACCCCGGCGCGGTGCAGCGATCCGCCCTCCCGCCGCGGCCGCCCGCTGCGGGGGGCTCTGGGCGGGCGAGAAAATCGCGGTTGCGCCTTTAAGCGGGGAGCGAAGCATCTGTCAGGCCGGCGTTGTGCTGCGTGTCTGTGTGCTGAGTAAGGAATGCGGCCGCATGCCTGACCCGTTAGCTATGAGCGCGGTACGGGCGCGCAGCGAGCGCGGCGGCGGACGGGGCGGCTGCTCCCGGGCTGAGCTCACTCGGGCTGCAGCGGGCGGCCAGGAGGGGGGCGGCCGGGCGAGGGCAGCCACGCCGGGCCCCCCTACCCCGCACGGGGGGGTTTTGATGCTTCTTATTTGTTCAGCCTGAAGGCTGGAGCCGCGGGGAGCCTGGCGTTGTTCTGCCACAGGGGCGCTTTTTTTTGGTTTTTTTAAGTGTTTTGTTTGCCCGCCAGCTGTTGTTTGGCGGCGGTGAGAGGTGCCCCCGCGAGCCGCAGCCCAGCTGCCTGGATGCCCGTGGATGTAATGCTTGCTCCCTCCGACGACCAGTTCTGGACAGACATGCGCGAGGGGCAGATGAAGCTGAAAATAAGGGTGCGGAGGATGAAGGAGAGCAGGGACAAGAGAGGTTTGTCAGCCGGCCTGGCGCCCTTCCTTCGGATGGGGACGGAGCGGGAAGAGGGGGCTGCGCCGCCGGAGCCCTGCTTTGCCCGGGGGCCGGAGATCGCCTTTGCCGAGCGGCCGGCGGGGAGCGGAGCGCGGTGCTGGCCGTACAAAGAGCGCGGGCAGCTGGAGAGCGGGGCGATGGACGCGAGCGGGGAGCGTGCGGAGGGGAGCGCGGCGGAGCGGTGGCCGGTCCCCAGCCAGGGGCGATGGGCGCGGCGATGGGCGCAGCGCTGGCGGAGGCGGCCGGGCTTGGGACAGGAGCCGCAGGGAGAGGGCAGCTCCTTCAGGCAGGTGAGCGGCTGCCTGCAGCGGGCAGAGGCATCTGCAGCGGCGCCGGCGTGAGGCAGCTTTCCCACCGGGTGCGGATCCGATGAGACTGCCTGGCCGGGGGGGACCGCTCCGGGCTCCCCGGAACCCTTCGCCATCCAGGCAAGCTTGGCGAGGGCGCGGATGGAGCGGAGAAGGGAAGGGAGAAAGCTGAGGGAGCCAGGGCAGGGTCTGCCGCCGGCATATCTGCTCTGTCGGGCGCCGGGTTGCTGGAGGAGAGGGCACCGCGCCCGGGGCAGAGGGGAGAGAGCGGGGGAAGGACGGGGGAGGGCGGTCGGGAGGAGAAGGAGCCGTGGGCTCAGAGCGCTGCTGCCCGCACCCAGGCAGCTGCCCGCCGGAGCCATTTCGCTTCACCAGCGCTGCGCTGCTGCCTGCACATCTTCGGGTGGTTGCGTTCAGAAACGGGGTGTGCAGCGTTTCCACTCCCCGGTGCCAGGATGAAGGGCAAGAGAAGGAAGGGGATATTAACTGGAGCATCTTAAAAATATGCCAAGCCTGGGATGACCTAGATTACCAAAGGGTTGAATCAAGAAACTTCCCCTCCATCACCACTTAAAATGGGAGGCTGCTAAAAGTGCTTGACAGGTTTTTGTGGCATGAAGCACATAACCCAGTGATGGTGTCATTAGTAATAAGTCACTTCTGGAAATGACACATTTCTCTTTACTTAGAACGAGTAAGGCTGGTCCAAAGCAGGCACAGTCACCAGAAGAAAATCAAGCCCGGCTCGAGGAGTGTGTTCGTCGTTGTGTGGGCGGAGGGCTTCCTTTCTGCTGTTTTTTCTTGTTTTAAGGATGTTTTCTGCTCCTTTGGGAGAATAGGAGTGGGGTCTGGGACCAGCCTGCAAAGCATGGGGGGACTGGCACAGGTTGGGAGGCAGCAGAGCGATGTAGCAGCAGATGGGCAGAGGCTGTTTGGGGTGACCGCTGGGGGAACAGGGAATGCACATGAATCCATAATAGGGCTGATTCATCATCTTTCTCATCCCCACTGCCTGGAAAAAAAAAAAGAAAAAAAAAAAAAAAGCCCTCAGTGGGGTGATGAAATTTGGTGCCAAATGAGGGGATGGTGAAACCTGGGCAGGGCAGTGTAGGGGGTGAAATAAGGGACTAGCTGGATGCTGGACATCTCTCTCCAATGCACTGAGAGGGATGGAAGTATAAGAGTATCAGCCAGAAGAGGGCACGTTGGCCAGGCTGCAGAGCACCAGGGTTTCACCAGGCATCTGGGAAGAATGACATTCAAGCAAATGGGCTGTGTCTATGTCATACACTGTTGGCAGGGATGGGCAAAATCAAAGGGGACTACAGTGCTGAGAGGGAAACAGTGAGGATGGAGGCAGGGGAAAAATTCAGAAACGTCCCAGACAGGGGGGAAATTCAGAAACCTCCCAGGCAGGGGGAAATGCTGACAAAGCCCTGGAACTTCCTGGAGCACAGTGAGTAAGGATGGCCGTAATCAATGTTTCATCACACCACCCAGCTTACCTACTGGCACAAACAGGCACCCACCCAGAACAAGAGCCAGGGAGATGGTGTTTTTCAAAAAGGGATTCTCCCAGTGGCACCGGGGGTTGGTGTGCCGTGGTGTCCAGGCCCCTCCGATTTCTGTCCTTCAGTTCAACCTGCCACAGAGATGCTCAGTCAAACACTTGGGCTCATTGCCATAAGAAGGCTGAACATGATGCAGATGAGGGCTGGAGGTTTGCAGGTCCCCCCCACCTCTAGTCGTTTGCTGTATCTCGCTTCAGCAGGGTGGTGTAACACTTGGGGATGGATGCGTCAGGGTGCTTAGAGCAGCATGTCCGCAGAGGGCCGAGATGATGAAAAAGGGGCATCCAGGCACCATCCTGGCCACCAAGACAGTACAGCAGTGAGGGAGCCATGCTGGCGTGGCGGCTGCTCCAGCAGCAAGCCGAGGCGCGTGCTCGCTTGCATGCCCCGCTGCTCCTTGCCACGTGCCGCCCTGGCAGCAGCTCTCAGCCACCACAGGCATTTTAATGAGAGCTGGGCAGAGCCTGCCCTCTCTCAGCCCCCTCAGCCACCACGAGCTTTAGCGGGGCAGAGGGTCTCCAGCACGAGCACAGGCGCAAAACCCGGTGGTGGGGCTGCGGGCTGCCACAAAAGCTCCAACAGCTGCACAGGGAACCGGTCTCTGAACAGCTCTGGCTGCTGCTCTTTAACAGTCATTACAGGAGCAATGAGGGTGGGCTGTAAACCACGTCTTTAATACCCTTGTCGGTCTCCTGCCAGCTCCCGGTGTGAGAGCTGCGAGTGAGGAGTGGGGTGCGGCAGCTGCTGGCCCAGGGAGGGTTTGTAGCTCTGGCCGTGCCTGTTCCTCTCCTCCTTGCTGCCACAAACTGATGGCACGTCAGAGTGACATGTCAGCTCTTCTTCCCTGTTTCTTGATGGGGAGCCTTTGTGCCCGTGATGCACATGGGAGGCTGGTGAACAGGACATGTCCCTGCTGCTCCAGCGTATCTCTAGGGGGACATTTAGGATACTTATGGGGCTGGGGGTGTTCAAGAGGCATGTGACTCTCCTGAAGAGCAGTTTTGGGGTGTGGCAGGTTCCCTGGGCAGCCCTTTTGCAGCCTCTTGGAGTGAGCAGGGCACAGTGTCAAGGCCAGGGCTGTTAGGTTGTTTCATAGGACACTGAAGGAGGTGGTGAGTCCATAGGGCTGGAGATGATCAGGCAGTCTGCAGCCATCAGAGCAAGACGCAAGAGGGTTTTCAAGCCCCACCTCCACTTTACACCTCCAGCCTAGAAAGATGGCCTCAGTGCAGGGAGGGACACAGGGAGCAGCAGGGAGCTGGGATTATCTCTGCTTCATATGTCCCACACCTTCCTTTTATCTCCAGCAGCATCTTCCCTACCATCTCATGCAGGTTAATGGATTATAAATTCCTAAAGCTGGGGTTTACCACCAGAAGGAAAACAATGCCACGCCACATCCTTGTCCGTAGCCAGGACTTTGTCACCTTCTGTGTCACCTTCCCTGCACCACCGCTGCTGCTCAGCCTTGGCAGAAAAGAGAACAGCTCAACTTGCAAGTGATAGATTTTGTCTGAGATGTTGTCAGTGACCCAGCCATGAGCTGGATGTCCTCGGAGACCACCTGAAGGTGACAGAGCAGTGCAAGGGTCCCCAGCTGCATCAAGGTCCCAGCTCAGCAGTCCAGCATCTCTGTCCTTCCACTATGTAATCTCCTTCCAAGTCTGTCAGTCCAGTGCCAGCACTGGGGGCTTTTTGTTCATTTTGGTTACAGCCATCTCAAGGCCATACACGTGCCCAAAGACAGACTGGCAAAGAGCACCCTCCCACTCTGCAGTTTGTTGCTCGAGGGGAGCAGTCACAGGGCTCCCCAACAGTTGCAGCAGTGCTGGTACCACAAGAGCCTGTCCAAGGATGCTGCTGGCGTCTTCCTGCTGGGCTGATGGATGGGCTTGGGAAGAATTCCCAGACTGTCTGCCTTCCCTCTGCAGTGTCTGTTCTCCCAGTAAATCCAGTTTCACTGGGAGGTTATCATAGATGTTCAGCTGGAAAATGTACAGAGGGGAGGGCCTGGTAAAGCTGGGGATGGTGGAGAAGTTATGGGATTTTTCACTCTGCTCTATATGACACAAAGGGCCATGCAGAGCAGGACTTGGGGCTGGCCCAGAGGGGTCTCTGCAGGACACAGCAGGAGGTGGAAGGGTGGTCAGCACCCTGTGAGTGAAACCTGAAGTAGGGGAGATACAAGTTTTCAGTTGTTACATTCTTCTCTTGCATTCTTAAGTTTTTGCAACACCCTGTGCCCCAGTTTCCCTCTTCCTCTGGTGTGTGACGGCACTCCCCTCCCTCCTGAGGGCTGCATTTCTCTTAAGCCTAACCATGAGTTTGACATCACTCAGGGTTTTTGTCTCTGGGATCATGGCTGAATGAACCCCCTAAAACTTCGGGGGTGATTTTCACTTCCCAGCCCTCCCAGAACCTGCCTGGTGCTGGTTCTTGGCTCTTCATCTTCAGCAGGAGCAATGACAGCATCCCCACTTCTGTTCTGGTTTCTTTCTGTTCTGGTTCCCACTTTTCCCCTTGGGCACTCCCTCTGCCTTAGGTGTAAGTGCAGTAGGCAGGAAGACACTTTTTTCCAGGGAATGATTTTGAGAACCTCAGGAGTGCTGGAGCCATGAGCAGCAAACTGGGCTATGCTGCACAAGGACCAGCTCCTCCCCAGCAAGCCTTCACCAGGCTTGAGGGGAGCATCAAGAAGAAAACAGAGATCCCCAAACACGTGCTCCATGACAGATACAAATCGTTCCCAAACTTAATTCCACACATGCCAAGAGAAACTGTGCTCCTGGCACCAGAACTGTGAATAAAAGATGACAGGCTGGAAAGATCCAGTGCTACCCTGGCTCCTCACCTAATTGGGCTCTCCTGCTCTCTCCCAGCAAAATCTGGGATCCATGGCCTGGGGCATAGAGGGGGAAAGCCCAGGTATCAGTTGGAGCCCAGCCCAGGGACATTCACTGCCTTTGGGATTGTTTTGAAGGACTGCTTTGCTTTCTAAAAATGAAAGGCATGCTGGAGCAGCTAGTACAGGGTGGGGTGACGTTGGGATGGTCTTGGGTACCTGGCCTCATCTCTAGGGTTTCCCCCAGCCCAGGCTGCCCTCAGCAGCTGCAAGTATGGGGGAAATGAGGACAGGTGGGCTGGGAGCATGCTCGGGCTCCCGGACACAGGGTTGAGACTTTGCTTAGGACAAGCGAGGTGAGCTGTGGGCACCACTTCAGGTGCCAGCATCCTCCGGTTGTGGCAGACTGCCTGGGTAGGCACTGCAGCCGAGGGTGCTGCTGCCACTCTCTGCAAACATCCCCACCTGCTTCACAGCCCCCTCAGTTCCTGCCCAGACTTCCCCAGGCAGGGCTGGCAGAGGATCTGCTGCTGGGTGAGTGCTGGCAGAGGCAGGCAAGGGGGGAGACCAGCATGCCCCAACCTGCTTCAACCATGAGATCACCTTAAAGAGTCATACAGTCCCACACACTGCCCTGGGCAGCTCCTGATGGATGTGAGTGAGCACAAAAGGACCTGTGTATGAACCAGAGCAGGCACTGATCCCTGGGGCTGCGCTTGTGTGCACTGTGCTCCCCAAAAATCTGCCACGTTCCTTCAGAAAAACTCCCATGTTGTTTTGCACAAGCCCAGGGGTCAGATCTGTGCCTCACTCAAACCCAAGTGCTGCAGGCTTTTCTGGAGAGCAACTGAATGAAACACTTCCCACAGGGCTTCTCCTGCCATCCCCAAGGCATCAGCAGGGTGTGCTCAAGCATGGGCCAAAGCAGGGAGGTCACGCGTGTCCACACAGAGCTCTGGCTAGTGATTGACATGTCTTGGCAAAAGGGACACAGCGCAGGGATGAGCAGTAACCAGAGCTGTGCTGCACCTGTGCTGGGCCTCCTGCTTTTTCTCTGATTTAATGTCCCAGTTGAGAGGTGATGTCATTTCAGAGGGAGCCAGAGGAAAGGAAGTGCTCTAAAAGATAAGGTGCTTCAACTCTACCCCTCCCGGCTTGACTGGGTTTTGAAGCCAGGAGATGTGTTAGCTGCCAGCCAGGAAAACACAGGAGGGGAGGAAAGAGATTTGTTAAAGGACACCTTCCTCTTGGGCCAGTGGGAGCTGACACCAGGAGGTGCTGAGATAGAGGGTGATGGAGGACCTTGGATGTTCCCAGGTGCTGCGAGCATGATTTTGTTCACTGCTCTGTCTTCTCCATCACCTTCATCTCACAAACATATCAGGTGGGTTGTCTGCAGCACCAATCATACCAAGCCAGAGCCAGAGTGCCACACCAGCAGCCAGAAAGGTGCTCCATCCAGGAGGATCAGCAGAAATGCTGCCAAAGTACTGAAGAAGGTAAATTGAGAGTATGCTAAGGCTGCCCTGCTTCTGAAGGGGAGAGAGACTGACTCATTCAGAGGTCCTGTTTAGCAGTGGAGATGGGCCAAGGCTTCCCATGGTGCTGAGTCCAGAGACTTAGACTTTCAAAAGGATCTCCTGGGGACATCCTGGTCCTTCTGACAGTCAAAGGCAGTCAATCCCCCAAGTCCTCTCTGCCCTTTGGGTGATGTCAAGCTGCATCTGCTCATTCACATGACTGGGAAAACCTCAAGGGAGACTTGAGGCAGATATGACTCAAAGTCCTCTCCATTGCATGAAGCTGCCACCCAGATGTCCTCAGCCGGAGGGGAGTGAGGGTAGGCCACCTCTAGCCAGACCTGGCTCTATTCTCAAGTACGGGATCAGTGAGTGAGAGCAAAACAGGATCACCACTGGTCTTATACAAGCACACAGGACATGTGACAGCACTGGGGGTTTTCCAGCTCCCCAAGCTGCCCACTATGCAAGCTTGCTGCCCTGCTCAAGTCAGTGCTCTTTCCTCTTCAGCTGGCGACCGGCTTTCAGGCTTTTGACCACTATAACAATAGCTCTGGCTGTCAGATGCCACCTACTGCGACCTCAGCTGAGAGTTTTCTCTCAGTATTGGACTTCAAGGTGCTCAAGCTGGGTATGACTGCCCAGCAGCTTGATGGCAGCAAACTGGGAGCTGCTTGCTGTCACATTCAGTGAGGTCAGAGCATGAAACACAGCAATAGCCTGCAGGTACCGTGATGCCCGTGTGGTCCAGTGTGGCAAGAAATCATGGGCTCAGCAGGGCTGGGCAGGGCGGGCATCTCTCAGAAACCACAATGTGGAAGTGTAGCTATTGCAGCAAGGTTTGGGCTGACCTCCCCAGTCTGGGGATCTTTGCACCTTGGTGGGCTTGCTTGTTGTCACCCTGCCCTGATGGATTTTGCTATCAAAAAGTGACCCTGTCTGTCCTCAGAATAATAGGCAGACAAGAAAAGGACTTTCTCTTCCTGTTACTTATCTGAATGAAGTTGCAAAGAGCCAGCTTCATTGGAAATGGTGTAGGATGCTGTGTGTCTTAATATCCAGCTGCAGCAGGAGAAGTCAGAGCTGGGTCTCCATTGCTTTTCGTGTGTGTGTGTGTGTGTCACAGTTATCACAATGTGTCTGCACTGGTTAGCAGTGGCTGGTGGCTTTTTGCTCCCCAAGGCTCTCAGCAGGGTTATCACCACTTTGTCCCCAGCCCGGGCCTCAGCATGCCAGGTACAGATGATCTCAGCCTTGCTGTTACAAGCTCATTTGTCCCCATTTTCTCCACAGGAGGTTTTGCCACCTTCTCATCCTGCTTCCCAGGGCTCTGTGAAGGGAAGCCAGCTGCTATCCTGCCGATGAGCATCTCCCAGCCATGCTTGCCTGTGGCCAATGTTGGCCCCACACGTATCCTGCCACATCTCTACCTGGGCTCCCAGAAAGACGTCCTGAACAAGGTACGGCTCTGTCGAAGGGCCATGTCTGCCCTGTCCCATCTGGGACCCCAGCCTTTCGGAGGGGTGAAGGTATTAAAGACTCCTGTCCTGCCCAGTGGGAAGCCCACATGTGGTCAGTTTGAGCCTACTGGGAGGCTGAAGGAAGGCAGTGCACAGGCAGAGCATGGCAGAACTGAGGAGGGTGGTTGCAGGAGGAGTCGTCGTACACTGATGAGCTTTGGGGTGATCAAACTCTTCCCAAGTGCACGTAGCAAACTCAGAGGCAAGGAGGAATGTGGCCAAGAAAACACCTGGCCTTGGAAGGGGGGGTTACAACAGCTGGAGGAAGACATGGGACAGAAGCCAGCTGTGTACCCACCCACTTCACCAGCCAGGCTTCCACATAGCACCAATTTCAGCAATCCTGTGATCCCCTTGGGAGCCAGAGGGAGTAGGAGCAAGATGGGGTATTTGGCCAAGGCATGGGCATGGGCATGTCTGGTCAGGGATAGGGACTTGTTCAGGAGGCCCAGAAATGAACAAAGTTTTGCTGTGAAGAGAGAGGAGAAATGAGGAACAGTGCCCTTTTAAGGGTGCCCAGAAGGGCTGTGCTGTGATGTCATGCCAGGGAAGGAATTTTGTTTAAAGAAAAACTAGTAATGAGAAGAAAGAGGAATTGTAGTTAAAGCGCTGCCAGGCGCCTGCCTCCCGTGGGCATAAGGGAGCCAGCCACGCATCCTCACCCAGGGCAGGCAAGGAGGGAGAGGGACCACGACACCAGAGTGGGGTTGGAGGCAGGATGGAGAGAGAGAGAAATTGTATACAGGGAGTAGAAGAGAATGAAAGAGAAAAATGCCAAGAATGTAAGCCTGGGAGCTGGGCTGGCTCCGTCGAGCCTGCTGGGGCGGGCAGGAACCAGCCGCTGGAGAGCCAGGGCCAAAATCCTGGTACTGAAATCCTGAGGAGCCAAGGCCAGGCAGGGAAACTTAGGGTTTCCTTCCCTCCCCACCTCCTTGAAAGGTTTCAATCATCTTTTGGAACTGTTTTCTGCCCTCCCCATCCCCACAATGTGGCCACGTGCAGGAGAAGAGAAGCATTGCCCATGCATGGTCTCCACACTTGGCCTCGCTCTGTTGCCTGTGAATAGACCATCTCCTGGCCGCTTTGGTTAACATAGGGTGCTACCAATGATTAACTCCACTCTGCTGGTGAGATGTCTACTCTCTCTGTCAGCTGATACTTTCACAGCCTTCAGCCAGAGATTTTGCTAATTTCCATTGTTACATTTTCCTATTGCTCTCATACTGGGGTTCTTGGGGTTTCCCCTCTGTAACCCCCTTCCAAGTGTCTTTGGCCTTGCTTTCTTTTACTTGGACCAAAATAAAGATCTGCTGAATTTCAAACCTGTGTCATCTACATTGACACAACCTTCTCAGCTCGTCTCTGCTGTATTACCACCTAGGCTGAGGCAGTAGTCAGAGACCCCCAGAAGAAAATACTGGGATTGCCTGGGAAAAGGCAGGGAGTATGCATGGCAAGACAGATCTTCAGCACTTGGTGCTGGCTGAACTCAGCTGATCATTTGGTGGCTTCTTTCCCACCAGGATTTGATGACACAGAATGGGATAAGCTACGTCCTAAATGCCAGCAACTCCTGTCCCAAGCCAGACTTCATCTGTGATAGTCACTTCATGCGCATTCCTGTCAATGACAACTACTGTGAGAAGCTGCTTCCCTGGCTGGACAAGTCCATTGAATTCATTGGTGAGCTTTTCTTACAATGGTTGCAGACTCTCCCCTTCGCAGCCTTCACAATCTAAACTCTTCTCCTGTCCTCCATGGTCTTGCTCCCAGCAACTGTTGTCCTGTTACACAAAGGGGCTGAGGGTTAAGGGAAGGATACTAGAGTCATTTTGCTCACCATCTTCGTTCTCTCTGTTTCCTTTGCTCCAGACAAAGCCAAGGTGTCCAGCTGCCAGGTGATTGTGCACTGCTTGGCTGGGATCTCCCGGTCCGCCACCATCGCCATCGCCTACATCATGAAGACCATGGGTATGTCATCAGATGACGCTTACAGGTGAGTTTTCCCCTGAGGGCAGGGGGGTTGTGCTGGTGTGCTTCACTCCAGGGAAGGAAAACAGGCTGAGCCCAGAAGGAGAGGGTCAGGGTTCCTTGAAGCTCTGTCTTGCCATGGCTGGGGGCCAGTAAAACCTCCCTTCATGAAGTGCATGTAACAAGGAAGGGTTGGGAGTGGTAAAAGGGAGTGGGCAGGCAGTCCCAGTTCTAATCCTGGGGCATCCCAAGGCCCCATGTATCCCCATGAGCTCTTTCTTTGGAGGGTCTGGTCAATGCCTTTTCTTCCCAAAGAGGCTGAGAGAGTAGGGGTGACCCACTGCAGGACCAAGCACCAACCAGAGCTGTCTGTGCCTCTCATCAGGTTTGTTAAGGACCGTCGCCCATCCATCTCGCCCAACTTCAACTTCCTGGGCCAGCTCCTTGAGTACGAGAGGAGCCTGAAGCTCCTCAAGGCCCTGAAGTCAAAGGGCGACCGGGGCGAGGGGGATGCCCCGCAGGACCCAGCGGAGGTGGCCGAGGGCAGCCGGCATCCCCTAACACCTACCTCAGAGAAGGCCGAGGACGTGCCGAGAAGCACCGGCTCGGCATCCCCCCACGGTGACCCCGAGCGGCAGGGCGGGACCCCGAAGGTCCTGTCGCCCACCACCCTGCAGCAGGGGCTCAATGGCCTGCACCTCTCCTCCGAGCGCATCCAGGACACCAACCGCCTGAAACGTTCCTTCTCCCTGGACATCAAGTCTGCCTACTCGCCCAGCCTGCGGCAGGACCCCCCCGCGCCCCCCGGACCGGGGGAAGCCCCCAAACTCTGCAAGCTGGACAGCCCCTCGGGCCCCGGCGCTCTCAGCCCCTTCTCCCCGGGGGCGGACAGCCCTGACCGGCCAACGGGGCCCGAGCTCCTGCTGGAGGCCAAGGTGAGGCAGCGGCGGAAGCACCGGCACCCAGCGGGCTCGCCGGCCCACGGGCTCAGCCTCAACATCGGCGGGACCTGCACCACGCGCAAGAGCCCCGGTGCCGAAGACGGGCTGCCACCGCGGCTCGGCCAGCCACCCACCGCGCCCGCCACCGCCACCGCCGCCTGGAGCGGGGTGCACCTGGAGTCCCCCGGCACTCCCTCCGGCGAGGCTGGCTGGTACTTTGGCAAGGACTCCGGTGGTGCCGGCGGGAGCGGCGGGAGCCTGTTTGCCAGCGCCGGCCCGTACCCACCGCCGTTCGGCTGCGGTGGGGTGGCGGGCGGCTGTGAGATCAGACTGAGGGACAAGGCGCGGGCCGAGCCACGGGACGGGCGGCACAGCTGGCACGAGGAGGCCGGCACCGAGAAGCAATTCAAGCGGAGGAGCTGCCAGATGGAATTCGAGGAGACCATGTCCGAGGGCAGGGCTCGGGAAGAGCTGGGCAAAATCAGCAAACAGTCCAGCTTTTCAGGCAGCATGGAGATCATTGAGGTGTCCTGACACTCACCTGGGACGCCTGGAGAGCTGGGATGGGGTCTGGGAGGGGGGATATTTAAGCTGGGGGTAGAGGGGAGGGGGGTAGGGGGGTTGGGGTGGGGGGGTGTATTTATACTTGCGCGTGCATTTTCGGGAGCGCAAGCGCTGAAACCGAAGCAAAGATGGATGAGTCTTTCCAGAGTCGGGAAACATAATGGTGGATGCTTAGTGTCCCTCCTGCACTTGCCCCGGTCCTTCCCTGCCATGCCCAGAGGGTCCCAGCCCTCAGAGACCCACACTCAAAGTTTGGGCATAAAACTCGAGTGGGAAGAGGCAGGGCTTGCAATTTTGGCTGTGGGGATGGGGCACAGCACCTGGAGGGGGGACCACAGCTGCCCCTTCCCTGCACCCTGCTGCACTAAGCATGCTCCCCTGTGTTTCTCTGGCTAAGTATCCTAAAAATGCTGCACTGGAGCAGCCCTATACATATATAAATATATATTATATATAATATAAAGAAAAAAAAACCCCGAAAACACACACACAAAAGAAAAGGTAAATGGTTTTACTGCGATTTTTATTGAGACGTAAATAATATTTCAATTTTTTTGTTTTGTTTTTAATTTATTGAAGCTGTTCATTCTGGCAATGATTTGCAGACAATGTGGGGCGGTACTTTCAGCTCTATTTTTACTGTGTATGGTATTTAAATCTGAAATACGAGTTTCTAAGCAATATCCGAGGCCTGTGGCTCCTTCTGTAGTTCATGTCCACGACATAGATTTCCCCCCTTCCCTCTGGGCACACCAACAAGGGGACAGGAGACTCTTCTGGGCACTTTTTTCTAGAAACGAACAAGTAAACAAGCAAACTATAAAACCTTCTTAAAAACACAAACTGAGCCAGAAAACTCTTCTGGAAGCTGCTGCCTCTTCTTCACACCTTGGTCTCTGTTTGCTTCTCCTCATCTCCATCCCGGCCATTGCTGCCTTCCCAGCCATCATCCATCCCATCCCAGCCATTGTCCCCATCCCGGCCATGACTCCATCCCAGCCATGCCCCCCTCCCCTACCTTGGGCTGCCCATCCTCACTAGAGTGGGCAAGGAGGGAATCACCTGAAGTGGATGGAAGGCTGCAGGGTGTCATTTCCAGCTGCATGGGGGAAGGCATTGGAAGCTGCCACAGTGGAGGCAGGGATGGGGGGCTGGTTGTTTGGAGGTGTCTTGCCCCAGCCCCTCAGCTCCCCCTTGCCTCAGCCACCTTGTTTGGGAGGTATGGGCACCGCTTTCCCTTTGGGAGCAGAGGTTTTTCAGGCTTCCTGCATCCTTTGTTTCACACCTGAGAAACTCGGGGGGAGTGTGTTTGCAGCTGTTGGGGCTCCCAAAGTCCTGTTCCCCTCCAGCCTGGCTCCCCTCCTTCCAGCAGATGATAAGCTGTCCAGACACCAAGCTCTGCAAGCACATGGGGGGGCACAACTGACTTGTTTTCAGAGGTGGTTGGCTGCTTCCTCCCATCTGGTGGGAAGTGAAGCTCTTGCCCCCAAACCCCAATGTCAGGATTGCTGAGAAGCTGCTTTCTGAAGCTGGAGGCACTGAACTGCCTCCGCTGCAAAGCACATCTCTCCCTGCGGCTGTCTTTGCTTTCTTTCTTGTCTCGCACTAGTTTGCAAAGCTAATACCTCAGGGGTCTGTGTTTGTGCATGTCTGTGTCCTGTGTCATCCTTGGAGTGTTGTTTTTTTCTTTTCTGGGTCCACATGGTTTCTCTCCCTTTCCCTTGTTCCTCCTCGTGTCATTTGTTTCTATGTTTAAATCAAACTACCCGTGACAAAACCAAATGATCTCAGGTTTAAAACTGAACACAAAGCAGAGGCGTGAGGAGCTGCAATCATGCAAAAGGAGGGGCTGCTCACTTCAGCTCATTGCTTCCTCAACCACCTCTGTGTTTGCAGTTGAGGCAAGTCTCCCTGGAGACTCCTCGCTCTCTTCGGGCTGGCTTTAGTTTTTCTGGTTTTCCGTGGAGCTATTTGGTGAGATGCTGGGGACCACCACACGCTCCTGCCTGGTTCCCTGAGGTGTGGCGGGGAGGGATGGGGGTGGCTGGAGAGCCAGGGACCACCTGCTTCTCTCCCCACATCACTTTTGGTGAGGGTGAGAGATCACAGTCAGTCCTCGAAAGCCTACCACCACCCATCATTGCCTCCACCAACCACCTCAAACCTGCTCAGTGTTGCCAACCGGAACATTGCTCCCTTCTGACCATGGAAGGGTGATGACACTATATTCTAAGCTCCCTCTTTAGATTCCAAAAGGCATTTGAGTCCATCCCATGAGCCAGGCAGCTATTTCAGGAGCTCCACTTGCAGCAGGGTCTCCTAAGTAGGCACTGATGTCACGTCCAAGGAGGGAGGAGGAAAAGGCTTCATGCTCCCTCTGGTAGCCCACCCACTGTGAGTGTAGTGTTAGTGTCACCTGCCTCCTGTCCAAGGAGTGCTTCTGGTCCCTCTTCCCCTTCTGCTGCGCTCAGTGGCAGCATCTCTTCCCAAGCATGCCAGTGGTCACTGTCTGCTGATCTCTGCTTCATAGCACTCAGTTCCTGCCCATCCCGTAGTCCTCCAGGGTAGTGCCAGCATGGACTAACTGAGTTCAGCTCAGGCATATTGCTGGCAGGAGCTGGCCAGGTGTAGCTTTGAGCAGTGGAGAAGGGGTTAAATGTCTTCCCAAGGGATTTAATAGAAAGAGGACAGCAGGTCAGCACAGCCAGGTGGGGAGATGAGACAAAGCGTTACGAAGCTCTCATGTAACTCATCCTATTAGCTGACATAGTGTGTTACAAGCACAAAAAAGCAGATGGAGCAAGTCAGGAAGGAGAGGGCGTGTGTTGTAAATGAGACCCTGAACGTCTGCAAAGAGGCAGATACGTGGTTTGCTTTTTGTCATCTCCACTCTGCCATCACCTGGATGCTCCTCAGATATGTTTGAGATTTTAGGCACTATGGATTCCTCTCTCCTCTGAAAACAGAACACAGATAAGTATATTTTAAGATTATTAAATCATAAATACCAATAGACATTAATGATCCACATCTACAGCCTTATTTGGATGTACTTTGCATTCATCCCTCTCCTTTACATTGGGCGTGTGCACTAGAAGTCCTCACATACACAATATTTTAAGTCTATATCCAGAAAATAAGCCTTGATGGAACAGCCCTGCCTCAGCATCTCCTGCCAGTGCTGACCCAAAGCCATCAGGGTCACCAAGTGGCTTGCAATGAACTTATTTTTTTTAGATCAAACTCTGTCTTAGACCACTTTGTTCATGAATCAGAGAGCTGTGAGTTTTCATAAGGATGGATGTTCCGGTTGGTAATCCTCCCTATCATCTGTCAGCCAAGTCTTTTTATAGGCTCTCACAGCCAGATGACCCAACCCAAAGCCTCACTGGAACCAAAAGTCACCTTTCCATGCTGGTCTGATGAGGGTGCATTTATTTGTAGGAATTTACAGTGGCACAAGTGTGAGCAGAGGAGAGGAAAGGCTGCTGCTTTTAAGGCAGGAACCAACAAAGCTGTTGAGTGTCCAACAGCAGTGGCAATGAGCGGCAGAGGTTTCCAACACATGAAGGATTGAGCAAACCACAGCTCTCCTTCAGCCTAGAAAGGTCATTGCACCTTTCCCTCCAGCATCTGCCTGTTCCCAGAGTGGAACCTCCCAGCCACCTCCTTCCCAGCTGCCTTTTGTGGGGGCTGAGCAAAACTGGCAGAAGGGCAGTGATCAGGTTGGCAGCACTGAGCCAGAGGCTTGGGTCAGAGCAGGCTCGTCCCTGGCCTCAGCAGCAGCGTCCCCAGCCCCTGCTGCTTTCCCAGCCCTTCTCTTTGTCTGTTTCTTTCTTTGGACATCCATCCCTGTTACATCTGCCCCTTAGGAGACAATGCCCCCCAGAATCCCCTCCTGCTGTCCCCTTTACCCTCCCATCCTTGATACTAATGATAATAAGCTATCAGTGTTGTCATTGCAATCTATGAATGATAGATTTGAGTATTTATGATTATTATTATTATGATTATGATTATTATGGTTATGATTCTGTACTTTTTTGCTTCTTACTCTTTGTATGTTGCTCTTTGTTTATCTGTTGTGAATAAAAGCAAGGCCCCGTCACACCTTCTCTCTGCTCCCCGCAGCCCAGCTGTGGCTGCACTCGGCACAACTCCTGGCTGCCCCAGGCCTCAAGAGGCAAATCCTTGTCAGAGGAGCCGGAGGAAGGTGCTTCCGAAAAATATAAAGACACCCAAACCCGGAGCAGATCCATTTTCTTAACTCTTCCCTTCCCTTCCTGCAGGTCCTCTCCCCCATACAGGTGCCTGCTCGTTTTTGCAAGAGGCAGGAACCCACTGGCATGAACAACAGAACATTAAATAGCAAAAGCTTGAAACTTTTGTAACAGCTTTAAGGAGCATTGGCCAGACATCCAGCTCGTGGAATCAGCTCCCTCCAGGCTGTGGTCCTCTCACCATCTTCAGCTGGCTGTGCCTGCAGGCTGCATCTTCATCGGCAGGGGCTTCTTGCTCTGGCATTGCAGCTGACTTGCAAAGCTGTCCTGCTCAGCCGAGCCTGGGCACTGCCACGCTGCTTCAGCCAAGTGTCCTGGCCTTTCTTGGCTTGAGTGTCCTCCTCATGTGGGTGAGCTCCCCTGCCCAGGGACAGCACAGCCTGGGGAGGACGCATGGCCAGCGCTAGAGCAAGCTCAGTGGCAGAGCAGCAGGGAGACATGTGAGTGGCCTCTGGTACCTGGAGGGATTTAGAAAGGGATGGCTCCCAACATGGGACTTGACACGGCTTTTATCCAACACTGATAAATAAGGGTGTCATAAGCAGAGTCTGGTGCTGGGTTTTTGCACCCTGTGCTCCTTGTGCAAGCTGTAGGTTTCCAGATGACTCTAAAGTGAAGGAGGAGACATTAGGGGAAGGGAAGAGGAACCCCGTCTGCGCCGGGGTACGAAACACTGCGCCAGCCCCAGGAAGAGTCGTTTTAATTTGTGGGGTTTAACACTGCCCTTCTCCAAGTGGCCCAGGCACAGTTTCTTGTCTCTGTCATGACTTTGCTTTGTCATGGGTGGGGGTCCTTCTCATCATGCTGTGCTGAACACATTTCCAAGGTTGCTCTGAGACCACACTGGAGAGGAGAGAGCTCAGGTCTCACCCCTCTCTCAGGGGACCCTGGTAGACCCCTGTTGGGGTCCTGGTCCAGCATCACCCTTCCTACCTCACCTGCCTTTGGGGCAGCCATGGACAGGGAGGGAGCAGGCAGGTTCCGACCATGCCGGGACTGAGCCTCCTCTCCCACCCTCATCCCTGCAGGATCCGGCCCTTCCTCCGAAAGCACAACAGAGAGAGGGGTCTGCACCCACCCTAGTGAACCTGGGGACTCCCAAGCAGGGAAGAGAGGGTCTGGCCATCAGCCCTACCGCGCTCTCTTCCTCGCTGTCCGTTCAGCCAGCACTGGCATCGGACCCAGGGAGACACCCTGCCCCTGCCTTGTCTTTATTTATTTATTACCAGAGGCTGTAAACAGCAGTGCTTTTCTACCCTCTACTTTCTTTTCCTTTCTTTTGTATTTTGGAACAACGTGTTGTAATAAATACCCAAATAGGTGTTTTAACAGCTGGTGTCAGCCTTGGTTTTTGAGGGTCAAACCTCATGGTGGGGCTGGAAGATCCTCTCTGGGGATTTGGGGAGGGCGAGAGACCTTCAGCTGCACTGGTAAGGGTCAGAGCTGGTGGAGAGCTGGACACAGAGACAGGCCTGGACACAGCCAGACCTGGATGCACAGCCAGACCTGTGTCTATGTATAGGGCACGGCACCTGAAAGCTGCAGCTGGGCTAATTCAAAGCAGAAATAAGACTCCTGGCTGAGAGAATAGGGCCATAAAAATTAATTGGGGCATTCATGGGCTCTCATACTGCAAACAGCCACTCTAGGGCCTTCTGAAGGTCCAGTGTGGCTCTGCAGCTGTAGGCAGGTACCTGAGCATCTCCTTTCTAGTGGAAAGGGCTGACCAGGTCCTGCTCCAGATGGGTATACACAAAGGCATGGAGTGTTTGCATTGAAATATACTATTATTACTACTATTATTATTTTGCTTCCCAGTACGTTCCGCTCCCACCTTTCTCCTGACACGATGCCAGCGTGTAGCCACATGCTTGCTGCGCCCTACAGGTAAACCCTATAAACATTCCCAGTCCCCCCACGGCCAACTGAGCCCGTACTGTGCTCGGGAGGCAGTTGGCGGGTGCCAACCAGCAGCCCCATTTTGGCTGGACTGTCCTGAAGCAGAAACTGGCGGAGGCATTTCCCCGTCCCCCCTGCAGCAGGTTTTCTTTGGAGGGAGGAGAAGGCGTGAGTAGGCTCCCTGCAGTTCTGGCTCCAGAAAGCCTCAGCACTTATTGACTTAGACGCAGAAGGGACATCCATCCCCACAGCTGCTTTCCACAGGCTGGGCTAAATCCCCCGGTCTTTTATAAATACACTCCCCTCATCCAGCTGCAATTGCTGAGCCTTTCATAAAGCCTCTTGAAACTACTGCCACCAGCTGCTGCTGGAGTAGAAATGCCACTGCCCAGTGTGAAGCTTCAGCTTCCTGTGTGGCTGACACCACTAGTAGCTTCAGAGAGGCTGTTTGCATGTCGTCCTCTCTCAACCACTTGTTGCTGTGCATGACATGGCAAGGGACAATTATTTAATATAGAAACATGAGCACTGCTCCCATCTCCCTCCCCATTTACGTGCCCCTGGCTTAGTTTATCCAAACTTGCTGCCTTGGGGAAGATCCTGCAGCAGAGTCCCCAGAGCTGGCATCTTATGTGGCTACTTCCACAGGCACAACTAAATCCCCTCGTGTTCTAGAAAGAAACCTGCTCTTGGCCAGGGGACTGGCAGCAGCACCCAGCTGAAGCTGCAGGGTGCCTGCTCTTATCTGGGGCTGGGGCTACAAGCATGTGAAGGCTCTATCCCCTGGCAGAGGCTCACATGGGTGTGCAGCGTCCTCCCCCTGCCCTGATGTCAAAGCTGCCTCTCCTCTTGCTCCTGGTGGTTTGCACAGCAGAAACCATTACTGCAAAAAGAAACCCAGGATCGTCCTTTTTCCAGCTCTCTCTGGCTTTTATTGACTCAGAATGGCTGCCAAGCCTATAAATAAATGTTCCTTGAGCTAAATATAGCAGCCACTGAAATAGGCTGCTGGCTATTTATTTAGTTTGTGGCCTCTTTGAGAGCTTGCCAGTCCATACTGCCTTTACCTTCATGGTGTCCCACTCCAGGCTGCGGCCACCCACCATGGGGGCACGGCTGAGTCAGCACAGGGAGAAGGGTCACAAAAAGTCAGCCCCATCTCCTCAGGGCTGGGAGCCAGGGTGACGGGGTCCAACAGCTGGAGGAGCTTCAGCACCCTGCACCCCTGCCCAGAGAGCCTGGGGTCCCCAGGAGGGACATTTGCTCCCTCAAATCAGGAGCCAGGCAGGGGCTGAGCCAGTCACAAGCCAGTTTCCTCTCCTGGGAGGACTTGGGGTCTTTTACCAGCACCAGAGCCTGGAAAAGAGAATCCATCATCTCCCAGAGACTTTCCAGCGTTATGTGATGTGCATTGCTTTCCCACACTTTGCAGGAGTGTAGATATGCCTGGTGCACTAGTTACTGTGTGTTAGGACTCTGAAGGCACCCAGGGGCATGAGTTGACACCAACCCATTCACCCCTACTTGAGTCAAGACACTCAAACCGTACCCTGAGCCGTGATGTGGCTGTGACCTGCTCTCTGGCCTCAGCTGCTGGGTGATGCATGTTCCTCCAGAGCCCTGTTGGTTGTGCATTGATGCAAGGAGGGATGGACTTCACCTCTCCAACACCGATGGAAAAAGCAAGGTGAGGACTGCTTTGTGCTGCAGACACCCCTCTATGCTCTGAGCCTAACAGAAATAGGATTCTGCTTTACTTTGGGCTGCGATGAATTCCCTGCAGCTCCATGCCAGTGAAGGGAAAAACCCTGTCACTCCCTGCAAAGCCACATTCACTCCTGAAGCCATCCAAGAACATTAATAACGTTTAGCACTTACAGAGAGTTTTGCTAAACATGAGCTAATCCTTACAACACCCATGAGAGGGAGAAAAGTAATTATTGTTATTTGGCTTAATTTTTCCTTTTCCATGTACCTCTGCAGATGGGGATCAGCTCTAGTAAGTCCAGAGAGCTCTGGAAATCAGAGGATAATCCCACTTGTCCCAGTTTGTACAAATAGGAAACCTGGAACAAAGATGGCAGGTTATTTGCCAAAGGCCACCCAGGAAGGCAGAGTGGGAGCCGAACTAGCGTGTGTGAGAGAAATCCTGGCCCACGATCTTTCTCCTGTGCCACCAGACTATAATTCCACAACTGACAGAGTAATTTTGGTCCCCTCAGGTCCTCTCCTACAGGATGCCAGAGGGATGCAGATGCTTTGCATCTCAGCTTACTCTCCCCTGCACAATGTCACTTCACAAGGTGGTGAGATCATAGAGTTATAGAATACGCTGAGTTGAAAGGGACCCATCAGGATCATTGAGTCCAACTCCTGGCCCTAAGCAGGACACCCCAGGAATCACACCATATGCCTGAGAGTGTTGTTCAAACACTCTCCATGGCATTAGGTGCTGACTAGGCTCATGAGCATATTGGTTTGGTGTACTGCTGCAGTGGGTCCCAAAATTCCCCCACATGGCCCCCCTTCTGGAATTACAGCCCCAGACCTGCTGCCATGTGGGGTAGATCTCACCGTCCTTCAGCCACTGAGAGAGCAGCCCCCATAGCTGTGCCCAGAGCACCACTGGCTGCACAGCAGAAAGGAGATGATGGGATGGTCCCTGGGTTTGTTCCAGCCATGTGGCATTGAAGAAAGGCTGGCTTAGAGAGCTAAAATGCTGCTGGGGTCTCTCCTGGGGCACGGGGTCCCTCTTGGGGTGCAGAGGGCCTGGGTTAGGGTGCCCTGGGTGAGAAGAGAGACCAAAATGAGGATGAACTGCCTGCCTGGGTCCTTTGCAGGAAGAAAGGGCAGTTTTACAGGGTTCCTTAAAAACATCAGTGCTCCCTGGCCACACTCCTCAGCTGAAACCCAGGCACTCTGTGTCTGAGTGGAAATACTGTCTGTCAGCGGTACCCAAATGATGTCATTTAGTTTTCCAGGCTTCTGGCCTGAGCCAGCAGCTTAAGCCAGTATGACTCAAGATGCTTTATTTAGAAGGAGCCCAAGCACAACTGAGTCCAGGCCTTTGCAGCACCCTCTGCCACCTCCCTTCCCTGCTGATGCAACCACATCTGCAGCAGGGATGTCAGGCTGCCTCAGAGGAGGGGGTTCTCGGAAACTCAAAATAGGACCCTGCCGGGCAGGTGAAAAGGGGGCATCCATTAGGGGACAGGTGAGGGTGATGCTTAGTCTGTGCTGCCAGATGTCCCCAGGACCAGGAACCTCTGGGCAATGTGCACAGCAGAGGAGCCCTTGTCTCCCCAGGTGTCTTTTACCTCCCTTCAACTCCCTGAGAAACTTGGCCTGAGTTCCCTACACAGCAGTGGTCACCCTCCTCATCCTCACTCTTGCCATCTCCAGTCTGGGTTACTACAACCGAGCCTCAGGCTAGCTTTGGGGTCTTTCTAGTTGGAAAGAAAATGTTTTCCCTCACTGACACCCCTTAACCTGCCTCCTCTGCCTTGGCAGCATCTCCTGACAGGACAGTGGCTAAGAATAGCCCTGCCACTGGCTCCAGGCTGGTGCTGTTTGCTCAGTGACTCAGAGCTGGCCAGGCAGGCACTTACTCAAAGGGCCCCATTACTCATCTGTCTGCATTGCCCCAAGGACGGGGTTTGTGTCTCCCCTTTAAAGATGCTTTATTTATTTCTTTTTAATAAAGCCACCATCCACAAAGAGAGGTAGTTATCCTGCCGTGGATTTACCACTAAATATGTGAGCCCTGACCCAAAATGCTGCAACCCCTATAGATCACACTGGCAGCCCCTCGGCATTGCTCCTACTCACTGCTTTGCCAGGAAGGAGCTGTGTCAGCAGGATCAGGGCGAAAGACAGTATCTCCTAAAATTGCATTTCATGGCACCAGGGTAAGCATGCAACCAAAATTCTCTCCTCCAGAAGCCATCTGTGTTGAATCTGTGCCCAAATCCAGCTGGTCCCTCGGATGCCCACGGCATGACCCAGCTGCTCCCATCTTGCCCGCAGCCCACTCTAATTACAACCCTCCTTCCTCTCTGCAGTGTCTCACTGCCCAGTGGATGCTGCAGTGTCTGCAAAGCACCTTGGCAAATTAAAACAGGCCTCCATGCTTAAAAGTGGCTTCATTTCCAAACAACAAAAGGGCAGCATCTTCCTCATCTGGTTTGCTCCCCTGAGGCATTCTCTGAGTCAGGTTGGGAACAGAGCTGCATCCTGACCAGCGCACATCTGTGTCTGCAAGGCACTGCTATGAAAGCACTGCCGCCACTGTGAGAGGACACAGCCCCTGCACCTGCTCTGCCACAGAGGCCATGGTTGCTTGGGATATGGCAACAGACTTGGAGGAGGTGCATAGGAATGGCATTTTATTCTCCTACTGCTACTTCAGCCCCATAGTCTCCCTCTTTTACTGTTCTTCAGGCTTGTCTTCCAGCTTTTCCAACCCTGCTGTTTCATGGCATCACTCTTCAACCCTGCTGTCATCAGGGAGCCCAGTACTCCACTCCAAGATGTTTCACGAAGCCTCAGCAGCACCAGAAGCACTGTCTGAGAGAAGCCTCCATGCCAGGCATGCCTGGGGTATCCCAAACCAGGTCTGGTTTGTGTTTAGCTGTGATGCATGTTGGGCATAAATAGATCCACTCTGCATGGAAGTGGGCAGCTGATCTGGTTTTGGACTGTGGCACTTCTCACCACCCTGCCCTGGGTCTCACATAATGGATGGTGAGAGTCTGATCCTGCACTGCTAACCCCAGGGGAGCCTTTCCATCCATCCTGGATGAGCAGACTCCCAGTGCCTCTCCACAAAGCTCTGCAAAGGGGATGCATGGGCTCATGCCTCAGAGGAGATGGTGTTCCCAGCTCCACAGTACTGAGCTCAGTCAAGGCTGACAGCAGCCAGGGGTGCAGGACAGAAGGAACCAGGAGCATGGACATCCATACCCGTGGGCTGGAAATGAAGGCCCTGCATGCCCTGCTAAACAAGAATTTGTGTGATTCCTGGGTCCCAGTGACCTCCCCTCAATAACGACCCCTGGGGCCGTCAGGCTGGGCATGGTGGTGTAGGAGGGCAGGACCAACCTGCCCGCTTTGGTCCTGTCTCTCAGACCCTGCTGACACCCCACGGCATCCATCCCACATCCAAGGGCTGCCAAGCAGCGGGTGGCAACCCTGGGAGCTGAGGGCACAGCAAAGCCAGGCTGTGCTGGAGGAGGCAACGGGGGCATCAGTGCCTCAAAGCAGAGTGTTGTGGGACGCCTTTCCCTGGCCCCTGCCGCAGAGACAGGCTCTGAGCCGAGCTGGAGGGGAGTCCTTGAGACATGCCACCAGCAAGAGCTGGGAGCTGGCCCTGCAGAGCCCCGCAGCTCCGGCCGCAGCGAGGCGAGCGAGCAGCCTCTACTGGCGGCTCCCGGAGCCTCGGCAGCCTTGAAACCATCGCAGTTCTGCCTGTGAAACAGCAGGCCATGGGAAAGGAAGCTTACTCTCATTTCATATCCTTCAGGAGAGCTCGGGATGATACTCAGGGCTGGACAAACCCCATTCTGCAAGCTTGCTGAAGTGTCGCTGCAGGTGTTTGGTACAAAGAGGAGGAAGAGCAGGAGGAAAAGAGGGATGAAGGTGAATGGCTGCTAACACACCTGGCTGGACTGATGCAGGACAGAAGTCTGGAAGGCAAAGACATCTGCAAAGCAACAGCCCTCAGGGGGCCAGGAGTCCCCAGCCTGGCTTCAGCCTCACCAGGATATGTGACTTGAGGAAGGGCAGGTGCCAACTCTGTGCTTCAGCTCTGAAATCTTTTGCACCCTACAGGTGCAAACTAAAGCATAAAAGCAAGGCCGTGAAGGTCTCTCAGTGTCTCTGCAAGCAACCTGTCCTCCTGCAGCCTGGCTGGGAAGGACATATCAGCTCTGGTTTTCACAGTATCCCATTCTCATCTCATCTCCAGACCATACATGGTACTGGGGAAGTGAAGAGCTCCATGTGCTCCTGAGTGCCACATGTGTCCTGCTTCATTCACCTGAACCATGTGGTTCAAGTCTGAACCCACTGAGGACCATTTGACTTGGAGCACTGGCAAACGCAAAGCATCAAGTGTTAGGCTGTGGACAGGTGGCTGCAAAAGATGCTACAGGAGATCCCACTCTGCACGCCGAAACTTCTTTACTGACATCCCAGCCTGTCTTCTTCCTCAGCAAGAGAGGTCAGTGACAAGTGGCCTTACAGATTCCATGTGCTATCTATTGCACATACGTGCGGTCCCCAACACCAGGAGCTGTGAGTCTCTCAGCAGCAATCCTCTCTGGCTCAGCCCATCGTTTTAGGGTGGGCAGGAATGCTGCTCTTTTCAGCCTGTCTTAAAGGCTTGGCTTTGGCTTTGGCTTTTGCCCTGCCATCCCCTGAGCACAGTGCTGTGACGAAGCGTCTGTGCTTGGGCTGCGGGAGCCTCCACACAGCCACTGTCCAGCAGACTTGGTGGTGCCCCGAGCAAGGGCCAGACTGCCTTGCCTCCAGACAAGTAGCATTAACCCTCCCCCAGCAGAGACATTCCTCAGACCTTGCTTATGCCAAGCAAAAGTACATCATAAAGTTGAAGGGCTGCCAGGGCAGCCTCTCCCTGCTCTGCTTTCCCCTTTAATTGCTGTCCAGGCCATCCATTAGGGACAACAGGCAAGATGGGCAGGAGATGCTCCCCACAAGCACCTGACATGCCTGTTTGTCACTGCAAACCCCTGAGACAGACTGGTCAGATGACCAGGATATTTTGTTCATGCAGACCCTGAGAAAACACTCGGGCACCCAAGGCTTTTTGGTGCTTACCCCTGCTGCAGGGTGAGTCCAGACAGCTGTGGGTTCAGCCCTGGGCATGCTGAGATTAAGGTACGAGCAAGTCTTAGGTGGAAGAAGTGCAATTTCCATCAGGGTGAAGGCACTGGTTGACTAAGTGGTGCCTGTGAGGCCTGTAGCTGAGGCTGTAATGTCACTGAGCCAGCACAGTGGGATGCATTTGGATGACTGAACTTTCTGCCCTTGCCTCTTCCCCCTTGGCCCCATAATTACTCCTCTGGGTCACTCAGGGCTCCTGAAGTGCTTTCAGCCCTGACGAGTTTGTTTAGCTGTGGAAACCTAAGGAAAAAAAAAGGAAAATTCAGTATTCCTCTGAAAATCCTATTAATCACATTCCCCTGGTTCTCCATGCTGCAGCATTGGGTGAAAGGCTGGCACTGGCGAGGCAAACCCTGCCAGGCAAAGCAGGAGCAGGCAGTAAACAGGAATATCTGAGGCTTAGGTGCCCCCCACATCAGGCCCTGGGCATGGACTCCTGATGGTAACTGGTTTCACTCCAGTCCCACAAGCATGTCCCTTTCACCCCTTCAAAGCCAGGCAATCAGATGCCTGGCAGAGCAGCAGTGGGAGTATGGAAATCTCTTAGGAAGAGGAAAAACCTCCTTGGGCAAGGGAATCATCCTTCCTTGGGGTATTTTTATATCAGAGTGGATTAGAGGAGATACAGCCAGCAAGATAACCCAGACCATAGCAGGAAGTCATCTAGCTCAGATAACTTCTGCAGTTTCACCAGCTCTACTGTCCATTTGACAGCACCAGCCAAAGACCAAGCCTTGATACCCCTCCTCACCAAAAAAACTGTCCATTTACAGAGAAGTAGTGAAAAATGATCCTCCTGCTTCCTCCTGCACTAGACAGTGCTGCTGACAGAGCCAGAGACAGCACTGAGGCTTTCTCCAAAGCAGACAGGCTGCCCTTGGCTCTCTCACCCACCAAAGCTATTAGCAATGAGCTCAGCCCGCTATTATCGCTGATCCAGGGAGTCTGGAGGCTCTCAGAAGTACAGCTATTGATCCATGCCTCTTATACATCCCCCTCAGGCCTTTGATTTCAGGAAACCTCTTTGCTTGTCCTCTCCTTGTTTCCTCTCTGTAACCTCCAGGAATGTTTTTCTGAGGGACCTTGAAGCTGGGGTTTAAGGGAAAAGCAACCGGGACTGCAGTGAGAGGGCTGAGGATTTATCCAGGCCAGAACCACCTGTTTGCTTTCACTGACTGTGTGCTTTATTCATCCTCTCCATCGTCCTCAGTTAAGGAAAGGGAGGACATTTTCCCCTAGGTTAGGATTGCAGGTTAAGGAAGGGAAGGCTTGGTGCCTTGCATGGGAAACCACCTTATGTGGTCTCGGCTCATCCATGGCATGGGCTTTTTGAAGCGGCTGTGCCCATGGAAGTGTCCTGTCCGCCCTCTCCCATGCTTCAGAGCTGTCACCATGACTTGCACCAGCTGGTTAACAGGTGACTGCATCTCTGTGCAAACTCACCCTGATGGCACAAGCAGGAAAGCCTGTTAGTCTGCTGGGGAGCACTTACAGTAATGATCAACTCAGCAGCATCCTGCTACCTGAAAGACAATTCTGCACCCCTTGGGCTGCTTCTCCCGTCCGCTCAGGTTCACCTTGCCCAGGCAACCTCATGGCAGGGTGAGGATCCATCCTGGGCAGCTGGGGTATCAAAAAAGACTGGGGGAGCTACAGCCAGAAACCATGCCATCTGCTCTGGGCTTCTTTCTTAAGTATGAAGGAAACAACTTGCTGCTCGTTCCATTATAAAATGGGTTCCCCTCACTCTGCCCACATCCCCAGAAAGACTTTCAGGTGCCTGGGTGGACTCCATAAATGACTAATGAGCCATGGCAAACATTAGCACTAGTGCCGGCTGCCAGAAGCAGATTGAGATCAAGCCCTCCCTTACATCTATCAGCTCCACCCAGGAAGCAGACTTCCCTTTGATAACAGCCAGATTAAGAAACAGGCAACCAACCAACCCCTCGGTGGTGCCCTGACCAGGAGAGCTGAGGCTGGCAGCATGTGGGAAAGAATGACCATTTGCAGAGGGAGGAAAACTCACATCTTGCTGCAGCCCATCACAGAGCTGAGAGGGGTTTGGTAGTGGGTGTGTTTAGGACTAGGGCTAGCAGAGAGAAGTCCCTCATTTTTGAGTGTGTTTTGCCGACCACAGAGCCTTGGAACCTGTGGATGCCCTGAGGAAACCTCCACACTCAGCCAGATCCCCAGTGTGCTCAGCACAGAGGTTTTCATCTCTTCTTCTAAAATTGCTCACGCAGCCCCAGTTTTGCAGATGGGACGCACAAGCGGGAGCAGAGGCCTGATCCCACGAAAAGACTAATGGGTGTACTTCCATGCTCCCTCAAAGATAAACTCCAAGGATTTGTTTCAGCTGGCTCCACGTACACAAATCATGGTCCTGAGGTAACAAGTGGAGGTACCTGTTTTAAGTGATGACTCATTCATAGCACCATTGTATCCCAAAAAAGGAAGAAATTGCCCTGGGTAAAGCTTTCCTACAGGTCACTCTACCCTCCTGAATTTCATGTAGTATTAGGTTACTGAGCACAGGGCCCAAAATTTAGCTGAGTCCTTGCACTTACTGCCCTTGCAGTTGTCAGAGTAAGAGGAGAAAGAGAACAGGTCACCTTCCATTGCTAACACTGCAAAGTAGACATGGAATAAACCCAACCTTTGTTTACAGCCTTTGCTGGAGAAATCAACACTTCCTATACATAGAAAAAAATCAATAGAATGCACTTACCAAACAAATCCCCATTGGTCTGAACCACCTGAATCAACAGAGCTTTACATGGGCATCTATTCACCTCAAATCCTCCTCCACAACTCTAGCAAAAGCTCAGCCTTCCCTTTTCTGGGCTCCTTTGGCAGTGTTTTCTTCTTTGTTTCTACCAGCACATCCATTCTGGCACAGTGCTCTCTGCTCTGTTGTATGTAGCATCCTACATTTTTGTGATTGTGCACTGCAAATTTGCTGTCACACCCGTTTTCCACATACCAACTGGAAGTGCTGCTGCTTCTCCTATGTCAGCGCTGAAGGAGCCAAGTGAGGAAGAGGGTAGCGTTCTCCCCACGCAGGCCAAACCATCCCACCTCTCAACACTCCTGAATCCCTCCCAAAGCCTCCTCGAAAGACCACTAATTCATCTGCACCTAGAAACCTTGTTACTGATTGGGAATAGCTTTGGATGAACGAACATTCATGAATATGAATATTTCCCCTCAACCATCAGATGGTGCCATTGAGTCTTCTTCGGATGTCGAGCCACTAGGACAGCAGTCTGGCACCAGGGATCACAGTCTTCCTGCTCCGCCTCGCAGGCAGGGAATAGCTCTTTATTGCTCAGTTACAAATACTGACATATTATATATTCAGCTGTTCCCAATTACATTAACAAGCATCTGTGTCTCTGTTTCCTCTGGAGGTTTTTTTTTTGCACAAATCTAGCAAGACTGGCTATCTTCTTGGAGCTGAAGTCCAGTGATATCAGTGTAGGAACAAGGGGAGCAGTATAGGGGCACTTCAGCTTCAATTTCTGCCCTCCCTCTCCCCTCCAAAAAAAAAAAGAAAAAGAAAAAAAAAAGGTGTGTTTACTTCTGGAAAGATTTAGAAAGATAAACTTCATTCACGTAGTAGGGCCAGAAATGAAAGAAAGCAGCGTTAGCAAAAACTCCCTTTCCCTCCACAACAGTGATGTGAAACACAGAACCTGCCCTCCTTGGACACTTAGCAGGCTGCAGGATGCTTGGGAGTGACCATCTCACTTTCACCGCTCCCTGACTCTTCCCACCTTTTTTTTTTTTTTTTTTTTTTTTTTTTTAGCACAGAGTGCACTGTAAAGAGAGCATTGTTCATCAAGGCATGTTGCCTGCGGCATGCACATCACATTTGACATCTCCCCTCCAGATGTGGGGGCCAGGACTTCCAGGGCTTTGGTACTCTTGGTACTCTTTGTGGATGTTTGCTATGACCAAGCCTGGCATGGACAGCCGGGCTGTCCAGCTGAGGCCTCTACCCGGCATTGCAAATATGCATGAATAATAACTTATTAGTGCTTTTCCTAGATTGGCTTTCAGATTTAATTGTGCAAGATGAAAGAGAAGAAAAATGCTAGCAACGTGGGCAAGGAGGGAGAGGAGAAATAATTACAAGTGCATTTAGCTAGCGATAAGAACGGCTGCTGAACTGGGCTGGGTGGTTTCCAAGCACAGTGGGAGCCAGCTTCAATTTCACAGCATAGTATTTCTTGCACCCTTAAAATAACTTCTCCCTGCGCCCAGGGTGTCACAGGAGCTGAAGAGCTATGTGTGCCCCCTCCCTGCGCAGCCCCACGCTGCTGGGCGCTCGCTTATCATCCGGGGGCTGTTTAGAGAGCGGTCGCGCCACGCGTGTCGCGCCAAGGCACCAGCCAAAAGGGCTGGAGCAGAAAGGAGGGGATGCTTTGCAGACCCAGACCTGTGGCCTCCCACGGAAAACAGGAGGGCAGGGAGAACTAGCTGTTTGACCCTTTTCGGTGCCGGGTGAAGAGCAGGTTTCCCCGAACGCCTCGGCAGAGATGGGACCTCTTTATTGTCGGGGCTAAATTGCTCATGTGAGTTGTATTTACAGAAGCGACTGTTTGTGCAGAGCGCAGCAGACAAACAGACTCCTGTTCTGCCGGGCACCCTTTGTAATCGGTGGGGGCTGGGAACGCTTCGATGCAGCCATGGGAGGCCGGGTTTGTGCTGCAGGCACCAACCCCGCGGCGGGCTCCGGACGGTGCCTGCGGGATGCTGAGCGCCGGTGCCGCTGCCCACCTCAGCGGGAGAGCAGGCGAGGGGCGGCCGGCCGGCCGGCCGGAGAAGCGCCCCTGCGTGTGCGGATGGGCTGCCAGTCTCCTTGCCGTGCAGGAGACCTGACACAGGCTCTCAGAGCACTTTGGAGGTTACCTGGTGAACTGCCTTACTTACATGTGTGGTTGTACCCGAGGGCAATACGTGCCAGAAAGTTGTTCCTTGCCTTTGCAAATAGTGTCAAGGAGTGGTTAAAAGCACGCAGGACTCTAAAACACAGTCGTGCAGGCTCTTTGCAACCTGCTCGGTTTTTTCGAGGTGAAGGCCTTGGGAGAGAGATGCAGCATTAGGAAAATAATGGAGACACATTTTTGGCACTGTCTCCATTTTGCTGCAAAACCAGCGGGGATGGACAAGCCCTGGCTTCCAGTTACATGCAACATCTTCTGCTTATAGGCAGCCCACAACCCAACCACACAGTGGGCATCCCTCTCTAAAAACTATGTATGTCCTACTTTCCACCCTGCCCTTTTCTCCACTCCAACACAGGCAGTACGTCAAGATACACTCAGGGAAGTAAAGAAAAGCAGCACCAACTACAACAGAGCTGGTGTATGTCTTCTGCTTCCCCTTTCCAAGGGGCCATTCAAATTGGCTGGTATCAGTCAGGCAAAATGGGAGCATCAGTTTGGTTACAGGCTGTCCACAATGACGTGGTATTGCCAGCACTGGGACAAAAGGAAACCCACACTCATCTGCCTTACAGGGGTCTGACACATGCAAGTCAGCCCAGTATATGGACCCCATGAGTGGCCATCCGCATTTCCTAAGCTTCCCAGCTGAAACTAAGACACTTTTGGCTGCTCCTCAATTCACTTTATCATAATTTTTGTATGCCCCACTTGAAGGAACAGGAAAATCCACCTAATTGTTAGCACTCCTAAGCAATGAATGTTTCTGAGCATTTACACAACATTTCCCACCAGACTTCATGCAGAGGGAAGTGGGTTTTTTCATTTTCCGGATGTGGAAGCTGAGGCGTATGGCGGGCGTTGCTCAGTAATAACTAATTAGTGGGGGAAAAAATAAAACCGAGTCACCACCAGTCTCATGCTTTAACAACCACTCATAAGTTGTCTAAAAGAGGAAATGTCTAGTACTTCCGTTCTTCTGCGACTGAGAGAGAGAGTCTGAACTTTGGTCAGCATCCCTGGAAAGGCAGACCCCCAAGGACAAATTTTTCAGCTTTCCTTCTTGAAGCTTCAGCCCTGTCTCTCCCAGACATCTGAATAAATGCCATATTTCCCAGCTAGTTCAGGACCCAAAATGCCATTTATTTTTTCCAATCTGGTCCTCAGCAGGATTGATTGTCTTGTTGCAAGACTGTATCTAAAACATCTTACTATTACGGGCAGCAATCAATATTTATAACCACTCACAGTGTTTATTTATAAAAAAAATCAAATGTTCCAACCAAGAAGAGATGCTGTTATTAATATCCAGCATGATTAATAATCACATTCCGGGTTGTAGGCAGGCCCACGCTGTCAGACTCATGCACTTTGCTTTTCCTAATGGCTCTGCAAGAATTTGAACCATAATATGTTTCATGCACAGGGACAAAGACGTTTTGTCTCAGGGAAGGAGTATGTGAATGTTTTTGACTTAAAGAGCCAGTGCCGCATTCAGAGCTTCACAAATAGAACCATTTTGATCCCAAGGCCATCAGTCTGCCACATCTCCTGGAGATACACTGCATAGGGTTTATCTCCTCCTGTTGTTGAAGACCCAGATCAGAGCAGCAGATTCGCAGCTTGCTGGAAAATGTCACATCCCCTCTGTGTCAGGGCAGCCATCACCTGCTCTGCTTCTCTGCCACCCACTGGAAATGCCTCAGCTCAGCAAAAGGACTCACATCTCTGCATGCTGAGGCCTCTCAGCTGCCCAGGATAAGATGAGTTCCATGGGAATGATGCTGCCTTAAATAAAGAGAAGGAAAACTCATACAGCCCTGAGCAATGCTTTCTTTCCTGCGTTCCTTCAGCATTACCGCAAGGAGAGAAGAGGGAACATGCAAAGCTGATGTCAAGGTATCAGATATGAGGCTGCTCGGCCCCACACCAATATTTGGCGGTGAAGGAGAGACAAGTGTTTCTGATGCAATAAGCCAATAAGGGAGCAAAGTTCACTCCCACTCCCTAGCACTCGGCCATGCAAGGTGATGTTTGCCCACCTGTGTGTTTCACTTTTCCCACTGCAGGAGGTAATGACAATTAAATCTTAAGCAGTAAAGGGACAGAGCTGCAGAGAGACCAATGCCTTGATTACTTCCTTATAGCTGCTGGCCCGCTGCAGCGCTGCTTTATCATGAGACAGGCAAAGCAAGCCGACTAAAGCCAACATGAAAATCAGGTATATATGGCAGACGTTGTCTGTGCGGCTATCAAACATCCCGTTTTGCACAAAACTAGTCATGAGAACTGTGGGAGAAAAATGAGGAAGTAAACATTCACACTTGCAATTCCAAGGCAGTCCTCAGCCAGTGCTGAGCCAGTTTTGGAACTGCAGTGTCTTTCTTCAGTGCTTATGGGACATTACAGAGCCTTGTAATAGACAGGGACAGCCTTCAGGTCCATGCTGTCTTGTACCTTGGCTTTTACACTGAGTTCTGTGGAACTTCACGATTGCCAAATCCTCACGCGAGCATGTTTGTCTGCCCCAACTCCTGTGGTGTGGTGTGGTCTGCTCTGCATGGGATCCCCTACAACCTCCCATCAGTTTCTGAAAAGCTCTGGTGCTGCTGAGGAACACCTGGAAACAAAGCCACTCTCTGCCTGGCTAGGGAATATGGGTGGCAGAACACGGAGAGGAGCAAGTGAATGCAACATTCCCTCCATGCACCACAGGCCAAACCCCTACAGTCCAGATCCTGCAAGCCCACGGGGTGCACATTCTGCCCAGAGTGCCTGTCAATAGCCTTGCATTTTAAATCCCCGTTAGACAAGTAAGCTGTGGGACGGTAATCCAGGGGAGAGTCGATGCAAAACCCTCCAACGTCAAGCATTAGACACCTCCTGGATCCCCTGCGCTTCCTAACACATCTGCATGCCAAGAACTGTCTCTTGTTAAGCACCTTATATTCACATTCTACAGGGTCTCAAAAGCCTGTTGCCCTGAACAAGGAGCGCCCTTTCTTTGTGCATGTGCATAGGGCTTAGCATAAGAGAGCCTCACAGTCTGCCAGGCTTGCTATTGTCAAATGAATAATCACTGTGATGCACTTTACAGAGGGTTTAGAAACAGAAAGGCAGTTGCAGAATAACCATCAGAGACTGCTCTGGGATTGGCACATCCTTTGCTCCTCAGAGATGCTCACAGAGGGACTCACAACCAGGATGAATGTGAAATGCTCAGTCTGCCAGAGGGACTTCTGCAGTTTCCAATGGCTGAGAGGAGGAGAAGAAAAAACAGCAAGTGTAATGTCAATGGGGAAAAAAAAAATTAGAAATTAATCACCTTAGGTGAGATATAGATAAACGCCTTGTGCCATTGCAAAGTGTGATACAAAAGATTAATGAAATAGATGTTCCTTGTCTGGGTTTTTTTGCACCAGTAGTTCTGGTACCAGTTGCTGTACATTTTCCTTGATACAATCAGGAGAAAAACAGCTAATTTGGCATGACAAACTCATTGTATCAGAAGTCATCACTGCTTTAAAACATGTGTCATATGACTAAACACCCTACTCCTGGTACAATGCATCCCACAGTAAATTTGGATGGAGCTCATCCTCAAATGCCCTGCTAAAAATACTCCTAACAACGGACAACAAGAAAACATAATTCAAATGAGGGACATCTGTTCTCAAATGTTTGCAGATAATGACTGGATCAAGTGTCAGCATAAAGGATAATTATTTTCTGCAGATGGTTTGTTCTGGTATCTAGAACACTGTAAAAAATCCTCGTCCCAGGCACTCAGTAAAGTATGTGGGGTTTTGCTGCAAGACCTCTTTCCTATCCTCTGCTACATTTTCTAAATGCAAAGATAAGTAAAACTACAAGCAATTAAAAGATGAAATTTAAGTGTTAAAGACAGATGCTCCATTTGAACACAGACAACGCACATTTTCAAGTTCTGGCCTTCCATTTCTTATATTACACACTGCTGTCTACCCAGATAATTCTCAGGCCAAAGTTTTTTGTTATAGGAGAATGGCAAAATAAAGAAGTTGAGTGTTGTGCAGAGGCATCCCCAGCAGATTTCGGAGAGGAGGTCTCAATATGCTTTTTAATATGAAACAATTCTATGGCCTTTCCTTAAAACAGAGAGATACAAAACAACCACGACCCAGACACATTCTTATGAAATCAGCCCCTGACACCCCCTGGCAGTGCCGCAGTAATGCCAGGATAAGGCAGGGAGTGCCAGGGGGCTTCAGTGCGGTGGGCGCTGATGTGGGAGACGGGCCAGGAGATGCTGGAAATGCCACACCTCAGTGACCTGCATGGAGAGGATTTACCTTTACAGCATTTAGATCTGTTTACGTCTCAAAGAGGTGCAGTGTTGGGCTGTCTGGGGAGAGCTTTTTGGGATTTATCAAACCCATCACAGGCATCATCCCTCTTTGGTCATTTTGGCGGCTACAGAAACTGAGAACGGAAGGCTTTTGAGTCAAAAATGAGATTCTGTAGCGCAAAGCGCAACCTTTGGCGGGCAGCTCGTGACAGGACAAGAGGGGCACAGCCTCGAGCTTTGCCGGGGGGGGGAGGTTTGGTTTGGGCTTTAGGAGGCATTTCTTCAGAGAAAGGGTGGTTACACATGGGGAACGGGCTGGATTCGCCCTCCCTGGTGGGGGGGTGGGGGGGCGGTGTAAGGAAAATGGGACGTGGCGCTCGGGGGTTGGGTTGGGTTGGGTTGGGTTGGGACGGAGGTGTTTGGGCACCGGCCGGGCCCGATGGTCCCGATGGCCCCGGGGGTCTCTCCCAGGCCGGCGGGTGCCGTGGCCCCGCAGCAGGCGGCACACGGCCCCTGAGGGAGCCGGCCCTCCCACAGCGCGCCGGGACGGGCCGCAGGGCCTGCCGCCAGCGCCTGGCGGCCCGGCGGGAGCGCCAGCCTCCCGTCAGCTGCTCCAGCGAGCCCACCCAGCCCCGGGGTGCCACCCCCCACGGCGGGAACTGCCCGTGTGAATGCACTGAGGGGCGGGCAGGGGGGCGCCCCGGGGGGAGCCCTCGGGGGTGGGGCTGTCCCCGCCGAACTACAACTCCCGGCGTGCCCCGCGCGGGGAGGGAGGGCCGGCGGGGCGGCGCCGCGGCGCTTCCGGGTTGGGCCGCGCGGTGTGTTTACTTCCGGCCGCGGCAGCGAGCGAGCGGCATCCCGGGGTGTGGGGGGGGGGCGGGGGGGGCTG
>JAWWEU010000158.1:16552687-16585333 GCA_035583155.1 Acropternis orthonyx
GCGGGACCCCGCCAGGGCCTGGCTCATGGGGTGAGGGCGGCCCCCCCTCCCCGCCCGCGGCGCGCCCTCCGCGGATCCCCCGGCCCGGGCCGGCCCCGCGAGTGACTCACCGGCTCGGGCAGGGCGGCCGCGGGTGCCGCCGGGGCGGGGAGGGGTGCCCGGCAGCCCTCGCCTTGTCCCGGGGGGTGGCTCTCCGGGAAAGTAACTTTTCGTCCCTGCCCTGCGGGCAAGAGGAGGGCCAGGTGGGGCAGCTCTCTGTGCTTCCCACCCCTACGGCGCGGGGCTAATCCCTCTGCGGCAGAGCATCACTTTAAACCGAACGGCGTGCCAAGGTTTAAATGGCTTTCCGTGGGGACGAAGAAGAGCCCTCGGCAGAGATTAACGCCAAATCAGAGCCACGCCAGGGGGCTCGGATAGCCTGGGATTAATAGTGCTAATTACACAGGGACAGAAGGTAGAAAGCGCTTTGCTGCTGGTTTTAGGTCTGGAAACCTCAGTGCAGGAGAGGGAGATGCAATTGATGGGAGTGACCTGATACGCCGCCAGTATCCCAAGCAAGATACTCTCGGTTACTTCTTGCATGAATTGTGCTGGCGGCCTGTACTCAGGTGAACTGTGAATAATTATGCTTCAAAACCGCATGAGCAGTAGGTTTATTCTTCAGCAAAACTAGTGTTGCAGCGATAACTGGCTGCCCTGAGTTTCTTCTTTACAGCAGTTTGGGCCGGGTCCTGAGTGTGATCTTTACCATCTAG
This sequence comes from Acropternis orthonyx, assembly GCA_035583155.1. Classification (NCBI taxonomy): domain Eukaryota; kingdom Metazoa; phylum Chordata; class Aves; order Passeriformes; family Rhinocryptidae; genus Acropternis; species Acropternis orthonyx. The sequence continues at coordinate 16,553,443 of JAWWEU010000158.1, forward strand.
GTTACATCCTTTTCTAACGCTGACGTGCCTAGAATACAATGTGAGCTATTTTGTCGCAGTTGCTGGATGTGGTGTATTTAGAAAGATCGCCCGTGTGTGTGTGTTGCCCTTTGTGTGCAGCTGGTCTCTCTGCTGGTGGAAGTGCCTTACCTTCTCACTGGATGTGTCCGACTCTTGAGCCCAGTTGTCAATAGCAGCTGTGTTTTCCTGCGAGTCTGACCCCTCGCTCACTCTGGTGGAGAGAATGCCGAGTTATCTGTGGAGCAGATACTGATGGTTGGGTTTTCCTCCAGCAGTCTGAGCGGTGGAAGTGCAGCATTTGTGGCACGTGAAGGGGTCTACAGTGCCGTGTACTGCAAGCCTTGTGTCTTGTAAGTCAGAGGGCTGCACTCTATTATTAGATGGTCTCAATGAAAACAGAAACAGTGAGTTTGATTTGTTTTGTAACAGCCACAAAGTACAGGTAGTTAGTTATGCTGACTTCGTAAAAGTAAAAGCCGGATTGTCAAAAAGGTGTAACTGTAATTACAGAAGGATATCAAACACAGGACTTAGGCAAGACTCAAAATGCCTCACTACAACAGCTGTACTTACTTTGTGTGAATTATGGTGTAAAACAGAGGAGAATCGAGGTTTACTTTAGCCAAACTCTCAGTATGTTATGATGGCTTTTTGGTGAAAAAATATTTTGGGCTTTTTGAAGTTGCTACAGAAAAATTGGCATTTGTTCTGTACTTTTTTTTTCCCAGGGTGGGTGGATCCCTCCATATGTGGAAAAAGCCTTGCCTGTTTTCCCCATTGTAATGGCAATGGGTCCTGAGTCATTTGTGCATTACTCGCTTATTCTCAGCTGTTTCCTGATATGTTTCTCGCCTGACCAAACCCAGTATTGTCCCACTGATGCTCTGAACGTTTTCTGCTTTGAAACTTTGGGAGTTCTGCTGTGCCCGGTGTTTGTGCGTGATTATGTCAGGAAGAGGGAGCATTGATATTTTGAAGAGGGAGAGGTAGAAGGCCTGAGGGACCCTTTCTTTTGTCCAGATTAAGGCTGCTGTTAGCGACTAGGTTTGAGAATGGAAACATCCTTTTTGCTGTTTGAGAAAGAAACCGAGGGCATTTGTCTGCCCAGTTTGGGTAATCCACTCGCTCAGCCTTTCTCTCAGTGCAAACTTCAGCTGTTTGGGGTCTCTGGCGTGAGAAGGGCAGGGCTGAAGAAAAACCTGCAGAGTAACAGGAAAACGGGTGTCTTCTCCCCGTTACACATCGGTTTGTGTCAATGTCTGCCTCTTAGTGGTGTCACTTCCCCGCCTAAGTGTCGGCACTGTGATCTTTCCTATTCGTAACTGCTTTGGTAACATGCTCGTTTGCAAGTTTCAGCTTTCCATGGACTTTCCGTACCCATCTCTCCATGTTATCGGTTGTCCCTTCTTAACGTTTGGGTGCGAGAAACACCTGTTTTAACTTTGTATTACTGAGAAATTATCCGGCAAGCGCAAGTGTGTTATATTAGGCAGCAGTAACAGTTGCTCATGTTCCAGTTCTCCGCCCTTCGAGCTCGTGTTGCATTTGCCTGATAGAGCATTTACAGTGAGGTTTGCTTTATTCCTCGCTAGTCCTCCCCTTCGCTTGTGGCCCTTTGGAAAGCGGGGTGGGGGGAGAAGGGGAAGTTCTAATCATACCACATAGAGCAGCAGCCCAAGTGTCTCCGATTGCCTCGGAGTGTTTTATATACAAAAACCAACAAACACAAACCAAAACAAAAACAAAACGGAAGCTGAAACTTACAAACAGTAGTGAATTTATTACGGATTAGCAAACAGCTACAGGCTTACATGGTCACACAGCAAAACTTCTCTGGGTGCTGCCTTCTGTTCAGTCAAGTGCTTCAAAATCCAGTCAAGTCCTGTGGAAGAAAGCTGAAAAGAATGAGCTCCTGGCCTGTTAACAGTGCTTAGTTTAGCACCGAAGTAAAGCCAAAGTCTTTTCAGTGGTTGATTAGTGTCTTTTACCCTTCCACTGAATGTAGCATTAATGCTGATATTGGTGAAAGACTATGGTTTCTTCAGTATATTCTCTTCATTAAAAAAAAAAGAAAAAGACCATTTTGAGCTTTTTTTGTTTTGCAGAGGATATATTTTCAGTGCAATTTTGACTAGAGATCAGCGTAGCTTTAATTGCTTTGCTCACCAACAGTTGCCAGAGATCTAACATTACCCTCTTTGAAAGAGATTCCAAACTTTTGTGTTACAAATAGCATTGATCTGCTCTTGAAGTTCAAAGTAATAACAAAGACAGGCATTGTTCCTTAAGTTATGAAACTTGCTTTTTTGAGCTTGTTTTAAAATTCATAATTGAAAAGGAGTAAAACATTAATGGTACTAGTAAACTTGACATGGTGTCAGTCATTTTTAGTCCTCAGCGTTGACGTCTGATGCTGTAATACCTTTTTTCATAATAGAGGAGGGTTGAGTACTGTAGTATTTTTTGTGAACTGTTATCTGAAAAGGGAAGAGAGAAACAAAGTATTTTACCAACAGTTACCTGTCAAATGCAGTCATAATTTGGGCTACATCTATACTATAAACTTTGTAGTTTAGTAGGTTAATAGGCTACACTGATTGAAACTGAGAGAGGTGTTTACACTGATGCTGGAATAACACAGACCTCTAATGCAGAGAGAATATTGATACATATTCAACCAAAAATAATCCTTGTTCAAGAGTTTAGAGGTAACATTTCACTTCTTGAGGGTGCAGAGTTTTTGTTGTGCTCAGAGACATTCAAGTCAGAGGTGAGAAGGAATCAATGCCATTAGCTTATGGCAACGGAAATTTTTTTGCAAAAAACCCCCCCCCCCCCCCCCCCCCATTTCTTCACTGCAGTGTCCGCTCCTTTCACAGGCCCTTCTGTACCTGTCAGGGACTTAAATTACAGCTGGCAGTTTTTTGACTTGTTTTGGATATAGCATTTTACCACATTATCCCTGCAATAATTTTGAACGCTAGAAGAAAAGGAACACATGCTGCTGTTTTGTTGTCTTCCATTTGGCATTTATGGAAAGATCTTTAAGGAATTTCCTCATAAGGCCTTAAGACACTGTCCAGTTCAAGATGGGCTATGCTGAAATACGAGTAATATTGTTATGCAGAGTAGTCCTAACCTTGAGCCAGAATAGCAAAGGACTAGATGTGAAAAAAGCACACCAGTGTTCTAGTCCTGAGTCAGTAAAAATCCAGTGTGCCGATTGTCACCTGTTAGACTAAACCTTTTTAGCTTTTGAATGGAGTGCATTATAGAATATCTCAAGTCGGAAGGGACCCACAGAGATCATCAGTTAATTTTAAGGAGTGCATCCTGTAGTGGGACCAGTGAGCAATCATGTGGCATACTTAGCTATCAACTTGGCTGGTGCATAATACAGCTGAACCTGTCTTTGGCTCGCAGACCTTTATATAAAGAGCAGCTAATGATTTTTATTCTGGGTAGCGTTCAAAGCTTCCTAATTATAGCAAATGTTTCTGTTAAAAGGAAGAAAGAAATAACACTGGAAGTTCTTCAGCTGCTGTAACCGTAAGGAATGTTTTCCCCTTTCTTCCCTTTACTCATCTACAGTGAAGAAGTCTCTTGCCTTTTTAAGGCGCTCTTCCCTCTAGAAACTGCTGCAACCTCTCACCTTTCACAGCTTGTGTGGTGGGTATATTTGTTCTGTTTTTTGACTGACCTCACAACAGGTGTTTCCCTTGCATTACATTCCCTGCAGATTCTTGGCTTCACGTGTCGTTTTCCCTACTTTGAAGGAGCTGAAAATAACTCGGAACCGGTAAACCAGACATGTACAGTGCCATTGGGCAGGAAATATTCACATGTTCCCTTGCTTGCTTCTATTTCTGGGTGTAACATTACCTGTGGGGTCCCAGGTTGCTTTCCCCAGATAAATCTAGGTTTGTCTGTGAGCCACTTGCAGTCTGTTCACTGCCTACTGAGGAGACTTCAGTATGACCTCATACCCATGGCACACATGAGCAGTACCTCTGCTAAACCAGAAATTAACTGTGAAAACAAATGGTATAACATTGCCTGCAGGTAAAAGAATATCTCCATTAAACATTAACTTGTAATATTTGTTAGTATAGTAGTGGAAAGGTGATGTTAGTTTGAAATGTGTGTTTCAAAGGCTATTAGAGTTGTAGAAAAGGAGTCTGCTGTACAAGACTGTATGGGAGCAATTTAAATTTTTCAGCTGTCTTGTTCCGTTATGTCTGCCTGGCTTAGAAGGTGCTCTTTTGTATTACTGAGATGGTCACTGCTAAGGCTCTTCTGCTGTAACGCAAGAGAGAATAAAAAGTAACTGCAGAGCCCTGCTCCCTCAAGTGTCCTGGCGTAGTTAATTATTGATTCCTTGGAGAAAATGACAAATAAATCCTGTATTTTGAAGCCTGTGTTACTTTAGCAAACCACAGAATTTGTATCAGTTCGTTACTTTCCCGCGGTGAGTACAAAGCACATGAATACTGGTTTGTTCTTTACTAGAATGTTCTTTTTCCAACAAGAATTTTACTGAGGGACAAGAAGAGTAGATCAGTCTTAAGGCCCCAAAAGTAAAATGAATTATTACTTCGCTTTTAGAAAGAGTCGAACCTTCTAAAAGTGTAGCAATACTCCTTCCTTGCATGTTTCTGCATGTTACCCTCTTCTCCTTTGCAGCAGCATTAGGATTCAGGAAGGCTGGTAGGTTAAGATGCTCATCTGAATGAAAACAATTTTTTTCCCCTCTGCCTTGTTTCCTCTCCTCACTTTAGTTTTCAGCTACATACGTTCCTGCAGCCTGTTTGTGTAGCTACATGAATAATGTTAACAGCACTATGGGTGTTGGTAAGGACATAAAGCTTAGGGAACGCTCATTTTGGTGGCAGCAAGGACTTAAATCAATTGAATCTAATCTTGTAGTAATGTGATTATTAGTGGTAATTACTCTGCAAATAATTAGTGATCTATCTTCTGATGATGTATCCTTCTGCTTGAATATTGGGAAGAACTGCAGAATGTCTGAAAGCAGGAGATGCCATGACCTAGGCTGGTGTTCTGGGACAGCAGGCAGTGGCATCAAAGCACTGTCACAGTTGCTGTCACTCTGTGTTACATTCAGTTTATGGCTAAGCTGTAAATATAGTCATCGTGAACTGGATATTTATGAATAACTCAGACTTTTTAATTTGCTGTAAATCAAGTTTCATCTGCCTGAGAAAAGTGCTGGTTCTGTCATGGTGTGAATGTGCAGGTATAGGTGGTATTTTGAGTGCCTGGCTGAATCCAGCAGTCTGATTCAAGAGAGCGTTTTTGAAGCCTGGTTCATGATGGCCTACATAACTTTGCCATATTTCACTGGCAGTTCCCATCTGTTACATCTGCTGGATGGGGGCCCAGAGAAAGCATACTTGAAAGAGTAAAATTAATAAGAGACTGCAGTTTTTAGATAGCTGCATATACAAGTTTGAACTCAGTGTTGTCAGATCTGTATGTTCTGCAATTGCTGCTGACCTATTAAATAACTTTAATGTGGGTTTCTGCTAGAGGAATACTACTGCAGTAATCTTGCCCATTATTTTTAACCCGTCTTTAGCCTTTTACAATTGGTGATAAGGTTGTGAAGGGTTGTTAGGTTCAATTTATTAAAGTCTTTCTTAGCAGACTTTCCACTTACGTTATACTGCAATTACAAAAAACCCACCAAAACAAACAAACCAACCCTGCCCCCCCCAACCCCCCCAAAAAAACCACCCCAAAAGTGTGTCCTTCACTGGACATGAACTGAATAAATCTGATTGTATAGTTTATAGTAGTACTGGAGACTGTTACATCAGTGAGACTGATTAAGGAAGAACTGTTGCTTCATGGTTTTTTTTCTGGCACTTCAAACAGTTGCACTCTAGGAGCTTCCCTCCTTCTGAGACAGTGTGCAATAATTTTAAATAATTTAATTTTGCAACTAGAATGATGAGTATAACTAAATAGCTGAAGAGCAGTCCTAGAATTGTAGCATTTGGAGAGGGAAAAAAAATGGCAGTTTTCTCCAAAGTCAGTTTCCTTTTATTGTGCTAGCCAAGAGAAACTGATCAGGCTGTAAGTTTTTCACACTACCCTCTGTTCCTGATTGTGGAAAAGAGCATTGAACATGCACGTGAACGCACACAAAAAAGGTCCCCCGAAAAACCCCGACCAGAAGATAGATACAGTTTTCTGAAGAATGTCAGAAATCAAACTGGAATCAAGACAGGAATGACTGTCATAGATGAAATTCCTTCCTGCTCTGAGCACTGAAAGAGTAAAGCCATTAAGCCAAAATGTAAGCATGCAGAAAACTACCTTTAAGTGATCCAGGCTGGGTAACTCGAGCTCTTCAGAATTTATCTGCATGCTTTTTAGATTTTTTTTTTCCGCTTCCTTTTGTCACTTCTCAGGTTACAAAGGTGTTCCTTGAATATTTTTATAATCATTGTTCAGTGACAGGGTCATTGCTGTCCTTTTTCTCTGCTGAAATGTGTAAATACTTGGGACTTTTACCTGAAATCTCACCTAGTATTTATACATAAGGCACAGAATTTGTGTGAAACAGGTTGCACAGACTTGAACCTGATTTTTTTTTTTTTCCTTTTAACTGCTTCATTTTGCAAACTTCAGTCTAGAATTTCTTTATTCAGAGAACTTGTTTCTTTTGCATGGTTCTTCATAGACTAGCATGGAGTTGTTCAGAAGAAACAAAGGCTCTCCTGAACAGGTTATGCAAAACTGGGTAGGATGTGTTTTTACAAGGAGGTGTCTCCTTTGCGGGTGGGCTCGGGTTACAGAATTAACTCTGTGGCTTAAAGTTTGTGTCAGGTGGAATAAATGATAAATAGCTTTTTTTTTTTTTCCAGTCAGTCTTCTCTTGGATGATATCCAGGTGTTGCTGGAACTCCCATTTGTAACCTTCATGGTTTTCATGTCTAATAAAGTGTCAGTGTTGTGACTGTTTTCCATCAGATTTAAGAGGAACCAAATTTGTAGTGAGGGCTAACTTCTCTTGGACCACCTGATGTACTTGGGAAAGAAAGGAAAAGCTTGTGGGCATGCTTGTATCTCTTAGTTATGTTAATAGACTGTCTTGAGCAAAACCCTGTTAGTACTAGAGCTCCATGTCAGCTGGATAGATCTTGGCTGTTAGTTTGGCAGGGAGCTGGTACCTTTTTTTCAGGAGCTGACCAGCCTATGTTCAAAAAGCCATATTTGGGCACTGGTCTTGGCATTTAATGTTATCTGAAGCTCTTCTAGGAAAGGAAAGAGATTAGAAATGGGAGCATTTGCTGGTTCTGGTCAGGGTATCCAGGTCCTCAGATATCCCTAATCTCCTCCAAAGTTTTTTTATTTTGTTCTGTGAGCCAGCCTTTCTTGGTTCACTTGTAATTTCTGATTGGGGTGCCTGTGCTAACCTGCAGTTCTGGTGTTGTCTGTGGTCTCCTTTTTGTTGTAGCTGGATAATGCCATTTTTTTGAATTAGCTGGCTTTCAAGGTTTGGGAGAAGTCTTGACTGCTAAGAAGTGAACAGAAGAAATAGTGAAGGGGGGTACTTCAGCCAATTCTAGCCTTAATCTTGTAAGGCAGAGGCTCTGTTGGATACCCCTCTGCTGCCTGACTTGTCGGGCATTAAGGAGCGCTGTTTCTTCAGTATTCCTAGATGGGCATCTAACAGCAGTTGTTCTTACTGTGTCCTTTCTTCACTTGATTATTGTGGTGCAGTTGGTGATGAGCAATTTTTGAAGACTAATATGAAATTTCGGGGGCGGTGGGTGGGTGTATTTATGAGTGCTTCTTATTAGGCATATGATAAGCTTTTACTAAGTGGTCTGGCATAGCGCAGATTTTAGCTTTGAGTTACGGATGCTATTCAAAATGCTGACTTTGGTGATTTGCATTCTTATAACCCCAGAGTGTCTGTACTGAGGTTGTCTCCCTTGCCCCACCCTGATGAATATGAAGGTACTGGCCTGAGTCACTGGAGCTTGTTGAGGCTTGAGCTGGTGGAGTAAAGTGCTACGAAAACTCATCTAAGAAAGGGGAGATGGTGTGTTAATGGTTGCAATGCACAAGCATTTAAGTATTTAGCTGCAAGTTGATAGACAATGTGGTTAGTTTGCCTTTTAAAGGGGGGCCTTTTTGGTTTCACCCTGTACTCTGGTAGGGTGGTGTTTTTCGTTTTGTTTTTTTAAAGTGTTTATAAGTGTTTTTCCAGGCTTGTTTCAGGCAGAATGTGCCCAGTCATTCACTAAAATGTAGGCAGCTGTTGCTATATGCGGTATAACTTTTCAAGTGGGCAAGATATTATTTACATGTTCACAGACTTGCATTTTCTCATTATTGTTAATAGAAGCAATGTTTCTGTTTAAATCAAGGTCATCTTGGTTTTAGGTACAGTGAAAACTTGCTAATTGCCACTGCTCAACTGGCTGGTAGTAATGGAAATTAGTCTTCTTGTTAATGAAGAAGTATTTTCTGGAGTTTGTGAAACACATGCAGTATAATGCACTATCTTGCAGGACAAAATCACTTTGCTGCATTGTTTTTGGTTGGTTTGTTGTTTCGTTTGTTTGTTTGTTTTCCAGTGGAAATGCATGTGATCCTTTCTGTAATTAAATAAAATAAGAAATACTCTTGCCTAGTAAATCTATTGACTTTCCATGTTTAAACCCTTTATTCTGGGGAAAGAAGTAGCTTTATTATAAAGACAGACATATTTCAACACATTTGTTCTACTTTTTTAGGTGTGTCATCTATCCACAGTATTTCTGAGCCAAGCCGAAAATGTAAAATAAAAGATAGTTAAATATTTTTGTGGGCATCACAAATTAAGCTAACTTGGAGCTTGCTTAACTTCTGAATGACAACTTCCTTGAAGGTTGTAATGTGTTTTAACAGATGCAGTTCAAATTCACTCCTTTACCTGTATTTGACTTCCTGCATTTAAAAGTACTCTTGCAATGACAAACAGTTAAAAAGAAATTTAAAAAAAAAAATAATTTGGAAAACAATCCTGAGAGTGCATGAGAGAGATCACCAGGCTGATGGTCCCCAGTGTTAAGAACAGCCTTGCTGTTTAAGTAAGCAGAATTTGAGCAAAGAGGAAGGAAATATAGGAATAAGGATGGTGTTTATACATGTAATAAAGCTTTGCTAGCACATACATCATCATTTCCTGTCTGGGTGTAATAAAGGAATTGTAATTATTTTCCATTATTACTAAGACCTTAATATTTTTATAAAATACCGCACACAATAGTATCGTATGTACAATCACTGTTGGTAATTGAGCTGTAGCTGTCAAAACAAATGCCTGAAGAACTTGGATCTGGGGAATTCCAGTACGTGCCTGACCTAAAGGAATAATTTATTGTTCATCCAGTTAAGTGTCTGTGGCCAGGTGTGTCACAGGTTCCCCTGTAGCAAGCAGAGGCCTGCAGTGTGCTACCCAGGGATCACAGGGCGCTCTGTTGATGGCTGTGGGGACTTCTCAGTTGCCTGTGGCTGCAAAAATTATTGCCTCCCTTTAATCCCTTCTCCAATGGTTCTTGTCCCATGGTTTGAGTGTAGTATTTTCCTCTCCCTGTGGTCGTAGCACACTTTTATGATACGGGGTGCGTAGGGTTTGTTTGGGCCAAGACAGAGAAACACCAATGTCTGCTGGATGATGTGAGATTTGAACTTGAGGGCACCTCACTACCAGATCACTGTGCCCTTTGTGGACTGCCTGGAACATGAGTGGGGAAGAACCTTTCCTTTCTGGAGGGCTTGATTTGATAGTGGGATGGAAAACAAAATGTGGTTGGGCTGAAATGTGCAACTTTGTGCAAAATTGTGTCCTCTGCTGTTACTTTGAAAGTCGAGTTTAGTAACTGCTCCATATATTCTGCTCTTCCTGTGTCGATCAGGTAGTCCAGAAGTCAAGATAGACATCTGTCAAGTCAGCTATGAAACTGCAGATGAGCCTTGGAGGAGGTCAAAGGCTGTTGTAATGGGGGAGCCAGACTGGGTGTGCAAACCAAATCCGCCCAGAGCTTTTCATTCCTAGCAAAGTGAAATGGGAAGATGCACCTATTTTTTTTCTGTATTCTTAATTTTTCAATCCACTATCCTTAATCTTATGCCTTTTAAAAATGGCATGCAAAGTTCTAGTAGCTAGATGGAGAGAAAGTTAGTTTCACCTGTTTGATATTGCTGACTAAACAATGGAGTAGATTTGGTAGGTATTAACTAAAATAAGAGGGATAGAGCATCCTAGCTTTGGTATGTTTGGGGTGAAAAATACCACATAATTAGTGAAGGATGTTGCAAATATGAAGTTTCTTAAAGAATCTAAGTAAAATTAACTGTCCTCTAATCATTTTGCTGGTATATGCCCAAGTATATGGACTTGTTACATGAAAAAAATAAAAAAAAAAAGAGAGGAAGGACCAAACAGCTGTGGGAATAACTAATCCAAATTGTATTCATATTCCCAGTGAAAGTAATAATGTTCTTGCTTACAAGAACTCTCCCCATGGCTTGTTTTCCTAAGATCCCTTGAGACTACTGATGTGGGTGGAGTGCACAGGACATGAAGTAAAAATACTGTGAGATAAACCTGTCCAAAAAGGAGTCTAATCTCCAAGGGAGACAATGGTTATCATATACTCATGGTTCCTAAAGCAAATATTATTCTAGAGTGACAGCCAGCTACTAATATGAAACTTACTTTTTAATCTCATTTTGGAATTGGTTTTTTTGCACCAATTTTTTGGAATTTAGTAGTAAAGTGACAGCGTGAGTATCAGAGCAGGCACTGATCCGGACCTGGAAAGAATGAATTCTCCAATATACTCTTATTGCAAAATCAAATCCAGACAAACTTTTTGGATTAATCGGGTTTCAGTAAATACTTTTTATGCTTCATCATGTGGAAAAGCAACAGCAAATTCAAAAATGAGGGGGAGAATAAGGCAAAAGTGACAATTGACTTGCCAGCATATTTGACGATAAAGAACAATTTTGGTGTATTGCATAAAAATAGAAGATTGAAATACTAATAAATAGGAAGAATTTTTATATACAGTCCAAAGTTGAGCTGAGGATTTAAATTGTATGATTCACTAAGGTAAATAATACAGTTCTGTAAAGATTAACCACATTAGCAAGAGTACCAGCTAGTGTAACACTGTTTTTCAGGCTGTGCATCAAAGCTGAGCAGTCACAGTTGGGAAGGAGTTTCTCTTGGGATATGGTGTGGGCAATTAGCTGCATTTCCAGAGATTTATCGAGTCTTCTGAATCGTTTCAGTGTGGGCCATTATCAGAAATGGAACATTGTTCGTGGTAGGCTGTTGTTTTGCACTATGATAGTCCTGTGATGCAGAGGTAGATATCCAGAATATATTTGCTTAACAACACAGTAAAGCTTAATCTTTTGTTTGCAAAGACCTCCCCTTTCAACGTACAAGAAGTTGAAAGACTTCACAAACATCTGATTGTTACAGAGGGACAAAAATATAACTGCCTTCTAAGACATCTCTCTTAGCACTCATTTTCAATATCTGTTTCTTCTTACAAAAGCACTGAATGTATTAAGTGGTGATTCAGTTTTGAGTTTGGAAAACTTTAAGAGTGGAAGCTAATGGAGTGTGTTTCCTCATGATTTTAAGTCAGTGCTATTTGTGTATTTTTACTGCCAAGGTGTGTCTTACAGAAAGATTAAGAAATTGATATCTCTTTTTCCATTGTTTTAAATTAATACCTTTTTGACTCAAGTCAATTTTTTTCAGATTTATTATTCATGAAATCAGCTGTCTTAGTATATTTCATTCTTTGTTTAGAGGCCCTGAATTACGGTATGTGGTTCTGATGGATGACAGAAGTTATTCTTTTTCTGGTATTTACCATTCCTTATTGTTGAAATCTCACCTTTGGGACTGTGACTGACATTAGATGTATGTTAATTCTTCTAGTAACTTTCAGTGGTCTTGATAATGCAATGATGATGAGGGAAAAAGATGGAACTGGTTACTGGAGAGAAGATTTGAAATTGTATGGACTTAAAAAGTGTCCCAGCATATTGATACTGAGTCATGGTGGTGCTCTTTTATTTCTAGCTTTCTAGAGGTGAAAATACACCACCTTTTTTTCTTTATTCCTCAGGAAGAAATAAGAATTAAGATGGAGTCTGTTTTAATATCGTCAAGACTAGAATGTAAATTTGGAAACAAGACCACGTGGTTATATATATGAGTTGTATTATTGATCTCCTGTTGTTTCTCTAATCTGTACTTGCAAGTTTTTGATGGCTTTGTCTCAAAGACAAATGTCTACTTGGACTGGGGATGTGTTTTCAGAGATGCCACATTGTTCTTCGGCCTTAGTGTTCTTGAATCTGTAGTGCTTCCTGAACAGCTTAAATACTTGAAACTTGCTTACTCCTCTTGGCTCTCTTGAGCTTAAGCTTTTTAAGTTTATACAGACTTTTGTCACAATCTGAAGAGTTGTTTTCAGTCTGGTAATTTTTTTGATTAAAACAAAATAATGCAATATAATAAAGTTTAAGCACAGTTTGCTAGTTGTAATCCTTCAGTAGGAATTACTTTAGCATCTGGAAATAGGAAACAAAAAGATCACAGATTGAAGGTGCTTTCCTTAAATGTAATTGCCATTTAAAAGTACATAAATGCTAAATTGATATGTCTTCTGACAGAATGCTTTAGGTAGGAATCTGTGATAGAAAGAATAATGATTGCTTTTTTTCCCCTGGCTAGGTGAGTGCTTTCCTTGTTGGTGGGCTTCTTTGGTGTCTGTGTGTGCACAAGAGAGACCTCAGTATGTGTTCTAAGTACACTTTGTATTTCTGAAGTTCTGTGGTTAGTAGACACTAGTTTAATCATACTAGCTTTATGCAGTATAAATAGAGAAGAAAAGTCTTGATCAGGAGACATAAAAGTATGAAGTATGTAGAAGATACGACTCTGATTGGTACCGCAAGGAATAATATATAACCAAGCCAGTACAAACAAGTGATCAGTTGAATACTAATACTGATTTGTTGGTATCATGCTGAGAATAAATCAGGTTTGTGTAGTGACTGGATACGATGTTTTGTATTCCTTGGAACCGTTTGCACTTGAGGCTTTTGAAAATCCACTGCTCTTCCCTGGCTTCCTTCGTTAGTAGGTTTTAAATGGAATTGTTACAAGAATATTGTATACAGGTTATTTTCCATGTAGATTAGCACTGGTTTAGGTAACTGAGTTCAAAAGATAACCAAAGTATGTATGACAGTGTGTAACATTTGAGTCTTGCACCTCAGTGCTTCCTGGTGAGATTCCATTTCCTTAAAAATACAGTAGAACTCGACTTATTCAGGTATTGCATGCTCTAAAATATCTGTTAAGTCCTCTATCATGCAGAGGGTGACATCATCCTGTGCCAAGGGAGCAAATGAGGCTGTAGCAGCTCTTACGAGCCTTTATCATGAAAAGGTGTTCAGATTTTATAAGTGCTGTCTCCTCTGCCCTCTTTTCTCCAGAAGGTATAGCTTTTACCAAAACAAGTCAGTGAAGAAGTTGCTGATAAATACTTTGGATAATTTTGAAAATAGTTCACATCTGGGAGTGGAAGGAAAACAAACATGCAGTGCCGGCTCACTCAGATGCATTGTGGCAGCAAGGTGTTTGGAACCTCCCTGACAGATTTCAGTATGTTACACCGTGTCTGAAGAAAAGCTATCTGGACTTTCAGCATGGCTGTGTCAAAGCAGGAGGTTCCCTTTTTATAGGGCAGAACTATTGTTTTCTATTGCTCCAGTTTCTCCCTCCAGTTACGGAGGACATTTCTCCTGCTACACCTTGCAGTAATAATAAACGGAGCTGACAAGTGTGAACTACGAATGTTTCTGAAGACTAATAATCTTTCAAAAAAACCAAACCAGCAATGATGTTGGTACTTTATGCTGATCCGTGTTATGATTTTGTTGTAAGTAAATCTGTGTTCAAAAATTGGAGTGATTGTGTATATGCCAGAGTAACCTCTACTTGCTTTAATTCTCACTACTGTGCCTTTGAGGGAGATATTTTTACCAGTACCTGACAAGTGAATACAAATTTCTTCTGTGTGTGTCATTGTCATAGCTTGGTATTATGAGAACAAAAGAAAGCTGGGGACCCTAGTGAGAATGTTAGAGAGGGATTAACAGAGCCTTGTAGCTATGGAGTTAAGCTGGGCTTCTGTTTTCACTGCCAATGACATCTTGATTTATGCATACTGGGAATGTTTTTAAACACAGAAGCAATAGGAAATAAGACAGTTTGCTTCTAGCCTGTGTTTCCTGCAGGGCTTCTTGGCTTTGCCTTCGGGTTAGACAAGAGTATTCAGAGCATAACCTTGTTGCTCTGTCCTCTTATTGCTGTTTATTCGTTTGCTAGTTATGTAAAGCTCTCGTCTTGAATCTGTTCTCCCCTTGCCCAAATATTCCTTGAAGATGTAGGCTGGGAATGTGCCTGCAAAAAGATCTTGCGCACATCCTGTTTTCAAATTGTGTTACTTCCTTTAGTGTTGTGCTCCTACTCAGAATGTGGCTCCAAGGATGTCGTTGTGTGACTGACCAAGCTGGTGACTGCTCAGGGTAGAAGTGCACAAATCGTGTAAGGGTTGAACGAGGTGGTTCAGCTAGCAAGGTTGTTTTAACTAATGGATGGGCTTGCAGTTTTCTGAGTAGTATTTTGTATACTACAGATCTGTACCTAAGTAGTCTAGTGGTTATTCAGCATTCGGGTTTTTTTCGTTGTTGTTTTTTTTCTTCGTGTGCGTGTTAATAAAAAGATAAGTCTGGTAGCAGTTTCAATATTCATACTGTCATTATGGAACAGCGTAGCCACAGATGAACTCGCACAAATACCGAAAGCAGCAGCCTGGGACAGGATTCTAAACTTCTCCCTTCCTACTGCTTTATTTATTTCAAATGTGCAGATTGCTGAGGTAAGCAAGCTTGCAAAGTTGAGATGGATTAGCCATAAAGTAAGCGTTAGCTACTGTGAAAACAAGCCTTCTTCTATTGCCAAGCACTTCTGAGTGGTCTGTTGCTGGTCACTTGCTAAAAGGTGACATAATTTGCAATTCTAATACTGTAGCAGCCTTTTCCTGTCATGCTGAAATACTTCTGAGGTTTTTCTGGTTGAGGTATGCTCACTAAAAATATACTCATATGATTTCGCTTATGGCTTTAATATAAAAGCAAAATGATTTACTGAATTTTTATTACCGAAGCAGGAGGTTTTAAAATGCATCAAAAGGAGTTTTACTAGCAGGATGATGTATTTTAACCTCTAGTCCTGACTCAGTGGTCTTTGGTATTAAGTTGCTAACACAAGGTACTGATTATGATCTTCCCATTCGGTGAAATCATATTGCTTTGTCTTCTTTTGTAGGCTTCTGTGAAACAACCTCTTCAGCTAATGCAGTTACAGTGTTGATAAAAAGTAAAATATGCCTTCATCTATGTAAAAGAACCATATGAGCATAGAAGCTTTCCTGGTCCTTTAAGTGCTCTGAAACTATAAGACTAATTTTTGCTAGAAATACAGAGAATTTAACCATAATGCTCCAGTGGGTTTCATCATTAAGTCCTTGCATGGTGTTTGTCACTAATTTCTAATGCTGTACATAGAATTTATATTGTACCACACAGAAACCATGATATCTCTTGGTTTTTTTGAGCTATGCAAAAATATATAATTTTGTGTTTTAGCAGTGTTTTAGGCTGAACATAATGAAATGGCAAATTCATAGGATGTAGGCTTTTGTTTCATTTTATTAATTGATTTTCCTATTAGAATTCTTCCCCAATTTTCCTATTGTGAAAATATTTTGCATCATTATACAGGAGAAATGGTTCTAATGTTTGTTTTGTCATTTAACGAATAAATTTTGGTTTGGAAAATTCTCTCCCTAATTCCTATCTTTAAAGTCTTTGTTATGATTCTAATTAGTAGGTATTAGCATATGTATCAAAATGCAGAATGTGCAAGTACTATTTGGAAAACTAAATGCTAGGTTTAGCTCATTTTGTATCATTGGGATTTATTTTGAACAAAACATTAGCTCACTGAAGTATAAGAAGTATAAAATTACGGCATAAAATCAACATCAATAAAAATCTGTCTTGTGTACACGGCTTTTCCCTCTCCTGGTACCCATGCAGCTGGGCAGAAAAAGAGCAGTCTAACACGTGTTGCTGCTCTTCGTGGCTGAGACTGGAGGGAGGTAAATGTGGAATTCTCAATGTGGAGTTGAAAATGTAAAACCATTAAATTGCTTTTATAATATTGAGAAGCAGAAAATGGGGTGGATCACTTGGAGGAGGAGGAGGAGGAGAATGTTCCTCTTCAGGCAAAACAAGCATATTTTTGTCATAAATTTTGTCAGTTGCAATAATGTGCCATCCAGCATAAATGTTGGTACCAGTAAGTCTGTAATAGCCACAGCCATGGGCTGGAAGAGCCTCAGACTGTGAGCTCTGGCTACACCGGGAGCTGTTCCCAATCACTTCTACTGTGATTCTTCCTCTGTTTTTAAAGCCTTCTTCTGGAAAAGGTGAGAAAAGAGGTGAGAAGAGCTGTAGAACTTCCTAATTTTTTTAGACTTGGCATAAATATCTCGTTTGGTGTCTTGTTCTGCTCACTACAGATTACATTATTTTCTAATACATAGGCTTTACTTTCTCTCCAGAAGAGAGAAAACAATTGGAACAACTGAAATTGAAGCAACGACTGAAGGATATGTAAAGGCAACCTTGAGGATTTTCCGTGTAATCGAACTTCAGATAGTTTTACAAGGAGGAACAGGCCTTTACAAAAAGCACCACAGAATCCTGTAACAAAATCCTGTTACCACACAAAGACTATGTCTTTTATGCCGTAGTTCCCTGAGCATTTAGGACCAATGGGACTGCTGTGAGAAGTGCCCTCTTCTCACTACTTGAGCTGTTTATTCCCCTCTCTCTTTGCCAGTTTCGTGGTTGAGTGCTTAGGAATTGGATCCTGCTAGTGATGCAGGTTAACACTAATGGAAAGAAAGCATTTTAGTTCAGCTGGGATCAGTTCCTCATCCCATTCACTGTACTGCTGCACAAGTACCTCTGCAGGGGAGAGGCACAGAGGGAAGATTGAGAGACCAGGAGTGATGGAGGGGGGAGTGTGATAAACTGAAATGGTGGTAGTGACAGTTGGCTGGCTTGATGTGTTTGTGGAATTGTGACATTAGGTGCTATGATCTCTCTTGGAAACTAGTTATGTACTAGACAAGATAAAACCCTTTTTCTATAAAACAGGCTAAAATAATCCATTTTCAGTTAAGTAATATGTCCTTTGAGAAATAAATAATTGTTCAAAAGTCTGTAAATTGTTCTCATTTGCTACAACTGGGAATCCAGAAATGTCACAATGACAGAATATGCTTGTGTTTGGTGGGGGAAAAGTAACTTTTATATTTGATATCAAAGCATAATCAGTCCAGTTGGCAAAGTCAAGATGCCTTGATAAGCAGAACAGTAGAGGGGCCAGGGCAACTGCAGAAACAAGCTGCATGTCAGCTTGCTGGGTATGCTGTTTAATTGCTGCAGATCTCATGAGGGTTTGTGGTGATGGTTTGTACATACATGGGTGACTTTATGGGAGGATATGCTAATTTGTTTGATGTGCTTCAACAGATGGTTTAGCACACTTTCCACTGTAGTCCTTAGCTGAGGGTTAGCCTTTTTAACTTGACTATCATTATTTGAAGAATAGTTTGTACATCAGCTTATTTTCTGCTAAAATTAGACTGGCTATCTTTCATATGCAAGTTGCTTTGCTTCATCAGAGTGAATGCAAACCGGACTCATTCTGTATCTTGTCTTGTGTTCTGTAACCCTCTATGGTAATAGCCAGTAAAAAGCTCAGCTCTAGGTTATGTGTCTCTTTGCTTAGTTTTTTTTCTGCTGGCATAATACTCCATAACTGGGATGCCATGTGTGCTGGGGACAGAAATGGCTTCTTTTTGTGGACAGTCACACGTAATCTTTTGGTAAAAGACTGACTTAGATAAAATACATTGCCCGTTGCTGGATGCAGCTCTTAGGCCTGAAATCCTGTTCATTGAATACGTGATTATAGAAGAATAATGATAAATGTCCTCCCTATCTTAGTGCCACAGATGGCCAGCTTGTGCACACCAGGGGACCAAGGGGAAGTTACGAAGTAGGATGTGCATCACATACTGTCTATTGCCACATGCTCCCAGCCAGATGTTTTTGTTGCTGTGTAAAAATCTAGCGTGTAACTTACAAAACAAAAAGTATGCATTTAATATGAAATGACGTGAAGTTCTAGACTAAAATCAATTATAACAGAATGTTCTTAATTTGCTGTCTTTGCGGATTGTGCTTTTTGTGTGATTCACTGAAGATGACTAATTTTGTTCACCCTGAAGTTACCTAGCTGCTGTTCAGAGTACATTCCTTGTGACTCAATTCGTGCTTCAAATTTCTGATTTTGTGCAGATTTCCCCAGTAACACTTGTGCTTCCAGGATGCGAGGGGCTGTGTGTTTATAATACACTTGTTACAGGACCAAGCATGCTGTGCTCAGGCACAGCGCTTTAGAGGTCTCCAGTGTATTGTGAAATGCAGCCATGTAGGTTTATCAGGAGCAGCTGGTTTTGGATCCATTTGGGGGGAGGAGGGAGAGTGCTGGTGGCTTTTAGAGATTAGCTGGTGACAGTTTTGCTTGGGAAGTGTACCAAGTTTTATCAGAGCTACTGTAAGCGAGATAGGAGATGGAAAGGGACAGTGAAAAAACACAGGCCCTACTAATCATTTTGTGTCAGAAGTCTTCTTCAGGATTTGGCTATCTGCATTTGGGTCTAATTGCAGCCTTGGTTAGAGGAGCATGTAATACTGAAATAAAGATCTGGCTGGGCTGTTGGACACACAAGGTCTAGATGAGGCATCAGAGCAGCTGTGTCCTTGGGCAGGCGAGAGGGAGTCTGTCTGGTTTATTGGATCTTGTCAGATCATGGCAATGCATGCTTCTCAAATCCCTCGGGGTAGGGAGGGAGTGTCGAAGCAGGGATGGCTTATTTTAGGTAAACAGATTTAGACAGCAGTCCATTTTCTTGTTCCTTTCCTGCTGAGAAATGCGGGAACATCTCATGAAAGGGTAACGTGCGATCTTCGGAATGTTCACGTCCAGCCTTGCGGTGTTTTTTGGGCAGGAGCTGCGTGGCAGGTATGAGCTGGGCAGAGGGCCTGCGGCAGCTCAGTTAGTTTGGGTGCCTTTTGTTTAGCTTCGGGAAGTGGTGGATGTGTGTTTGCTTTTAATCTTATTCCTACTCTCCTGCTTCTCCTCTCATTCTTTTCCCAAAGCTTGTATCAATTCAGCGCTGACAGTAAGCATTTGCTGACCTTACTGCTTCCTTTTGTATTGAACTGTAACTGTGAATTCTTTCATAGTGAAAGAGCAATGGAAGATTGCTGGGTTTCATTCTTGACTATTGCAACTTCATGTATTTGGAGGAGTTGAGAGGGGTTTTGTAGGATCTTCAGCATTCTTGTAGTCTGTAATAGAGTTATTGCTATGCTCAGGTCATCTACCTATTTTTACTATATGAAGCAAATGCTTTGCTCCCCAACTGAGCAGAAGGGACCTTCAGAATAATGCCTTTCAAACAAGTACCATATTCTGGTTGATTATCCTTATCTTGAACAGGACAAGCCATGCTCCTGCATGTCAGAGTGCAGTTCTGTACCATCTCTTGCTGTGCTTGGAGAACTTTGTTATTACACAGGAATGGATTCCTCTTTGTCGGAGAGGAAGGTCCCCTGCCTTTTGCAGCTTAGACCCAGCTGATACAGTACTGACTGATTTGAGAAGTGAGAGAGTGATAGATACATTTTGGCACCATAAATTACACATAAGGGACAAGTCAGTAAAGAATAATATCTCTTCAAAGGAAAACATGCAGCTTAAATTGCAGAGGAGACAGAACAACTGTGCTGTACATGAGTAAGAACTTCCTCCGTGCGTATGAGTGTATGGCTGTGACAGTCAACTTGGTGTCCACAGCAATACAACTGGAGGTCTTAATCTTGTATTTTCAGCTTTTAAGTAGCATGTTTCACTCCCTCAGAACAGAGTCATA
Organism: Acropternis orthonyx; assembly: GCA_035583155.1. NCBI lineage: Eukaryota > Metazoa > Chordata > Aves > Passeriformes > Rhinocryptidae > Acropternis > Acropternis orthonyx. The sequence goes on from JAWWEU010000158.1 coordinate 16,573,665, forward strand.
CAAAAAGGCTGATTTAGGCTGTGGTACCACTGAGGAAGAGGAGGATGGGGTTTTCATTAATCAGTTCTGCCACTAGTGGAATATTGCTGCTTGGTTAGTTTGTCATCTTAGGAGACTGTGAGATGCTGCACCAACAATTTGTGTCTACACTCAGTGAGTGAGGGACAAGAACTTTGTTGGATGAGGGATGGAGTTAATGTGGGCCAAAAAGATATAAGCATGCCTTTTCATGTTGATAATAACAAACCGATTGCCATTTTAGAAAACAGTAATTAATGTATCACCTACAACTGAATGGTCCCAGATCTAAATATAAAACTTAGAACTTTTGGAAGTTGTTTGGAAGAGGGTTGTAGAAGATCACTAAATGAAGAAGCTGATAGCACTTGGGTGACTCTTTAATGTAACAAAAAATTTCACTGAAAAATTTTGCAGAAATATTTTGAACAAGTGATGTGTGCGGATTTGAGCACTTAGGAGAAAGATGCTACATCCAGCTCTCACCTGTTCCCTAAAATCAAGGCTTATAAAGTCCTGTAGTTTCATTGTAAGCTTTAAAGTGTTTTTTTTTTCCTCCTCACTGTAGTGCTTTACTCAGTGTAATAGGGAACATTTTACAATAGTAATGAACTTGGCAAGAGAAGAGCCCTTTGCCTGCTGCCAGAGTAAAGCAAACAAACAAATAAGGAAAACAAAAGAAGATGCCTCCCTGTCCCCTGTGCGGGTTGCAGGAGCGGCTGGCACCGCTGGCCATGCTGGCGGAAGGGTGGAATGTCCTGCCGTGCATTCCACGCAGATGGCCTGGACCCCGGCCACCCCAGCAGGGCAGAAAATACCTCGCTTTCAGCCATGCCGCTTGTGATTTAATTGGAACTGAAGCTAACTTTAAAAAGCAGTGCATCATCAATTAAAACTGTTTTTCTGTGCTTCCAAAAATTACACAAGGGTTTGCTCAGGAGAAGCTGAATTCTTTCGTCAGACAAACATTACTGGGATCTTCATCTTAAGAATAATAGCTTTCCTTTTTGGGGTTCTTTGCCACTAAGAAAGTCCCAGTATCCCCATCTGAACAGAGCACAGGCATCACCTGAAGAGAGTAATTTTTCTGTATTTCCCCTCTTCTGGTTCTCAGCAAAATATTGGCTGCCTGCTTTCAAAAAGGGTGACATAATGCTTCCTGTGCTGCAAATACCAGTGCTGTTGTTCAGGAGCATTTGGGACTGCTGGTTGTACTTCAGGAGTGGTTTATATATATAGTTGTGATGTTCAGTACTGACTCCTGATAAACCAGAAGTGAATACACTTTGTAGTACTCTTGCAGAAACTTGTACTCTCTAACTCTGAACTGGGGTCTGAGTATTTTATGTATTAAGACTGACTGCAGAAGAAACGTGCTGGTTCTTGCAAGACCAGGTATTGATCTGAGCTTATCTTGCAGTTTGCTGTCTGTAGCACTGACTGCCATAACAGCTTCTTACCACTAATCAAATCTGCAGGTAGCATGAGAGAGAAATGGTGCTCTTTTCCTGTAGCTTGTTTGGTCAGTCACCATTAAGGAAGAAAAGCACAGTAACCTTAACTGAAGGATGCAATACTGATGCTTTGTAGTTATTTATCAGGCAAAATCTTAACACTGTTAGGGAAGTAGAACGCCCTGTTCTTAATTGAAGGATATGATAATGAAGCTTTGTAGCTGTTTAGTAGGGAAAATATGTGATTAGTGTCACGTATTGTTTTAGAATCTGGAGAATAATGAAATAATTCGAGAATGAAGAGGGAAAATTACTTCCCCGAATTCTACAGTGAAGTCTGGAATGCAGTCTGGTAATTCAGAGCTTCCTGATGTTTGGTAAGAAATTGTTCCTCACAACTGATAGAAGTATAAAAGCTGGAGTATGGGGAGGACAGTGCTGTTCAGAAAACTAAGTTCAAGTAGTCTGTTAACACAAAATATTTCAAGAATGCTGTGCAAATCCATATATTAGAATAATAAAGCACAAATCAGATCAACTCCCTTGAAGCCAATGGCAGTTTAAGGTCAGTGCTCCCTCCACAACCATCAAAAGCTTTGTGAAACAGGGAAGCACCCACTGTGCAGGTACCTACCACCTGCATGTTCCTGATGCAGGAGGGCAGGGGGAAAGGTGAAACTCCAGTATTCTTGGGCTTGCAAGTTTGCGCTGTGGCCTGCTCTGTGGATTCATGGGGATTACGCAGCTGTGAAACAACACAACTGCAAACTGGAGGGTATTTTCCCTGTGGTGAAAACAGCCAGCAGCTGTTGGATGAGTGTCTTTTGTTGCCCTGCCGGAGTCTGAGTCAAGTTTCAGTATTGCAGCATGGACCTTTTAAAAAATTTTGTATTGAACCGGAGCTTTTTTCTGTGCAGGTGAGTGCATGGTAGTTACCTCTGCATTATTTTCACACTGAAAATGAAAATGTAGAAAAGAGCTCCAAAACCAGCAGTACTTTGTAAGATTTAGTGTGTTGCTTTTCCAGTGTTTTTACTTCAATCTACAGCTCTTAAATTGCTACTGATAACGTTTTACAAACCTTCACAGGACTGTTGTACAGACCAGTTTGCTCCTCTTTTCCATAAACATGGTTTAATGGTCCAAGTTTCATGTTGATGTTGGCTATAACTCTGCTAGACCTCTAATTCACTATGAAATGTTTTTCCCTCAGTTTAACATTGCTTTCAGATACAAACAAGAGGATAAATTACTTGCAGTACCAGATAAATGTGTACTTACTTGGCTGTCTGATGAAAAACTGTCTTTCATTTTTTTGGTCATCTGTGTGTAATTCATAATGTCTGATGTTCTAAAATGTCCAAAGGCAATTACCAAAAGCAAATCAATGCTGGATGATAGTTATAAGAGAAATGTACTGCCTGGAGCTGCTTATTTGAATATGGCCTTCCTGCTAACTACAATTAGAGGGAAAGGATTACATTAGCCACTCGAAAAGGGCAGCAATCCCTGTTTTAACAAGCCATGTAGCTTTTTCTACTGTTCTCAGCATCCCTTGGCCTGCTCAGACAAGCTCAAGAGAGAGGAACCTGAAAGTACAGTGTGTTGTGAATTGCTATTCCATTACCCAGCGTTCTTCACCAGGATTTATAATTCTGGTGCTGTGAATTCTGTGAACCAATGAATTTTAGGTTGTGTTTATCTCGATGACAAAACAGTTTATTCCTTGCCTGAGCTGCTTGGAGGAACATCTGTACACCTACTCTACCAAGGCCTTCCAGGAGGAAATAGTCTCCGAGCTCCCTTTTTTGGGCAGAACGGGATGGCTGTGGACACAACAGCTCCAAACCGGGGTGATACCCCCTGAGCAGTCCAAGCTCCTGCCGCCACCTGCCCAAGCTTCATCCAGCAGTGGTAGTGGGGCTGTCTCTTTACCCTAAGAGTTAGCCTCAAGGAATAAGAGATTTTCCAGATTTTTCTGTGTCAATTTAGCAACGTATTTTTCAGCACTGGAAAATCTCTGAACCTTGAAGGGTAAAATAAATAGAGTGACATACTGTCCATAAACACAAATGTAACAACACGCACTGATGCAGTTACTAGTAGAGAAGAGCATGTGTATGAGGGCATATAATGTCCCACTCAGTTAAGGGCTGGGAAGTGTTTGTACACAAGTGTGCACATGTATTTAAGAGAACTTAGGCTGATCCAAAATATGCCAGTTTTTAAAAATGTCTTGCATAATAAAGTTTTCTAGTTGGTTTTTTTTTTTTTTTTTTTGGCAGACCAATAGTCTCAGTTCTTGAAACAACTTGTCAATGTGAATAAATGAAAGAGGAAGTATTTCACAACAGCATTTCCATCAGGGCGTAAAATAAGAAGTAACCTCAAATTTGAAAGTGCACTTTGCCCATTTTAAATCCTGTTCTTAAATAACTGAGAATAGAAAAAAAGAAAAAGGAAACAATTCATATTCAAAACATATGCTGTCTGCTAAGTAATTTCTGAAGCTGCTAAATCCGCAGATACAGAAGTGAGAAGGTGAGATGTGGAGTAATACTGCTAAAAGAGAAGGATGCCATGCTTTTCACGGCTGCTAATGTGTGCTATTCCAGCCCCACATTCCCAGCGGCTCCTTGGTTGCCTTTAGGTATTGTAATGCATCGGGGCCAGAGCACTCTTACGACAGAGAAATGGGGAACACTGTCCGTGCCAGAGCACTCTCTGACTGCAGGTAACTGGGGATTTGTGGAGTAGGAAACTGTGCAGATCAGGACCCCAGCAATCCCTTGTTGGGGAAATACTAAGAAAAGGTAATGAAGTATTTTATAGAGTATTGGATAGTGTTTAACTACTTTGTTCAGCATAACAACAAAAAAAACCCCAAAAAACCGCAAAACCCAACAAAGTTCCTGGAAGTTGTTGAATTCATGGTTACAGAGCCTGAATCAGGTGCAAAGCAAACATCGCATAGGTGGCAGAAAATACCGTCTGCGTTTGGTTATGATGAACATGTTTCATAGACCTCATAGACTTATCACAGAGACACGAATGTGAAAAGTTATCTACCTCTCTATTCTTGAAGAATATTTCCGGTAAGAATGATAAAATACCTCTAAACTTGCTCCTTGCAATTAAGTCTGTTTGTGTTTCCATATTGGGTGAGGCAGCGAATTCTGCTGTGTCCGTATTGTTACAAATGTTTGCTGGGCGAGTTTACCAAGAAATGCTGGTGAACATGGAACAAAATACTTTTCTTAAAAGTGGAGCTGCTCTTGATGTGACTAACTGGATTTCAGATTTTCTTGCTGTTGCTACAGAGGGCTTGTTTAGGACTATTAACAGAGCTGGATTTTTATTTTGTATCTGGCCATTAGCATGCCAGGTGACTCCAGGTCCTTTCTGTATTTCACTTCCCATTTCTAAAATGGTAACTTTCAGGTAAGTCACTGAGATCTGCTGATAAAATTTTTGAAAATTCCCATATGGTTATATCCTTGAGATACTTAGTCTGCATCTTATTAAACTGGTAAGAGGACTGAAACATTGCTAAATGTGATATATATCTAGATAGACTGCAGGACAAATGAACTTTTTTGTTTCGGTTTGGTTTTTTTTTTTCCCTCAGGATAACTTTTGTATCAACACAGATAAGTGCAGCACACCTTGAACATTAGGGAAGTGTTGTCACCACTAACTCCAGACCGCGGGTTGAATTTCAGTGTGTCTTCCCTCCCCAGTGTAAGACTGAGCTACGTAGGTTGCAGTTCATTTTCAGTTGGTCAGTACAGACAGAGTTATCTGCATGAGCTTTGCTCTCACTTACTGATTTTGGAGGAACTTTGTGGGTGTTGGTTCTGCACAGCACCTAAGGGGTGGCTGATAGCTTATATCTAGTGTTGTAGCAGCACTGCCTTAGGCCTGGAGGAAGAGCAGTAGTCAGAAAAATAGCTTAGTTTTGATCTGCTAGAAAGAATCTTACAAGTCACATCAGGAATATATTTCAAAATAGCTAGTCTGTGTACATTTCATACTCTTCAGTCTAACAGAGAATTTTTTTTGCTTGGGTAATAGCCTAATTTGCAGAAACAGTATTGTGCACGGTAGTGAAGAATCCCAGAACTCTTGATTCCAGCTAAATGAAAAAACTAACAGCAAATCATTTGAAGAAACAAGCTTGAAATTTCTGTACCATACCGATGTATTTATGTGGGTTTCTGAAAAATTATATTTTATAAATGGAATAATTTCTCTGAAATAGCAAAAATAATGACTTTTTCCTAATGAACACTGTCAAAAATGCTTATATTTTCGTTAACTGCATAAGATTTAACTGTACTACTGTAGCCCATAAAATAAGTGATAGTGAGGATGATGTTTTGAAACATAATGATTTCAATTTAGCTTGGCTTGTTTATATATTTTTAAAAGCAAGCAGGAGTTGGCAATAGAGCTACTGTTGTATTTTGTTTCTAAGTTATCTGTGAAACACTACCAGGAATTTAAGATACATCTGGCATTACAATAAGCTGAATGAGTTCTGGCAGCATTTACAGTTGAGAGCTCTAAACAGTGTTTTGAGCACTTCACTTTTCAGGGTAGATAAATCTCTTCCTTGCACCACATCTTCAAGGGAGCTTCTGAAACAGGCAGTGATGCAGCAGGTTTGTCAGAGAGGCATACTTTACCGCCCTGGATTTTTTTTTTTTGTGTGTGCCTAGGCTGTCTCCAGGCCTGAGTCACAGGGAAGGAAATGTGACACTCTCGGGTCCTGTGGCTTCAGCTTAGATTTCCATCTATGTTGTTGCTCAGGTTTTGAGTTTCTTGTCGTTGCTTTACTGGGGTAATGTGATAACTATGAACACATATTTCACTAATAATTTTTCCACAGTGGTTGGGATGTGCTTGTCTGAGAAGAGGGATGTAACAGCAAATGCCATACTTAAAATTAGTTTGCCACTTGTGTTTAGTCACGGTCAGAAAATATACTACCCCGATTTTCATTAAAACCCCTCTATCTTCACTATCAACTTTTAAACGTGCTATGCATTTGCCTGTTAGATAATATATGATTTAAATGTATTGTTCATGACTGACCAATTTCAAGGGTGATTTCCCTCTGCCGTGGACTTACTGCATCTCCACAGGTTTTGCATTCCCTGAGAAGGTAATTATTTGAGATTCCAGTATCTAGGGAAGGGATTTCAGACTGAACCTTCTGTAATAGGAAGGCCACCACTAATATTAAGGATCTGAAATATTCATTCATCTCCTCCTGACCTGTAGATGAATTGTGCTTCAATTTTTTTAATCTAAAGCCCTCTTTCTGCTGTCAAGTAAGAATGCCACCTGATGTACAAGGTGCTTCTCATTAGACTGTGAGATTTCTGTGAGAGAACCAAAACCTTTAGGAAGGGGAGACTCTTCTCTCGCTCTTGCCCTGTGCTTGAGTTCCTGCTCTAAACTGACAGCAATGCAGAGCTGTGGAGCTTCTTAAGCTTAGCAAGTTATAAATGGTATTCCTCATCAGGACCTTGGGAGCTCAATATTGTGTGTCCCAGGCATACATAGAGAAGATGGAGGGTGTTGTGCTTTAGGTCTCTTGGTGACATATTTCCCAAGGAACACTGTGCAGCCTCAAGCGAATCAAGAAGATAACGTGTTTACATGAAGGATGCTGCTGCTTCTGTCACAAGTATAATTTTGGAAGTGTAATGAGAATGAGAGGAAGTGGAGGACTTCCTGCATTAGTTTTTGTGGCTGTGTGAAGGGGCTGTCTAAATTGCAGCTGTGTTGCACAACTGGTAAAAGTTATGTTAGGCTCAGATAAGTCTCTTGAGATGTGAACTAATATACCTCTCTGTGTTGCATGCATCGTGGTTAAATTTTTATTAACCAGGAAGTCAGAACAAGAGTAATAATGACTGAATATGCTACTTGTCTGTATTTTACCTTAAGTCAATTACTTTCCAACAAAAAAAGTGCTAAAATACGCCCTTAAAATACAACCCATGCCTTTGGGAAAAACTTCCACAGTAAACTAAGCAGTCAGCATGTAAGTAAAGGGTCTGTGTAAGCTGGGAGAAAGGAAAGGGTCATGGCAGACCTTTAGCACAGTGGTGATATATCCCTCTTACAGGTCTCCAGGCAAGCAAGGGAGAAAACCTAAATGGGAAAGGATTAATTTTATTTGGGAAAAGCTCACGATATATGTGATGTGCTGGAGGGGAAAGATAGTTTCTTAAATTCCTTTCTGAAACATCCTAACTACTGTAACCTAATTGCTAGATTTTTAGATTTTGCTTAATGCTGTGCTGAGTGAGACTACCTGATTAGTGATTGCACTTGACTCCTGCACTATGGATTTATAAAGCCAATTGATGAAATGCTACTGAATGTGTTATTTATTGTCATTTATGTGATGGCTATTAAAGTTGTAATAATGTTTATTTGTTCAATATTTTGTTTTACAGTATCTTTACACTGGCTTTATTGAGTGTTTTTTGTATTTATTCAATGTACAGTGTTAGTTTCTTTTTCAATTTGTAATTTTGCCTCTATGTTTTTTTGGTTTTTTTTTAAATTAAGATCTGGGACCTTGATGAACTTTACTATAGGGTTGAAGGGTGATTTTGAGGTCAGTATGTGAGACATTTATTTAAGGTGCAAGGAGAAGTGAAGACTGTTTCTCTTCTGCCTTTGACCTCTGTGCTTTTGTGGAGGTGTGACTTTGTGTACCCTGTGCATGATACAGAGGAGAAGTGCTTTGCAAAAAGCATGTTTTGGAAAGTGCTTTTTTTCATATCTGTGGAAGAGAAGGATTACTGTGCTGGTCAGCTGGTCAGTGAGAGAGCTTTTCAGAAAGAGTAAGGCATGCCAGATTTAATTAGCTCAACCTTGCTGGCTAACACTGGTTTTTGGTTGTTTTTTTTCTTTGAGTTGTAACGATCACTCAGCTTCTAGAATCAAATATACTGTAGTCATGGTGGGGGATCATAGGTGAAAATAGCTTGTTGCATCTGGGTACTTTTTGTCAGAGAAAGGAACACTTTCTGAAAATCAACTTGATTTTCCTGCCATTGTGCTCTACTGCAGGTGTGTATATCCTGTATTGAACCAGGCAAACTAGAACAGTCCTGGTTCCCAGCAACCCAAAGGGGGTGTGTTTGCCTTTGATAACTGCAGTACATTTAAAATCACGTATTTGAAGATAATTGAGGAGTCCTCTATTTTCAATGCAGAATAAGATGGATTAGGTCACTCTTTGTTGAGGATATAATGCTGACGTTGCCGATTAGCTAGACACAAAAGATTTTATGATGAGATACTGATCTTGTGGTTTAGGTTACTGTAGAAAAAACAGAACTTTGTAAAGCAGAGACTGAAGACAAGGACGGCAGTCACACTATAAAAGCTGGCCCATTATGTAACATTAGGATGAAAAGCAGCAGGGAGAAGCTGAATTTCCAGAGTCCAGCTGCTCCTCTGTGTGCAATGCTGTAGATAATGCAAGAAATAATATAAATGTGCATTCAGAAGAAAGGCTGAACATTGTTTTTCACATTCATTGCAGGCCACGTATATTTACCTTTTTTTGTGTGTGTTGATGTCTTTCTCAGCAATTTTACTCAGAGAAGCAAAACATGGATTTACTTTTCTTTAAGAGGAAACTAAGTTTGCTCTCAGTTCTTCTTTGTCTGCCTTCACTTATTTTATCTGTGTAGGTGTGAAAGTACAAAACATGGGCTAGTCTGCCTGTTCAACAGCATGTGTTATAAATCTTTAGCAGGCAAGGACAACATTTCCAGAATATGTTGATCTCCTCAGGCTTCATAAAAAAGATCTCAAAGGTCAGGTAGAGTGAGCATGCTAATTAAGCATAAAAATGTTTCCTTTCTGCACATTCTTATGTCAATAATTTCAGAAATACTTTCCATTAATTTTATAATATCAATGTATTATATGAATATTACTTTCCAATGAAGTGACTGAAACTACCAGTTAGTATTTTGTCCAGATCGTTTTATTTAGGAAACTTGTTCTAATTGACTATTTTAAATTGTAGTGGTCGAGTTTTGTCACAGTATTACAAACCAGGGCTCAGGTTTTTTAACTGCATACCCTCCCTTCCTGGAATGGGTGTGGTCTTCCTCCTTTTTTATAGTTGAGAGCTGCAGATGCCATAAGCATAACTGCACTTTGCGTGAAATCTCGGGGAAGGGGAATATCACTCAGGGTCCTGGCAAGAGAATTATTTGATGTCTTTGTTGACTAAATATATGAAAATAATGTAACACAGAGAAAGACTTGTCAGTGAGGCTTATGTAATATGTCCTTGCGGTCCACGCTTCTTACTTGACTTCCTTTTCAACATGCAGAAGAGACCTACATGGATTAAAGGTCATGGTTATGTGTATTGCTGTCAGAGGGCATCATGATGGCAAATTGATGCATTTTGTTCCATGCCCTCAGTCTCTATGGCTTGTAGTTTCTGTGGAAGGTGGAGATGAATAAACTTGTCTCATTTTATTATTGTGAGGTGAAACAGGCGTGAATTTCTCATGGTTCTGAGCTTTTTGCTCAGTTCTTGTGCTCTGGGTGAATTATCTGCCTGGAACACTCTTCCTGTGATCAGACCATTTGCATGTCGTTCTCTAATACAACTGTGCAGCCTAAGTCCAGCCTTATTTTTCATGAAGTTTTGCTGTTTTAACTATTCATGATGAAGACGATGTGCTGAAAAGTGCGTTTGGAATACGCTTCTGTGGACGGACTCGTCTGTCCTGTGGTTCATTGAAGGGATCTTTGGACTCTAATGAATTTTTACTCTGTAGGATGATAAATCTAATTGAAGTTGTGGATTAAAAGAAAATGATATGTCAGTTCCTGCTAGCCCTTTGATGTGATGGATACTTTTCTTATGCTTGCAGACTAAGTGGTTCAGCAGGCAGAGTATCTCCCCACCAAAGTAACTAAGCCTGTAGCAGCCGAATTAAGAGAGTGATAAAGCACAGTGAGGCTGCCAAGCAGAAAGATACTGCCATAGTGACAAAGCATGTGGCAGTACCTGGGGCTTTCAGAGGGATAATCTAGCTGTGGCACTTTTGATTTCTATGGAAGAAATTGGTAGAAACTTGATATAGTTTTATCTCAACAAGACTGACTCGGACTGGGCTAGATGTGTTGTTGCTTCTCCTCTTGCTGGAACAATTCGGTTGCATCTCTTTTTTTTAAGGTTATACATAGCCTTTCCTCAAAATCCCCCAAACTTCCAACCAATTTACAAAAGGTGCTCCTTTTCTCGGGTTCAATGTGTTCCTTCAGTTGTGTGGTGATGAGGTTGCAAAAGTTAAACTGGGTCTGTCTACTCTTGAATGCAGTGATTAGTGCTCCAAGTAAACTAATCCAAACCTCTGCGTCTGATACACGGGCATGAGCGTAGCTGAAGTTCAGTATGGGGCAAAGGAGATTATTCAGTAAAAAAAAAAGATAGTTCAAGGTGAGTAGCGTTTTCAGTAGGTTCATATGGGGCTGAGAGGGAGAACAGTGTCTTTGAAACTTTTATGTATTGTCAATTTCAGACTAAGCTTTGATGATTTTGTGAAGAGTAATAATCAAACCTTAATTTAAACAAGGGGTTTTCACATGCCAGTGACAGCAGGTCCTTTTACCTTTTTTTTAAAGTTTTCATCATTGTTAATACACAAATGGGCTTCTGGCTTCCTATCCATACATAGTGTTTTCATTATTAGCAATTTTGGTCTCTTCCATGAACTATAAAAATTAACATACACTTCTGCATTTTGGAATAAAGACTGTATGAGTGAGTGGGAGTAGGGTTTTTTGGTTGTGTGGGTTTTTTGTTTGGTTTTGTTTTCTTTTTTACGTAAAGACTTGATAGTTTCATCTAAAAGACTACAGTGGACAAAGATGAAGTAAATTATTTCAGGTTATGTGCTGGGGTATATTTGGGCTCTTCTGTTGGTATTTAAATCTAATAGTAAATTAAATTTTTTGTACTCCTGTATCTGTGCTCTTTCTTGGTAACAGCCATCAACAGTGAAAATCATAGACGACTTCATGGACACTGCGAACATTTTTCTTGCAGTAAAAGGCTGCTTTTATTTATTTATTTATTTATTTATTTATTTATTTTTAACTAAAGATGGCAACCAAGATGTTAACTGAGCAACCTGG
>JAWWEU010000158.1:16585433-16631144 GCA_035583155.1 Acropternis orthonyx
TTTATTTATTTATTTATTTATTTATTTATTTATTTTTAACTAAAGATGGCAACCAAGATGTTAACTGAGCAACCTGGGATGTGTTATCTTCTTCAAAAGCGAGAGAGACTTTCAGGTTGTTATGAATGTATAAATGTCAAACCAGAGCAACTGATTGAAAATAGAAACAATGCAAGGTTTATATCAAAGAAAGTAATGTGATTACTGTTAGTAATCAGTTACTAATTATGGTAGTTTTACAAATTCCAAGTGTTTGTGGATATGGGTATGTGGATATGTGGAATGGATATGTGTTCTTTAAGTATCTTGGGCTTTCTACACAAAAGAACATCTCATGATACTGTCATATGACTGCTGTACTGTAGATGACAAAAGAAAATTTTAAATCCATTTTTTCTGGGGTTATTTTTGAACAGCTCACTTTCTGGGTTTTTTTAAATTTTATTTTTATTTTTTTTTAAATGTTTGCTCTTACATTGCTTGAAATATGAGCTCTGTGTGTAGTGCTTTAGTGCAGCAGCTCTTCGATTTCTGGAATCTATATGTACTGGCATGGTGTTAGAGTATATGGACTGAGAAACCTCTTGGACATCTTTGCAGCCCTCGTGGGGAAGAAGTAACATGAAAAAACACGATAAACCAGAATGCTGAATGTTGTAAAGGCTTCCAGGGAAGACAGAAAAATGAGGTACATATATGATGCAGAAAAACAGACTGATAAGAGAAGCTGCTGGTTTTCCCGTGCAGGCTCTTTCAGCAGAGGGCAGTACTGGCTCGGTTGGTTTTAATGTCCCGGAGCTGCACAGTCACAGGCAGCAGCATGCCCATGTACCAAGCTGGTCTCAGTGCAAGCTTTTAGGAATGTCTGAATGTGGAAATTCAGTTGAGTGAGTTTGTAGTAGGTGGGTGGAGGAGGATTGTGAATAGCTTTTGCAATAACTGTGTGAAATTAATTACCATCAATCTGCAATCCTAGCAGTATGAAGTTCTGATAGTCACCCATTCTGGATGGCAGGATTGCTGTAATTCTTTGGTTGTCTGCCCCTTGTCCAGATGTATGTGCCTGTGATTCCCTGTTTTCCTGCTTATAAAGACAGTAAGTCCAGTGCACAAGAACCAGCAAACGAGATGAAAGTGAGCCCTGCTGCAGACTGCTGCATTTGGTATCAGCTGGTTCAGTGCAGGATGATTATTCCATTGCCACAAAATAAAGTCACCTTTTCACAGTATCATTCAGGTTGGAAAACACTTCCAAGACCATTGAGTATAACCTTTGACCGATGACCACCTTGTCAACTAAACCACAGCACTAAGTGCCACATCCAGTTTTTTCTTGAACACCTCCAGGGAAGGTGACTCCACCACCTCCCCGGGCAGCCCATTCCAATGCTTAACAGCCCTTTCCATGAGGAAATTCTTCCTGACATCCCACCAGAACCTCCCCTGGTGCTGCCTGAGGCTGTTCTCTTGTCCTGTCACCTGCTACCTGGGAGAAGAGCGTGACCCCCACCTTGCTGCAGCCTCCTTTCAGGTAGTTGTAGAGAGCCATAAAGTCACCCCTGAGCCTCCTTTTCTCCAGGCTAAACATCCCCAGATCCTGCAGCTGCTCCTCATAAGACTTAACCCTACAGACTCTTTGCCAGCTTTGTTGCCCTTCTCGGGGCATGCTCCAGCACCTCAATGTCTTTTTTGAACAGAGGGGTCCAGAACTGGGCACAGGACTTGAGGTGTGGCCATTTATTTTCATTTTATTGTTAATCCTCCACTGCTTGTTTTTCTGCTGGGGTAGAATGCATGTAAGAGGTTATCTTACTGCGTGACTGATGACAAAGCATCAATATCAAACATGTAATTAATTGTAAGCTCGGTTTGAAGTTGTTTTTCCTCTCCTGGAGCCTATTGGAATATTCTAGGCATCTTCCACAAGATGGAGCTTTAAGGCTCTGCAGCTGGGAATTTTTCCCTCTTGACCAATAAGCAGAAAGATGAATGGAGTTTATGAAATCTCATAAAACAGGTATAAAATGACTGTTTCAATGCTTCTCAAGAAAGAGAGTAAGTTTTAGAAAAGCAACAGACTCAACAAATATTTTGGACTCTTTAATATGTCTAACTCACTGGAATTAATGTCGTGAGAGAGAAAAGGAAGGATTGGAAAAAGTAGTTCTCATTACTTATTTATTATTTTGGTATTACTGTTTCTTTGCTTCCAAACTGACTTGAAAGGTAGGCAGAACTAGACAGAGAAAAGCATTATCAAAATACTTACTAAGTCTTCATTTATTGGGAGGTGATTTTTTTTTTTTTTAAGCAATCCTACCCTAAGAGAAGAGGAGGAAACTTTAGATAACAGCTATTGTGATAGATTCAAAACAGGGCAGAAAGCCTATTTCTTTTGCAGCTGTCCTTTCCATAATGAGCTCTGTATGCCCTTTCCCTAGAGGAGTACCTTTTTCTGTTTTTCACTCTGCCTGCCCGAAGTTGCATCTTGCTAAATTATGGAAAAGCATTGCTGGTATTTCAGGCAGTGTTTCAGTAATCGGTTATCTTGGGCTTCCCGTGTTTCTTTGAGTATCTGAACCGTGTTTTACTCTATTGCCATCTTGTTGGAAATCCCCTGCTGTTAATTTTGTTGGGATGGAATTCATCATCTGCTCGCTACGCTGCTGCTGGTAAGACAATTTTATACATTGACTAGCACAGAAATGTGTGGACATGAGCTGGTACTGTGCATACAAAAGCTGGGAAAGAGTTTAGCTGGAGAAGGGGAAGGAGGACTGGATGGGGGGTAGCAGCAGAGAGGGAGAAACCAAAATCTTGAGTGTCTTTCCTGTTGAATTTTTCTGCTTCAAGCTAGCCTTTTCTCATAACAAATGTTAGTAATCTATTTTTGCCACATGCCTTTGCATGAAACAAAGCTTAAGGACAGAAGCAGTTTACTGAACACTTGTTACAAGTCCTCTTTCCCCCTTACCTTTCGTCCGTAAACTGTGTTAACTTTCAATGTATTTAGGCCAAGAGACATTATTAGTATTTTCTGAAGGATCTGTCTTGCCATTGTGCTTGACTTGAGTTGCAGTTGAACTTGTGAAACCTTTTTTTATGGTAAATGATGTTGTTTCATTCTTTGCAGGCGGTGTGTTAGTATGCAAGAGGTGAGAAAGTGGCTATGGTTTTTCATTCTGTGGTTCAGTAGGTTAAAAACTGGGACCCTTAAGAACTTGAAACAGAAACTACATATCAGGAATTCACTTTCTCCCTTTGTAATGTTGTTAAGAGCTCTGTCTGATGGTCCTCTCCACTTCTAGACACAGAAAATAGCATATGGCAAATGCAATAAAAACCAGATGTACTTTATGCCTAATTACGGTGAGTTAAGACCCTCTATGGACAGACTGACCGCAACTGATTTCTGGACTTTGTGTACACCAGTGCCTGAACCAGTCTGTAATGCTTCTGCATCTTGCTGGACCTGCTGTAGAGCCAAATTAAGTTTAAGCTTCAGTTTTCTGCAGATGCTATCACAGTTTTGGCATGTTAAGAACTGTCTAAAGTTTTTTTCCCCTCTCTGTTGCACATCTTTTTTTCAGGTATCCTTGTCATTTGATATATTCAAGTATCCGTTTTGCAGTGGCTGAGTGGATGTATTTGTTCGTACGGAGGATGTGGGGAGCTGTTTGGACAGTTTGATGAAGAGCCCTTCTCTGTAATATAGTGTTAGGTTTGATTTCTGAGCCACAACCTCAGAACAGACATTTGAATTCTGAAAAAATGAAGTAATATGAGTAGGGTGGTGGAGTGAGCTTGAAATCATGAAGTTGTGTTGGCTTTTTTTTCCCCCAGATGTTACTTGACATGGTTGTTTATGGGCAGGAATTCTTGCCCTTCTTTCCCACTGCTTCTGCCTGTGTGGATGCCCAATTTCCAAGTATTCTAAGTATTCTACCACTTCTCTTTCTTAGTAATAGCAGAAAATACCTTTCTTTCCTGAAACAGCAGCAGTGTCAATCACTGAAAAATATTGTAGATGCAAGCTTTTGCATAACGCATAGTTTTGTAACAGTGAGTGATTTTGTAGCAGTCAGTTCTAAACTCCAGTGGCTGTTTGTGGAGTTGGATAAAGAATTACTCATTTTCTATTCAAAGAAAAAGTGATTTTTGACAGGGAGCTTCAGAATGAATAGAGATAATAAAGCTAAGGATATTGAGGGTATATTTACTAGGGGTAAATACTTTTTCATATCACACAAGCCAATGCCATATTGACAAAAACACCCCAAGCAGACTGTTCAGAGGCATTCCAAGACGATCGTCTTGGAGCAAAGATTTTCTTAGCACTTACTAGCCAAAAGATTGTAGCTGCTTTCTTTAAACAAACTTTGGTATGAAGGTATCAAAATAGCAACCTAAACCAGATGCTTCCAGAGAATACACAAGGAAAAGGGGAAAGTGTGGTCTAACCACCCTTAGAGAATGTATAGGCAGTTGGTGACTTTAGCTGGTTCCCTTATGGTCCTTTTTCACTGCAAGTCCAATTTTCAGAAGAGAATGTGAAAGAAATCCAGTACAGCCGTTATTTAGCTTCAAATTAGTGTGAAAAATCCCTGTGCAGCTTACAAAGAGAGAAGGGAGATACAGTGAGTTTTTAGGATGATAGTGGAAAATGTCATTACTGGGAAGATGGATGCTGTAATATAGTTGCCTGTGGCTTCAGCATCTGCTTTTATCAGGTTTTATTTACTAGTCCAGAGGGCTGGTGTCCCATCTTCTGTATGATTGTCTTGCATTACTTTCATGTTCCTGGTGGATCTAGGTGTTCATAAAACTGAGAGATTAGCAATATAAACTTTACCCTTTTGTTCCTGCCCTTCTTGCACTCTTGTCCTGGGCTGTGATACAGTTGCCATTAGAGATTTTTGTGCTGAGTTCCAAGATGCTGAGATGCAAGGAGAATGGTCACTGCACGTTAAATGCTAGACTGAAGGTAGCTTTAAAACCAGAATTGAAAACAGGTATGCAGAAGTAATGCTTAAGTTCCAATGCAGCAACCTCTTTATTTCCTAGTAACTTGCCAGAAATAGTCAGTACAAAATTATATGTCTCTTTACTTGCCCCTAAGGCTATTACAGCTTAGCTGTAACTGCTGGACCAGGCAAGTGCACTTCCCATCCTGCTTTAAAAGCAACAACATGTAGAATTTAACAGCTAAAGCAGTCGTCATCGCCATTAATCATAATAAGTGTTCATCTGTATTCGTTCTTTTGCTCTGTGGGTGTATCCTGATAGATGATTGTCTTCCCAGGTGTCAGGGCAGTCATTGTCTTCTCTACTTTCCCTCAGTTCCCTTGGCCTTCTTTGGGTATTTAACCTAGAAAAAAACATACAAAAATTTTCTTCAAAGCATGACTAATTGTATGAGTTTTAAAAGGATTATCTTTTTTTTTTTCTTTATTCCACACTCTGTAAAGTTTTTCAGACAGCTCCTGGCTAGGGAGTTGACTGGGGAAAGGTTGGTGTGAAAGCTCAGGCCAAGGGTGTTGTCAGATGACACGGCTTCAGATCAGAGGCCAAATGTCTCATACCACACTGCTGGATTTTGGTCTGCTCTCTGTGAACCACCCTTGCAAATCTCTGGCTTTCAGCTCAGTGTCAGGTTAATAAATCATTGACTTAAGGAAAGAGAAACCATCTTTCCGGTGGCAATGGGTGGGAGCCTTGGATCATTATGGGGGTGTTTCACGGTGTCCTCTTATGTTGCATTGACTCTCTAGCTGATGGACTTAATTTTCTATGATTTTAGTTACCTGGTTCATTCCAACTATGTCTGACGTAGCTCATAGTAGGTAAGGTTTGGTGAACTATAACTGATTTCAGTTTTAAATATCATAATTTCTAGGTTCGATTTGAAGTTGATGTAGGTGATGTTCTAGTGGTAGCCAACCACTGATTGTGTATTGAAGTATATTGAATTTAAATAATTTTTGATGAAGGTGCACCTTTTTTTTTAGTCTGTTGAGACACTAAAGAAGGAAAGAGATAAAACAGGAACTTAAAACCAGTTCATCAACTACAGTTATTGCACAGTAAATGACTGTAAATCACACAGTGTATATTTCATAAGAGCAGATAAATCTCAGTTAGACAATCCTAAATGTTTGTGGAAGGAGCTATGGATACCATCATGTAGTTAGCGTGTTATCCTAAGAAGCAAACAGGTCACATGCTTTAAATGAAAGGAGTTACCTGAAAAGAATTTGAACTGTTTTGAGGTTAGTTATGATTTTTTTTTTTAATGAATATCTCTGAACTGGATCGTTTTCTAATAATGTACAAATGCTAAGGGAGATAAAAACATAGTATACATGATAAAAATCTGGCCAGGGTATCTCATGCAGCTTATTTATAGCCTTTTCAAACTGTCCTATAAAGGAGTGGTGATTTTTCTTCAAAACAGTTCTTGTATGATTTTTTTTTTTTTTTGGTCAAAATGAGACTAAAAGAAATCATCTTACAAGCAGTATTATGACATGTAAATGATGAAATGAAAGAGAAGGACAGAGTTGACTTCTAAAATCAATGGTAAACGTAAAGAAGAAGCATTTGACAGAAAAAAAAATGCCATCGCTGGTATGATAGTGGCACTGCAGTGCTTCGAGATTGTGTTGCTTTTCCCACTGTGCTGGTTTTGGCTGGGATAGAGTTAACTTTCTTCACACTGGCTGGTATGGGGCTGTGTTTTGGATTTGTGCTGTACACAGGGTTGGTAATACAGAGATGATTTTGTTACTGCTGAGCAAGGCTTACATGGAGCCAAGGCTGCTTCTGCATTTCGTACTGTCACTCTGGTGAGGGAGTTGGGGGTACCTGGGAGGCTGAGAGGAGACACAGCTTAGCCAGGTGACCCAAAGTGACCAAAGGAATATTCCATACCATATGACAGCATGCTGAGCATACAAAGCTGGGGGGAGGAAGGAGAAAGGAGGGAGGATATTTGGGGTTAAGGTGTTTATCTTCCCAAGTAACCATTACGTGTGATGGGGCCCTGCTCTCCTGGAGATGGCTGAACAACTGCCTGCCCATGGGGAGCAGTGAATTAATTCCGTGTTTTGCTTTGCTTGTGTGCATGGCTTTTGCTATTAAACTGTCCTTATCTCAACCCATGAGTTCTCTGGCTTGTACCCTTCCAATTCTTTCCCCAGTCCCACTGGTGGGGGAGTGAGTGAGTGGCTGTGTAATGCTTGGTTGCTGGCTGGGGTTAAACCACAACACCAACCAAGGAAGATGCATTTTTCAATTGACCTTCGAAAGACCAAGGATGCGTTTTGCCTGATTTTTCCCACCACTTCAGTGTTCTGATTGTTTCCTTTCAGATGCTAAATTTTTAAGGTCCTTTCTGAAATGGGGAAATTTTCTGTGCTGCTGCAGCTTCTCTGTAACTTCTCCTTTCCTATCTCACTTGAGTTTTACTGAAGTTCTGCAATTTGTTCTTTCTCTTGCAGTTCCTTTCCTAAAGTAATCTTTCTAGCCAAGAGCTACATTAGTGTCTTCCTGATAGCTCCAGTCTTTAAATGGGGACTTGGCTTTGCTTACTTCATTTGATTTTAGAATAGTTTATGCCTAAATATATTCTACTCTGAAGCATACGGTTTTATTTAAACCCTCTTGGCTCTTGAAAGTATTGTTTCATTATATATATAATAAATCAAGTAATGCCTCAGCCTTTGATATGAATAGTTAAAGGAATCCTGATCAGATCTTACTAAAACTTATGAAATAGTTTAGTGAAGCTTCAGTTATGGGGGAAAAAAATATTTAAAACTTTTTCTCTTTATTTTGGTGAAATTTTTACTTAAAAAAGGGATGTCAGTCATTCTCTGAAGCTTGTACGTGAATGTATAGTGTTGGTGATGACACTGTGTTGGTCCTTGTGATTACAGAATAATCTGGTTCAGTTGTCTCAGAGATAAGGACTAGTGATCTGGGAGAGTCACAGTTTGAAAACAGTTCATTATTGGGTAATGATCCTTAGTGAAATTGAGAATAAACTTGTGTTTCTGTCACAATTCAGGAAATCTCCTGAAGATGACAGGGATCAACAGGACTCAAGCCTTATCACCTGCCTTTTTCTTTCGCATCTGCTTGTCAAAATAGCATCTGCTTTGTTGGTAGTAGGAACTGAGGCTCTGGTTGTCTGTTAGAGCGTTGTTTAAGACCCCTTTCCTTTGCCCTTTTATTGGCTTTCTGCAGCTTTGTAGGGAGTAGATTGTGTAAAGCATGCCCCTGGAAAGCAGAGGCTGTTAAAAGCTTTAAGACAAATTTGTTTGAAGACAAAGAGGGCATTGAGGAAAATTGTGGAGAGGGATTGAAGGGCTTTTGCAGCGCAACAGAGCCTTGTCTGTGCAGGACTCAGCCTGCCTCTAAGTTCCAGCAGGCTGCTGAGAAGCAGGCCAAGAAAAGACTCTCCAAGACCCTGTTCCCTTCATCTGTAGTCTGCCATCTGGACAGAGGATGGCTAGAGGGTTCCTGGAACGTATAGAAAGGAATCTTGAGGGCTGAAAATAAATGCCACTGGAGACAGGAAGTGTCTGAGACTAGGAGAGCTGGAGGAGGGGAGCTGCTCTGTGGGTCACCGTGGTGGAAAAGGGTGAGGGACAGATAAGGAGAGCTGCTGTGCTCTACTGGAAGGTGCACAGCCTTTCCTTAGAGGCCTAAGCACCCCTCCACTTACTGCTTTATACTTGTGAGGGCATCTTAGTTGTCTCTTGCAGGGATTCATCTGAGTGAGTTGCATCTTTTTCGCTTGTAGAAAGGGCCACTTAAATTTGGAGCTCTTGGCGTATTTGGAATTTTGAAATCAGAAAGGCTTATAGAAAGATAAAATGGAGCAAGCCAGTCTTAAATTTGATCTTCATTGTTGTCTTGCAGCTGTGTGCTACTTCAGCATGGTGTTTGGTGGGGTCTGTTGCAGTCAGGTGAGATGATGCTATGAGTGGATTATGTTCCGCTGAATCATTTTTCTCATGTAGTAAAGTCAGCGAGCGCAGATACTTTATTCCTTTAGTGTGCTTTAATAAGTGTTGTAATACTAGAGAATAATATTCTTCCTTTCTGAGTTATGAGGGTGGCACAGTCTTTGTGTTCTTCTCAGAATGGAAATGTCAGCTAATCATATCACTCATCTTTTCTTCTTATAAGAGCCTCTTAAACCTCCACAGAAACCTGAGTGTGAGAATTCTTTGCATCACCTGTTGTGCATTTTTAAGGGTAACCAGCCAGATAACTGAAAATGGTTTTGCTTTGTGTGCTGGCCTGTGAGTATTAAGTTGAAATGAGGTAAATTTTCATTTCTCAAGATGTTTCAAAGAATGAAGCAGCTCCTTCCTATTACTGATCTTTTCAGTGCACACCATACATGTCTCTTCATGAAATTTCAAGGCCATTATCATCTAAAGCATGCTCCTAAAAGGCCCAGACACTGATTCTGGAGAAAGTTAGATGCTATGCAAAACGGGAACTATTTTCCTTCTCTTAACACTTCTGAAAAATGAAAGTATCCTCAAATGTTTACTGTATATCCCATGTGAAAGTGGTGGTATGTTTCTTATTACTGTCCTTGGCAGGGGAGTGTTCATTGTGTCAGCACTCACTGGCCTACTACAGCTGAGCTGTAGCTGAAAGTCTTTTCTGGGTAAGAGAGGAGATTCCCAAAGCAATTGTTTTATCAGGTGGCTGCCTTCTTGGTGAGATCACTGCGGGTAGTTTATGATTTGATTGAAAATTAATGGGGCAATTAGAGCATGAGACCTAAGAGTAGAAGATGCATGTTTGGAATGAAGATAGTATCAGTGAATTAACAGTAATTTTCAGGTATCTCATGGTACTTGTTCAGCAAATAAGCCTTTTAGCCTAATGTTTTAATACAGTTTGCTGGTAGGATTATGTAGCTGAAAGGCCAAAAGAAATCTTAGTCTGGAAATTCTAATTTACATACTGACTAATAACTCTGAATTTGAAAGTCAGATGAATATTATAAACTACTTGTAATGGAGAAAGGCGATCCTTCCACAGCAACATCTTTACTTCTAGAAGGCTTTTCTTATTTTTGTTTCTCTCTAAATTACTTGATATATCATCATTTAGAGTACATCAGTAAGGACTAATTATTGCAGAGGCTTCCCACGCAGCTACTATTTGAATCTGTAATTAGGGGGGTGCAGGCTGTCTGTGCTCAGGTTGTGTAGTTCTCCAGCTGCAGTATGTATTTCCAACTCCATAGCACAGAGCACAGCTGCATAGTGTTGCAAAGTGAAATACCAATTTGTAGGTTTAAATGCATCTTTTTCTTGAGGGGAAGCAAATGAATAATGGATAATATGATCTCTCTATGCCAGCTCATTCATCTTCTTATGATTGTTGAAAAAAAAAAAAATCCCAAATCTTTAAATGTTTTAGGATTGAATACTGGTAAACTGGATTCTTTGTGAAGTTTAAGAGGAGTGTGGCATGTTCTTTGCATTTGCAAACCTTTTCCCAAATGTCATGAGTCCTTCCTTAGACCAGCAGCTTGCCAGAAAAGGAATTTCAGTAGTTTGCTAGTGTTTACATCAGTCATTGCTGATTCTTTGCTAAAAGTGCTTTATGTTGTGTATATCTTCTGTGTTTGTAAATGTGGTGATTTTTTGTTTGTTTGTGTTTTTTTGTTTCTAAACAAGCAGACAATCCATTATTTGTCTAGGATATGGAGAGCCTGGTGATATATCTCAGTGGACTGTAAGTGTTCGTTGATAGTTATCAGAAGGAAAAAATAGGAGTGATTTTTCTGAATCATGATATATCTCAAGTTTTAAAATGAGAAATGGGGTTAGTGTGCAAGTTGACTTTAAGTGATGTGCGTAGTTAGAGCATGATGAAGATCTTTGTTGAGATTTGAGGTATCTGGAAAAAAGAGATGAGGACTGCAGGTTGGAGTGAAAGGGAGGTCAAAGCTGGAGAAGACATGCACAGTTAAGTTTGCCTTGTGCTACTTCTTACAGGCCTTTTCAGTTGTCGGATGGGCACCTGAAAAACTGAAGGATGCTATGCTGGTGCAGGAGCTTGATGTGAAAGAGAGTAGGATATGAAGGTTAAAAATAGAATCATGGAGTAAGTATGGCTGCAAATTACAAATAAGGAAAAAGCTGGATAGGTGGGGGAAGAAATGCCAGCTCTCTGCTGGAGACAGAAAGATTTCCAGTTATTAGAGGTTTCCCATGTGGAGTTGAACCCAGCAGTCTCTTTGCCTGGCTTTGCTTGTTTAAGGTAGGCAAGGGCCATTGTTAAGATGCCTCTGCCTCTTGTGCTGAAACGGCACATTTACAGTCTGTATGTGCAACATACAAGGCCTGCAGTCTTGAACTTCTGCATTTTGAAACTTGACTTGCTTGACATTGCCCAAAATCACTTTAATGTGTGTATTTTTGAATAGGTACCATGCAGTACACATCTAAAATCCAGGGGGATTACGCTGGTGATATCCTTTAAAAATTGCTCTGGCTGTATCCTTTTAAAAGTTTGGGTTACTGAACTAGAAGCAGTTTTGGGATAACCTCCCCTGCGTCTTGTGTTTTGTTTGTTTTATTTTGCTTCTAGACATGACTGCATAGGTCCTGATCATTCTTTATGCTTTTACTTTCAAATTGGACTGGCCATACAGCAAGGCATTTTTGGCTAATTGGTCCTTTGTTTTTTTTTGTTACGGTAAAGAAATGAGATTTACTCCCGGTGTAAGTGGATGTTAACGTTTCTGCGAACATAGGCTTGCCCTATCTCTTTGAGCATCTGATGGAAGATGGTGTCAGAGGGACAAGGGCATAGTGTGAAAGTGGCCCATTATGAGCTACTCAGGCCACTGAAGTTTAAACTTTTACTCATCTACATACTGCACTATTTGACCCGAAGCAATTTAATCCATTTTTGTCCCATTCCACTGTCTAAAACTGGAGAATATTTCACATTGCAGAGATGTAAATGGCTTGGCTAATGATGTGGTAATTGACCTTTGAAAATTGCATGCTAATTAGTGTAGTTTTTGCTTCAGTCCTGTTCACAGCACTGCAGACAAGACTGCTTTGATTACTGCAGCTTAGTGACTTTAAGTAAAATTATATGAACTTCAGTAAAAATCCAAGCACAATAAAGAAGTGAATAACAACAGCAACAATAATAAAGTGTTAGATAAATAGCAGATAGTCCAGAATAACGTGCAAGAAGAATTGCCCTTCTCAATTTGCTATACAGGCTTTCTTTTGACTATCTGTTGGCAATAAAAAATTAAAGTGGCTTTAATGGTTGACTTTGGAATTAATTCTCCTGGATCATGAATGCAAACTGGCAACTCTGTGACCCTAAACAGTGTGCTTTAAATATCCAAGATTTAGGTTAAATCCCTGGGGTGTAAGTTGAAATTCTATAAAAAGAATTCTATTCTATGTGTACAGAAGGAATGGCTCAAACAGGTAACCCCAACCATCTCTTCAAAATAAGCTCCCAACCTCATGTCTGTGTTTCACCCACTGCAGTTAATGAAGCTGTGCTCTAACAGAAATAGACGGGTAGATACAACTAGACAGGTTAAAACCTATGACTCTAGTCTTAATATTCCTTTTAAGTCCTGGAAGAAGCAAAGAGGAAATCCTTAAAAAAAGGAAACATAACAAAAGTGCAATCTTAATTGTGTTGGATATGTTGGTAGGAGAGACTTTTTGTGGGAGAAGAGTGGGATATGAGTCATGCTTGAAGAAAAAGGGTATTTGATGATCATATTCACATGTGGGGCTGAAGTGATGATGATTAAAATCTTCCAGGAACACTCAAGAGCCTTTCAAATGAAAGGATGATACCACCTGAAAAACATGGTGGTTTTCAGGCAACTCTAACCTGTCATATAAAATTTTTTGACTTCACCAGTTTGGCAGTTAGTTTTTAATATTTAAACTGAGTTGCTTCTTGGTTATTTAGAGTTTTCAGCCAAAAGCTGGTTTTCATCTAACCTGGGTCTTCACAGCAAGTTTACTCGTTCTCCCTGCATTGTCCATCTTCTAGGTAATGGCACAGTACAAGGATAAGAATTTCAGTGGCAGTTGGAAATTCTGCTTTTAAAATTGAATTAGGGTCTCGTTCCCAAAATAGGATTATTTGATTTGTTCTCCCACATAATCTGCTGCTACTGAAGAAGTATATTGCCATATACCTGAAAGCATTTAAGATCCGCTTTCTAGGCTAAACGCTTTTATGACATAAGACTGCATACAGGGATGTGATACAATATGTAAGTCAGGAGTTAGGGATTGCCTTGGGTAGCAGGTTTTCCCATTGCATAAGCTCGAGTGACTGCTTCTCAGTGGAAGTCTGTAAAGCCAGAAATGGGGCCAGGCAGCAGTTGTGCAAAGTTTGGATGTAATTTAGTGGTGGGTGTACAATTTGTTTAATTGTAATTTTTTTGACTTGAGAATGGCAGCATCTGAAGTAAGAATCTAGTAATTAGGCCTTGTCTACCATATTGCCTTGAGAGCTGAGCTCCCTGTTCAACAAAAATCTTTAGAGAAAATGTGTGAGTTCACAGAAGAGAGAATGAAAGGCAGTTATTCAGAACTGAAGTGCAGTTTCTCTCTTATAAGAAAG
Organism: Acropternis orthonyx; assembly: GCA_035583155.1. Classification (NCBI taxonomy): domain Eukaryota; kingdom Metazoa; phylum Chordata; class Aves; order Passeriformes; family Rhinocryptidae; genus Acropternis; species Acropternis orthonyx. Next base: position 16,599,093 of record JAWWEU010000158.1, read on the forward strand.
AGGTGTTTGGAAAGGCAGGAGGCCCAAGCAGTGAGGTTTGAACTGAGAGCTGAGGATTTCTGAATTATGTTATTCTTTCATTTGATTCTTGGCCTTGCATGAGTCATTTCATCCCATCAATACCTAGATTTTGTATCTTAGATTCTCACTGTCCAAGTGCTCACTGAAGTCTTGTTATTGCAATCTTACACTTTGGGAAAAGATACCAAAGTGGAAGACACGAACTAGCTACTAGATGTAGGAGACTCTTCATTCCTAGCCTTAAACTGTTTTAAGTATCAGGGAGTATTTCATAGCTACCAGTTACCTGATACTCAAAGTCCAGTATTCTGGCATTACTAGAGTTTTACTTCACATTTATTGCTGTGCCTTAGAATGTGAAAAAACTGAGTGCAGATAGTGCCCTGTGTGTCTGATCCTCGGTCATGGGGAAAGACAGAAACGGTGCTGACTCTTGGATTCTGTTTCCAAGTAGTTTCCTTTTATCTGCTCTACTTTATAGCCATTTCCTCCTGGATTTTTCCACTGTAACGACTGTAACAATCACTGACACAGGTTGCAGGGATTGAGGGCTTTTTTCCAAAGTGCTATTAAAATTTCCAAAAGTGCTGTGTAAATGCTAGTTAATGTTCTAACATTCTCAAATGTGAGGTCCAGACTCTGATTAGGGTGAAGTATTCTTGCCTTTCTTTGAAAGGTGGATGCCTAGGCTTATGCCTGGGATTAGTCTACAAAGACTTTTTATTGAACATTTAGGAGCCTGCAAAAATATGAATAACAGCAGCTGAAGTCAGATTTGGCAAGGGGCTTTGTAGGATCACCTAGAAAAAAGTGTGATGATTTATGTTGCTACCTTTGCCATTGACATGGATGGTATTTTTCACTTTGCACTTCATTTCAGAGAAGTTGTTTCATGTGTGCATTAATTTAGAAGTACAGACTAATCTGAAAAAATACTACTGTATTTATTTGTTTTGAGAGAGATAGTTGATTTGCTTCTTTCTGAAGGTAAGGCATAAAGCATGTCTGATAAGTGACTCTACAAATGCAGTATCATAATTTTTATGATCAGAATTGATTCCTGAATAGTCTATTCTCCACTTTTCTCCTTTTTTCATACCGGTCAACAACTGATAGATTAGCTTAAAGCTTCTGATTGTAGTTGTCTTCCTGTAATGTAGGTGTTGGCTCTACATTCTTTTGTTGCTAATCTTTGGTGTTCCACCCCAGTACTCCCAAATGCTGTTTCCCACACATAATTCCTTTGGTCAAAGTCAACCATATTCCATGGGTGCAGAAGTGTTGCTTTGTTTAGATCCATACTGGAGATACTGAAGTGCAGAGAGTCCATCACTGTGTCCCTTCCCAAGTAAACATTTTTGCTTATTTTTGCACAGAGCTTGCAGGCCCATCTCTCAATTAGGAACCGCAAAAGAACAACTTATTGACTGCCAGATTTGTCATCATTTACAGGTGTAAAAGTTAAACTTCTTGATTAAATAATTTTCTTTTATTTAAAATACTTGGCAATAAGAATCTGTATCTTCAGTCTGAATTTGGAACCAAAGTAATTATTTCCTTTTCCCCAGTGTGAGAGGAGCGTTCCAGAGTCCCCTCAGTGTGTCTGTACAATAGCAAGGATGGTAATGGAAGAGATGAATGAACCTTTGAGGATATGGGGGAGGGAGGATGTGCCATGACCAAGCTCATAACTGAGTTTTAAAGGAGATTGAGTGAGGGTCTGACATTTTCATTTGTTTCAAATAAAAAATATTATAGTCACTGAGCCTATAATTGTTGTATGCCTGTTGTACTCACTAACCTATATATGGCATACAATCTGTTTTATAAAATTGATACCCTTACTATTCAGTTGTATTTCCGGATACCTCTTGTTTTTAACAGTTTGTTCTGTATTTGACAAAAATTACAGCCTTTTTTTTAGAATTTAAAGAATTTTCCTTCCTTTCCTTTGTTAACAGTTCTCTATAAAAAAAGTTTTACTTGTAGGATACCAGATTTCTATATTGGAATCTGGGTACTGTTTCATTATTAACAAAACCAATCTAGTTTTAATTTTTTTTTTGAAAAATTGCTGGTGGCTTTTAGCACCTTCGGGTGAGACCAGCTGGCTAAATTAAAAATGGGGGGAAAAAAGGAAAAAGGTAAGAAGATAGTTTTGCAGTAGAAAACTTCCCTACTTTTTCTTTCTGCTTGTTTTGTAGGCTTCGGGGATTTGTATGTGCCTGATCATATTTAATTTTAGCTGAAGTCTTTCTCAGAAATTTCTCTCCTGTTCTCCCTCTGTGGTACTCCAGACTTCTGGATTGTATCATTAGCTAAATTTTGCAGCAGAGACTTTTATACCGGCTGGGGCTTGTTGGGTGGAGTGTGCTGGTAATTCATACAGTTGTTTCCTGTTCTTGGGCTGAAGGGGCAGTGCCTGCTCTAAATTACCTGCTTGATGCTCTTGCCAAGAACATCAATCTTCTCGTACTGGCTTTTTTTTTTTTTTTTTAAATGTTATTTTATGAGCCTTCCTTTGAGACAGAGAGAGTTTTGGGGACTGATCTGAATAGGGGTCTTCAAGCTCTACAGCCACTTGCCACAGTTACATAAATATGTGTGCTGTCCACATAGTCGGGCTGAGTGCCCCTCTGTGTGAAGCAGGGCAGCTCTCACCTCCCACTGAAACACTTACTTCGCCACAGTACTTTTGTTAACCCTCTCTTTAACACCAAAACGAATTATTAAACTCTGTCTAGCTACTTCTCTTCTTAAAACCTAAAAACCGTCTAAAAGAAGTTGAACAGAATGCACTTGAGCACTGTGAGGTCCAATAGTGAAGCACATTGCATTAACTCTTTTGGACAGCCCTTGCTGAGAGTGATCTGGCTGCGTTCATTCGCTCCAAGCCCACCTCCAGGAAACTGCCCCCGGTCGGGGCTCACAGCAGGCGGTGTGCCAGCGGTTTCAGACAGTTTAGCATATGCTGAAAGCTTGGTCTTTCCTGTATTAGGCCATGGGCAGATGTCCACTAAGAATGATTAGGCAAAATTTATATAAAGGCCTTGTAAAATGGTGTGTGTGGGTTTTTTCCTTTCTTTTTTTTTCCCCCTCCTCCTCCCCTATCCTCTTACTTGAGAAGTTTTATGTGGGTGTGTATTTTTTCTAAATTTATAAACCCTGGCTTTTGCCCTGGTCCGGTAGAAACTGCTCACCCACCCTTTTCCGTTTCCAGGCGGACTGCTGTTCTGTTATTTCAGTTCTGTAACTTTCTCCAACACTGTCCTGTTTTGCGTATTATAAAGTGCTTGCAGTAACCCTTTCAGTGCTGCTGTGATCTTTACCTTAAATCAGGACTGGCTGGTGTATTCATGAAAAAAACAACAAAGCAAACCAAAAATCATCTAAAAAGAAAATTAAAGACTTCTCCCCCGTTGCAGCTTTCTGTTTGAATATAGGAAATGTGTTATGGCTTTCATTTGTATATTGGCCATTATAGTGTCCCCACACAGGGTTTTTTCTTTATTTTCAATACTAATCCAAAACTCTCCCAGCAATGGGATTTCTTTACAGCTTTGGCAGAGAAATCTCTTCAGCTCTGAAGCTGAGGCAGCACTATCTTCATGTGCCAGATGAATTAGCAGAATTTGGGGGAAACATTTACATGCAGCTATGTCTTAGTCAGTCTTCCTGTTCTCTTTTGCTTCTTCATTCCTTATCCAGCAACGATTGATATTGAACTGTAAGATCTTTGTTTCTTTAATATCAGTGTTTAAACCTGAGTTAGCTAAGTAGTTGTATAAAAGTAAAGTGAACCTGACTGACCCACTGTTTGGTGCAGTGCTGTAAGTGTATAATCAGACCAGAAAAGTAGCCTCAAATTTGTTCCTTTTAACAGTTCAGTATTTAATTATCTTGGGAATTGACTTGGATGGCCCCTACGTGCAAGTTATGATGCAAGGCATTAGAAAACAAGGTCAAGCTTTAGGTTAGTGGGTATTTTCCAAAAGAAAGAGTAAATTGTTCTCTTTGGTAGTCAAACAGACAAACTCAAATAGATTTTTAAAAAACATCGGAGGGAGCGGGTTGGGGATACATATACAAAATAACACTAAATGCTGTAGAAGTAACTTTTTAACACTTGTGAAAACCCTGGGTCTGGAAAATAGGGTATATATGGGCACTCTGTCTCCTCTCTTTCCTGACCAGGTGTGGAGAACTGAGGTTGCTAGTGAGTGTTTCTTTTTAGACCTAGAAAGATGTTTCATTCACATGCAAAGCTCCCCTTGGATGAATAATTAAGCTGTGAGTGTACTGTAAGTCTTTCCAAGTAATGGAGGACTGGCTACTCTCTTCTGTACCCAGCTTTTTACCTAACATGTACTTTTCCTTATTAAATGGGAATTTTTTTTAATAGTAATTGAAATAGATCTTTTAATGCTGTTTTCAAAGCATGAAGTAGCGGGGAGATGGTTGAAAATGGTAAAAAATCATCCATACTAATTTCTGTTATCTAAAGAACTGCTCTTTGAGCTAATGTCCAGAATAACTGGGCCAAGTGGTCCTGTTGAAATTCCCCTTGGAAGCAGAGCAGTAATTGGATGAATGTTTAGCCTGGGAACAAATAATCCATGCTGAAGTTTATGGATTCTGCTCGGGAAAGGGAATAAAAGAGAAGTGGGCTGTAACAACGCTTTACTTGTCAGAAGGGATCTTAAGGAGACATAAAAGATGTTTTCCCTCCTCCCATGTGCCTTTACCACAGTGATGATGATTCAGCTTGTGTGTGCTCTCTGGAATGCGTACGTGTAGGGAGAGAGAGAGAGGAGAAAAGGATTTCTGTAGGTACAGCAAACTCAAAATACTGTAGGAGATAACGTGTATAGCACATTGCCTCACCATAGAGTTGCCTGCTTCAGCGAGTTTATCCTCTTTATTTTCATGTTGACTAAAAATAAGGAGTTTTTAATCTTTGTTACCAAAACACGTTTCTCCAGAAGACCTCTCTGAAGCAGGAATTCATTGTTTCTGAAGCAGTTGTGTTGACAAGTAGGCTTTAGCTGTGTTTCTGTGGAAAGTTCTTTTGTCCGTGATAGCATTTTGGGATCCCAGCATCAATGTGGCTGACTCTGGCTCTGATTGGACAGTTTATATTTAGTTGCTGGTTTCCTATAATAGTTTTCAGATGGAGATGTTAAGGAACACATACCCTTGTGCTGCTGTAATCCTAAAAGAGCATGGGGGAGTGAAAAAGAAAAAATAAAAAAGCATTGATGTCTTTCCACAGAAGTAGTTTGGAAAAAACCAGCAGCTGCTTGCAGCCGCAGAATGCTGAAATTAATTTTAAAACAATTAGGTAGCCTGTAAAGCCAAAATGCTCGGAAAATCCATGGGAAGATCACTTAAATTTTGCATCTGGAAAGGACCTTAAAAAAAGCTGTAGGAAGGTCTACTTTTTTTTTAAAATTACCAAAATTGTGATTCTCCAGTTTAGAATAGTAGTCAATTGATGTTAATTAACAGCCATCAAACAGCACCTCATGACAGCTCCTGTGTCCCCTATTGCTGGTGCGCTTCCAATGCAAACTAATAGATGCCCCAACAAAGCTGTGTCACGTATGATTCAATTATACTGTCAGAGGCATCTTTTATTTCAAGTAAAACCGAAAACTCAAACTCTGAGCCTGGTTTTAAGATGACGTCTCCAGAAATCTTGGCTTCCCAGAAGAAAACTGAGTTCAAGTTTTCATGCGAGAAGGGTTTGCAGAGCATTTAGAAATTGTCTTTACCTAACATTTTTTATTTATTATCTTTACCTATTTTTTTTTTTTTAAATTCTCTAAATCATTAACCAAATAAATCACCCCAGTTTTCTTTGATGAGCTTCCAGGAACGTGTCTCCTCTTTATCCAGTGCTGGTAGGTAGCTGCCTGCAGGGACCTAACTTCCAGCTCTTCTGTGACTACAGTGAATCTTTGCCAGCCCCTGAGGGACAGCAGGGCCTGACCACAGCACCTGGAAGAATTAGGCCCTGGTGCCAGGTAGGATCTTTGTAAAAAGTTGTTGGTTGAGAAGAACATGAGGTATGATTCTTTCCCACGATGTATATGACAAAACCAGAGTGCTGCTACCACTGTCCTTGTAATGTATTGAACCTATTTGGAGTCCTGCCCACTATAACTTATTTTGAAGAGGAAATTCTAAAGCATGCTGTAGTCTGGTTTGATTAGAGCTAGTTTGCCTCGTGGTTACACAGCTCAATTTTCATTTTTTTCTACAAGCTAGTGTGAGCAAATCATAGAAGGGTAGGGATGAGAGACATCTGCAGAGGTCACCTAGTTGGTACCCAGATCCTGGAGCAAGATCATCTCAAAGACTTGCTGTAATGGGGACTCTGTAGTCTATTCCTGTACTTAAAAAGACAAACACACACCACTCTGCAAGCAAAATAATACTACCCTGTTTCTTGCTTACTTCAAGTCCCTTTGTGATGGACAGAGCAAGAAGAACATTTTGTTACAGCAGTGTTCTAAATTTTTGGAAGGTGTTACCGTGTTTTCCTCCCTTGGGTTTTGCATCTGTGAGATAAATAATATTCTTCTTGGTGCTTTCTGGGCTCCAGCTAATTTTACATCTGTCTTCAACTGGGGTGCCACAGGTTGGGCATAGTGCTCCAGATGCAGCCTGATAGATGCTGAGAATTGCTCTCTGTCTTGTGGACGTAGCATATTTGTACAGCTCAGTCTCATTGCCTTTCATCAACAGTATGACATTGTTGATTTCTAATTAATTGTAAATTTTTTTCTCTCAATATTTTTTGTCTATTCAGTGCCTGTATAGGTGTGCTTGGTTACACTTACCTGTATAATCTGGGGCACCTATAAAGAAATTAAGCAATTTTCCCATTTTTTAAGGCTGGTTTTCTGTAACTGTTAAATTATTTAGAATGAAAATTCAGCTTGACAAACATGTAGTCTTTAGACATTGGAGCCATTCAAATAAGAATAATGTTGTACTCAGGCCAGAGTTCTGTCTTTTTAGGTAGTGAATATTTAATCTTCATATTTGTCTAATGTGCAGTTTTCCCATTATCCTAAAGTAGTTTCATGTAGGCCACAAGTGACAGTCATTTCAACATCCATTGATAAAAGTGCCTTTTTCACGTGATTTATTACTTGTGTCAGTGTCGATTTGCTCGCAGACAGTAAATGATCAACATTTATCTGGAGTAATTTTTGTTTTGTGTGGTAGATTCACCCCTGTGGTCCGGACAGTAAGCTGTGCAGCTGTTTGGTTCACAGCTCTCAGGGAATGGTAGGGTGAACAGAAAGGGGAGGAAAACAGTCTCGCTGGAGACAGTGCAATCCTGTGATTTATGCAGGGCAGCCTGCCCACCACTGGACTGCTAGAGGATATTTTTCTCTGCAGCATTCGAGCGTGACTTGTTTGCCTGTTTTTAACCTACTACAAGGAAAATAAACCTTTAAACCACTAATTGTGTATCGGTTTCCACATGTGTAATCTCTAACTTGATACTGGTGGGGAGGGGAACCCCAAACAGTCTGAGTATTTGTTATTTAGGGCTTCTTGCTTAGTTGCCTTGTGCAGTGAGAGTAGTGCTGAAGACTTGAGTGATAGCAGGGCTGGTGAGAAGGAGGGAAGAGATCTGAAGCTGCTTCCAGGCTGTTTAGAAGAAGAGCAGCTCACCGTTAAAGTGCAGCTTTTTATAAGGCTTATTCTTGCAAGCGCAGGGAGAAATTCGGGTATTTTATAAAAACTCCTCTCTGAGTTCTTGCTGCTTTTCCCTGGTGGACTCCAGGATTCTGTCAGAGGTGCGCTGAGGAGATTTTACACCTCCAGACTCTTGTTTGGCTGCAGGCAGTTTCCTCTGGGCTTCCTGTTTAGTGGCTTTGGTGGCGGTTTCACATTGTTCCTCACTGATGACTCAGAGAATCAGGAAAGAGATCCCCCACTGAACAAAAAGCGCAACCACCAAACAGGTGCCTGTACTCTGGGGGTAGCAGAGGACAAACCACCTCATTCTGGACTTTTTCCTAAGATTCTTATCTGCAGGTATGAGACTCAAGAGGAATGGTTCATACACATTGAATGGGTAAGAAAGAGCCTGCATCCTCTTTGGAATCTTCCTCATTAAAACCATGTGAGAACGGAAGCCTTTAGTTTCCCTTTCTAGGGATGGGGTATATGAAATAATGGCCATGGTTTTGTCTCAGAAAGAACAGAGGATCTCAGCGTATGAAATATGCAGCTTACTTAGCTTGCTTTCTTCTGCATTTTGTTAGATTTGCTTTTATAGTGTGTGTGTGTTTGGTGGGGGCCATCTAGAATTGTCTGTATTTTAAAATAAGGTGCATCTGCTCAGTAAAACCACGAAACATTAGGAACTGTGTGATTCCTGAAGAGGTACCTGTATTAATTATTTCAAGCATTTGCCAACTTTTAGTACAAAAAAAAGCTAAACTCCTGGAATGTGATGCTCCCCGACATGGAATACAAATTATCTTCAATTTAATCAGTATGAAAAATTAGTTTAAGTAGTTTCAAGCAGTAAAAACTAGTCTGAATTACTTTACTAGCTTTGTGGTTTCAAAAATACTGATTTTCTTTCTCTCTGCTGTTGAATCTTCTCAGCAACAGAGAACATACCATTACTGGAAAGAAGATAACTACCTAGTTATTCCGAGTTTAAGGAATCTTGTTGTAATAATCGAAAACAGAAAATTTTCAGCTGAATATTTTTTTTTTTTTAAATAATTGCATTTAATATTTACTAAAGCAGATTCTTGTGTGTCTTCGTGTGATGTAAATTTTATTTCTCAGCACAGCGTACCTGATCCGGTGCGATCAAGAGGATTTGTACTTCCACAGCTCAGTGCCAGCTGCTCAATTTGTGCTTGGCAGGCGACTTGACAAATGAAGCAAGTTGTTAGTCTTGGAGTGTCATTTTACTTTGGTGCTGCTTTTAACCTTCTCTAATGAGTAAGCGCTGTGATAAGCGCCTTGTGGGGCAGTTGCCTCAGTGCTCTGTTCCTGAAAAGCCCAGGTGTATTTGAGAGTGCAGGTGCAGGCTAACCCCGCAGTGCCTTAACTGTGCCATGGACCATGAGTTTGACTGGCAATCTCTGCCCAGCAGAGGCAGAGAGCAGTGCAAGGGGGTCACATTGGGAATACTTTGGCAGTGTTTCTTGACCGGACTGCACTGGTCTTTCTAATGCTGCTTAGAAGGGTCCTTTGCTTTGCCAACATATGTTTAAATTTGACTTTTTAAAACTGTAAAATTTTACTTGGATTGGGTTTTCTTAATGTCAGAGTAGATGGATGCTGGCATCTTCCTGGCATATCCTTAACTCTTTTTTTTTTTTATATAACTGTAATGAAAATTCCATGATCTTGACTGCATACAAGATCAAACATAATTGGCAGCTACTATCTTACAGTATCTGGTTTTAAGATGTGAGATGAATTTGTCCCTCGGTGGGATTGAGTTTGTAGTAGATAGAGGCTAAGGATATATTACGATTAGCTTAGCTTTTTTTGCAGAGGTTTTTGACCCTTTGAGAGATTATATTAGAGAGTCAATTAAGAAATGGTGCTGAAAAGCAAAAGGTAATGGATATTGCTTGTGTTAAAGGAATTCTTTAGATTTTAGTTACAAGAAGAACAATCTTTAATTGATTTGAGGTTTATTAAAAATGAACGCATGGTATAGAACTTCAGGGAAATACGTTGTACAGGATCACCCTGTGCATCTGTTCTGCCTTGTTCTAACTTGCAAGATGCTGCATAATCATTTTAAGGATTTTCAGTTGTTGTGGCCTAGTGTGTACCTGGCATTACATTTTACAGCAAGTATTTAACTGGAAGTGTTGTATTACAGTGAGTAAAACCAGTGGCACCCAAATACTTGCATGAAAAAGGAGCTTCAGCTGTGAGTTTGTGGGAGACTCCAATATTATCTGATTCTAACATGCTGATGTGCTTTGCTTTATTAAACAACAGATGCTGAGGAGTGAATTTATCTAATTAAAGAAATTCCTTTTATGTTTATCTCTTGCCTAGATGGTTTAATAATGCAAGGTAATGGAAAAAGAGCTTCAAGTATGTTTTCCTGTTTAGCCTTAACTTTTGCCATGTCAGCAGAAAGGCTTGTTTTGATCTTTAGGGGTTTTTGTTTGGGACAGCATGTTCCACTTGTCAGGTGGAGCAGCACCCTGTCGTGCAGGTCAGCTGAGGAGAGGGGAGCTCATTGGGGTGGAATGTTGTAGGGCAAATACAAATGAAGCTGCAGCAGGTATCTGCACATGGAGGGGACATAGTTAGCCCAGGATTGCTCCTTACAGTGCACTGCATGAAGGCTTTAAGCTCCCCTTACATTAAAAAAAAAACCAAAAAACCCAACAAAAAACCCCCAAAACAAAACAAAACAACCCACAAACAAACCCCCACTAAAACAACAAAGAAAATAGGGTATTGTTTGTACAGCCAAATTCTAGGATACATGTGCTATGTGAAGACCCTTCCATCTTTTGCATAAAGATGCTCACTTTTCTTTTTAATAGAGCTGCCTTTGATATCTTGCAGTACTCCCCAAAATTTCAAATATTTGATCCAATTTTCAGAAAAATACTGATTCTTGCTTTTAATTTTACTTGTAAAGAAGGAACTCTAGCAAAAGCCATCACAATAATTAGTTTTTTTCTCTGTGTATGACTTGGACAGGCCCTGATGGCACTTTTAAACTCATAAAAGAGGAGGAAGACTACAAGTGGAGCTAAGATGCTTGAAAATATTTTCAAAACTAATACCAGCAAAAAGTTCCCCCTGCCTTGCCTTTCTGCTGTTCCATCACACTTCAGCAGATGCTAGAATAAGAACTGTACAAACAAACTGGAAACACAACTAAAATCCAGAGTGTCACTTAGAGACAATGATTTACAGGCATTCTTTGAGCCGGTCACACTGGACGTGGACATGTTCATGCTTGCTTTTTGAAGTGGGTAGTGCTTATGCATGTTTGTGGAGGCAGAGGGATTTCCTGCTCAGATCTATCAGAGGACACTGAGTTAGAAGACCCACCTTATCTTGCTGGGCAGAAACCTTACATGCCAGCATCTCTTTGACGGTGTTGTTAACGCAGCCTTGCTGTTGTGGGCTAACCTGCAGTGTGCTGATTATATTTCTTTGCATTGCAAAGTTTCTGTTTATAAACGATCTCTTTTGAAGGTCATCCTAGGTTGGGAGGTATTACTTTATTTCCTTGGTGCTGTGTTGTGACACAGTGGCAGTGAAAAATGCACTGGCACTGTAATCATTGCAGCATCAATTTTTTTCCTCTTTACAATTGCTATTTTTTCTTTTGTCTTCTTTTGCCGATTTACCATTTGGAATTAGTGATAGTCAGTGTAAGTCTTTGCAGGCTGGTAGGGAAACAACTATGGTTTATTACACATCCATTTCCTCTTTTTTTCACAATGTCTGAAGTTTAAGGAAGGGTATAAATCCAAGCATGCATTTCACAAGATATGACCTCAACACACCCGAAACAAATATGCAGCTTGAACTTTGGTGATGCGATCTAAGCTTCCTGTGCCTTTTGGAATCATAATGTATGGACCTATGCATTCCTAAAAGCTTTGCAGTGATGCAGGCAGAACTGTGCCCTTTTGGTGTATCTTGACAATGGCCATGCCCTCTGCAAGAAAGCTTTGCTGCAGTGGTAAGTAGAGTCTGAACTGTAGAAGTGAAGACCGCCACTGGACAGCTGGCAACTTGCTGACCTTCCTTCAGATATCATAGGATATACTGATAAACAGCAAAAAAACTAGGTAAAATTGCACCCATATTGGGCTTTGTGAGGACCCTGGTCAGAGAGCCACATGGTTCTCATGATTCTCCTCTGCTTGTCATGGTAATTTTAACAAGCCCATGTAGCCTACGCTTGGTCTTCAATGTTTTCTGAACCAGTGCAGGCTTAAAAAAACTTGACAACTGTCTGAAGATGGCTGTTTAAGCAATAATCTCTGCAACTCCTGCACAGTGGCCGTCTCAAACCCCCATGGTGATGGAACTGAACAACATGTACAAGAGGTTATTTGCTGAAACAAATACATAGCACAAACTACAATGTTTAATTAAAGAATTTTTATCTTCTTGTCATTGCCCTACTTGACTACACTGTTGAATAACTGCTGTGTGGTGTGTTTTCCTGGGACATTTTTAAGTGCCAAAGGAATACAGCTAGATAGTGGATTCATAAATCTGGCAGGGGTGAAAGCGTTGAAGAAGATGCAGTGTTTGCAGCTTAGCAGTCTCAGTGCCTGTGCTGCTGAGGACGGCTTGCTAAATTTTCTTGAAAAGTTTGTGTTTAACTTGTGACATTGGTGTTTCACCTGAGAGTTCAAGTAGTTTGACATCTCCCTTCTCCCGCTTAATGCAACCCTGGGCCCTTCTGCAAATGCTCTTTGAGTCCTGCTGCACTAATCTTGGTTCTGTGTGTACATGAAGGTGATTATATATAATCGCAGTCAGAACTAACCCATGCCTTGCAACAAGTTCGAGTTGGACAGGGACAAAATACTTAGGAATATCTTAATGATTAATGGATGCTCAACTGACTCTGATAAAATATTGTTGGCCCCAATATGTTTCCTCTTCTCCAAGCCACTGCTTTAAACTAATGACTTTTGATTTTGAGCCAAGCACTGAAATTGAAAAGGAATTTATTTTTCTTGTGTGCTTCCGTCTTGTACTGACGCAAAGCAAGCCAAAGAGAAAAAGTATATCTTATGTTTGTTTTGCCCAAAAAAGTAGAAATCAGAAAGAACATAGTAAGTCTGCTTCAGAAGGCTTTTTTATTGAGTCTCACTGCAACTGCAGGAAAAACAGCTTTGAAGGATGTGACAAACAGTTAATGAAAGCCTGTTGAAATAGCTCATCTGGCAGACAGAGGTAGCATGAACACCCAAACATCTTATCTGAGGAGAAGCAGCTGTTCGTACTGCTTTATAGTCCTCCCAAATTGCCACACTTTTGTGTCATGAAAAAAGAGGAAGTCTAAGGGTAGCAATACAGACTGTTATGCTTGGAGAGCACAGCATAGATTTATCAGATTAGGGCCAAAAATGTAGGTTATCCACTTCAGTTTTTGCTGGATCAGGAATCCATCTTTGGAGAGTCATCTTTAGAATGCTTTATGATGTCAGAAAATGTAAGCCAAGATGCAAAATGCCAGCAGTGCTGGCTGAGCTCTGTCCCACTGGAGGTATCTTAGTAGTTTCTTGGTCAACTGTGGCCAGCCCTCTGCTCATTTTTAACTTAGTTACAGGTTCACTCTTCCACTTTCTGAAGCTGGCAGTGATTTTCATTCATATGCTTTAGTTAGAAAGTGAGGTGGCTTCTCCCATGTCATTAAAATGCCCTTACTTTGTTCTTTTTTGGAGGAGGAGGGTTTACTGCAGTGTAGGCAGGGATGATGTTCCAGTAGTGTTTGAATGGAGACTGAGATCTGAGTCTGCCCTGATTGCTGAGTGTGTACAGAGGGAGAAGAGCCCCTGAGGACAAGCAAAATGTGGCAAATGCTCTCATTCTGCTGTGTATAGAAGTTTCTTTTACAAAACACTTTCCCCAAGTCTCCCACTCCGCTCCCCCGTATCCCATGTTTACCATCCTGTTGCTGCGCAGTGACATGGCTGAACCATCGGGACAGGATTTCAGTCCAGCACTATTTCCCACACCCAGAAAGGGCTGCTGGTTCTTTCTGACCTCTGCTGCTCCTCTGTGCTGTGGATGTTCATTACTGCACGTTCTGGCTGCTGTGCTCTGCTGGAGAAAGACTCCATTCACTTTACTGTTGGCTCTGCTGTAGGAACCATGGAGAGGTGTATGGACCCCTCAGAAGTTGGAGAAGGAGAGTGACAGCAAACATGGACACAAGGGTCTTGAAAGCAAGCAGTAGGGCTGACAGTAGTGTCACTGTCTGGTGACAATAACTTACCATTTGCAGCAATTCCACCACATCTTGGCATTATTTATGTATCCTGGGCAGTCCCTGCTGCTGTCCACCTTACTGTGTGTTTGCTAAATAGAGGGGCTTGTAAATACAGTACAAACTATCTCACTACTTCTAAAGTTCTAATTCTGAATCTTTTGAGTTCATCTTCAGGAATGCTGTTTCTTTTATAGAGGGTTGTAGGTATTGATTCTTTTGAAACTATTTAAACTATTCAGGCTGAGAAAGTTGGGCCTGTTCAGCCTGGAGAAGAGGAGGTTGTGTGGAGGTCTCACAGCAACCTTCCAGTGTCTGAAAGGGACCTACAAGGAAGCTGGAGAGGGACTCTTCATCAGGAACTGTAGAGATAGGACAAGGAGTAATGAGTTCGCACTGAAAGAGGGGGGAATTTAGGTTAGATATTGGGAAGAAATTCTCTACTGTGGGCGTGGTGAGGCACTGGAACAAGTTGCCCAGAGAAGTTGTTGTGGATGACCCATCCCTGGAAATGTTCAAGATCAAGGTTGGATGGAGCTCTGAGTAACCTGGACTAGTGAAAGGTGCCCCTGCTCATGGGAGAGGGGTGGAACTAGATGATCTTTAAATGGTCCCTTCCAAGCCAAACCATTCTATGATTCTCCTGCCCTTCATATTCAGCCTAGCTGTTCACGTGGCATTTGTCCTACAACGCAAGATTTATGATCTCACATGTGTTTTCTTTGAAACTGTTTTGCATGTCTGAGCATTCAAAAGTAGTTTAAGCACTTTTATATTCATTAACAATGTATGTGTAAAGGCTTAAACTGTAGGCCTTATATGGGGAAAGTATTATAAATGTAATGCTTCTAAAGAGAAGATTTCATTAGAACTTGCACTGTGAGTCATTGTTGTTGTATTAATAGAGCTATTCCCAAATACGGATTTGGAACTGGGCCTTCTTCATGATGAATGCCGCAGATGACTTAGAGAAAATAAGTATTTCCATTAAATATCAAATTTTTGGGGGGGTAACCTCTTGGTCAGCCAGTTACACACATCAGTGAAGCATATAGTGTAGAATAATTTTGTAATGTAATTCTGGAACTGCAGTACTTTATGCCAGATGATATTTTAGTCCGAAAAGTCTTTTTTTTTTTTTTTTTTTTTTTCAGATGTGAAAAGGTGATTAAGAAGTAAGACTCAGGCTGTGATACAGAATCATGCCCATTTTAATACATACTCTTAAAACTGGCCTGATCAGTTAGTCTCCCACCCTTTGGAAATATTTAAATCGAAGAACAACCTATAGGAATGTATATTCATTCTCATAGCTTATCTGTATGCAGCTAACAGTAACTCTTCACAGATATTTTATTAGTCTCTACTGGAAGCAAAGGTTTAATTCAGAACTCCAGAATGTGCTGTTACAGGTCCTGTATGTATGTATTTTTTTTCTCTCTCTCTTTTCTTTTTATTTTTTTAAAATACTTTTTCTTCCCACCATAGTGTATATACTTACTGAAAACGCGTCATCTTTTCATATAAAACAATGCTGTGGCACAAATTCTAGAAAACTGTCATCCTTGCTCTTACACAGGATTTTGAGTGGTGATAAGTGCTCATATTAAGACTGAGTATTACAAAGATGTTGTTTCATTAACAAGCTGGGTCCAGAAAAGGGAACAACAAAACACTTCAGAGGTTTAACTTTTTTTTTTTTTTTGACATCTTCTCTGCCAACTCCCTTCTCCTCCCTCCCTCCTTCCCTCCCTTCAAGTAAATTGCTTTGTGGAGTGCATAGTGTGGTCAGGGCTTATAATGAAAGTTGTATATATACAGGGTAGGAAGCACCCACTAAAATTAGCATATAATTTATCTGTTTTATACCAGAACTATTAAGAGCCTGATTTATAGCTCATTAGTAGTAACCAGGGGCAGTAAATTAACTGTCAACTTTTACACCAGTTCCTGTGAATTGCAGACTCAGTAGCTTGATATGCAATGGACAGTTTACTTCTTTTCTTCCCCTTAAGATGCTCTGAGGAATAGAGCATGAGTGTTGCCAATGGGTTATTAATGTGAAAGCACACTGAATAAATGTATTAAGCGTAGCCATTTAAAAAGCATTTTTTTCAGTGAATTTAGGCTTTCCATTAAAATAGAATTGGGAGCATGTTTTCTTCCCATGCCCACCGTCCAACTATACCTACAGTAAGGATGATGTAAATTGAAGTTTCTTTCCTCACCACTGTCTTAAGGGGGACTCTTGAACATGGCCCACTCTAAAGCCGAGAACACAAAAAGCAAAACCTGTCAACGGTTTTTAACAACCTTTAATTCCCAAATCTCTGTCCTGCCAACAACTCAGCATAAACCACCGCTTTGCTGAGTGCTGCTAGCTTAGCTAAGAGAAAAATCTCAGTAGTTTGACTTTGTGCGGGAGAGAAGAGCAGCGATGCCCGTGGGCGCTGAAGGTAAGGGCGTGCTGTGCGCTGGCAGGCGGGATGCTCGTGCTGGCTGGGGGGCAGCTGGCAGCACCCCGCCGACTCTGCACCTCTGGTTTGTTGGCTTGGGAGCTTTATTTCGTGGCACTCACGCAGCCACATTGCTCAAAGGTGTCGGACGTATTACTTTTGAAGAAAAGTCTTCGCTTTCCCAGTCAGTTTTAATTATGGGTGTGTTCTAGATACAGTAACAAGACAGTTTTCTGAGGGGAATTGAATCATTTTTTCGTTATGATTTGATTTCATGGAGCTTGTTAGAGGATTTTTGTAATGAGTGATGGCTCGCAGAACTCTCTGAAGAGGGATTACATTGACTACATATTTAAATATTGTTATGGGGTTAAAGGCTGTTTTGTAATACGCTCAACACACAGCATTTAAGATTATTAAAGCAATCTTTTTTTATTCCTTCCCCCTGCCCCCCAAGCTCTAAAAGACTGTTCAGTATGACCTCGACAAACACAAGTTACGGTAGCTATGCAGGAACTGAAAGAATTCAGGTTTTTTGCAGATTCATTTAATTTTTTTTACTAAAAAGTAAAATCAGTGGTCGGAATATGACTTTTGAAGACAGAATGCTTCCCATGCAGAGTAGCACTCTAATACTAAGCAGTCGGGATGTGGAAGTGGATAACATAATTTCTGTGAAAGTGGATAACATAAGTTCGTGTGTGATGCAATCAAGCTATTTTAGGATTTTTTTTCAGGTAGCTCATAACAAGTAGTGTCAAACCAGCATCTCAGGATTTTTTTCCAGTGGAGAACTTCCTTCTGTTCATGCTGTTTATGTTCCTGTTACTAGTTTTTAATATGTGTTCCTGGAATATGTATGACCAACAAGATCTGTCCTTCCACATACAAGTTAGTTATCAAGTGACTGACCCTCCTAGAAAGCCCACGTACATTTCTGTCCTAGTGAATTTTTTTTTTCCCCTGAGCTAAAAACAATATTGCTACTAGCTTATGGTTTCTGAAGTGGAGGTGTAGAACTTTTCCTGTGCTCTGGAGAGCTATATTCTCCACTTGAAACAGTATAGTCTCATTTATAAAACATGGATAAAAATGTCTAGCCACTTTATAAGGCATTTAAGAATGGATTAACTTGTACAGGTATTGAAAAAGACGTATTTATTTGCATTTGTTACATTTCTGTAAAGGTACATAAGTCTGTGCAAGGGTCTAACCACCTGAAAAATCTGGTAAAAATAACTGATTTTTACATTTATGGGTAAGTCTGCATGAAATATAAATACATTTGAAAACAGCAGCACCAGGGTGAGTAAACATTAGTAAGCCCAGCCATCCTGTCGCTTACCTTAGAATAATTACTGGTCTGCATTTGAAGAACAAATCCTAATGTTGCCAAACTCCACCTTTTTCCTGCCCAGCCTGTATGTGGGAGAGTCTTTGTAAGAATTTGTTTCCTGTTTCCCAGACAAGGGAGGGGGGGAAAAAATGTGTTTTCTCCTTGTTCTGAAAAACAAAAGACAGGCAGTGACTGCATGTCACAGTGTTCCACTGCTGCTCCCGCTGGGATGCACTTGCAGGGTTGTGTATCAGAGAGAGAGAAACTGGCCAAAAGGGGATAAAAAGAGCTGGATGTGTGGTTTTTATTTGGTCACTTTCACTCTTCCCCTTTTTCTTGCACGGTTTCCTCCCAAGGCCCTTTTTTTTTTTTCTTTTTTAGTTTTATGGTTTAGTTTTTGTCTTAGCCTACTACACTTTGAAGGGTGTGTTCTGCAAGGGACAGAGGATACAGCGGCAGGGAGGGAACATGTGCTTAAGCCACTTAGAAAGTCACTGTAGCCCTTTCTGAGAGCAATCCTAGTAAAGTTGTGATGACTGTAAAAACGTACAGGCTAGCAACAGAATGATTTTTCTTTTGACTTGGAGGGATATCTCTGTAGGTGTGGCAGCCATGTGTCTCCAATACCAAGTCTATTAGTGTAGATTTTTACAGGTATTCCAATTCTGTCCCATATTATATAAACAATAGCAACTTTGACCTTTTCTCATCTTAAATTTTGGACATTACTCATATTTGAACATCCTGATTTAAAACAGTACAAATTGGAACTGCTGTGTTTTAAAGTCAACTCCACTGCTACAGATTACAAAAATAAATTTTACTTTCACAGAAGCGACTTCAACCAAATTAGGGTTCCCATCTCCTCTTTATGCTCTCCTTTTAAGGAAAACACTGTACTTTTGCTTTGTTGGAGAACTTTGTAGTCAATAATGTGGCACATGATTGTAGAATTACAGGGCAAATAGTAGTGTGTCAGTGTGTATTAGAGAAGTCCTATGAATAACTAACAGCTCTCCTAGAAATGGTTCAAGAACTAAAAGTGAAGTTTTGGGGTTTTCAGAACACAGTTTAGAATTATCAGTTCCTTTTTCTCCCTTATGCTCTGGAAAGGAGGTACACTATGTGTAGGTTTGCTGCTTTTGCTCTCTCCATCAACACATTCTCCAGCTATAGGAATTCTGAAGAACATTTGGTGGGAGGGACAGTGTCTCTGACTGTTTTGGAGAAATTTAGTGGACTGAATAAATAATTTGATATTTTACGTGTATTGAAAATCTAGGTGGATTAATAAGTTTCCAACTTGGCTACCATGGCACTCTTAATAAGAGATAAAAAGTGTGAATTTCCACTTCTGTATGCACAGAATAGTTTATCAATAGTAAATATGATAGTAAGTCTGACAAATGTAATTAGTAAATCTGCTCTACAGCATATGCAACTATGATAATGATGACGCAGTTTCTGTGCTGCAAACTATTTTGCAATACAGGTTAAATATTCTCATTGTCATGTTCTTGCAAAATAGTTGTAATTCGCCTGCTCCCCTGTAAGTAAATATTTGAATAAATATTACAATTTCAAAAGAGACAGGTCTCTGAGGATTAAAAAATTATTTTTAAACAAAGTGTTCAAGAGCATGCCTCATCTCCTACTTAGAAATGTAATTCCCTATTTGTTCCAAATACATACGTAAAGCTTCATATGCTTCAAGATTCAGACATAATAGTCAGGCTTGATTTTCTTTATTGTTACTGTGTAGAGTGATTCCTCAAAGGGTGGCCAGAAAACTGCAGAACTGTGAGGAGATTATTGTCTTTTGATACTCTTCAACCATGGTGAGCTGCTCTCTGACAGTTGTCTGACACGGGAGAGTGTGCTGAGCAGCTCCCCTTGGATTGTACCTCTCCTGCCTCAAGCCTGAGTCTCCTATTCCTCCAAGTGTTTTCCTGTGTCTTGGAGCACTCCTGACTTTCTCTTAGAGCGGTTTTTAACACCATGTCCTGGCAGTATGGGACAATGGAACAAGCAGCTGTGTGTAATTTTGCTCCGCTTATAGTCTTAGCACTCTTGTTTATGGGAACCAACGTAGCTGCCCGCATTGGGTGCTGTTCTTTGCATGTGCAGGTGTGAAGCTCTCGGTGTAAATGTCCTGCTGTTCAGCAGTGCAGGTAAGTCACTGGAGTGGCAAACCTTCCCTGAAAGGGACTTCCTTTCCCTGGCTGGGTTCTGCTCTTTCTCTTGCGTGTTCAGTGACTCTGAAGTTGCCTCACGGTGACCTGCGTCACAGGGTTAAATTGGCAGAAAATGAAAATGCACCATTTCCAGTTGGGTTGGTCGGGGGTGGGGAATGGAAGGGAATAATCCTCCTTGAAGAAGAAGTGAGCTGATGGAGTGGCTTAGCTGTGTCACCAAAAAGATACCCTCAAAGGGCTTCAAAATATTCTAGTGGCATTTTGTGTTGGTAGATTACTGAAGAACACTGTTAAGAGACCTTTATTTGTTGACTGCTTAAGCCCTACTTAAATATTAGTTTACTCTGAATGGGTTTTTGGAAATTAAAGAATTTCACTCAGAAGCTTTTGAGTATGAGAATGTCAATGTGGTTTTGTTTCTTTGTATCCATTCAGCCAATTTTTGAACAGCGTTGCAGCTTTTGGTTTATTTAATATTTGTATATGCACAGAGCAGCTGTTTGTTGCCTTCATGGAAATGGAAGGCTGTTTGTGAAGGGTTACACAAGTAGAACAAATGCCAAGCTGCTGAGCTGTTTCTCATTGCCAGTCTGTTTCTCTTAAGCAACAATCTGCTAATAGAAGTTGTGGCACAAAAGCAGATGTCTACAGTGCAGGAGGGCAATCTGGCTTCCTTTGTTGTATGGTATAAGAGAGCATAGGCTTTCAAGTCTTGTTGGAAGCTGATTATCTGGAATTAGAAATGAGGCAGTAAATGAAGCCCTAAAGAAGGTAAACTGCAGCTTTCACTTTTAGCAGAGGTGTAGCATGTTGAAGTTGGGAATTGTCTGCAAGTTTTGACTTGCATAATGGCAATCTGTTAAGCCTTGGGATCCTCATCCATCAAACAACCCAATGATCCTTGAGTCTGTGGAGAGGGTGAGGGTGGGTCATGTTTTTCAGCAAGTTCAGGTATGGTTGTTTGTCTTTCCTGAGTTCTAGAAGTTAAAAGTAGCATTGTCAAAGTGAGATGAAAGACAGTATTGAAGGAATTGGGGAGCACAACTTATTTGGGAGTCTTTCATTGCTGCTCTCTTAATATGTTCCTTGTAAAGGATGGGAGAAGGCATTTGCCCTGCCTGAGAATAAGAGGGGAGAACAAGGAAGGCATTGGAGACAAGGGGCAGTAAAGTGGAACTGAGTGGCTTTCCACACTAATGGTCATATTAGCAGATGATAAGACATGCTCATTCAAGTTTTAGGCTGTATCATGTTCCCCGCTCCTTTCTACATGGTCCCTTGGGTGAGATAATTTGGCTCAAGTGAATAACTGCTCTTTGCTCAAGGGTATTCAAGGATTACAGTGGAAGCAACACAATGATAAGGAGCTAATTTTATGTGGAAGCAGATAAGTTTTTGCCATGTGCTCTCCATTTGTTTCTTAGAACTTAATTTTGAATGACTGTGCTGTGGATTCCCTCCCCATGGCTGTGGGTGAGAAAGCAAAGAAAATGGATTACAAAAGAAGCTCCCCCCTTACTCCTTGAGATTTTAAATCAAAGGTAGCACAATCCGTGTGGGATGAAATTATCCTAGTTGTTACTAAGCTGATTAAATATTTATAACACAAAGGTTATATTTATATCTCTTCTGTCTGGATAATGTAAGTAAATGAATGATTTCATAGATTTTTCTTTCCTTGCTGAAATAATGAGAAGTAGCATTCTTTCTGTTGACTTGGAATGCAAATATTCTCTTAATTTCTAAATGTTGGAAACCTGAACATTCTAACCTTGCAACATGTACTTTAATTTACTGGGGAATGGAGATCTAGATGAAGTTTTTTGTGCTTGCTCATCCCTATAAAGATTTTAGGACAGCTACAGGTCTTTTGAGCAGTCATGCTTGTACTGTCTTGAGTAGGCACTTGCATACCTTCTAAATCAGAAAGGTAGAAAAGCCTTGCAGTAGTAAAAGGCAGGAAAAAATTTCTAATAATGAGGCATAAGGAGATTGTTTTTTAGTTATTTGTAAGATCAAGAAGTGAATATAATATCTAACGAAGTATAAAGAAAGGGGGTAGAAGGAAGCTATAATCTAACAGAGAAAGAATGACAATCATAATTGGAAACATAAATGGATGTTAAAACTAGATTTGAAATGTTCAAAGGATACGCACTTCAACAATGGATGTGATCTGCCATTGAAACAAATTGCCGAGCAAAATAACTGATATTTCCTCCCTGTCATATACCCAGGTTGAAACCAGATGCCTTTCTGGACAGTGTGCTTTGGGCTAATTAAGCCTCAGGTTCAGTACAGGAGTAACTAGATGGAAGGCAGGCAAGAGTTGAAGGCTGGTTCTGAGCCCGGAGCCTACCTCTCTGGTTGCTGCGGTGTGCCGGCATACAGCGCTCCCGAGCATCCTGGGTCTGGTAGCTCATTCTGGGATCTAATTTTGCCCCTGCTTCCCCAAGGGCCCCTGGAAGGGAGCTCTGGGCAAGGCACCCTACTGTGGCTGCTTTCTGCTGTGGGCTCCTGAGCAGGAGGTAGGTGGCTGCATCATCCCCTGCACATGCAGTGCCTTTGATTGGTGCAATCCCAGTAAATCAGGCTTTTCAGGGAGGCATTGGGTAGGTTCTGTGGTGCGTGAGCCTGGCATGCCACTGGAGGAAATGTGTGAATCACCAGGTGGAAAAGTTGGGTGTTACCCGTGTACATCTTGTCTCTGTTCCAAATGTCTTCTGGCGCTGTTGGTTGGGGTATGAAGAAGGTTTTTGAGAGTACACCTGCACTGGAAGAAAGTCAAGTGCAGTTATTGGCAAAATGTGTTTATTTTACCAGTCTAACTTGTTTTACTTGGACAGCTCAGAGGCATGGGCGAGGGGTGACTTCTAAAATGTGTGTGCAAAGCACAGGTTTCCTCAGAAGTGCTGTGTCTGCAGTAGCAGCCACTCTTTGCTGCATGCTGTATTTGTGTAAGCAAAAATGTCTTTGCTCAAAAAAAGAACATGTTTTTATTGTGAAATAATTAGATTATGTAACCTATAAAAACCATAGTGGGGACACAACTATTTGTTTTATCTACAAGGTTAAAACAGATGAACTGAACCCCAGGAAAGGGAGTGCAATGCTGACTGTAGCTACCTGGAAGATCTTGTCTCTGTGTGAATTTCATGCTGTGATAAGACTTGTGTATTTTGTTTTGTCTTTAAAACTACTGTCCCCCAACAAACCATTATTGGTGAAGACAAAGCAATAGTCATATGAGGTGAAAGGTAAGAGGAGCTGTACATTACCTGCATGTTGCTAACAGCTGATTCCATGCCAAGTCATTCCTTATCCAACTGGCTGTTTAAAAGGTAAAGTTTTATGTGATGAGGCTTGTTTCTCGAGGGGACTCTCTGAATCCTTGGACACTGAAGCATGTTTCTTGTCCCTTTTCTTTTGGTGTAGGAAGCAAACATCTTCATTTAGTGCTTCTGCCCTCCTTCCTCCTTTAGGGACACCAGAAGGACCTGATGGGCTGCAGCTCTGAGGGCTGCTGAGAGGCCTGGGGCTACAGTAGGGCAGTGTCTGTCACCGCTCAGTGCATTGACAGCAGGGTTACAGCCCTCAGTGCCATTGCTTCTGTCTGTTGGGTATATTGATAGGCACTCAGATTGTGATGGATATGGATATTGGCTTCAGTTAGGTGGATTTTTACCAGTTTATTTATAAATTTAGTCATAGGGAATGGCAAGCAAAAAGACCCTTCGTACAAGAGCTGGTAGTCAGCAGGCCCACAAGCAGAATTGCTGTGGTTAGGATCCAAATATGCATGAACACTTGCATATGCAAACAAAGCAAAGCCGAGTTTGTGGAATAAAATACTGTCAGAAACAGCAACGTGTTTTGAACGTTGTATCATTAAAAGCAGTAAGTGTACTGTTTATGAGAAAAGAATTATTTTCAAAATTTGCATTTAGTTGGTCATTTGTTCATTGTGTAAATGTGGAGCATATATTAGAAAATTATCTTCTTCTACCATGTAGAGTTAAAATACCGTGCCCTCATCTTTTCTCTTTCCTAGTCCCTTAAGAAAGCTGCATCATATTTTTCATGATTCTCAAGGTTAAGATTTGACCTTTTAATGTTCACACAGTCACATAAATTCTTTTGAGTGGTCAGTTTTATGTACTGGTTGGATTGGAAAGACTGGAACTTGATCCTTAATGGCATTTGTACATTTCTTTTTTGCTTTAGCACTGAGCATGTAGGAGAGGAACTGGGAGCAGAATCTATATTCTGTATTTTACTACCCTCCAACCCAAGAAATGAAAAACTGAATTCTGAGGTAAAATCAGATGCTTGAATATGGAATGCAAATAAATATACCAAGGTTAGCTTTTGAGTGCTTAATTCTTAGCTGTTACGTGTCCTGTTTTAATGTGACTTGCTAAGGTGTGGTCACCCTGAATTGGCTGACTCTTTGACAGATATGTCTAGAATTAAAGTTATGTAAGGCTGCCTCTGTTCGGAGCAATTTTGCTTGGTTCGTAGTTCTGGCCAACATATGGAAGTGCTTGTAAAGTTTTGATAATATTTTCAATAATCTGTTATGTTTTGTTTCTGATGCTTCTGGCTAATGTGTGTGAACTAGAAATACATCCTATTTCTCTTTTTGTGAGATGTGCACTTATTCATTTTATGAAAGCAGGAGAAACAGGTGAAACTCCTTGATGCTCTTTTCTGTTCACTACACATTTAGAAGCGAATTCTTTTTCTGGAATTTAAGGATATTTTCTTTAATGAAGTTTTAAGGCTATTTTTTTTTTAATCAGCATGCCAGTACAGAAAGTTGAGGCAACAGGGGTAAAGACAAGAGTAGAATATTCCTATATTTTCTCCTTCAGCTTTCTTCACTACCTGTTTCATAACACTAATAAAAATAAAGCTACTGAAATGAAAAACAACTGTTCCTTTACTAAAGTAAAAACAATGAAAAGATTGACGGTGCAGCCCAAGTGTGGGTGTGGACGTGTTTATGTAATGTGGGAAAAATTTTCTAACAAACTAAGAATAGTGGTTAAATGTTTGTCCTCTTGGTAGTATCCTAGTCATGATGCAATTCTCAGCAAAATGCACTATAATTAAACAGGGAAGTTGCTATTTGCATAGTGGAACATGATGTATTTTCCCCAGTCTCAGACCATTTTTAGAGTAGAGCGTTGAAAGGGAAAGGTTCACGTACATTTCCTTGGTGCACATAATGTACCCTCAAAGTGCAGAAGTAGTTCAAGGTGCAGGGCGAATACATATTCTAGTGGTTGCTTTCACCTCTCCAGTGAGAAGTCAAAAAAAAAAAAAAAAAAAACAAGTGAAAATAGTTCAGGTACTGTGTTATCACTGAATTTAGAGAAAAGTTTTATATATAAACTTTGATTATATGTGCGTGTATATATAATCTTGCTTTAGAGAGGGTCTCAATTTCATTGCACCTCAGAGGAAGTAGTGGCAGAGCAGGACTTCTCAGAAGTCTGGAGTTGTCTTTCCCCTCTTGTGTTACCACATGGCATTTTCTGTCCTCTGGCCCTTGCCTGCCTGTGCATCCTTGCTGTCACGCTGCAGCTTCAATAAAGCAATTTTCATCAAGCATTTGAAAAAGATGTCTGTGCCATGTTCATGCTAGTGGTATTTCTCAGTAGCTAAGTAGGAATTACGATGGTTTGATACTATTAGCCATTGATTCTAGTCTCAATACATATTGATATGGACAAAGTCGTGAAAGCAAGTAGTTCAGGAAAAGTATGCAAAACAAGGCATGCAAAATGTAGATTATAGTAATTTCTTTGGGTTTGGCTGTGGAATTGGGGATGAGACTTATTTAGTAAAGTTCAAGCAGAACAGTCTTGGACACAGTAATGTCCTTTCGTCAGTTTCTGTCTAGTACCTTAAGTGTGACTTTTTTGTGCCAGAGAGCAAGCAAGCAAGGCTAATTTTCTTACTGCGTTACTAAAACATGACAAATGACAATCTTGTCTAACCAGAACAGCAAAGCTCTGCTGTCAGCCAGTGCTTTTGTTCCCTAGTAAATAAACATCCGTTCAAGAGTTGTAATGCACTCTGGGAGAAAAGGGGTAAATGTAGCCACAGAACAAATTCTAAGCAAAATGGAGGTTTTAAGGAAGACAGCACCAGAAAAGCCTCATATACAGCAGTGTTGCTCAGTGACAGATGTGTGCTTAGAGGTGGTATTTTTAAACCCATGTCTTTCTCCATGATTGGCTTAAACTCAGAGCTCTTCCATTGTGCATTCTAACTTTTCTTTTTCCTTGATCAGTTGAGTTTTAGGTTCATTTCCTATGTTTTATGGTGTTTCTTCCACAAAGATGTAATCTGTGATTGCCTCTTAATCAGTGCAAGCGTGTCACAGTAATAAAAATACTGCATTCTGTAAAGTGATAATTTAGCCATAATTTGGAAGGCAATTCTGTTACCAGTAGACCTATGTAGGCTTCCAGGAGGGACTTCTAAAAAAACTGCTCTCAAATATTTGGAGCTTAAAAAGAAAAATTCTGATGGTTTGAGATCATTTAAGTACTTGTTGTTTGTATTATCTTTGTGTAAAGAAGTGATCTTTTCTGTAAATTTTTCTCTTTTGAGTGTTTTTCGGGTTTTGCTTTTTTTTTTTTTTTTTTTTTTTACTACTACTACCATAATTTCCCTCAGTGGCTTAACTTGCTTTTGAAAAGATGTTATTTAGAAACAATGAATATGGTACAAACCCAACAATCCTGCGTACACAAGCTTTTTTTGATCCACCATTTCCTTATTAAACTAGGCCAGTGCGCTTCCAGAATATATTAGTGCAGAGCCTGGAAAGAAGCGTATTGTAGTCTTAACCTGAAATTGTATTATCCTGCCACTCTTTGTCCAAATCTGTCCGGAAATTGTAGGAGGGGGTTGATCTCAAGATCATATGATCATGTTGAGTTTTGGCAGATGCTGGAAATTTTATACCATCCAAGCATTCAAATCAAATGGGTAAGTGAATGCCCTGGACCCATTTTCTTAATCAGAAAACCAGAGCATGAGAACTGGCTGTGTTTTTGTAACAAATTTTAGGAAAATGACAAGCAGGTTATTCGTGCTATGCAGTTCCTGTGAACCTGTGCCTACATAAGCATGTATGTCCCACAGGCAGCAGAGCTCTCACTCAGGCAAGACTGGCAGGCACAGCACAGCCCCAAGACAGCGCTGCTGTGAGAGTACTGGGGGTTCTTGTGTGCAGGATTTTTGGGGATAACCAAGTGTCAAGAATTGTCCTATAAAACTTCAATTTTTTTTTTCCCCCCCTCCTCCGTAAATTTCTAAATCTCTAATTTAATATACTGAATAAGAACTGTTAATTTTTTCAAAAGGCTTGAAATACTTTATCAGCAGTATTGTGAGGTTTGAGGATTCCTCAAAGGCAAGTCCTTCGTGCTTTTACTTCCACAACTGTTTGGAAATGCAGCAGTGTAACTTCAGCAGAGGTGAGCCCCGGTGACAAACACCTTGTTAGTGTCTGTCTGAAGTATCCATGTCCAGCACAGCCCTTCGCACGCACACTGACCAAACAGGTTTGACTGCAGAGCTGGCAAGTGGCCCCTCCTCTGGGCTGAGCTGCCCCGATGCAAACACTACTTACGCTTATGCATTTGCTAAACGCCTGCTGGAAAATTTTTCATCTGTGTAATGAAATTGAACTATTTCAGGTTTTAGGTTAGGTACTCCATGGGCATTGTTTACATGGCAAAATCTGTGCTGGCCTCCTGTTGCTCTGACCTGTGCTGGACCGGAGTGGTAATAAGAAGTCAAATTAGCTTAGATGCAGCATCTGTGTGCTGAGTTGGATGTGGAATGCAAATGTGTGCTCATCTGGGTGTGAATCAAGGTCATTTTGTGACTTTTGGATTTTGTGGTCCTGTTCTTCAGAAGTAGTAGCCAAGGAGTTATTCTGTAAGTGCCAGGAATGAATAGTTTCTCATTACATAATGTAAGCTCTGTGTGTTATATTTTGTAATGCATGCCTGGAGAAAAATCTCGTAGAATAAATTTCATGCTTATTTCATGAATTGTTTTTCCCTGGTGCTGTCATCTAAATGTGACATTACCATAAAAGCATTTGCTGTACTGAAATGAAGCCATTCTTAGCACCAAAAAGGAGAGAAACTTGTATTTCTTTAGTGTTTCTCTATCTGTCTGGGAAAACTCTGCAAGTTCACTCCCAGCATCTCCCCTTTTTCCTCTTACGCGTTCCCACCCAAGTGTAGATAGTCCTGACCAATAACACTGCTGACACAGATACCCTCCTTTCCTGTGCTGATTACACCTTTGACTCCTTAGCCTGGAGTTTTGTTCCAATTTGCAATTAGGGTTTTATTTTCCATGCCATGTTTACCTAAGTCTGTGAAAACAGTAGTCGTGTTGTAAAACTTACAGGGAGAGTTCTGTGCATATATATAGCAAGTAGCTCTGAATATGTTAAACAATCCCCAGGGAGAACTTCTTAGCCAAGTTTTAGAAGTTTTACTTCTTTATATGAAGCTTGAGGTCCAGTGTATTTGGGGGAGGGAAGGAAAAGAACAGGAGTCTTTCATTTTCACTTTTCTGTATCAAATATATATTGCACTAATGCTTCCCTGGAGTGCAGCCCAGTTAAACTTTAAAAATAGGGCAGGAAAAAAAAGGAATGGTAAAATGTGAGATGGAATTGTCACTTGTGTTATCTCTGGGAAGGAACTAACAGCAACTGCAATGGTACAAATTCAGCATCTCAAAGTGTGCTCCCATGAAGCCTATCAGCAGGTACTCTGCTTAATAAGAATTCTTCCTTTGACTTACTTGGTGAGATGCAGGTGTTGAAAGATCTTTCTGGGCACTCAGAATGATAAATGCATTAGCTTCACTGGCACACCTTCACTTGTTTGTGTTTCTTCTCCCCCTTTTCCCCACTGAAAGAAAAAAGGGAAGATAGATTTGTTTATTTGCAAATATTCTCCAATTTATTATTCCATTACAGAGTAGTTCCAAGCATATTGTTTTGCGAACTAGAAAGAGGAAAGCCCTCTGCCTCCTAAGACTGTGCCATTGTGGTGTTTTACTGTTCTAGAACAAACTATGTAGGAAAGGTATCGTACAGGGACTGCTTCATCCTCACTGAAATAAGGTGCACCTTAGTACAGAAAGCAAAGAACCTTTTCAGCTGAAAGCAGGGGAGGCTTTAAGCAGAATGCAGTCATCTTGGAACTTGCCTAGGATTCAGAATAATAACACTTAATAATAGAAATTATTTTTGTAACAGTGCTAAGTTTTCAGGGATCCTACAAACTAAAGACTGTATCTGATGCTTCTCTCCAACTCCATGGCAGTTCTTTGACTCAGAATCTTACTTTCCACAAACTGACCTGGAATAGCTGCTTAGGAAGCAAGTGTCCTTCCAGTGTGTATTTTGCAGAGGACTTCTGAGGCGGGCTGACTCAAAAGGACTGAAATGCAGGTGATAGAAATGAACTCTGTTCTGTTTCAAGTTACTTTTCCATGCAGAGACCAAGTGTGACCAATCCCATCCTTTATTAATAATGCTTGAGTACTAGTTCAGTGCTGGTAGTGTTGAGTATCTCCTGCTGAGCTGCTGCTATTGCTGCTTCCTTCAACACATTCACATTCTTCAGCTCTGATCCACACACACTTGGTGAACCTGGCATAACTTGACATTTGGGCTTTCAGAACAACAGATGTACCTACACAGGTCAGAAATATAATACCTTTGAGATCACGATTTCTGTTTGGTACATACTGTGGCGTTCACTCTTCCTTTGCTCTTTGTTTTTTGGCTTTTTTTTGAAGTGGTATTTGATGAACCTTTGGTTCTTCTCATTTTGTGCAACCCTTTCAAAAAAGCCTTAATATAAATTTTTTTGAGTTCCTGGTGAAGCTTTACTGATATTTTGAGCTAATTTGCTGCTCTTGCTGTGATTGATTGGTTGTTTCTTATGTTATGGATGAGGTGGGAATATTGTGTACCATTCTTTGCTCTCTGCTTGTTATATCAAAAAACACCCCATAGTTATTGATGAAGCCAAAGATGGTTGCAGGGTAGACACTGACTTGTTACTGTTTACCAGAGTTTTCAATAAAGCAGCAAATGTAGGCACCTTATCACTTACAAATGTGCTGCTTTTAAGCTCAGTCTTTTATGCACAAACTTTCTGCAGCGTGTAGGGCCACTTCGATAAGGCTTGTATCGCAACACTGTGTGGCCAGGAAGACCTATTTCTCCTGCCATTATCTCAAGAGTTAGAGCTGAATGTGTACCTTTGAAATCTTCCATTTCCCCCTTCACTATGATCACCTCCAAACTGCTTTCTGAGACTGAGACAACTTGCCTTCAGCCTGTCTTCTCTCCCAAAATCGATGCCTTTACTGTTGATGTAGAGCAGATCTGCTCGTGCCATCTGCTGCTGTGTGAGGATGATAAAATGGAAAGCAAACGTAATCTCAGTATAAATACAGCTTAGAGGCAAGCTAAAGGATAAAATGTTCTTGTTGCTGGTTTTCAGTGGTTCCAGAGACCTGGGGGTATGCTGTGAATTAACTGGAGAGGGTACTTGGTTAGGTGGTAGCAGGGCATGCTAAAGTCAAACAAAAGGGCTAATGAGCTTGCAAAATTGCAATGTTATATGTCAGGCAGGGGCACACAATAAACTTTAGCTTAATTTAAACAGAACTTTACAGTGTGATATGAGACTTCATTTCTATGCATATAAATGCTGAATTGTACCGTAATAAAAATAATGGTTATGATTTTTTTCCCCACCTCTCATATTGTTTGCTTGTCTGGGTTGACTACGAGTCGCTTTCTTTGCCAAACCTCTGGGAACTAGTATACATCCCTGTGGTGGCTGCTTTACACATATTTTTTATGGAACTGTAAAAGGAGGAAATAAGTATGTGATTGTTAACTGGTGCTTATAACAGCATTATAAATACAAAGCATTATTCATAAAATTTATAAATATCACTCCTTGGCCTGGTAGTTGGGATCAATGTACAAAGCTTTCCATCAGTGTGCTGTAAGCATATATAGTCATGTGTAGGTGATGGGAAATGGGGCTTCCCTCTTCCCACTGCACTGTTGTGTCCTTCCTCTGTGCCACCAGTCATGTTACTGTTTTGCTGACATGTCTGTAGGTCCAGCACACGCCATAAAGCTTTTGGTAGGTCCGTGCACAGATATTTCTGCTGATGTTTGAAGGATGACTTAAATACGCAACTGTGCGATCTTTCAAGGCTGTATGGAGGGTAACACACATGCTAGAAGCAGTTTGCCAGTGCTGAAGCACATTTGGGCTAAGGTTGGATCCTGCAGTTGGTACGTGCAGAGGATGTTGAGGAAGCAAGTGAAAAAGAAGCTTCTGATGATTGTAAATAGGCAGGATTTCACATGGCTGTAGGACACACCCTTAAGGTAGTGCAGATATGCATCCTTCAGAATGTGCATAGGTAGAGATCAGACCAGCAGCTGTGTTCAAATGAACACATTACTTGTAGATTTGAGTACTGCTCTTTCTGTATGAAGCAGCTCTCAAGTAAACCCATTTGTGTCTGCACATGTGCTTTAAATCGTGTTGAAGTGTGAGAATCTGTACTGCATGTGTGTTTTAAATTATTTGTGTTGATGCCATATAGATGAAGTGTGTGTGCTTAAGTTGTGCTTCCCTATAAATAACCTGTTTGATTTTTATTATTTTGAAGCATTTAAAATTGACTGTGAGATGCTGGGTTTTCCCACAGCTTGCATAAAATCCCATACTACAGGTAAACTGTAGCATGCAGTTGATCCAAAAAAGGGATACTGCTTGAGTAAAGAAAAACTGCCATGGAGGTGTATGGTTGAGGACAGGGAAAGATAAAGCACTGGATTGATGAGGAAGGTAGCGGAATAGAGACATAGACAATTTATTTGTGTTAAAATAAAAAGATACCAGGTTTGAAATTTGTGTTTGTTATCAGTTTTAACAGCAGAGCATCTGTGAGATCACAGAACCT
>JAWWEU010000158.1:16633078-16785819 GCA_035583155.1 Acropternis orthonyx
CGGGGCGGGGCGAGCCGGGGTGGAGGGTCCGCGTCCCCGCCCGCCCCAGCGCCATTGGCGGGGCTCTGCCGGGACCCCGCCCCGCTGCCCGGGGACAGCGCGGGGAGCCCGAGCCGAGCTCCAGCCGCGTGCCCCGCGCCGCAGGGCCGCTCCCGCGCCGTACCATGGTCGGGGATCACTGCAGCCTCCCCGGCGAGCGGCCCGTGCTCGCCCAGAGTCCCAAAGCCGGACTAAGCTGCAAGATGGTCCTACAGGCGGTGGGCAAAGTGCTGCGGTAAGGACGGTGGCGCCGGGCGGGGCGGCTGCCCCTGGGGAGAGGAGGGAGAAGGAGCTCCAGTGCAAACTCCGTGCGGGCGCTGCCCGGCCCCGCTCGGGTCTGCCGGAGGGAGCGAGGGAGGGAGGGAGGCAGGCCGGCTGCTTTGGGTCCCTCGGGATCGTGTGTAGCTGTCGGGAGGGTGGAAGTTGGAACGGCAGTAGGTGCTTGGGGAGGAATATTTGTTCTCCCTTAGCACTGCAGTCAAGTTTTGCTTGTTCTTTCATGAGGAATGAATTTCCAGGACGTAAGCAGACAGCGAACGTCCTGGCTTGCCTGAATACGGAGCCTGACCAAGATGCTACATATGCCTTGGCAAGTTTTCCACAGAAATGTTGTAAGATGAGGGGGGAAAAATTGCTCATGTAGCTCAGAAGGACTTGTGTGAACACTGAGACGTGCATGACTGCTGAGACCAAAACCAGACTCTTTGGCAAAGGATGTGCAGTAATTTGATTCGGAGGAGTTCTGACCCGTTCTGGTTGGCAGGGAAAAACGTCACCACAAAATATTAGGATTAGCAGCCTTGTTCTTCAACAACTGCAGCTTTTTATTTTGGTTAAGCGTGTACAGATATTTTTTCTGGGACCTATGAGAAATTGTAGCGCTGCTCCAAAAAGGAGCCTTGTTCCTGCAGCGTTGTCCCCGTTTCCTACTGTCTGTTGCCAATTGTTAAATGTTTGTCAACAGAAACATTATCCCTCTCTTCCTCTGTTGACTCATGTCTCTCCCCGAGCGACTTTAGGGGAGCTGTTTATTAAAGCAGAATGTTCTGATCACAAAACGGCTGAGCTCTGACTGGGGTTTCAACTAGAGCAGTTCCCGGGGCTTGAAGAAGCCTTGGTGCGAACAGCTGCTTAGAGTTGCTCCTAAAGAAGTCCTGTATTGCACTACCTTTTTTTTTTTTTTCTTTATTCTCCTCGGTAAAGTATTTTCACGTAGAAAACATTAGTTTAAGGAATTCAGGTCTCTCTTTCAGCTTTTTAGCAAGTTTAACGTCCCTTCTTTGCGTTTTTGGAGAGTGGTGTGTTTATAATTCAATATGGTGTTACACAGCTGGTCATATCATAAAATCCTTTGGCCAGCAGCTTGCTATTCATGCTGTGAACCTTTTGAAGTTTTTGGTAGCTGTTCTATTGGCAGCACTCCCAGATGTACATAGATGGGTGCCTCTGTAGGGAAGAACTGCCAAACCTTTTGTTCTGTATCTATGGCAGTTTATTTTAAAGTATAGGTAAGTTCCTGTGACTTAGCAGTGAAACATATTTTTGATTCGTTCAGTGCACACTTTTGAAAAAATGTAACATAACCTTATCCTATCTTCTCCTACTAGATTTTTTTTTTCTCAGATTTATTTTCTACATGTACTATAAACCTGTTGTGAAAGCAGGAAGAAGTTGTTGTCACACATGAAATGTTTTGGGCTGGAGAATTAACAGGATAACTTTATTTTGCTAAGCTGTTACTAGACAGGAGTGATTACTGTTTTGTAGTACAGTGGTTTTTTTAATGTGTCTTTTCATTCTCGTTTATCTCCTTTTGCTCACAGTTAGAGAGAAATGTGAAGTCACAAAAACTTTCTTTAGATGCCAGACTGGTTCTCCTATTTATCTTCCTGAGTCTGCTTCAGATGCCTTATCTGGCCTTGTGTGTCTTACTTCGTCTTACTTTGTTCTGTAAAACATAAGCTCATCCTAGTCTGCAAAGAGCTCAGGCAGCGTAAGAGCACAGGTGGCTGTGCTATCTCTCTGGCTAGGAGGCGGGGTAAATCCTAAGTACAATCACAGTTTTCTTGTTACAGAAATCAAGTGTAAGTGATGATGAAAGAAGGAACCACATGGGACCTCATTTAGGCCAAAAATGGTGGCTTGTTGGTGACAGCTGTGGTGGGATTTCTCTGAACAGAGGCACCTGCAGCTGAACTTCATCCACCTTATTGTAGGTAGATGAGAACAAGGACCTTAAAAACGTGATTGATTGCAGAGATGCAATGCCACCCTGATCCAGAGTGACCACCTCCATTATACTAACATTGTAGTCATAAGTAATTAAATGAGATTTATTCTGCATTGCTGTAATGGTTTGCCATCTCTTTCAGAGTAAGTGTAGGACAAAGGGTATCAAATGCCACTTTTTTTGAGCTTGGCCACCTCAAACTCTGCTGATTGAGTTTTCTGCAGTCTGTACAGAGGGTGAATGAATGCTAAACTCTGAAGTAATTTTTATTCTGTTGATCAGGCTATCAGCAGTGGCTTGGTGATGAGATCAAAGAGTGTCTTGCTTGTGCGTAGCCTGGTGTTATGAACAGCCTGCTGCATTTTAGGCTCCTTTCTCAGGCCTGACTGGGAACTGTCATCATCACAGTTCCCTTCCAGCCCTCCATAGCCTGCCAAGGAATTGTAGAAATTCACAGTGGACAAGGGATAGAATGCCTGTCTTCACTCTCAATTGCCTCTATTCCTGTCTCTCTCCTGGTTGTGGATTATAAAGCTCAGTTGTTCTTGTACAGTACTTAATCAGTTTGATTTCCTGCATAGCAGATTTGTTTTATGTTATTTACGTGACTTGTGTGCAGTTACAGCTAACTCACTTGAAGCTTCTAACATGCAAATTGTTTTCATTAGTAGTTAGTAAGTCCAAGACCTCCTGGCTGCTGAGTGCCAAATAGTGTGTGTGTCACACACTGGTAATAACAACTGCCAAAGGAGGAATCAGTATGAAACAAGGAGGGAAGTGTGAGGAAGCAGAAAGACTTCATGAGAAGCAGTAGCAGCCCTAAGAACCTGAGAAGAGTTTAAAAGAGCAGAGGCAAAGACAACTGAACCAGAAAGGGGGAAAAATGTAACAAAAGCAACAGATGTGTTCTCAGTCTTTATAATTAATGTTTTATGAAAGCTACTGTTAGGTTTGTTGCTCTTTTAAATTATTAGTGATTCAGCTATGAAGAACTCTGGAGATGCTTGTATCTTTCATCATATTGGTTAGTAAACTGTGTTTAACACTTCAGGGATAGGATCAAGGCCATTCACTTGTAATGATTAAAAAAAATTAAAACACCATTAGAAGAGTGTCATCTCCCCTTTAAATTAATCATAGCATAGCTGAGAAGAAGTTATGTGTATTCCTTAGCACACTGTTTAATTAGGGTTTTCGTTTCTCTTCATATGTTTTTGAAATATGTTAATGTCATTTTTTTCCTTCTTCTGTAAAGAATTGTGCAATTACGTAGCCCATGGTTAGAGAGAAGAAAAAACTAAAATGGATGCAGTTTTTCTGGGTTTTGTTATTTTGATTTCTAGACCTTGGTGGTTCTGGAGAGAGGTGGAAGGAGAAAGGCAAAAGGGTCATGTCAAGAATTTGAATATTATCTTTTTTAGTACTATTAAATAAGTTATTATGGGGGTTTTTTTGTGATGCCACAGATTACTGTTGGCTTCCTTGCAGAGGTGTGCATTTTACTGGCCTCAAGCAGCACAAGTGGAAGAAAGACTTGGGTTCCTGAGGTCTCTCCCCTCCTTGGTCCTAGCGGGTAACAGAGCCAGCCCTAAGCGCCTTTCGGAGCCGCCTGCTGATGGTTTCGGGACACAGTGTTCGCTGCCTGTGCCAGTGCTTGAGTCCTGATTCAGGCACTCAGCACCTTCTCTGTGATGGGGCACTTTGGGTCCTGCACAAGCAATTTTTGGAGACTGTCCCTCATGCAGCTTCATACTCAGTGCATTTCCTTTTAAGTCTTCAGTGAAACAGACTCGTCCTGGGATAGTTGACTAATAATCAGTGATACAGTGGCAGGAAGGAGGAATGATGCAGGCTACAGAGTTGTGATGTCATTGTGTAATGTCTTTTGATAAATTACAGTATGGTTTATATGTACACACAGTCCCGGATGAGTGTGGGAATAGATAAGTTAAACCTTCCCTTTCTCTTAGGAGCCTCCTTTTTTACAGCAGTGTGCAGGGATTGATTTGGATACCAACCAAAAAATGAGGCAACCTACCCCATTCTTTTTGGGTAGGCATACCATTTGGCATTAATAATAAAGTGGAATTTTTAAAGGTGCTTTTCGAGAGTGTAATAATTTGTCTTCAGTGATAGTGTGGTAACTATTGCTTCAGATAAATTAGCAAGTTTCAGTTGGCATTCTGAATGGTACTATGGATTTTTATATCCAGCAGTTAAAATTACTTGTAAAGTTAAATTCCTTCTCTAGTCCTCAAATAATTCATAGCAAGATCAGAAGGAAAACAGTTTAATTTTGACGCTGTATTCTATTTTTTAAATAATCATGCAAAGTTGTCTTAAATGTGTTCATGAACCGGGACATAGGTGAGTAGGAGCAGAGGGTGTTTTATGTGGCTGCCTCCTCTTTGCTGTCTCGACTCTCATGGCTGAAGATAGCTGTTGTCCATGATGCTTGTATGTATCGACAGGAC
Source organism: Acropternis orthonyx (assembly GCA_035583155.1). NCBI lineage: Eukaryota > Metazoa > Chordata > Aves > Passeriformes > Rhinocryptidae > Acropternis > Acropternis orthonyx. The sequence goes on from JAWWEU010000158.1 coordinate 16,637,822, forward strand.
TAAAGCAAATATTTAAAAAATCAATCCTGTTTTATTCTAACTTAGGTAGAAACATTTTTCAGTAATTTAGTCCGGTTCACAGTATTAGAAAGTAATTAGAAGAGCCTTGTTTAGCTAATCTGCTTAATGCAGAAGCCTGGGGACAGGCAGAAGAGAAGGGAGGGAGAACAGTGTACAGGGAAAGGGGCTTATAGGCAAAATGGCCTTCAGAAGAACCAGGTGGCTATTTTTGTCCTGTTCTTTTTCTTTCTCCCTCCCACAACTTTCCATTGTACCAAAATAGTTCAAAATGTTTATGGTTCAGGGCAACTGACATCACTGGTTGTCCTGCTGTGTCTTGCTGAATATTTCTGTAACAGGAGCTGATTCCTCATTCAGTGAGGGGCCTTTTGGGACTCTCAGCTGCTCAGAAAGAACTGATGACACTATGGGGCAGTGACATCTTGCGCTCTGGTGAGGTGTGATCAGGCAGAAGGGACTCTGTGGGGTAGCTCTTCCGTGTGTATGTGAGATTGCTCTTTGACATGAGTGTCCTTTCCTCGGTTCAGAGCAGATTGCAGAAGACGGGCCTGGGTGGCATTGCCAGCCTGGTGGACTTGTCAGTGTGGGATGTGCCTGCTGGAGAGGTGGCACATCCAGAGAAGTCTCTTCTGGTTGTAGCTGTAAAATTCGTAGTGCTCTGCTTGACGTTCAACCCCACCAGGAGTTGTTGGATACCTCTGGCAAGAGCCATCTGGGGCTCTTCCTGGAGCTCAGGACTTGGAGCTGTGCTCTGGAAAGATGCTATTTTTCTCTGGCAGTCTAACGAGCCACGCACTTCTCCATTGCTTTGGAATAGTCGTGAGTCTGCTTACTTGTATTCACTGCAGGAGTGTCATGACCCTGGTGCGTTTATGAAAGTTGGTGAACCATGTAGTGTATTAACCTAATGAAGAAGTTGGTGTCTTTCTTCAGAGGTGCTTACAACACTGAGTTGTATTTTGGTTACATGTCCTACATCCTGTGAAGCGGTAGCCAGAGGGAGAGGGCTGCTAAAATTCTTCTCTGTGTTGAAATAACCCTGTAAGGTGTCTCCAGAGCTAGTACAGGAAGGGCCCCTGCCCGAGGTTTTTTAATAGCATGTTCTTCTGGTTTAGGGGCAAAGGTATGCTTCTTTCTTTTCTAAAGATGCCTCCTGGACACTTTACAAAGAATAGATTTGATTGTAATCTCAAATGTCTGAAATTATTCACCCTTCTTTTATCTTGTTTCCTTGGTATGCATCTGTTTCGTTGTAAGATTTGTTTCAGATTTTAGCTGCTGGTTTCAGCCTGGAAGATTATTTCAATTTATGTATGAGCAAAGTATGAGTGTGCAACATTCATCCTTCTGGAAGTTGACTACATTTTCTGGTTTGTCTGTTTGTTTCCTATGTTGCAATAACCCAGTGTTTCTGGTGCTGCTCTTTTTGGAGAAAGTATCTGTTTCACACAATTTCTATCCACTGTTCTCTGGTATCTTAAATGGTCTGTGCACTCTAAGGCCTTTAAGCAGGTAGATTTGTAGGAGAAAATATTCTTCTGTCGAAGAGCTTTTTTTTTCTTGCCATTCTTGAGGATATTTTTTGAAGAGGTGTGGTAGTGGGAATGTGATCTCCCACCATTTCTGTCCTGTCTATATGATGGCTAAGACAAAATTTATCCATTCCTCTATCATACATCTTTCTCTGTGACTACACCAAAATTGAGTTTGTTCGTGTGTTCTTTTGTTGAGGGGGATTTTCTAATCCCTTTTCTCAATCCCTGGTGCTGTGTGGCTCTACAGAATCTTAACTAAGACTGCAGCAAATTGCTGTCAGAGAAGAGACATTGCATTCCTTTTAAAAGCTGCCAGAACCTAGTCTCTGGAAAGAGAAGGGGATAAGATATATGGATTAACCCCTTCTTCCAGCTTTCTAAAGAAAAAAAAAACAACACTTCTTGAAGGGAATGGAGTCCATTAGCACAGTAGTCAGGTTGTTTGAGCTTGTCGGAAAATGCTGCTCTGTTAATTTTCCACGTTCTTTTCTGTCTGGTACTGAAATAAGTTTAGAAGTGCTTTTGCTCAAACAGCAGAGACTGGTGGTAGCAGATGCTCCCCAGGTGAAAGGAACATTGTAGATGTCTGCGTGATTCCTTTTATTTTTGAAAATGAATCAACAGTGAATGCACCTGTCCTCAGAAAGGCACATAGTGACAAAATATTAAAACTCTTAGGTTAATATTTGGGGGGAAAAAAAAAGTAGTCCTGGCACACCATACAAAGTGCATGAAGTTAAGAAAGAAGGCTTGGGTTTCTTCATTCGTGGTTTATGTAACTTTACACAGAGGCGAGATGACATTAAGTGCACCTTGGTAGCTTCACTCAGCTGGAGACACCTGGATCTGCTCTTCAGTCCAATGTGTCCACACATGCCAGAGTCAGAGCACCAAAGTCTTGCAGGGATAAGTGCTGACAATCAGCAGGATGCATTTGGCATGACAGGGAAAAGGAAAATTGTGATAAAAGAGGCTTTGCTGATGCTTTGATATACAGAGTCCTCACTTGTGATGTGACTGCTGTATTTCTTCAGAATAAACCTACCCAGGGAAAAGATAAAGCCAAGGTCTTGAGACTGCCATCTGTATGGGACAGAGCAGAAACTGTTTTCTGTCTCAGCTGAAATACTTACTCTTCTGTTGTTTTGCAGCATAACAAAGACTTTTTCATGTCTAGGCATGTCATTCAAATCCTTAAATTTTTAAATCCACACTTTTTATTAGTAGTTGAGCTCACTGTTAAGTAATTTCAGTTACAAGCTTTGAGAGGAATTCGTGCTGATTTTTGAAGTAGAGACTGAAAATACTTAGAATTAACTGGGTCAGCCAGCCATGACAATAAACTCTCTTGAGAGACTTCTTCAGTGGTTGGGGACCATCTCTCATTTCTTCATAGTGAAGCTACTAAGCCCAGCTACACACCAGCAGTATAGCTACACCTCTGCAAACCCAACAGGAACTGTTGGATGCTGCCAGGAGTTGAGATGGGGCTTCTTCTCTGGTGAGCGGTGCAGGCTGGGTTTGAAGAGAGTCAGCTGGTCAGAACCGTCCCTTGCTTTGAGGTGTGACCTTGGGTTGCAAAAGACAGTGCAAAAGCATAAGCTTTGCATTGTGTTTTGGGGAACGTCTTAGGTGTTGGTCTAGGCTTGTATGAGCGGATCATTTGCAAGTCCACGTGCAGCCGAGGGAATGAAACAAATTCCGCACACAACTGTGTGCACCTAATTTCAGTATTTATTTTTGAAAATTACTAGTTTTCCTTAACTAATTTCTTGGCTGTGCTTTCACTGTTTAATTAAAAACAATGGATTTGTATTTCAGCAAGCCCTCGGAGGTAACACTACAAGTTTTAATGTATCTATGGGGTTTTTCCCCCCCTGGTTGCTAGTTGATCAGTGTGTGCCTATAAAGGTGCTTTTCCTTGCTTTTCAGTCTCCTGTGGTGTAGCTGGAAAAGTAAGAAATTAGGGTTGGGAATCACTACTGTCTCACATTCTAATTAACAGTGATCTAACTGTACCAGTAATTAAACTATTTTCCACCCTACTATTTTTTTTCAATCAGTCATTCAAATGTTCTTTAATTTGGCCCATGAATCCATGGAATGTGTATTTATTTTTTGTCTCCTTCTGTTACACAAAAACCAAAACTCCGATGTGCAGTTTTCTAAGAATTTCTGAGCCAGCTGTGTGCTACTGATGACAAAACTGAACAGAGCATTGCATCATTCTGTCACAAAATTTTAAAAATTAACTATATGGTTGCATTAGTGAATGTTTTGTACACATAATTTGTTAATGAAAGTTACCTAATTAAGATAATGCTTTGATTCCTTTTACCGCTGACTTTTTCTTACTCTGTGAGGAGACACAGTTTGAGCCTTCCAACTATCAGTTTCAATTTTCAAGTTTAACAAGATAGTTCATACTAAGACTGAAAGGCACTGTTTCTCATGGGGTCTGACCTAAGGCATGCCAGGAGAGGTGGGACTTCCCTGAACTAACTTTGATTTAAGTTAAAGTCAAAATATTAACAGAAGGGGGAAAAAGAATCCATTTTTGATCTCTGAGGCTGCCATTGAGAACTAACCTTGACCCATGATCATTTCTAGTAAATAAATATTCTTCCTAATTACAATGCTGTAGTTAATTTAAAGTGTAAGAGATGAGTTTTTGGAGCTTACTACAGAGGATGAAAATTTCAGGTGGGGCTGCTTCCTCACATTAGTATTTCTTTGTCCAACCTGTTCAATAGCTAGTGACTGGATAGGTAATTGAATTCCCCACAGCTGTGTCTCAATGCAACAAGATGCACATGTGTGTGTTAGTACACAGGCTTTAAAAGTGAGCTGACAGGTGCAGGCATGCGAAATTGCTTATGAATAGTGAAAAGTTACATTTTTTTCCCATGTTATATATCTAATTGAGTTTATGTTCTGTACTGAAGTTCCTGCAGAGAAAGCCAAGATGTTTGAAGTAGCTATGTTGGTACCTGTGTTTCCATGTACGCTCTCAGATGTGGTATGCCCTAGCACTTTTCTGTCCTATTAAACCACATTTTTTTAGATGTAAAGCAGACAGTGTTTTATGTGAAGGATTCAGCTGTTGAAGTCCTGCCTAGTGTGTGATTACATATAGATGTCATTTTCCAAGGTGGAACTGTAGTGGGAAGGCAGGTGATGAACTTATTTCCACTCTCTTCCCAACATAAATAGATAACTTACTCTTTTCATGCAAGACACTTTTTGTGCTGAAATAGTTGTAATTTGCACGCTCCTGTCAGAAGTAAAGACGACAGACAGTCCTTTTGCTGTTCCTTGCCTCTGGGGAGCTGAGACAGACAACTGTGACTGAGCTCAGCTGCAAGCTGACATGTTGCACCATGTTGAGAAATATTTATCTATTGAGAGCACTGACTCTGAGTGACTCTTCCCATTAACTGTTTGAGGAATGTCGTGCAGTCCATATTGCCTTCTTTCAGACTGTACAGTGTCATTGTAAAGTGCATTCTTGAACATTTCTGTAGGCTTGTAAAAGCTGAAAATTGTAAAATTCACGTAACAAGTACATTGGATATTTTATGTGCCTGTGTTCCAAAACACAGTAGGTGGGTAAGGTTCTGAACTGGGTGTGCATATCTAGTGTGTTTTCTTTAGGCTACACTACTACTTAAAACTAGTCAGTACTGTCAGATAATTTTGTTATTTTTGCTGTTGTACAAAGAGAGCTTGCAAGGCAAAGAGGCAATGAGGAAAACTGAAACACTTTTTACAAAGACAAACCTGTTTGCACCCTGGTACTCTCTGAACAGAGCAGGCTGTCTGCGTTTGTGTATCTTGGGCTATATAGCAAGAAGTGTGATTGCTGAAGCCAGGTTGCCATGGTGAAATAATTCCCAGCAATTAAAGCACAGTTCTATCCTGAAAAGTAACTCCGTGCAAGCTACGTTGTGAAATCCCACATTTACGAGGCCGTGGGGTTTCCAAATCAAATTGGCTTGGTTTAGAAATAAAAAGATAGCTTTGCAGTCTGCCAGCTCTACAGGCTTCATCAGGGTTGGAAGTTAACAGTGTCGGTGGTAATTTATGTGCTCTGGTGGTGAACTCCCTCCCCGCAAAGGTGGACCACGGTGTACTGCATGTGCCCTGCTAGAGAAGATAACAGGGCTGCATCTGAACAGCCAGCAGGAGCACTTGCTGCCAAAACTTGAATTTAATAATGACGTAGGAGTCAAAATAACTCTGTGTGTTCAAGTAATAAGTAAATAAATCGCTGCTTAATTAGTAGGTATGTCCGAAAAGACACAGGGAAGGGATATGTTATTTGAGAATGTTCTGGTTTTATTACAGTACGTTCACATTTTCTTTCCATTTTCAGAATCTAAAAACCTTAAAAGACCGAGGAAGATCTTTTTTTTGTCAATTAGGGATTGCCTTGTTCTTTGCAAGTAGTGTTTCTGGCTGTTGGGAAAATACTGCTCTGAATATAATAATAAACCTGACAGATCTCTGTTGGTCTTCCCCGGAGTGAAAAAGGTGTTAAAAAGGCGTTAAAAGCCTTATTTGCTTTCAGAAACTTAATTCCTTTCAAGTCTTGGTTCAGATCACTTGTTCTCAAGGCTCTGTGCTGTGGGGGTCCTCCCCAATGCAGGGTATGGAAGAGAACCAGGCTCGCTGCCTGCCATTGTCTGCTCTCGGTTGAGAGCCAATTTTCTCCTTTCTCTGCGTGTTTTAGTTAAAGAAATTTAAGGTATGTTACAGATCTCTCCCTCGGACTGAAATGTTTTCCATTATAGACAAAAAGCTATCTCTGCTACCTTCCAAAGGTCCTTGGAGAACTAGCTCAGATGTAAACATTTACATACGCAGATATCTGCGGCCAGGTGAAATGAATCCTGGTCCTACTGTGTAGCTGCACTATGGGAGTATATTTAGCAGTGGAGGATGATGAGGAAGCATTTGTGTTGCTAGAATGCTAATGGCTTTTTTCTTTTAAGGGAGATAAGGGTACAGGAGCATCCTTATCTTGGTATTGTGTATGGGCCTAATGGGTTTGGAGTGTTTGCCTGGGGACTGAAATGAGCTGCATGTTAACAAGACAAACCCCAGAACACAGAACTCCAGCCAGTATTTTCAGCTTATGAATGGCTGGGCAGAGATGCCTTAGAGTCAGCATGGGATCACCTCTCTTGTCCCTTGTTACCCCCACACCAGGGTCTGCTCTGAGTGCTGTTCTGGGGGAGGAGGAGTTGCAAGCGGGGAAGAATATACTGTGAGACACCTTCTAAAGCAGGGATTTTCCCTCTTACTCCTCAGTTTTGGCTTCCCTTGTCAGACAGGGTTTGCCAACCGCAGAGTTAAAAACAAACCCAAACCCCACCAATCCATATCTGTCACAGGCTCGGGACTTGGGTATCTCTGACGTACTGCTCTGCTTTGTGGTTTGTTCTAAGCATTGGATAAAGTAGTTGTTGCAACACTTAGTCTATGACCTGCTGAATCTGTGTTACCACAGACCTTATTTGGCTCCACATAGAGCTCTTGAAAATAAATTTAGAAAAGACTTGCCTTTTTTATTTCCTATTTCACAAATTAACAGAAATCTTGACTGTAGTAAGTTGCTTAGGAAAAGAATCTTGTTGAGGCTTGATGTTGGCACCTCCTGGTTTAGATATGTGAGGGGGTTTTGGCACCAAGGTAAACAAGAACATTTCAATATTAAGAACTACCTATTTGCTCAGGTAATTTTGTTTCTTTTAGTGAAATGTTTCTTTTAAATTACATCACTGACTCCTAGAAATAAATAATCTTTTTGTTTTCCCATTGGACATCACTTCCTTGGTGTCCCACACAGACCCTCCCCAAAGGCAGCCATAGAGGCTGGATACCCCTTTCCGTCTGGGGGAGGAGTTCTGGCAGGTATGCCCAGGGAAGAAAGGAAACTCTAGTCCAACATGTTTTACCACAAGAATGCACTGTGCACATTTTTGTAGCATTAACTGAGCTGTTGCATGCCTGGCCTTGCCTCTGCAGCTATTCTTGCCAGAGCTGCATTGAGGAGAAGATGGGGGAGCCTGAGCAGAAGAGAAGGAGCAGCAGCAGTACCTGGGAGTTTCAACAGTGTAGTTACTGTGCCTGTGACACACCACTATGGGCAAACACTGAGTTTGTGCTGGGAGGTGAGGTATGAGGGAGGAGGGAAGGAGGAAGAGAAGTGAAATCATAGAATTGTTTAGGTTGGAAAAGACCCTTGAGATCATCAAGTCCAACCATGCATGGCTGAGTCTACCACTAAACCACATCCACACATCATAAATGCCTCCAGGGATAGTGACTTAGTGCTTGATAACTCTTTTGGTGAAGAAATTTTTCCTAATACCCAGTCTAAACATTAAGGCCATTTCCTGTTGTCCTATCAGTTGTTACCTGGGAAAAGAGACTGACCCCTTCTTGCTACAGCCTCCTTTCAGGTAGCTGTAGAGAGTGATACGGTGCCCTGAGGCTCATTTTCTTTTGGTCAAACAACTCCAGCTCCCTCAGCTGTTCCTTGTAAGACTTGTGCTCCAGATCATTCTCCACTAGATGGGTGGGGATTCCTACAAAAGGGAACAGAAAGGCCTGATGTACCAGAGATGTGTCATGTGCAGGTGCCCCATGTTCTCCTTGCTTTGCCAGCGGCACCAGCTGGAACTCAGTTTGGCCCTACAGAATGTTTTGGGCTTTCTGTTGAGAAGCAGCATAATGAAATAATGTTAGGGCACTTGTCGTCCTTGACATGCCTGCCATGCCTTGGCACCGACTGTTTACAGCAGAGCATCCGGAGGCCAAGCAAAGATTCCCTTTTAAGGCAAAGAGCCACTATGAGAATCCAGAAGAAAAAGTTTCCCTGGCATGTAGGGTACATTCTTCTCTCCTCCTCCTCTTGAATAAACTATTAGTAACTTTTAAAAACAGAACAAAAATGAAGAAGCAGGGCCAGAAATGCTGCCAAAGATATTTTATGCTGCAGAGCCCCCTTAGACCTGCACAGCAACCAAGCCCTGGAGCTAACCCAGGGCGGGAGAGGGGAAGAACTGAGCTGAGGTCAGAGGGGTCTGCCAGAGACCTGGGGCAAGAGGAGATCAGAAAGGAGACTGTCTTAAAAAGCTTAGTCTCCTTCCCTTCCCCATCCCTAGAGAAGTGGACTGTCCACAGCAATCTGTGAACAACTGTACTGTATGCTGTACTGGGGTTTGGACTTGCTTTCCAATACCTTGCACAGCTTCCCTTCCCATGCTGATATTCTTCTCTTTCCCAATCCTGAACGCAGATGTGTACATCCAGGATTTGTGTTCTGGGCGTGCTGTCATGTGGCATTTTCAGCTGAAGACTTAGCAGTGATCTGGGTTAAAACAGGACTTGGGATTGCAGAAAAGTATCCACAGAGGTGATATCATTGTGCTGTTTTAAAGAAAGAGAGGAAATACAAATATCATCTCTAGCCTTTTTCTCAAAGGAAGGGTAGCTCTGCTGGTGTTCAAATGAAGCTGTTATTCCCATTCTCTTGCATGCTGACACTGAATTACCAAGAAGGGATTTTAAGCTGCCTGGCACTTGTAAGTTTCCAGCTCTTCACTGAGTGAGGAGAAACAACCGTGAACTGCTGGGGTAGGAAACTGGACAGCTTTCAAGAGTTTGTTCTTGACCTGCAAAACCTGGCGTAACCTGCTTCTTCATTGTTCTTGTCACTAGGACTCACAAATTTTAGCTCATAAAACTGTTTCCTTCCTGCTATGAATGGGTTCAGGACTCCCATACTTCAGCAGAACATTTCTAACCAGAAATGAACTGATAATTTCTTTCCAGTAAAGGGCAACAGAAGAAAAACATAAAGGTAAAAAGTAAATCTGTGAGCAGCTGACTTGCTTTTCCTTACAAAGCTGTAGCCTCCTGTGGATGGCTGAAATCATTGCCTTTTTCCTTTCTGCAAAGGGAATATATTAGAGGGAGAGAGCTTGCATATTAGAATTTTTTTACCTTAGTGTGTTTTGTTTTGTTCCACTCACATCCCCTTTGACTCCTTACTGAAAAAAGGGAAGAGGGAAGAAGCTAAAATGCAAATATCAACTATACCTTTAATTTTGAATTATAAACCCTTATTCACTGGAAAAATAAAAACAAAGTGTTCATAAGACTGTGTTGTGTCAACAACAAAGTGTTCTAAAAGACCCTGTTAAAATGTTGGCTTACTGCCTCTCTAATTCTGTCTTTTAAGAAGTCAATCCTCATCCTCAAATTACCAAGAAAGTGGCTTTTGGCAGGAGTGATGATTCACTTTGTAACGCTTCATCAGTGGAGGATATTTGAAAACACAGCACTTCAAAAAGAAAGAAAAAATTACAGGATGAAAAATTGAAGGCCCAGGTAGTTTGATATATCTGGTACTTCAGTGTGTAGAGGTATACCTGGAATATGGTGTTGTTATTGGAGATTGTAATCCCCCTAAAAGCTTATAGCTGGGAAGATGCCATTTAAACACCCAAACTTTTCCAGATTGTGACCTGTACAAATTGTAAACGCAAGCCAGGTTACTTGAAAATAAGCCCCAAACCCTCAAGTGACTTTTTAAATACAGTGACATTTCTGTGAGCATCTTTGTTTTCATGTTCCATAAACCAGAATTTTTTTCTCTTTGTGCCACTTTTGCATGAATTGCTCTGAACTGAGGGGTTTTTCTCTCCTCTCACGTACCCTAATGGAATATGTCACAGCAGGGGTTTCAATAGTCGAGACTTGTTCTCTTCTGAATTTGCTGGGGATTGCTATCAGTTAACCTTTTGTAAGGAGTGGGGTCACTTGCTAAAAACCCCCCACTAAACCACACCACATTAATCACAAAATATGCATATTTGTCCTTTAAGTTTTGTGATCCTCACAGGCTTGAGATGGCTTTTTTTTAGATAAACTTTTTAGCTTTCTGAAGTTACTTTTACTTCTGGTGCTAAAACCGCTTTAATATGACACGCTGGAAAGAGAAAACCCACAGATTATTTAAAAAATCAAAAAACAACAGTCACTCATCCCAAGGACAGTTAGTTGGGTGGGAAGGATAGGAGAGGGGGATCAAAGTATAATAATTTGTTTTTGAAGAGATTTCAATTTCAGATGCAGTGTAAGAAACAGCACAGCTTGCTGGAGACAGCAAGAAATTATGATAGCTATGCTGGTTTCCTCTGGAAAAAAACTAATCCTGAATTGGTAGAGATAATCTAAAATTGCATGATCAGTTCAGGGAAATTTGGCATTTAATAAATCGCTAGTATTCCCTCGTGTGATCAACCTGGTGATAAATCATATGTGCAGGACCAGAACCACGGATGCCTGGTACAATTCCAAAGTTATACAGCAGGTTATGAAGCATGTCCACATAGTGGACTTTGTGTCTCTAAACCAGATTGCTTCAGGTGTGCCTCTTTCCAGACAAACCGTGTTGGTTTACACCGAAGCACATACTTAGTGTTTGCACCATGAATAAACTTGGAGCCTTACAGCCAGTTTCTGCTGTGAAATGGGAATAATGCTTCCCTCAAAATGGTTTTAAAACTAAATACCTGAGTGATGCTTTAAAGATGCTCCACAGTGCAGGGTTTTTCAAACAAAAAAACTACTGAGCATCTGATCAAGAAGGAAATGAGAGAGAGATTAGAGAAGGATCTTTATTAACTGAGGTGGGATCAGAAAGCAAGCTGGGAAATTGGCAATTTTACTTGATCGTAAAAAAGCAGTTAAACTAGGGAAAAACATCATCACGGCCCACTGGGCCTGTCACTTGGTGTGGAGTGTCTGACACATCTCTTTCTCCAGGCAAACTTCCAGCTGCTGTGTTTTCTAGCTGAAAAGCATGGAAGCCCTGCTAAGAGCATTAGCGAATGTACTGTTTTGGATTGGAGCCAGTTTGCTGAGCCTTCTTCTAAGACTTTAGATGAGTGATCTCTCTTCTGCCATTTCCCATCACTTTTCCCCTCTCTGAAACGCGAGTGTGACTTGGCCTGTGGCATCATATTGAATTGAGTGCCTAAAACCAAAGACAGACCTATCCTGGGAGTTGTCTGAGGAATTAGTTTATACTCTGGTTTGCCTGTCAATAAAAACTGCAGAGTGCTGTCTCCTCGGATTCCTTAAAAATGTTTCTTTCCTTAGTAGTTAAGAATGGATAGGCAGGATTTGGTCTGTCCCCTTGACACACCACCAAACTGCTGCTTAACAGCTAGTCCTCCAGCTGCTTTGGTGTTACAGTTGATCTGACACGGACATGTTAAGACAAATATAGTGGAATTCTCTTATTTTTGAAGTAAGACACGTGTAAACATATAATCAGGACTTGGGGTGCCTGTAGCCGTGTTTTGAAAGGTGCTGCTGTTTTTGTGATCTTAGATGACAGTAGACAATCATCTACAGGTGATGGATTTTGGTGTTTCCTGAACAGAACAGTAAAACTATCATTCTGGACACTTTTGACATTTTTCATGTTGGTGTACTTTAGACATAAAGTGAAAAATTAAGGAAAGTATCTTGAATGGGAACAGCTCACAATGAAGAAAATAATGGATGCTTCACTTTGTGCCTTTGGAGTTGATTCCAGCTGCTGTTTTCTTACAAGTCTTTGAAAAAAACAGTGAACTTGAGAGGTGGGGGTGAGCAGAGGGAAAGTAAGCTAACGCTCCTAAACTTTACACTATTTGGTAATCCTGGTAATTTTGAATGTATGAACTTTGGTTTATCTAGAATATGGAACTGTTATTGATTCTTGATCATGTGTAATTGTGTTTCTAAACCAGTTGCTTTTTTTGTACTGATGTATGTTCCATCTTTGTGAGTTTGTAAAGAAAATGCTTCAAGGACGGGCTGGTATTGATAGTTTCAAAACAAAACCCACAGTTTTACAGCCTAGAGTGAATATGACTCAACTAATTTGAGAAGTTCAATATAACCTAAGTTCTGCCTAATTGGGGGGGTGGGTGGGGATGCATGATCTGGTCGGTTCAAAATGATGTTTTTAAGGCTGGAGGGTTTTTTTCTTAGTTTTTACTTACAGTATTTGGGCCATGTAGTGTCCCAGCTGCACTGCATGTAGGTCATGAAAATCTGCTGGTGTAAACAATTTCTGTGGTCTTGCTTTAGCTCTCAGCAGCTGCAAAAGGTTCAGAAGTTTGTGCTGCACGTGGCGGTGTGACATGCAGGTTTCAGTGATGTGAATAAACCCTTTGATAGCAGTGATTATGGGCATTTGCAGGTGCAGTGATGATACCCATGAGTCAGATTCTTTTTAAACCAAACCAAAGCTTTGGAAAGGGGCAGAGCATGGGATTCTTCAGAAAGCTTCTTGTTTGAAGTGCTGCAGTTCCAGCATAAGACAGTTGTGGAAAGACTTACACAAATCTGTTGAAAAGACACAAAGTGGCTGCGCGTACTCATCTAACAGGGAATTGACATTTGTGTGGAAATGCAAGGTTCTGGTTTTTGTAAAGGGATAACGTATGGTTGTTCACATTAGCAATTTTGTGAAACATATTTAGTGTTGAATTTTTGCTTTTTCTGATGAAATGGGGAGATGTTGAAGCAAGGATGAGGCACACACCACTCGCTCCTGTGTGATGGAAGGCTTGCCTCAGCCTCCAATGTCTTGCTTCCTTCTGTGGTTTCCCTCCACAGCCTGACTACTACAGACCGTCTCTGACCTCTGGCTCTCTCTTCCCTCCTCCACCTCCTCTCAGAAGCCTCTCTTAGCTGATGTGGCACAACCCTAACCTGAGGCCCTTGGTGTAATTATCCCGAACTACAGCAAAGACAGAAACTCTATCCAAACTGCTTCTCACTGATAACTTCTTTTCCTGAGTGTGGTTAATGTGGTTTGTCAAACCAGTCTCTGAAGTTGAAGGTATTTTCTGCATGACTGTTACTGGAACTGTAATTTTCTTAAAAAATCAAATTATCCTTGAATTCCTGAATGCCATCCCCCCAAACCAAGCCCAAAAAAACCACTAAACGTAGCAAATGCAAGGGTTTGAAGACAGGAATAGTTAGTTGACAACCAGCAACTGTTATCTGAGCATCCCCTCTGTATTAAGAGCCTTGTGCTGAGGAACAACTGACTTCACATGTCCTAAAACATCCCTTTGTGGAGCAGTTACGAGAATTAGTCCAGGTTACTTCATTAAATAAATGTAAGAGACAAGTCTTGCAGGCTCCATTTGAGTTGAAATGCACTGCTGTGGAAAAAAGGAGAGCGCAGGAAATGTACAGGAGTATCTGTATGCTGAATTCAACTTCGTGAACACTGGATTTAGTTTATTTTCATCCTGAACTTGTATTCTTTAAAAAGATGGTTTGTGTCAGAGGCATCCTCCCTCTAACCGTGAAACCTACATTTGTCAGTAACATAAGGAAAGAAAGTGTGACCATCTGTTCCCTGCCAGAGACCTGCAGTGCTTTCTGCACATCTGTGTAAATATGTCGTGAGGGTGTAATTGTATATCGTGCTGCTGTCACCAAGCTTTCCTTGCTTTTTCCTTGATGATGGCCTTTCTGAAATCCTGAAGTCCCTCTAGTCTTAATTTACTGGTTAGAGAGAATTATGTCAAGACTCAATACAAGTTCAAGACAGTAAACAGTGGCAGTGCTGGTGACCCAAGTTATGGCATTGCTTTCCTGAAAAAGGCACATCTCAGTCTCTCCCTACTGTGGTGTGGATAATGAGGATGAGGAGTTTTTCTGAAGATGGGTTTAATTAACAGATCAGTAAAGAACCCATAAAGAGAGAAATCTGAGTAATCACACTTACTTTGGGAAAAGCACTGACACTTCAGACACCATTCTAGGAGAGATGTGTATCCCATCCTCACAGCAAAAATCAAGCCTGTGTGTATCTCAGACAGGAACACAGCTGGAAGATTATTTAAAGTGTCTTAAGAGCCAGAATGTGAGGTTGGTTTCCTTTGGATAACATCTAGATGAGTTTTGACAGCAAACTTGATGCAGTCATCTGCAAAGGTGGGCTTGTCTTGGCTTTCCCAATCCTTAAAATCCACTTTAATCAAGAAAGCCTGACATTAAAAATGTCCTGGCATCTCTTCCTTGTATTCATGTGATAGTGCACAGCAAGTACAAGTATTGCCTTACACTTGTCCTTCACTGTTAAATAGATCTTCTGTCTCTGCTTAGGTGGATTTTTTAACTGTAGAAACATGTGGCTATTTGACTACCTAGCCTAGAAGACCAAAGTTCTTGACCCACTGTCCTTCCTCTGAAGTCTGCTGAATCCCTGGCCCAGGACTATGGGTTGGGTTGAGAGTCTAGCTTGAAGCATATCTAACATATCATTTTTATAATGTGTTGGATTTTAAAGGATTTTCAGAACAACTTGAACTCGATTCTTTCTGTCTCATGTCTCCCAGGAACTGAGAAAATAGGTGTTTTTGTGGTTATCAGTGCTTCTAGCTGGAGTCACAGATGCTCACTTCAAGGAGGCTTCTGGTATCTCAGAGAACACAGGGCTGGAGAGCAAGAAATGCTGTAGCTTTGAATGAGCAGCGCCAGGTTTTCCAGCTGAGAGCTATCTTCTTGCAGCCTGCTTTCCCTGTCCCTCAGACTCCTGTTTTGTAGGTGACTGCTATAACCCTAGGACACAGCAGGCTGTTGGTACTCACATTAGAGTAGCTCCTTCAGGCACAGATCTGTTGTGCTGTCACCGCTGCTCACAGGCATAGAGACCCTCGCTCTCCCGGTAGTTTTCAACCTAAACTGGCCAAAGGCCAATGGAGATGGAGCAGCTCAGCCTCAAGTTTCTTGGAGCCTTTTAAAACTTTCACTGTTACTTGAAAGAAGTGACTGAGCTCAAATACACTTGAAGAAACTACCTCTGGCTATGACAAGGAAAAAAAAAAAGTGCTAAGGGGAGGGAATGCAGGAGGATCAGTATAAAGGCGAATACAGGAGTTTGGATAACTGCTGCTTTCAGGTTTCTGGAGCTGTTCGACAGTAAAGGTAACCCTGCTTCTGTCTTTTTTTAATCTTTTGCAGGAAGTCCAAGGGAAAGCCAAATGGTAAAAAGCCAGCACCAGAAGAGAAGAAACTTTACCTGGAGCCAGAATACGCAAAATCCAGAATTACCGACTTTGAATTCAAGGAGCTAGTGATGTTACCACGAGAAATAGACCTCAACGAGGGGCTTGCCAGCAACAGTGAGTATTATGTTTGTGCAGCTCTGAGCTTGCTGTCTGTGCTCGACAAGGCATTCATTCACCCTTTTTACTGTTTTCAGTGCTTAGAGAAACACTCAATGACGATTTATGCTTACTGTGTAGTGCATGTCATTATACCTTGAATAGTAATTAAGCTGCCTCACCTACAACCCAGCTGTGCTCAGCAGCATGGAGGCCTTGATTGTTTCCTTCTTCCAACTCCCCTCACTGTGGCACTCTTTGGAGGACCATCAGGATTCTTATTGACTGTTTGCTAAAACTGGCTGGTTGTGCATGTTTCTCACTCAAGCTTTTTGCCTTCCCAGAAGCATTGTAAACATGGTAGTTTCTAAAGACTTGTATGTAAAGCAAGTTATGGCTACAGCCAGAATGTGAAGCCTTTTCTTTCGATTTCTCCCCATTCCTTCCAAGCTTTGGTGGAATTACTGTGGATTTAAACAGTAGACAAGGTGAAAGTCAGAGATGTGACTGAACGCTGTATCTATGCATCTCAGTCCTGATTTATTGTACTTCCCTATGCTTCCCCTGCCAGTCCTCACCTGCAGCTGTGGCCCACTCTTGTTTACTTTTTCAGCAGTATGCGGTAGTAGCAAGAAATTACTTTAAAACTGCACACTAGGGTAGTTTACAGAGACCCATTAAGAAAAAGTGAGATGTCCTGTGAGAAGTATTAAGATGTTAAATTATCTCAGGAGATTTTAAAAAAGTAGATATGTTGTACTAGTTTTCATGCTGATTTTTTGTTTGGGTTTTTTTTTTTTTCCCCCAAGGAGGTGTGTTGTGAGAACTATTAATGCCATTTTGTAGCCACTGTACATTTTAAGTCTGACTTCAAAAGAACACAGCAAATTGTTTGCCTTCAGCTTCTGGTAGGGTATTCTGCTGTAAAGGTGAGGCTGATGACAGAGACACTTTCCAGTCTTGCTGCTTTATGAGTAATAAGAGCTGATGCATCATGGTGCTTTCATCTTAAATCAAAACAAGAGCTTTCATTCTATGTACCTCTTTGTTTTGCAGTTCATCATTAGGCTCATTTAGCTAAATCATGTTTGAATTCATATGCAAGCTCAGGACTGAGGTCACTTCACTTGCTCTGTTTAAGTAATTGTCTGGAGGATAACCAGTGTTTGAATGTATTTTACTTCTGAATTTCTTTCCTTTGTTTATTTTTCAGCAACAACTTTCTTTCATCACATCAACCTACAGTATAGTACAATCTCAGAATTCTGTACGGGAGAGTCATGTCAGACCATGGCAGTGTGCAATACGTAAGTCAATATTTACAATTACCAGGTTTCCATGTCTTCAGAGTTGCCTGGGGGAGGATATTGGTATTGAATGGCATCAGGCAAGTGTTTCACAGCAGGTCTGTACTTGGTGAGAATGTGTCAGCTGTGCATCCTCTTGTCGCCCCTCAGCAGTGAAGCGGGCTGTTTCTGGGGAGGACTGGAAGGATGAGAATCTTTGAGTGCTCTGAGCTAGTCAGATCAGAGAGACAAATTACCATGTGTGTGGTGGTTGGGCGACAGGGGAACAAGTCACTCTCACACCATCTGAGCTGGGACCGAGGCCCCTTCACAGTTACACACCCCACACTCACACAGTCCAGCCAGGTTTCCTTACCGGCTGGACTCGAGGGTTTCCCATAGCAGAGTCTCAGATCCAGATCCTTAAAACGATGTAGTCTTGGTGCAGTAACTAAATAACAAAATAACAGCTCGAATTGGTGCCTCCGAGAGCTTTTTATACCCTTAGAGTCTATGCAGGAGAAAGCCTGGGGTTTTTCATCAGCCATCAGCTGCTGTCACCTGGCTGGGCCACAGGTCCCCGTGCTCTTTGTTATGCAAAGGGTCAGCAGTTCACAGCCCCCTGCCTGGGGTTCCTGCCCCCCAGAGCTCAGCCTGCAGCTGCACCCCGAGCTACCTGCACTGAAGGTATTCCTCAACAAAGGCAAGGCAGAACTGTCTGTACTGGTAACAGTGCTAGGATTCCACAGAAGGCCGGGGAGGATAAGTGAATTGTGAAAACCTCACAGGGTGCTTTTGATAGCCGGAATGCTGACAGAGCACCAGGCTGCTGACAGAGCCCTTGAGCACAGCGGACACAAGTGGCAGCTTTGCAAAGAGTAAGGAAAACGTTTTGGGTTGGCACTTTTCTGCCTATAGAACTTAGCAGACTTTTTTTAACATTGACTAGCTGTCAGTTATGAAAGAAAGCTTTGTAGTTTTACTGTAAAATGTGCATATAAGAAAAAGTTACTATAAACTCCTGCTCTTAGCGAGCACAGTCCAATATGATGGAATATGAGAACCAGTCGAGTATGAATAAGCCTGTTGTGTTGTGGGATTTTTTTTTCCTCCAGCATGTGTTGATAGTCCTTTTCTTCCCTCCTCTTGCATTTTCCTGGGATTAATTTAATTGAGATGGATTTTAAAACAGAAGACTGAGCATTTAATGTTACAGTACATCAATCAGATGTCTCAGGGAATGTATGCAACAGAACCAGAGCTCTATATTGTATCTCTGAAAATCATTACATAGTTCTTAGAAAGAAATCCTTGCTTAATGCACTGGGTTGTCTTGTACACTTGAAATGAATATCAGGGGCTTTCTTTGAGAGCACTCTGAAGAATGCAAAGTGTGCAGAAGACATTTTTGCATGTAAAAGTTGGAATGATAACTGTCAGTAGAGAATTAAAGGCCATGGTAGGGACTTTGAAAGCAAGCTGGAACAGAAAGTAATAAATCTCTGCTGGACCCAGATTTTATCACAAGGAGACAGAATGTCTCTAAATAAGAAATGGTGATCAGTAAGAGGAATGTTTTGTTAACTCTTGCTCCCAAGCTTTCTCATGTTTAAATTCCTGATGTAGCACTAGCTGTCCAAAGGACTGAATTTAACTGTTTATCCACTTGACTGTTGGGAAATAGTGGCTGAAAGGTGGTGTTGATAGGGAACCCTACATTAGTGTCACTCCATTCTGCCTTTAACAAGAGTTCTCTGTAAGCAGTTTGTGCTGCAGAATAAAGAGAGGAAGTTGCCTGTAGGCGGCTCCAACTGTAGTCTTTATTTTTAATGGTGAGGACTGATAGCAGAATGTTCCTATCCTTTGTTTTGGAAAACTGAAAAATTTTGCTGTTTGGGAATAACAGGAAGCATGTCTGCACTTGGGCAAAGCACTTGAAACAGTGTGTGTGTAGCTAAATCATAACAACTTAAGTATCTTCCTGTAGTTGGGGCAGGTGGCTGATTTATGTTTGCAAACTCTAGGCTGCCTATTGCTTTCTTCTATCAAGTGTGTGGGTCTATGAAAAAACCGAAACACTGAGGTGAGATCACCAGGCTACAGACCTCAGTACAGTTCAGCTTTGAGGGCCCTGTTCATAATTGTGTTTCTCAAATCCTTATCTTTATGTTCTGCCTTTTCCTAGCTCTTCCCTTTTGGAAGAGATGTGCCTAAATGGAACACAGATGCTCATTTGTTCATATCCAGTTATGAGTATGACAAAGCTGTAAGTCGCTTCCCCACTCCCTTCTGGTTTGTAATTAAAAGTCTTACCCTAGTGCAGTAAGGTGGTAAGGATGTGGCTTGTTCTGTTGGAGAAACATAAGATGCTCTGGTTCATTGTGCCTCTGACCTGTCTCCAGGATGTAAAGAGTGCCGCCTGAACATTAGTGTCTGTTACTGATTAACCTCCAGACTTAAACCCTCTGTGGCTATGATCTGTTTGTTCAGGTCCTTTGGAATAGAATAGCATTTAGCTACATAAGACAGCCACAGAATTACAGTACCTTGGAGTAAGGGTGCAGTTACCCATTTTTTCCCATGCTGATTTCATAGGTAGTTCCATATGAAGGTCTGCATTCTGTTCCACTTATGTTTTCCCTGCCCAGTTTCTGAAGTTGTGTTTTGGATCACACCATTCTGCTCATACCTAAGGAAGGCTTTTTGTATTTTATGGTTGAGATGTTGAAGTAACTATTGAGAACAGGTTGGTTGTCAAGTTACTTTACGTTCTAATGCACTGCAAATACCCAATCCTAAATTTAAAATATTTGCTGGCACAGTAAACACTGGTTGCAGTTAAATATTTGAGGTAAGGTTTTAACCATCTCAGAGAAGCTCCAGCCAACTGACAAACTGCAGACAGATGCAGCTTTCAGCCCTCTGTCAGATATGTGAGATAGCACAGCCATCTGTACACAGTGAGGAGAATTTCTGCCTACAGTCACTAAGAGACATCTGACCAAAACTTAGTCTCAGTATAGAACAGATGGAAGCATTTGCTGGCAAGGTGGGATAATGCCAGGAGAAATACCTCTAAATTTAATGCGAGCGGCATGAATGTAACTTTGGGAATTATTTAATTTTGCTTCTTAACATGATTATCACTTCTTGTGGTAATCAGGTATTATATTTTTTAATGCAGTATTTACTATTTAGATTTATGATGCTTTATGGCTTATTATTACCCAAACCAGCTTTAAAGCTCTGTGAGCTGTAGACTGGTCTTCTAGCTGACATTTGGGCAGAACTTCTCCAAGTGCTGCAGTGAGTGTAGTAAGAGCCAATATATGTGCTGTTCATAAGGCTGAGATTACAACAATCCTGAGGCAGAAATCAAGGATGGATGCAAACTTTGAGGTAGCCCACCTTTCAAGGTGTCATTTTGGTCCACTGGAATCCCTTAATTCATAACCCTTATCGCTCTTTATTTAAAATCTTAGTCTCCTTTCCCATGTCTACCTTGCCCTTAGTGCCTCTGCAGATGGAGGGTAGTCCCTTCTAGAAATCTTAAATCAAACTTGCATGTTTTGCTTTGTCTTATATTGAAGTTCCCCCAGCTATATGGTTTTACATGATGGCTTTTTTCCCCCGTCCAAAAGTTGCTTAGCCCCTATCAAACCATCAAAGCTATTCCAGCTGCTGATGAACTGCCCTCAGCTTTCTACATAACCTGGTTTTTGGTATTTCTACCCGGAGTGTCTCTCCTTCCTTTCCAGGCAACATAATCTCCACAGTATTTGCTTTTCCCTCCTTCCAGAAGCTTTTCTTATATACCAATGTACCTTCTGTTCTGTCTGGGTTTCTGTGTCATCAACACAAGCCCAGAATGTTTTAGAGGAAAAGGGAAAAAATACATATATTAAGATGCAGCATTGTTACTTCGTATGTGTTATACTTTATTATCTGCAGCATAGGCTTTTCTCTTTTAAACCCATAGTCATTTCTCCAGGGGATTTAGAAGGGAGCTGCAAATTCCCCATGCTGTCCATACTGGGGAAGTTTAAATGTCTCAGAATTTACGTAGGAAATAAAATCTGCATCGTGTGACACTTTCTGAAAAGTGTCTTTAGGTCTCATCCTCTTGTCCTTTCTGCTTCCCCTCCGTTCCCTAATACGGGACTGTGCTGTCACAGTGCCAGTGTTGGAATGCAGTTAGGCTTCTGTGCCCAGCTGAGCCCTTGCACGGCCCCAGCCTGCTTCCTATCTTGTAAATGGAGATAACTCCAGCGTGGGTGGGAGCTGCTGCGTACCAGGTGCGAGATGTCCATGGCATGTCAGGGGCTCCTCTCTTCCCCTAAGACCTGTGAAATCTGTTCACAGCACCTGAAATGTGAGGAAGACACATGGTTCTAATCAACAGAACAATCATTGTAGTTATCTTCCTCACTCTTAATGATTTTTCTTTTAAATTCCTATTTTGCATAATTAGTCCAATTTTCAAGGGAAGGGGAAAGGGATATGCAGTGGGATGTTAGAGCGGGTTTATGCACTTATATTTTCGTGTAAGCGAACTTGTCTAGTTGCCAGACTGTTTCTTTTGATTAAGATCCAATTATGGAGTCATTTTTGCACCTAAGGGCAACTCTAAACTATGCTTTTGGTCTGGCAGTTGAGGATTTCTGCAGCATGAAGGAATTGCTGAGGTACAGACAGTTGAGCCTGCTTCTGCTCTTTGGCAACAAGCATTGTCTTAAGACCCAAAATAAGGATGAGTTGCCTAGGTCTCTTTTGCTCCAGCTTACTGTAAGACTAGACTAAGGAGGTGGCTTGTGTTGTTGGGTGCATTACATTGTGTAATTCCTTATATGTGGATTGTACAAAGGAAGGGAGCAGTGATGAAGAACACAGTCTGTGCCTAAGGGTGCAAATGCTCATTTTGATGCCTGACATAGCTCTAAAAAGAGCTTTTGACTCCTGTTTTCACCTACTTGCTCACCTTTTTATGCAATTTTGCAGTCAGTCCTTGCTGTTTCTAATAAATGACAGTGACCACATACTGAAAATGAGCTGAAAGAAAACTTCTAAAACTTAAGTGTCTGCAGAACTAGTTTCAGTTGCTTTTCCTCTCTTGACTTGAACTACTGTACTTATTTCTGCAGCTTCCTCTTATTTTAATATGGCTTTGGGCATGAACAGTGTTATTAGTGTCTTCATCTCACTGCCTTCAGGTCTCTCTAAAGAATCTTTTTGGGCAATGAAAACACATTGTAAGTGAGAACTTTTTAGTTGCTACTCTAAATTTTTCTTTACTTCCCTCAGGACAGTTCTGCTGGTCAGTACACGTAAAACTTCACTTTCCAAGTGGCACGTATAGATCCTTCTAGTTCACTGCAGCCTAGTCCTGGTTAAGCCTAAGGTGGCTAAACGTCACATTGAAGTGATATTTTGTCTAGGGCTACAGAGAAGCTTTTTCAATGATTTGTGTGAGAAATGTCAGATCATCAGCCATCAGCAGCAGGGCTGGAGCTGAATAGACAGGCAGAAAGTAGTGCCCTGGCTTTATAGGCCTGTGTTGGGCACAATGTCTTTCTAGCCAAGTTCTTTCTCCCAAGTTCTTTCTCATGCTCAAAACCACTTCCAACCTTGATTGCAGCCAGCAAACTCCACCTATGTTGTGTTGTGCAAAGACCAGTGCAAGGGATTTCTTATCAGCCCTGTAATGATACAGGACTGTGCCTGGAGCTTAGACTGGTTGAAGATAGAGTTTATAAACTGGAATGCAAAACAAGTCTAGTGTGACATAAGCAAGGAGGAAAAAAAAAAAAAAAAGGTGTTTTGCTAAATTCCTTACCTGTAAAACATTTCTCACTGTGTGCCTAATCTAGTGGGTAGCTGCTCCAGGTAACAGTTACAGGTGCTTTAATTGACTGACTTTATAAAAAAAAAAAAAAAAGGGCACAAACCTTCAGTTATCTTGTAGCCTTCAGATGCTGTCAGGTGATGGATGGCTGCTGTTAATGAAGATGATTATGGCTTACTGATTGAATTATAGTTGCTTTTGGAGGGCCAGGCAATATGCCAGTGTCTCCTGTTCCTTCAGATCCAACAGGACTCTGGTGGCAGAATCAGTAAATGTAAATGCAGGTGTTTGGGGGTGGCTGTAGCTGTAACCAAAGGAGCAGAGTTCAAAGGGCATGGGCATGCTGTGGTATGGATGTGCAGAAGGGTAGTGAAAACTCTCTCCAGATTACATTTTGGAACAGGAATTGGAGCACTTGAAATTGCAGCAAGTACTTGGGAGCACCAGGTTGGAAAAGCCGGTGTTTTGGAGCCACCGTCTGACTGTTTAATAATACTGCAGTGCAAGACTAATTTATGTTCTGTGCCATTAAGCATCAGAAGTTCACCAATTTATCACTGTGCAATAGTTAGATAATGCTTTTCTGTACAGTTCTGTAGACTGTATGTAAACCCTTAGCCTGTTATGGATAGGGAATGATTGCTGCCTCAGCCAAGCTCCTCTCCTTGAAGACTTGTCAGCAGGCTTTCTTGTGCTTGGTACTGCCACCTGCACTCCGGCCTAAACTGACAGGGAGAAACAAAATTGGTCAACAGAAGTTCAAGGTCTTTGATGCAGAAAAGAAGTGAATCTGTCCTGTAGCAGCTGTGATGTATTTTGGTAATTTTGCAGTTGCCGTTTCATGTTATTTAGACACTGACCTCTTAGAGTAGTTGAGCTGAGGAGCCAGAGGGTGATGTGGTAACAGTGTCCATTCTCTCCACAGACAGTACTACTGGTATGATGAGCGGGGAAAGAAGATCAAGTGCACTGCTCCTCAGTACGTGGACTTCGTCATGAGCTCAGTGCAGAAACTAGTGACGGACGAGGACGTCTTTCCAACAAAATACGGTATGTCCGCTTCCCGGGGCTCTTTGGGGATGCTGTCGTAAGTAAAGTGAAGGCTGGCATTCACCATAGGTATTGATACCAGGCAGCTTTCTGGTTGGCTTTCAGTTTGGTTCATGACCCTGTTGTTGTTTTCTTTGTGGGTTTCTTGTGTTGAAGGGAGATTTTAAGTTTGGTTCATTCTTGCAGTAAAAAAAGACTTGTGCTTGCTGTTGGTGCATGAACTGGGGTGAAAGTCTCACAAACCTGGCCCCTTGGCTTCTGTTTCATCATCAGTACAGCTTTTCCTTCAAGCATTTTGAGATCTTCTAGCTTGTATTCAGAGAGGACAAAATTCTGAAAACAGTCAGCATGTGTGTGTTCAATAGAACCTGCTGATAGGAAACTTGAACGCTATTTTCATTAGAGCCTCAATACATTAAGGGGGCAATAAATTGGATTGCCAGGCATGTGGCTTGCCCTCTGTGCCCAAGGCTCTGAGGCTGTGTCTCAGAGAGTTTGCAGTCTCCTTTCCCCTATGAAGATCAAATAAGAACGTGATTTTTAAGAGCTGAAAAGCAATAGGAAAGTAATTTTAACTCAAATTTGTATCCTAACAAGATTGGTACACATGCAATGCCTAGGAACCTGAAGTTATTGTAGGTGGACTTAATCAGGAGTAGCTGGCTTCTTGAGCCAATTCAACAGGTAATTGGGAAACTAAGACATTACAATATAGAAAATACTAAGCCGTCAGCCTTTGTTTACAAGCAGCTTGAGATGGAAAAAGGCAGTGTCTAAGTAAGACTGGGCCTAGCAAGCCACTTTCTTTTTTTCAATATGCCCATTCAAGGGCAGTGAGGGCATTTCCTGCAAGTCTGTGAGGTCAAGGGGCACTTTAGACCAGTAACAGACTTTGTATTGTGCATCACCTGAGGGCAGGTGTTGCTGGTTTTTTGTTTGCTTCAGTTTCACTCTCAGTGTTACCAAAATGCTTACAATGCAGGCACAGTACTCCAGCACTTGCTTTAGGCAAGCACAATTTCAGCTGCACCTGATAGAAGGCACCCAGTGTTTCCTTCATTTCCTTCCTGTTAGGTAGAATTTCAGCAATGAAATGAGGGAAGTTGTTATGTAAAGTTGGCCAAATAGCTGCACGCTACCAAGGCCCCGTGTACCTTGGCTTCCGTTTCAGGATCTATGAGGATTTCTATCCTGAGGAAAAACCTGCTACTCCTGAACAAACTAGATAAGGGCCTAGAAGAATCTGTCATTAATTTTACAGCCAGTAACAAAAAAATGTAATGGTTTTAGAGAACAATTACACTTGGTTTGCGATCTTTGAACCCATAGGGTTTAAAATTTAACTGCAAATGAAAATGCTTAGTACTTCCTTAGATTCTTCTCCTGAATTCCTGTAAAAAGACGCTAGGATGATCCAAGACCCTCAAGTTGTTTGCTGTATAGGGTGGGACAGTTGCTGTTACCCATGGCTCAGTCCACCCAGATGCTGCTGTGGGACTGATGGTAAGCAGCTGATGCTATTATGGTGTTTCTCTGTCTTCCTTTCAGGCAAGGAATTCCCAAACTCATTTGAGTCCCTAGTGAAGAAGATCTGCAAGTACCTGTTCCATGTGCTGGCCCATATCTACTCCTCACACTTTAAGGAGACTTTGGCACTGGAGCTGCATGGACATTTAAACACACTCTACACACACTTTATCCTATTCATCAGGGAGTTCAACCTCGTGGACCCTAAAGAGACCACCATCATGGATGACCTCACAGAGGTCCTCTGCAGCAGCAGCGGGAGCAGCAGTAACGGGAGCGGCAACGGGAGCAGCAACGGCGCAGGAGCACAGAACCACGTGAAAGAGAGATGAGCCCTCCTACAGGATCAAAACTAACATTATAAACAATATTATCTATTCTGTGTGTATGTATATGTTCAGATATACATACAGACATATACAGCGATGAAAGCAATGATGCTGCCACCACAGGACGCGCAGTCGTACGGGACTGTACGGAGCTTTGGGTTAATGCGCCAACTGGCGAGAAGTTGCACCAATTTTATTTTATTTTCTGTCCACTCCTCCTTTTACCTATTCAGATGGAAAAGTTGAGTGCTGTTTTTAGAGAAGAGCCAAGTTTGAGCATGGGGCCACTCTTGGTTTTTTTTTTTGGTTGGGTTTTTTTTTTTTGTTGTTGTTGTTTTTGGTTGGTTGGTTGGTTTTTTTTTTTTATTTTGCTTCCTGAGTGCAAGCCCTTTGGTCTTTCTAGGATGGTGGTCCTGCCATTTAAAAAATTATATATTATACTATAAGAAATAACTTTTACTTGGAAGTGGCTTAACGTGCTGGTTTGTTTGGGGTTTTTTTTTTTGGGGGGGGGTGGGGCGGGGGGTGTGTGGTTTTTTTGGTTTGGTTTTACATAGACTGGCCCTTACCCTGCCAAAAGCTCCCCCATTGAGTGCATCTTGCCCTTTGTTAGCTTGGAATGGGAAGAAACTCCTGGCTTGACTAGAGTAGCAACTAGGGGCTTGCTACGTGTTGAAAGTGGGCATGATTCTCCAGTTGTCCAATGTATTTGGTCACAACACGTGAACGTGCAAGAGGATCCACAAGCCTTTCTGCTTATTGCTCCTCCAGTATATATACACTCTGTCCTCTGCTCCCCGCCTCTTCTTTTCCCAGGCACACCTCTACAGGTAGCAGGAGTAAGATCACTGCAGTCCAAACCCCGATGTGCCAGAGCCACCACCCTTTGCTTTCCACTGAGCAGAGGCCCCGGGGAGGGAGGGAGGGAGAAGGGTACACCGAGTCAGTCACCGCCTGTGCTAGAGAGATGGCTGTTGGCATAAAATTATATTGTTGGCTTATTTTAGTTCATCTGTTCTATAATAATAAAAACAAATCTATCGGCCACAAGCTTTGGTTTTGTGTTTGCAGTGTCAAAACTCAGCAGACTCCACCCCTGCAGCCTCCTCCCTCTCAGCACTGAATGCTGTCAGCTCTGCTGTCTGCGCCGGCTTTATGAATAATGGTTTGTCTTCCACCCCGTAATCTTACATTTATAAATCATTCCTTGCTCTTTCTAGTATCCCTGAGAAGCACCTACCCAGGTAATCTGAAGATGATAAGGAACATGTGGAGAGAAGCAAGTTTCCTGTTTGTACATATGTACCCATTCTGCAAATGCTGTGGGTTCCTGCATACCTTGCAGCAAATACTGTATCACAGCATCTCTGGATACGGTACTATATCAGTATTGTATCTGGACAGTGATACTTTCTTTCCTTCACATTTCCCCTGAATTCTTGCAGTCAGCATTTCCATCTGGGAAAAAGGCAAATTTTGCTTGCAAGTGTTCTTCTGTCATATCTGTGGCAGCTGCTGAGAATTATTTGGTACTGGTTTTGGTCATTATCCTGGGGTATATATACATCATTAGTAACTGACCTGGCATGAATCCTAGAAGGTTTTCCTGACTGAGGTCTGTAACTGTAGTAAAAGTCAGTAGAGAGAAGGAAGGGAGAGCAAGTGCAAAGAAAGGGAAGGAAAAGCACAACCAAGGGGTGAAATTAAAAAAAAAGCATCAGCAGAAAAGGAGGAATAATAAGAAAAAGAAAAAGCACAAAGAGTTTGTGAAGAAGTGTGCAAGAGCAACAACACCTAACCAGTGTGCAAGTGAGAAAAAGAGCAATGAAATAGAGGAAAAAGGCACAGAAGGAGGAAGTAGAAGAGGGAAGGAGTGAAAACAACCTCAAATTTTGTAATCCCAGGCTTGTCCTGTGTTGTTTCTGGATTGTGGGTACCTTCCCAATATGTCACTCAGCTGGGTGCTGTTAACACAGGCTCTCCTCCTGCTACAGCCTCCCTATCCAGACAAATATTCCCATTCAGCCTCCATTCCTGCTGATGTGAGCCTTTCCATTACAATTCCCTAGAGTAATGTCTGAAGGGGAAACCAGAGGTCTGCAGAAGCAGTCAGGGCAGTGCCATTTCTGAGGCCCCTCTACTGCTTGCCCTGAGAGTACACTCAAGGTAAGAAACCAATAGCAAGAACAACCACCCAAACCCAAGTAATTTCTGGTAATTTACGATCTACCTGTAAAAGTGCATTTGCAGTCGTCTATTCTAAGAGACCGTTTAGAAGTGATAGGAATTTGAGAGAGGTTTGACATGCACAAGAGCCAGTTCAACCCTGGAAAGACCGACCTAGCTGCAACTCTTAAGTTCCTCATCACAACACAGTGATGTCTGTATCAAATACAAGGGTGGTTATACCTTAGCTTTCAGTAGGAAAACTGCCAGAACCAGAACCCTGTGGGAATGCACGTGTTGGTGCAAAGCAGCAAGCCATTAATTCATCTACCAGGAGGACAGTGAAGTCCCACATTACCTCTGGAAGAGCCTGCTGTTCATGGCAGCCCTCCCAAGTTTACCCTGCAGGCATGTGATATTCCTGAAAGCACAGACACTCCATCTAGCAGGGTAATCGCTTTATATTTTACAAGCACTTAACAAGAAACACAAATAATGAATCCTATTTTAGTGTAGCCTATCTTGTTGGGTTTAGCAGTGGGAATAAGGAAAACACTGAAACAGTGCCAACACCAGTGTTTTCTAGTCAGGAGAAAATGTTACTGTAAAGCTCAGCCTCGAGGCCTCGAGCATATTTCAGAGGTTACTGAATTACACTGTAGTAACATTAGGTACAAAAGTGCCACTGAGCCTCCAATGCTTGTCAGTGGCTTCCTGTGCTTGCAACAGGTCACCGACCACCCACACTGAATTCCCTTGTATCCAAAAGACAGGCTTGGGTCTTAAAACAGCAATATGACAGTTTCTTCCTCAGTGTTAGAAACGTGGTTTGTAAATTGTTCAAAGTACTGTCACAACAACAGAGACACCTTAATTATCCTACATTCAACACCCCCCACCCCAAAGATACTCCACCGTTGTTTAAGGGTTGCTAAATAAATAAAATACCCCAGAAAAATAACCAAACACTGCTAGAAGACACCTTTTTGAACTATCTAGAGGCACACACTCCCACCCTGCCAAACATGCCTTTTGCAGACATTTTCTTATCAAACTCTCAGCTTTACACCTGCCATTCCAGAACGCCTAGTGAATTTTCAGGCCCAAAACCACAGCAGTGAGCACAGACCATCACAGGGCCAACATCTTTCACTTAAACCCGACAATACTCTTACGTCGAGAACATAATCCCACAAACCATACATCTGGTGCTCTACACACACGGGTGATGTGCTGAAGAGCTGAGGTTGCACAAATTTATAGCAATAGGGTGAAATGTTATACCAAGCTGAAACTTCCCCCCCTACCCTGCCCTTTTTGTCATTATCCCGTAAGTCTGTGAGGCTGCAGCATCCTTAGGAAATCCAAGCATAAGTGCCTGTAAATATGAATAGGAAGAACAGAATTCCATCCTACCTGCCATCTGGAATAAATAGCAGCAGGTAAAGCAAGCACCACGGTCAGCAGCTTCTGTCTGTTCCATGAGCTACCTCTGCCCACTCGGGGAATGGCACATGGGAATGGTGCCACCAAGTCTTTGGCACAGAGAAACAGCCACCTGTAGCTTTAACCTCAAGGCAATGAACCTGTGCAGAGATCAGCAGACCAGCTTCACCCTAGCCCTAAGAAAGATCCTGAGGTAGCAACCTGTAAATTGAGTCAGGCAGCTTCTATTTCAGCCCAGCAGAATCAGAGCTATGCCCTTCTTCCATGCCTGAGAACTGCAGAAAGTTATCAAGTCTGAGGTCCCGTAGAACACACTCATTTTATATATGAGTAACAACCTTTTGGCCAAGAATGTTAAGAACATCAACCAGAAAAGAGCACTTTGTTGACAAGAAGATCAGAGGAGGACAAAAGATGTGTTCTGGCTCTGAGGTATCACCGGTTCCAGCCAAAAGTGTGCATACCAGGATGCTCCTGGAAGTGATTTGGGGCTAAAGGTGGATGCTGCCAGGTAACAACTGGCTTCTGCAATTAGCAGAAGACAAACACTGGCACAGAAACAAGCATTCCCATAAAAGAACAAGTCAGCCCTATGAAGCTTCCGAGGCGTGCTGATCTCATCAAAGCCACGTTTCATCAAACAAGCCCTTTGCTCACATCCATCATGTAACTTGTCCCAGCCAATCCTTGGCTCACCATTTCAGCTGTTAACAGAAAGACTCAAACTCAGAAACACTCTTCCATTATCTAAACTGCCAGACAGAGGAATAGGTGGTTGTTTTATTCTGCTCAAACCTCCTTAACAAATTAAACCAACATTTGTGTATGCAGCACAAATTACAACACCATTTCAGGTGTTTTAAACCTGGTTTCTATTGCCCAGTTGCTGGCAGTAGTCAGAGCGCAGGGTTCAGCAGGGCTGTGTTGTTATCCATGCTGCTAGCCAATACCAGTGCCTGAATATAAGCCTAACCCCTGAGGGATTTCAGGACAGATGTGGTATCTTTACATGCTATAGCTGTATGCAGTACAGCCAATTCCCAATAGAACTAATGATACAAACTGAGAAAAACACCAAACAGCTGGCAAAAAAAAAACAAAACAAACCCTCAATGTGTTAATGGGGTCTCTGTTCTTCTCATGGACAGAACTGTTTTGATTGTGACAGCTGACACGAACAGTAAGACTTTTCAAAGCTAGGTTAGCATGTGACTCAGGGAAAACAGACATTGTTGTGGTCAAGCACTCAGATGAGAGAACACTCAGAGAGCTTTGTCTAGCCAAGAAAAAAAGTGAAAAGCTACACTTCTTTTTGTGTTGTCCTCTGCTAATTATTCTCATTATATCTAAAAAGGAGGCATTAAAATACTCCAATACTTTCCCATACACCAGGGTGGACAGCTAACATTCTCTCATGAAGTGGTGCAGGGTCCCTCACACAAACCTCCTCCTCCTTTTAATGGTCTCTGGGATAACTCAAAAGAAAGAGAAAAAGAGCCTGGGCTAGACAGGCTTTGCACTCAGCGGAGACCAACCCTCTGCAACACCAGCTCAGATACAGAAAGGGCAAGTGCCACCTCACAGAGGATTTCGGCTTTGTGAAAACACAGCTTCAACCTGACATCCGTAAGGCTTAGAAGACACCTGCCCCGAAGCAAGTACTGCCCTCAAGGGCTGCAAAAGGAAACCTAAGCAAGGAAAACAAACCGGTCCTGGGCGCCAGACACTAATTTAACTACCATGCTGAACTCAGGGAGCAGCCCAGAGTTCCCCCAGAAAGGCTTCAATGCCAGTGCACGTGGAGTTGCCGGTGAACCCTCAAGCCTGATAAAGGAAAGAAAGGCTGCACAGCCCTCTGGCACTGCATGCTCCTCCAACCCTGTAAGGCCACACAGTGCTCACAGAGTCCTGTTTCTGCTTCTTTCTCCATGGACTGAATTCCTTTAGGAAAGACTTTTACTTGAAAGCTCTAATTTCAAGCAGAAGAAATTTCCTAAATTACTTTTTTCCCCCCCTCTCTTAACTGCACTTGACAAAGTATCAAACACAAAAGCCTGATTCCCATAGGATTCATTCCCAAAATCACATCTCAAGGAATATTCTTTCTGTTCCTAAGCATCAAAGCGTAGGTAGAAGAGCTGCCTCTCTCATGTAAAGTCTGGTAGACAATGAAATAGTTATTAATAAAGAAATTCATCCCACTTCTCTGTCTTGGCCAGCCTGAGTTTTATATTTAGTTTTATTAAAAACTAATGCTAGAGTCTTTACTGCTTTTGTTGTGACAGAGTGCAGAGAGACAGACACTATGTCTGATTTTAGATGACTAAATGCAAGGGATAATTTTAGTCACAAGGTGGAAATACATTAAAGTGCTCCGTAACAAATTTGGGGACACTGGTATTGCATACAGCCAGAATGTCCACATCTGCCTAGTTAAACAATTTATTTTTAGGAATAAGGACAACTCTGTGCTTGCCTCTGCTTAAAAAGGATAATCCATAACAGGAAAGTGACATTGGATAATCCAATATTTTTACCTGAAATCTACGTAAACCCTGTAACAGAAAGGACTCTGTGTCCTTTTCAGCCAGGTTCACTGACAACAATTTAGGAAGTTTATTTTGAATCCTTGTGGCTATAAAACCTGTGTTAGCAGGAGCAAATACAAGAAACAGAAGACAAACTGTGCTTGCAGACCAGCTGTACCCACTATAGCAGAAATGTGAAAACTTCAGCTACTTTAAGAACATTTTCAAGAGGCACAAATACATGTGTTTGAATAATCTTACCAATTTAAAACTGATTTAAACTGGCTTGAACAAAGTCTCCAGAACAGACGCTGTGCTATGACCAGAGTGTCACAGTCCCAGCAAATGAGAAGGGCTGCAGCAGGGATGGGTAGTTCCTAGCAAATCTGGAAACAAGATGAGCAACAAGACCTCAGTATCGTCATTGTTCACTCATTGTTGCGCAGTGACACTGCCTGTCTGCAGAAGAGTGAAGAACCAGTATTTCCCTGAATTTGCACCTATTGACCCAGTAAGGTTTGTGCACCGAGTTCCTCATTTCAACTCCCAGAGGGTGACATTAGAAAGTAGACAGCAGGAAGGTAGTCAGGCACTGCAAACCACCTTCTGTCAGCATCCTGCTGACAAACAGAAACCGTAATCTGAAGCCAGGACACTTGGGAAGAATCATGAAGTCTGTAGAGCAAAAGAAAGCAGACACACGATTCCCAGCTGGACAGGTAAGCCTCCTTCCACATGAGATTTTCAACTACAAAGCCACTACTAGAGTTCAGGGCTTAAGGCAGATCAGCTGAAGCTCACACAAAGTCAGCACTGAGGCCAAAAAGACTGCATGGTGTCACCTGAATCAAAAGCTAAGACTGGTCTCTTACAGCTGCGAGCAATTCTGCAGTGGATGTGCAGCGCTGAGATTAAGGGTACGTTTGTATCCTCCCAGCCACAAACTCCCCACTGCACACCACGATGGAAAAACACACTTAAGACACGCTGCACTAAACACCTGGAGACACTGAGGGAACCATCAGTACCTGCCCCACTCCAGGTCAAGCAGAGCCAAGTCTGAACCTCCTTGTTGAGCACCACTGGGCTCCCTGGCGAAGGGAACTGCGCTGTGAGTGCAGACACGGCAGCTCAAGCAGAGCCACTGAAGGGGGAACGGGCCCTTTGCAGGCCTGCACAGAAACGCAGAGCTCGGCTGCCACTGCTCTTTGCCGCTCACAGTCTCACTGATCTGCTTGTGCTAAGCCAGGACTGGAAGGACCCAAGTGCTGGTTTTGTGGACTCCTCCTGGAGCCCAGCTGAGAGCTGGTTTGACGACATCACATAGTCAGCCCTGCCACACACGGATGTTCATGTACCAACTGCGGCCACCAGCCACCCCGGAATCACCTTTCTTCTGCCTACATCAAACCACGACACTGAATTTAGTAACAAGATGGCAACCCTGTGAATGAAGTTAATCTTTGGTGTAATCACTGCTTGAATGTGAAAGCACAACAAATACTCCAATCCATCAAGGAATTTTGATTGGATTTAGAAGCCCTCTGTGCTCCATTATAATCTCCCTGATGAAAGCAAAACGTGAAACTACATCTGGAGAAGAGAGATTAAACCCCCCATTATAACCCTTTAATTATCTGTTATTACTGGATTAACATTTCTCTCTGATCCAGGTGCTCCTCAGATAGACAGCTCAGGTGGTTTGTAACAGCATTGCTCTATTTTGCAGTGAAAGACTTCTGGCCCAAAAAATTAAGACATGGGGTCTTTTTAAAACCAGGTGTGTCCAAAATGAAGAAAGTTCAAGCAAGACTCCATCTGCCTGTCCCTTTTTCTTGCCTATCCCGAACTTTTGAACTCCTGCCTTATTTCAACCAATCTGGAAGACAATTAGGAGTTTCAATTCAATTAGAAAGTTTTTACAAGTTTTGCAAGAAGCAGGCAACTATTGGAAGGGGAGAAAGAGCCTGTAATTGAAGCCCTAGGATTCTCAAGTAAGGAAAGAATTGCAACCTGTGCTCCCATGTTACTAGATGCCAAAGAAGCTGCACAAGAACACACACCCATAGAAGTCCCCAAAGACAAAGGGACAGATTGCTCAGAATCATCCACAAATCACGAAATTGTAAGAATTTAGCTTCTGAAAGGAGGGCACTTGTTTCACTGATTGCACAACTGTGACAGTCTGAAAAATCCAGACTTTCTCTGCAGTCTCTCAGCTGACAGATACCACACCGGATCTTCATGCTGTACCAAAGGAAAGACAAGAAATGACAAAACAACTTTTCTTTCATTAGCAAAGATAGAAATGTAGCTTTTGTATCATCTGAAAAGAGCCACTCCAAAGTGATATGTTGAGAAATGAAGGAACATGTCTTCAGGAACAGGCCACTGAGCAGGTTTGCGGACCTGCTCACTGGAATGTGCTGTTGCTAGGTTAAGATCTGCATTTCAAGTTCCAGCCCAAGTCACGGAGTTCCTCTGAGAGAATCACTGAACTGATCCTCATCTCAGTTCCTGAACTGCATGAAGTGGACAACAGATACCTCTTTTCCTTCCCCTTGTCTATCACACCTACATGGAGACAGCTTTCATGTGCTACTGAAACACACCTCGATAACACACCACAGTATTTACCAGTCCAGCCTCCCGTGGTAGTGAGCTCCACTTGACCTTTTCCTTTGGGAAAGACAAGGTTACACATGGTCCTTCCCCTCATGCAAACAGACTCTGAAGTTTAGCTGTGACCCTGTCACACCAAGACTGAATGCTGTCATCTCTCTGCAAAGCTATGTAGAAACTACACAGCTTAGAGAGAGGCATACCCACACCTCTCTCTCCTCCTCTCCTGTCTCTGCACAGCACCACTGGCAGCAGGCACATGATAAAGCTTGTAAAAGTCACTAGGAAGCAAAGAGAAAAGACAATGTCTTTGCTATTCTGTCCTCTCTGAGGAAGGGTCTGTGTTCTAGACACTGCTCTTCTCCAAGCCAGCTAATCAGCAGGGCATTGTAAAGGGCCCAGGACAAAAAGCACTGTAGCACAACTGCCTCACATGGCATGTAATGGGTGACACCATATTCCTTCTCTCTACAGGATTTTTGCATGCCTCAAAAGTAATCTTGTTTCTCCACCCCCCTTCTGTGGAGAGAGGAGCAGCAGCAGCAGCTTTGGGAGCAACACGCAGACTGGGAAGTTCATGTTCCTGGAAAATGCATTAGTAACACGAAAACACACTGTTTGTACTTTCAAGTAACATCACAACACTCAGTTCTACCCCCTGCCACTCACATCTCCAGGGGCTGCCATGAGCTTTCCCACTGGACACTGCCAGTGCTGCTCTGTAGGCTCTGGCTGACTCTGCTCTTGCCAGGACATGGAGCAGGCAAGTGCAGGCAGAAACTACACACGAACACAGGCTGGGGTCAACAAATCAGAGACCAAGCGCCAACTACACACGTGGCTCAACAAGTACTTAGCCCTTTCCATTACAGGACAGTAGAATTTAAGGAGACAAGAGCTCCCTGTCCGCCTTTCCCAAAGGAGATTGTTTGGCTGCAGTCCTCTTTGTTCTGGCTAACAGATACTGTCAGGCTCTGCTGTTTTGTCCCTTTCTCTAAAGCAAATTTGCACTACAACCCCACTGAAACTGGACATCAGGGTTGTATCTGCTCTCACACCTCTGGATGAACTCATGGTCCACATACTTCCAAACATATCTGAAATAACTCCTTTTAGAACTGTTTTTTTGAAAATAAATCCCCATGGCTGGCCCTCGGTTGGGTCACCAGCCAAAACATACAGCTAGTACATCAAACAATTAAAACTGCACTTGAAGTAAGAATTTTCTAGAAGTTCTAACTTTTCTCCAGTGTAAAATGCTCAGGGTTGACCATCACAGCAACTGGGCTAAAGTTGACTGCTTTACAGCAAGCCCACTTTCATTTCTGAGATTCTTCATTTCAGGGTGTGAAGGGAACACTGCAAGCCACTGCTCTGAACTCCCAGGTATCACAAGATACCCAACAGTCCCAATGAATCCTGTATTTTGCAACAGTGCTGAGAGAATTATCCTCGAGCAACACCTTTTTGTTTCCTGTTTGAAGCTGGCAGCTATGCCAAAACCCAAATATTTTCCCTGGAACTGTTTGATAATCCAGCAGCTGTGTCAGTTGCAGTACTCTGAACTAAGCACACAACACAGCGAAATTCAAGGATAGCAATGCAGAAGTGGAACCTGGAGCCAGAATTATTGCTATTTCAGGGTCAGCTCTACAGTTAATTTAACCCAACAAGGCAACTGACCTTGAAGAGATATCGGTTGAACCAAAACCTATCAATCTGTCTTGAAATACTTCTGAGTTCCCTGTATCTCACTGCTATTGCCATGTTAATTTGAATCATCTCGGTCTTTTCTGAAGCATAAATCACAGACATTATTGGTCCTCTTTTAAATATCAAGCAGTACAAACATGATTTCTCCTTCCCTCAAGGTCGATTTTTGTCTCAATTGCATGGATTGACACACACAGCTCCCTGTTGGGGGCAGTGGCCACGGAAAAGTCTTCACTGCTGCTTTCTAGGACAGGACTAAAGGCACACACAGTCTCCACATGCTCATTAACAGGATGGCCTAAGGCTGTGTTTTTCTCTGCCTCCCTTGAACCATCACCCCTCTGATGCATTCCCTGGTGCAAGCGCAGTGTGCTCTATGGACACGTACCCTGCAGAACATGAGGAGTCTGGGGAACTTCTCTGCAAGCTGATAAAAAGAGGCTGCAGAGGCAGGTACAGCATTCCCGCTGCACAGTGGGATTGAGGCCAAGCCAGAGCACAGCATGGCTTGGCTGGGGATTGCACAGGCACGGCAAGATCTATTCTCAAGCCCGAGTCTCTCCTTGGAATCATCCTCTTCTCTCTCAGTGACTTGCAGATATCAGAGTTCAGGGCTTAGTTCAGATACTACAAGCACTACAGTAAGATGGGATTTCCAGGGGATTTGACGATTCCCACAGAACAGCAGGAGAAATTTAAGTCAGCACATAAAACTCTCAGCCACAGTACCCAAACTAACTACTAGAACCACTTTCTATATATGCATGGCAAAGTGCTGCCGGTTCAAAGCTGCTGGAAATCCAAACAGTTCCCTCACACCCCCTGATATCTATACAAGGGTACCATCACCACCCTCAGTGACTCAGCTCTCAGGTGGGGGTACTGTGTGGGAAGCACAGAGAGCACTGTGCTGCAGGGCAGATTGTAACCACGCCATCTGAAATCCTAATGGTATCAGAGGAACCTTCGTTCTCTCTTTACCCACGTGCCTCCCTGTTTGCTGCAAGGATACAAACGTTGTGCATGCCAGGATTTTGCAGGGAACAAGATCACTAGCTGCTCAGACTTGTAGTAAGCACACATGCCCCTGCTGACCCATCCTGCCCTTTGGTCTAGGGTTCTTATTTTAAACTGGGCTAGAGTAATGTGAAAACCTGTTACAATTTACCCAGCCAAGGAGGAAGGCACCTCCAAGCCTGGGAGCATGTCTGTGCTGTCTCAAATACACAGACACTTCAGCTCCTGGGAACTCTGCAGCAGGAGTGAGAGAATCAGTTCTGTACCACACAGGGATACCTGGAGCACCCGCAGGCAAGCTGGCTCTGGTACTGAGTCCAGCTGAGCTGCATTAGCCTGGAGCAGTGCCAGCTAACAGAACTCAGCCACTTCCCACCCCCAAACCAGCTCATTACAGCAAACTCAGGCATCTCTAAGCAGAGAGTTGTTTCCAGCCTCTCAGCAGACATGTCTGCACTCCCTGCTTTTGGCAGTAAGCTGCCTGTTCCTACTGCGTGAAAAGAAGGTACCACACTGACCTCAAAGTTGACCATCAGACACTCTGCCTTGCCTCTTCATTGCTTAGTGCAGTAAAAATAAATAAGAGGTCACAGAATCACAGAATAGCCTGGCTTAGAAGGGCCCTTAGAGATCATCTGGTTCCACTCCCCTGCCATGGGCAGGGGCACCTTCCATTAGACCAGGTTGCTCAGAGCCCCATCCAACCTGGCCTTGAATTCTGCCAGGGGTGGGGCATCCACAACTTCTCTGGGCAACCTATTCCAGTGCCTCAACACCCTCCCAGTACAGAATTTCTTTCCAATAGCTAATCTAAACCTGCCCTCTTTCAATTTGAAGCCATTTCCCGTTGTCCTGTTGCTCTTGTAAACAGTCTCTTCTCTCCGTCTTTCTCGTAGGCCCTTTCAGGTACTGATATTTTGCAATATTTATTATTTGGATGACAACAGCATTTAAAGGCTGCATGGAGGCCAATAGCAAACATAATTCCCAGACTAAGCTGTAATCCTTCTGCTGAAGGCTTTATAGAACAGCTGACAAGCCATTTGAAGGAGACAACACATAGAGAAAGATGGTAGGATGAAGCAGCCTGGACAAGCCACAAAGATTATCAATTTCAGGCAAAGAACAGCTCTCCCACAGGCCTCCTCTTATACTGCACCCTCTGCTTTGTCAAGTGTCACAGAATACATGCACTGCACACACCATCATCAGAAACCTAATGAGCACAATCTCTCTCTGTAAAGAGAGGCAGAAACTCATGGGACTGGCCCTCCATCTCCACAGCTGGACCTGCTCCTCAGGAGGATACACACTCCTCCAGGTCTATTTCTGGGGGTAGCACAGGACCTGTTATCCTATTTCCAGAGCTCCCAGCACCTGACCAGTTACACTACTACATGATAGGACCACAGAATCATAAAGGTTGGAAAATACCTTCAAGGTCATCAAGTCCAGCCATTAACCTTTCACTGCCAGGTTCACCATTAAACCATGTCCCTAAGCACCACACCTACACATCTTTTAAATCCCTCCAGGGATAGCAACTCCACTACTTCCATGGGCAGTCTGTTCCTATGCCTGACAACACTTTCAGTGAAGAAGTTTTTCTTAATTTCTAATCTAAACCTCCCCTGGCACAAACTGAAGTTGGTTCCTCTTGTTCTAACTCATCAGTTCTCATGGATGGCCTGCAGTGTGGCTGCCCAAACCCTTGTCCTCAGGGATGGGCAAAGGAGCCTGATGCTTTCTGAAGGACCAGGCGAGAGAAGGTTGGGTGAGACCTCGCCTCTGTATTCCCACTTACAAGGGCTGCTCCTACTTCCTTGTTTTGCTGTCAAACCAGACATCTCAATGTATGCCTGGTCCAGATGTCGAGGACCCAGTCAGCAACTGGTGAGTCATTCTTTGTACATGCATGAAAATTAAGAAAAGCAGATCATCAAGGAAAGCAGATAAAATGCAGTATAATAGCAGAGGAAAAATATGGGGAGATGAATAACAATCTTGTGCTGGAAAGTCACCTACCCATGTGATATGACAATTTAGTGTCAATGTCCAGAACCTAACGGAGCAACAAACAGATGCCATTTTGGCCAGATCTCCCCACCATCACAGCATGGTCTCAGACTGAGCATTGACTCCTTCACCACTGACTCCGAGCACAGCCACTCGCAGCACCAGGCCCTAGCAAGCTGAACTAAATCTAAATTAGAAACAAGGACAGAGCAGCATGGACTTTTACCTCCTCCTTTGAATGCAATTCGTAATTCAACCAATACAGGTCTTTGCCAGATGTGGCTGCTGGGGTTCTCCCACAGCTCTGTAACACCCAAGAGCAGGGCTGCCAGCACCAAGGAAAGCCACCAGCTCTGAAAGGAGGCAGACTGCAGGCTGCCCAGAGTCTGTTTTACAGCTGTAAGTTACACACTATTTGGCCTCCCATACACATACACTTGCATTACACATTCAACACAAGGCAAAGGGCAGCGAAGGGAAGAGTTGTGCTCTCTCACATACCTGCTCTTACAGCCTCAGCAGAGCAAGAGGCATCCTGCTTTACTGCTCTTATTCAGCCCAGTTAAGATTTCAGTCCCTACTGTAAAGTGCTGACAAAGCCATCATTGTGCCATCCAAGTAGCTGGCAAATAAACACCTTCACGCTGAATGGTAAAGGTTGTTATTTGAATATACTCCTGGATTCCCTATAGGAGAACAAACTTCAGGAAAAAAAAAAGACCAGGACTCTACCAAGCCACACCATGTACCACAGACCTTTGTGCTGGGTCCAGGTCTCCTCTGCACAGGATCATTCCAGGGACATTTTTGGGCCAGTTGAGTGCAAGCAAAAGAATGTACTCGACTCTGACATGAAGTGTAACAGCACCTGCATAGCTCCCATCCAGAAGTCTCTATCAGAAGCCAGTCACTTCATGGATCCACAGCAAACTGGCTGTGTTTCAGACAAAAAAATTTCCTGTTCAATGCCCAGATTCTGCTCAACTGCAGTAAACCAAAATTACTCACTTCTTATACCATGCATTTAACAGACAAAGTTCTTTGCAAAGGAGGTGCTGCTGCCTTCCTCAGCTTCTTTATCTCTGCAGTGGTAAGAAAGCAGAGCTGCCCCCTGCCACACAGCCTGCAAAAGCCAAAGCCAGGAGACTGCAGTCCCAGCCCAGTCCTCTTCCCAGTTCTGCATAGAGGCATCACAAGCCATCAAAACACTGGCCTAAAGCTCAGTAGATGGGGACCAGACTTTTAGTCCCAAGGCCTTTTTTTAAACTCTTCTGTAAACAGAAGTTCTATCTACTTCATGCCCATTTCTGCTCTTGTTGTGCAACTCGGTGGCTAAAACTGAAGGCTCTTGGGCAGAGAGAAACAACTTCCTACACTGCATTTATGCACAAGAGTTTAGATCAGGAAACCTGATTAAATTTGAAACCTGATTTTACTTTAAAAACAAAAATGTCCCACAGAGGAACTATCCAGAACACACGCTGCAATTTGAAGCCCCTTCTCTATGTGAATACTTTTCAAGAATATGTGAGACCATACAGTAAACACAGCTGCTTTTTCTGACAGGTCTTCCTAGAACTCAGAAGTGCTTCCTATACCAAGGCTTGCTACTTCCCTAGACCAACCTAGTTCCTTCTATTCTGGGCAGAGTGAAGAGAAATGTGCCAGATTACCAGGGCTGGACCAGTACTGCCTTCCAGACCCAGCTATGTTCATGCAAGAGAGAACGCTCAGCAGAAGCACAAGAGGCGCAACAAAGAGCAGATCAGCAAGAAGATGAGGATCAGAGAAATAAATTCCTCTTCTCTCCCCAGCAGCTGTTTCTGGAACAGGCAGTGCAGAGATGTTGAGTCCACCTTGGAGACACTGAGAACCAAAGTGGACAGAGCAACGAGCAGCCTGTTTCGAGCAGGTCCCTTCCAGCCTCAGTTGCTGTGTGGTTCTGTGATCCGTGGATAGACCCCTCTGCACTGGCAGAGGTCCCTGACTACACCAGCTAGAAACACCCACCCTGACTGCAAGCGAACTCTTCCTTCTGCTAATGCCGTAGATGAAAGCTTGTCTTCCCTGACCTTGAAGCTGTGTTATCTGCTTTGGCTGCGAGAAGGCGATAATAGCTCCTGACAATGGCAAGAGTCAGCTCTGAGCCGGTGGAACAGGAAATCCCATTTCTCAAGCCCTTCAAAGCCTGTCTGGCACCGTTTCTCTCAGCAGCACTCAGTGAGATTACAGCACTAAAAATAACCCACACAATAAGTTGTGCGTTTAGAAGAAGAAAGGACCTGCCCTCAAATGTGGGTTTCCCTTCCACTTGTGGCCTCAAGTATCCCCAGACAGTTGAACTACTAGGGTTTTGTTCTCCAAATTAAGCGGGAGCTGCAGCTGTTGAAGTGGTTTTAAATAAAGTAAGAAGATTAAAGGCTACAACAAAGAAATAAGATACTTTACAGTTTTTAAACAAGTCTCTCTTCCCTCCCTGATGTTTTCTAAAATAGGAAACTTAGAGCTAAATCTCTTCCTTACCAAAACACTCTGCCCTTCTATCATGAGCTCACACACAGCTGGAACAAAGCAAAGGTAGGGGCACCAGTCCTGTAGACCTTCATACAGAACATAATGCCCTGTGGGCCTTCTGCTGCAGTATTTAAGGCAATGTCCAAGCCTGTCGGGTTAAATGCTCTGTCTGAATCAGCAGGAAAGAGTCGTACCTTCTAACAGTAGGCACAAGATCAGCACTACCTGGAGGCCTTACACAGTATTGCTGCCTTTACAAAGGCTGGCTGCCCATACCTACCGTGTGCCATTAAAGCTCAGTCGTTTCTATCGGCTCACTTTCACTAAAACACGCCTTGACTAGGGAGGAAATTTTCATGCATAGTTTGTAAGGCTTGGACAATTTGCATTAATGCTCTCCAACACAACCGACTTCTTTCTCAGCCCCCAGACAGTACACTGACACGTGGCAATGAGACGGACCCTCACGACTATGGGTTCAGCTGCTCATTTGATGCATACAAACAATCTATTGCTTATACAGCACATGTCAAGTACCAGCTCAGTTAATAATTGCTCACCTTAAGCACAAATACATTTTTCATGTATGCATCTGTCTATACAAATTTAACACCCACTTGCACACAGACAAACAGAAAATGCCAATTAGAGTATTACACTTGCCTTGTCTTCAAGCCTGGAGGGTCGTACGCTGCAGTTTTATCCAGAGGAAATAAGACAAATGAACTTCAAACCTAGCAATTTTTTTAGGCACTGAGTCCA
Organism: Acropternis orthonyx; assembly: GCA_035583155.1. Lineage (NCBI taxonomy): Eukaryota > Metazoa > Chordata > Aves > Passeriformes > Rhinocryptidae > Acropternis > Acropternis orthonyx. The sequence goes on from JAWWEU010000158.1 coordinate 16,680,394, forward strand.
CGGAGCTGGACTCTCTAAGAGAACCAGAGTGCTGCATAGCTCAGTATCTTATCTCAGCAAACAAGGTGCAGGTGTCACAGCATCTCATCAGCCATCACCTGGTGTTGGGTTTGGATGAGGATAATAGTCCCCACCTGGCAGCAGATCATTCAACGACCTCAGTCACAGAGGTATACCAAAATCCTCTGCTACATTTACTACCCACCTTCAGATTTAAGCTGCATAATAAGAAGGGTGGTTTGCAGACAACAGGTTAAATGTAAACTCAATTCACACAGAAGCAGCATCCCTCCTATGCACTACAGATGGTAATATAACATCATGTAGCTAGAGACTGTGTAATAACATGGCCAAACAAGGCAGCAGAATCATGTGGGTAGGCCCTGAGCATGAGGTCCTTCACTTTGTAAAATCATTATTTTCTTCTAAGAGCTTTTAAAGACCATAATTAGTGGTACTGGGGATACTAATTGTTTATGAACATTTCTGAAAACAGAATAGAGAGTGAAATAAAGAAGCAGCATACAGCTGCTGCCACACTGCCTTTAAATCCCATTTCCCCTGCATTATACTGCAGCCCAGCACGTCCTTTCACTTTCAGAGATGCAAATGATACACAGCCAGTTCCCATTCCTGGGTTTCCAGTGTTACAGAGACCAAATCCTGCAGCATTTGTGATTCCCTTCATCTTTTCATCTCTGTCAGCTCCTCCACTCCCCTTCAGTTTCAGCAGACCAGTGAATCACTCGAAGACCTTATAAACCCTTTTTCCCAGATAAGAGTGTATTTTGTATGAAAAACATGCACAACATTTAAGTGATTGCACTCCCGTCCCTCTCTGCCTCTCCAGCACAAAGACCTTTTGGACCTCCAGCACATCTTGTGTCACTCCCACACGCACAGGGGATGCCATGCCTGGTGCAAGCCTTCACTCCCTACCACTGCATCAAGTACAAACATGAATACCAAGCCCCAGAGACACTGACAGCCAAAACCACAACCTCCCAGGAACTGGTCTGCCACAGCTCTGAGTCTGGCACCCTCGCTGCAGCAGGGATGTCCTTGTGAGGCACCTCCTCTGCCACCCCTGTCTCAGAAGCTTCAGAGCTCTATCAGCACCTGCACTGTACCAACACAAGTGCTCCAGATGCTTATGCACATCTGTGGAAGATGTCGCAGGGCACAACCGTCCTCATGACACCTCTGAAAGGTGACAGCTGCTGCAACGTGCTGCAGCACCCCTGATGCACTCACCCATCCCCTACCCACGCACACACCCTCCCTGCACACTGCTAAGTTACAGGATTTGCCCAGCGGGAGAGGCTGCTGCCCACAGGCCTGGAAAAGCAACTCCCTGGGGAGCAACTTCAGCTGCATCTGGTGGAGATGGGCCACAGCCACCAGGAAGGGGGGTGGTGACTACTCCTCTTGCTGGCTGTCACGGGGGCTGCAAAGGGACACTGTGCCCTGCGGGGCGGCAGCTGCCCAGGGTCTGCCTGTCAGGGCAGAGGCTTCCCAGCCCCGCTCACAGCCCTCCCTCACCTTGCCTTGCAGGAGCATCCCTGTAGCTGGGGCGGCACCACAGAACCTTCCAGAAGGCTTCCTCCTGCCCTTCCTCCCTCGCTGGCAGCACCCTCCCCTCACTGCCTCTGTGGGCAGGAGACCCGGCGTGGCCAGCCAGTGGAGCTCTGTGGGGGGACACTGGAGGGGACACGTCTGGAGGTGGCCAGGATGTCTGCGGGGCCAGCGCCGCAGCCTCGCCGTGAGCCTGGATGTGCCACGCTCTCCCAGCTGCGCGGGAAGCACCGGCTTCTCCCAGGTGTGTGCCAGCCAGGTCAGAGCCCAGGAGGAGAACACTGCCAGGTGCAGTTAGGAATGCAGCAGAAAGGAACACCCAAAAGCGAGAGTAAGGTGTGAAGAGCCAGCAGCCCCACAGACTGACCAACCAACCAGCAACAAACCCCCAGACCCACACCAGCCAGGGACGTACCTGATCAGCTTTTTCAAATGTATGTGACTGAGTGTTTCAGGCAGGGAGGGTGGAGAAATCCTTCCTACTGCTAAATCTGGAAGCAACGTGAGAAGCTCAGGTTAGAGATGAGAACAATCACAAGCAGCAACAGGTTTTGGTGCAGTGGTTTCCATCCAGACCAGACCTGGGGCGGGGGGGGGGGGGTGCGACTGCTCTGAAACTTGATTAATCTTTCTCAGCACGTTACTGTGGAAAAACCAGGTCTACTCAGTCTTCTCCGGTCCGTGGCATGTCAGGGCTGAGAGGGTGGATGGAGCACGCTGGGCACAGCGCTATGGACCTGGTGCTGCGAGGAGCCGGCGTCAATCCCAGGGCCAGGAGGATGCCGCTGCCTTACTCCGGCTGCCACCTTCAGCTCCTCCGGTGCAGAAAGCCGTGACACGGTACTTACCGGGTCTGGCACTGGAGGGACGTTTGTTTCCATGGACATAAACTGGACACTCAACAGTTAGTAATCTTTACTGAATGAATTTATTGGTTTTTGAACTAAAGTTGCTCACAGTTATTTAACAAGGGATACATCAGATTTTTTTGTCCATTTTAAACCATTAAATAATGTCAGTTTGTGTCTGTATATGTGTGTGTGCGCGCGTGTGTGTCTTCAAAGTACAAAATAGGAAGGATAACAAGAGGTATTGCTTTCATTTATTCTTATATCTTGTGTGAGTAATCCCCTTCCTGCTTGTACCACATGAGTTTTGCTGATATAGGTATTTTTAAATTATTATTATTATCTTGTATTGAAATCCCAGCCTTTTGTAGAGGTACAATGTAACAGAAGCATCAAAATCTATACACAAGGGAAGAGAAAAGAGGGAAAAGAAGGACGGGGGTGATGGGAGGGGAGCTCGGAGGAGAAGTAGAGAGAGGGCAGAGGCAGGAAAGACAACGAAAGCAAAAGAGACTAATTTACAGCAATGTCATGCAATTAAAACTGCCCCCCTCTCCTGCACCCTTGCCTCCCCCCCCTCCCCAGCCATCACCCCCTGGTGTCTGACATGCACACAGCAATACGAGAGAGAAAAGTTCAAGAATAGGGAAAATAAATAAATAAATAATAATTAAAAAAAGAATTTAAAATAAATCCTTCCCATTTGGGGGAATGGGGAAACGGGGCAGAAGTCAAAGGTCTTTGCCCCAGTTGTGTCTTTAAAAATTCTTTTTAATCTTCAAACCTATGTACAAGTAAAACTGGTCCAAGGAGGGGAAAAATGATTAAAAAAACCAACAACGACAACAACAACAAAAAAGAACTCATCCAACATTATCATTAAAAAAAAAAAAATCTTGCGATACAACATACACCCATAGGAACCCAACGAGCAGCAATCGAAGGTCATAAAAGAGCTGAACACTAATGCTAAGCCTACATTCTTAAAATCTCAGTCAAGAAATACTTCTCACTGTGTTTTGTCTTTCACGCGTAAAACCACATTTTTTTTTTGTTCGTTTAACCTTTGAGCTTGGGCCAGAATAAGTTACACTTGGTCACAGAACTCTCGAGGAGGAGGAGGAAAAAAGGCGGCAATTCTTCTTTCTCAAAGTCACAAAATGAACACTTACAGGGTTTCTGTGTCTTTTTTCCCCCTCCTCCTCAAAATAAATAAGAATCAATGTTGCCTCTACACAGTTATTAAACAGAAGATATATCTAACAGCTTAGTTTTTTAAATATATATATATGTATATATAAATAACCAAGACCTAATAACTGAAACACAAAAAAAAAGGTCCCCATCCACCCAATCCCACCCTCCTCCCCTTCCAAAAAAAAAAAACCCATAAAACAAAACCAAAACTTTATAAAAATATCTTGCAGTAAATTTTAAAGTTTACAGTAGCTTCGTGATTAAGTCTCCCATTGCCCTGACTCCACCTTGTCTTGCTCTGATGAACTAAGTGCCAGTGATTTTGCACACACACACACACAGGAAAGAAAACCCAATATAAGTCTCTTTTCTTCCTCCTCTTCGTCTTCGTTTTTTTTTTCTTTTTTTTTTCTTTTTTTTTTTCCCCTTTTTTTTTTTCTTTTTTTTTAAGAAAAAAAAAATCACCCAAGCCAACAAATGAAACTGGTAACTTAAAGAAATAAGAATACTGATATCAATGCAGCACTAGCAACACAACAATTGCCTCTAAATGCAGGGTGTGGTGGAGGATCCAGCTGGTCGAAGAAGGTCCCAGCGCGGTGGCACAGTGGCAGGGAGCTGACAGGTGGGGAGGAAGGTGTCGAAGGAGGAGCAGCAGCAGCAGCAGCGGCAACTGTGCCTGGTGACGGGAGAGACAGTCCTTGGCAGAGTCTTGTCCCTCTTCTTTGCTACCAGAAGTTGCCTTTTTCCCTAAGTTTTAATGTTTTGTTTGTATGTGTTTAATTCACTGAACCCCCTCTCCCTCCTAAGTTTACTCCTTTCCCCTTCCAGCAGGTTAAAAAACGAAAGAATACAGTATAAAAAAACCAACTATTTCGTATATATATATGTATGTATGTATGTATATATAAATATACACACATACATACATGTATATATGTAAAAAAGGGGCCAAAAGAAAAGGAAAAGGTGGTGGGGAGGAAAAAAAAAAAAAAGGTAAGAAAATCCCATGATGAAGCTCCCCAATATTGTCTTGGTTCAACGCTTAGTTTTGAGTTGCTCCTGGCTGGTTTCTGATGAGAACGCGCTCTGGATTCATGGAACACTGCGCTCCCGCTACACCCGGCTCCTTCCCCACACCCTCCCTCTTCGGGCTGCGTTCACCTGCGCGGACAGAAGTTGCCAAGGGTAAAGATTTCGCTCCAACAATTTGCAACCTCCTTTTGAGCCCAGACTCTGCAATCCCGTAACTGAGCAGATCTCTCTTGTGGAGCACCAAAATAGAAAAAAAGAGAGGGGGGGGGGGGAAAAAACCAAAAAAACCAGGCGTGCATTGGGGAGGTGTTTGGGGAGAAGTGGGGGAGAAACCCACTTCCTGAAGGGAGAGGGGAGGCTGGGAACCTCAAACAGGACTGGTCCTTGGACAGTCTACATCGGTTGCCTTCCGTCAACAAGTGTCCGCAGAGCACAGAAGGTGAAGCCGTGGCTGACATGTTAACTTTTCGGGATAATTCCTGGTAGCAGAGCGGAAACAAGTGGTGTCGTCAGAAACACAGAGAGAGCATGAACAGAACAAGAAACAAAACAAAAGAAAACAACAACAAAAAAAAAAAATAATAATAAAAAACCCAAAAAATCAGGAAGGAGGAAAAAAAAGCAAAACATTCAAAAAAAGGGAGGAAAAAAAACCAATCGAAAAAAACCACAACCCAAGATCTGGTGAACTGGGTTTGTCATCTGTGCTACCTTTTCTTTTCTTTCTTTTCTTTTCATTCTTTCATTCGTTTGTTTTTGTGTTTGTTTCTGAGATATATATTATATATCATATATAAATATATATATGTATATATATACAGTCATTCCTTCATACAAAATTTGTCTATAGACAGTTTTGTACTGTTGTGGCAAGGTATATACATCCTTCTAGTTTAGAGGCTAGCTTGCTAAGGAATATTCTTTCATTCTTTCTTGCTTTTTTTCTTTTTGTTTTGTTTTGTTTTTGTTTTTTTTCCTAAGTTATTTAATTTTTTTATGTGTTTATTTAAGGTTGGTCTTGTAGGCCGACTGATGAGACCATCTTTGCCTTGTCTTTGCCAGCAGGGTACTTATTGTCTCCTCTAGACCCATAGTCATTAGAACCGGAATCGCTCCGCTTGCTGTTTGCGCTATGCTTGGTTGGCGTGCCGGGGGGATGGCTCACCTGCCCGTTCTTCTCGTCTGAAAAAAGTTGTTTAATTACGTCAAAGAAGTTACTCAATGGGCTGCCTGGGTACACAAAACAGAGGAGACAAAAAAAGAAAGAAGGAAAGAAAGAAAGAAGGAAAAAAAAAAAAAAAAACGAGAGGGAAAGAGAGAAAAAGAGGAGAGAAAGAGAGAGAACAAACAAACAAATGAACAATGGGGTTTTTAACGAGAAGAACATGATGAGGAGATCCAGAGCCACGTGCGTGGGGGTGTGTGGGAGATGAAGACAATGAGTAGGAAGAGGAAGAGTGTTTAGGATGGGACACCTACAGAAATAAAGAGGCTGGGAGCATAAGGCACCTGGAGGGAAGGTCCTAGTTTTATCCTGAGTGGGTACCCATTGCTGTCTCGCCTAGCAGGAGGACACAGTACCATGTGACTGAAATAGTTCAGTCCATTACTTGGAGTCACTTGGCCACTCCACAAGGAAATGTCCCTGAATGCGATGCTGGATACAGGCAAATCCCATGCTACTGCTGCTGGGGTATTTGCACATGCCCACCGACCGATGCTTTGCAGCCTTGATAAGCTCTCTGGCTACACCAGGCATTGGCTTTCTTTGCTTGCATTTTATTTTCTTCTGAGCATCTTCTTGCCAACCTGCCATTTGCTAAGCCTGAAGTACCTGAGTGGTCCAAGGGAAGCAGCATTTGAAAAATGAGCTATGGCTGAGATGAGTGTTGCCATCTGCATGTGTGGTCTGTGGTTTGTACTCGCAGGCTTCTAAGCACCTTCAGATCTCCCTACAAAGGTACCTGGAAATGCAGATGCTGAATGCATTGTGGAAGCAGGCTGTTATGCATCTAACTATTTCTGGGACCTAGCACAAAAATGCAACCTTTCATGCGCTTTGGACCTCCAAGCAACAGGGTTACATGCTGTAAATCTAGTTCTGTGTCAGAACATGTGTGGAAGGCCATACCTGAGGAAAGGCTTTGGGGTGCTACCGAGGGAAAAGGGACCAGCCACTGCTTGAAAGGTAGCCTTTTCAGAGAAGTTCTAGTCCCTTTTAATTTTCTTGGGTTGCAGGATTAATCCTTATCAAACATAGGAAGGGTCACACTAAGCTCTCTGAACGTGGATATTGAAGGTGTTTTTTTATCTAACATACACCATGGAGGATCTGCCTGTTTGCGATCATTAAAAACCCATGGTGGTTTTCTCAATATTGGGACTGTTGGCTCTACTGTTCAATTAAATTCAAATCATTTACATCTCTAGCTCCTGGACAGAAAAGGGGATGATCCTCGTATCTGCCTTCCCATGGGGTGGCATGCTGTGAAGAGTGGAACCTTTTGTTCCCTACAACGGGAACATTCAGTCAGGAGCAAAAGGCTTCTTCATAGCAGAGATTGCCATGTATCCACAGCTGGTGGACAGTGGTGGTTTGGTGATACTGCATTCCCCTTCACTTCCATTACAAACATAAGCAACCCATTAACTGCAGCAAAGTACATTCTGTGCATGGTAATTCGTTTGAAGAGCTTGCTGAGTGCTTTCTTATTCTCTAATGGAAAATGCTAGACAGACATCAACTGTTCTTACACAAAGAAAGAGGAAATCCGTAGTATTTGTGCTTTGCAAAACTGAATGGGTTACACCTGTTTTTCTTGCCCTTTGCTAACCAGGTAGTTGCTGCTTTCCTCTACATGTTAACAAGCACTGAGAAAAATCAAATGGCTGGCATAGACAGTGAAAGATCTTAATCTTATTAATCTAATTAATTCCTTGTCTTCTGCTACTTGCTGCTTTGTGGTTAATTTCCTGCTTGCTCTGGTTCTGTCTGTCATTCAGTTACATTAATGTCACAAAGCAACTGGCTGTGAGTTTCTGGAAGGGCATCACTCACCCAACAGACTGGCCTTAGCGATGGGCGCAAACAAACAGCCAGGCAAAGCACGCACCTCAACTTCTGGCTAAGAGGAGAAGGGCTATCAAACTCTCAGTTCCTTTGGGGCCAGACCTCCAAAAGCTCCACCTGCTTCAGTCCACGTGCATGTAAATGTTTTGGAAAGGGGATATCTGTTCCACATCTGACTTCTACTTCAGAGACTTCCCTAAGACTCCCTAAAACTGTTTTAGGTTTCTGGGCTCATGCTCTGCGCAGACCCATTTCTATCTACTCAGATTAATTTCTACTTCTTTCAGGTGGATACCATTTTTCAGTGAAAGGAAAAAAAGAGAAAGCAAACACTCAGCCTTGAATGCAGGAATGTGGGCAGGTCTGGTTCTCAGGTGGCTTTGGACCCCTCATCTTCATAAGCAAATGGAGTCAGCAGAGAGAATGAAAAAGAGCACTGAAAAAAATGCTGGAGAGGAAAAGACTGCTAGGTTGGGAGAAAAGAGTAGGGCAGTATCTCTAGTTATTCATCTGAGCAGTTTATTCAACATGCTTAGAGGGAAAGACGAGGGCAGAGTAAGCAGGGCCCTGCAGGACTTGGGGAAGTTTTTGTTTTCATCTAGACAGGAACAGTGACAAAAGTACAACTTGCAAGAATCGAGCAATAAAACACTTTAGAAATTATATATCTTGTATTTGTTGAGTCCTGATCCAAGATTTTCAGTCATCCTACTAAAATATGCAGCCTCTGTTTCATCCACCCTTTCTCCTCCCCACGCCCTGCTAGCTTTCAAGTGTCTGGAGATTTATTGCAGCAGAAGTATTTAACAGTCTGCTTTTCTTTGCCTCTATCACTACTGAATTCCTTACAATCAGCATTTTCAGTTAAAATTTTAATGGGAGGTAAGAAATCCTTAGGGATGCTTAAAGAGAGCTACTAAAAAATAAAATAGGCCAATTCACTAACCCTTTCTTTCCTTTGCCTTTTGTACATGTAATTAAATAGTAGATAATAATGCTCTCCTAACCTGTCAGACAAGAAAGAATTGATTCTACACCAAGCAATACAGACAGTCACCGTGTTGATGTCCATGTGACAGGTTGTCAGCCCGCTCTTGGGCTGGTCTATACAAGGAGTCCTCATGTTTTTCTCTGGAGATACATAAGTAGGGGTCAGCTATGCTGGAAGCATGAGAATGGTGTGTGGTGTCGCTCCTCTTAGTTCTCAGTTCCCTTTGGAGTTATACATCCAGGAAAACCAAGACTTGAAAATGCAGGTGATGATGGATTAGAATAGCTTTTTCAGCGATCTTCCACTCCTAACATTCAGTGCAAAATGTGTCACAGGCCCTTAAGTCCATTTGGGGCCTCAAAAAGGCTGCCTTTCTTACTTCGGAAAGTGAGATGACCTCCCATTTCATCTGGACAGGGATGAAGGTTTGGCTCCCTGATTCTTCAGAACATCCCTGGTGTTCTGTGCATCTGTAACTAAGGTCTTCTTTCTCCTTGAGAGCAAATGTTCATCAACACAGAGCAAAGAAGGCATGAAGGGTGGCAAGGGTAAGAAACCATGAGAAGGATCAAAGGCAGGAGGGGAGGTTCAGAGCATTAGGTTTATGTCTGTTAGGAGGAGATGGATACGTGCATTTTTGAGTTAGACCAAGGAGCTGTATGCTGCAAGATGGGGAAGGGGAATGGGTTTGGAAACAAGCACTGAAGCTTATGAAAGGGTCATGTATTGAAGGGATGCTTAGAGAGAGATATATTAATGGAGAAGACACTGGTTTGTGACACCTGTGTGCAGCACTGTCACGGCCAAGTATCGTGAAAGAAGTCAAAGCTCTGAATGCATTTGAACACAACAGGCACTAAAAGGAAGAAACAGAGCTAGAAGACACAAAAACGTAAAAGGAAGCTGGGCAGGTGTTTTGTATCAGCCCTCACAGTCCTCAGTATTTCATCTGCTGTTCTTAGGCAGCCTGTCTGACACTGACCTAGCCCCAGCTGGGTCACCGGTTTGAGAAGCCAAGTGGAAGTGGAGCACCCGGGAAAGAGAGGAAAGAGAAAATGAGGCGAGTCACTCCAGGTACCAGAAATGACACCAGGAAAGGATGCACCTTGCAATGACTTTATAAAGATCCTCAGAGTCCTCCACAGAACATAACAGGAGATGGTGAACAAGCAGCTTCAGGACAAGCCTGAAGGCTTCATTACCGATTAGAGCCTGCTGTTTTGCAACATTTTAAGACAGTCAGCTAAGGAGTTGGTCTTCTTTTCATTGAAGCAAATAGCAACATTCCCATTGACTTAACGGAAGCAAACCCTGAGGCACTTCCTTCTCCTGTGAAACCATCTCTCTCAAGTCTATGTATTTTTAATGTACTAATCCTTGTGGTGCTGAACAAAAAGTTGCACCAAAAAGCAAACAAAAAAAAAAAGCCATCTGTGGGGATGATCCTCTGCCTTTCCTTTCTGCATAGCCTCAGAAATTTTGGGGGTTTGCATATATAGCTTGAGCTTTGGGAGAAAGTGAGTCAGAAAACATAAGTCTCCACTGGAAACACTTCCCTTGTTGCTTTCACATCCTTTCTGTCTTCTGCCTGCCTCTGCTACTGAGGCTTTCTTACTATACTCATTGCTTACTCTTCAGCCCTTTTGTTTTTTCATCCCTGGCTTGCTTTGTGTTTTGACAGCAGCTGTGTTTTGATAGTTTTGAGTCAGTGAATCACGTAACAAAAAATCCACTCCTTTCCTTTCACTTAAAACGTTCTCTTAATGGCTGATAATCCAATCCCTTTCAGACCCATTTTGCTACTTTGACAGACTTCTAGTCCTCTTTGTTAAGAGTAGACATTTTTTGCCTTTTTTGCTTGGTTTCTGTTGGCAGAGTCTCTCTGCCTTCAAAAACAAATGACTTAAAATATAGAACCCGCTCCAAAAGTATATGCAGTGAAAGGGATGACAGAAAGATAAAGCGACCCATTCCTCTTTGTTTAGTTGTAATATCATGTAGGAGTCTTCCTCCAGACTAAAGAACACCTAGCCTAGGCACCGTACAAGATGCCTCAGAGAGCTCATGAACTACTGACAGACAGTCCATGGAACAACTCCAGTTCCTTAGCAGGATCCCTGAATTGCAACTGGGAAAGGTGACTTACTTTCCAGAGTCCTTAGACTCTGACAGTAAAAATGCCAACTGAAAACAGTGTTTGTAGGAACAGGCTGCTGGTAGGAACTACTCAGACTACCACACAGCATTGGCACAGGTGTCCACACTACCAGCAGGTGGGAACTTTCAACTTCTATACACCTGGAGAGATCTGAACAATCAACCTGATGTTTAATTGCTCTACAACCCATCCTTGTTCTTACTTCCCTAAAACACTCCATGTCCTCTGCAGGAGGGTGGCCCAATATTTCTGAGTACCCAGAAGCATCCAGATGGCCATTCTGCCTCTATCTTGCACATTTTTTCTCTCTCTCTCTCTCACAAACACACAGAGAAGCTAGATCCTGTTCAGCCCTTCCTGACACAGACAATTACACTAAGTCAGGTAGCTCTTGGGTAAGGAGTTAGTGAATGGTGAAGACAGGCAGGAAAGCCCCAAAGAGATGAGGCCTATTTCCTCCTGCAGAGCTAAGGCACGAGAGGAATGAATCAGAAACCAAACATGTCTGTTACTGACGAATAGCTCTGGCCCATCCAGCACCACCACATAACATTCAAAAAAGGAGACATGATGATGGAGAGGAAGGAATCATACATTTGTTTGGACAGCTGGTGGCACTGAAAGAACAGGCAAGGATAGTGGTGGGATGAAGAGATGCCAGCTTCTGTTTTGGAATCATGCTGTTCTGAAATATAGATGGTAAAGGACTAAGAACAAGAATTCTTTGTATCTGCCTGTCCTTTTACAAGGATCTGCCTGCACAAGTGTGTGCTGAGAGGGGAAGCTAAAGACAGAGCAAACGATAATGTTGTTGCTACCCATTCTCTCAGAGACTTCTGCTGCTTCATTCCAATCTTTTTTTGTCTACAAGAATGTCAAAAATGTATTGGCACTTCATAATATGATTTTGGTCTTTTCTGCCAGATGGATGTTCACATATTATGTTATTGGTTTTAAGTTCTCTGACCTGTTCCTAAGGAGAGAGATGACCTGTGTATGCTAGTGAAATGTTACTTCCTCATTTCCACCGAATCGATCACTTCAAAATATGATTTAATCTTCTAAGAAGGTCATCTCAAACTTAGCTCAGTACAGAAACTTAGCAGAGCAAGCATTTCCATGCAGTATCCTGAAACAAGGGCTATTTATAAAGTACTGTGATCTTAATTAAGAGTGAGATATCTGTGTTTCCTGTATTAGGCATTATTACAAAGAACAAGGAAAAGATCTTGTATTGGACAGTAAAAATCTCACCATGACTGTCAAAATAGGATCTGACATGAACCAAATATTTCAGTAAGTCTGGATTCATTTTTAGTGCCAAGTTGCCTTTTTTGGGGCTACCTTCTTCTACAGTGCAAAAACATGAGGCACGAATTGGAAAAGAAACATCTCCCAAACACAACACTAGACTTGAAGACATAACAACTACAGTATGCAGGGAGCCAGCCATTCATCTGGACACCAAAGGATACTGGCAGAAGGGGCAATGATAACTGGGAAACCTGGCTGGAACTCTTCAGAACATCTCTCACTTACTGCGATCCACCCATTAGGAATGAACATGTGATCTTTCAGGGGGGTCCTTCTTCCTTTTATCTCCTCATGGTGTGACAGTGGTGAGAAGAGCCTTTCAGCTGGGAGGGCAGCGTGTGTTTTATTCTGTGGGTTTCAGCACCAGTATTTCTGCCATCAGTTACAACTTTTTGAATGCAAATCACCAACCTCTTCTAGCTACTTTGTGTGAAGCAGGATTACTCTAATTAGTGCCAATATGGGTCAGGATCACTTCCAAGAGCACCAAGTCCAGATATTTGCTGCTGCTACTAACAATAACAGTCTCTAAATCAGCATACACAAGGCTACAGGCTGCAATTGCAACACAGGCGTGATGTAACCAGTTTAAAACTACAAAATGCTTCCTAAATTCTCAAGTAGCTTGGGATGGCATTGACATGGGCTCAGGTCTGTACGACTCAAACTGTGATTGCGAGGAGCTACAAAGAGAAGCCTTTACAGCAGGGCAGTTGCTCTGTGGGAACTGAGGATGATTGGCCGTGGGCAACAAGATCTGATGGCTCTAAATAGGAAGCTACATCAAGTCCTAAACACTGGAAGCAAGAGATCTGAGCAAGATACATTGGAGAGATACTGAAGGTAAGTGGATTTTCTGTGCTTCTGCTTTGATCAGATCATTTTGGTGACAGCCACTGGTATACACAAGGATGCAAAAAAGTTTTGAATTGTAAGAAGCAATACAAAATAAACATATAAAAATAAACACAAGGTCTTCTTCCCAGCCTGCAGAGAGCTATGGGTCTAAGATTCTGCAAGTGCCCAACACAACAGCATGATTTGACCAGAGCTGCACTAGTTATAGGTACTGACCTTTTCCTCCTCTTATCATCACCCACTTTCCATGGAAGTGCCACTGATGTAATTGAAGACTTTTCTGAGAGTCATGAGAGATGGAAAACAACAAGCAAAGATTGCCTTACTTGGAAATAAAATTCATCCTCAGACAGTTACAGTGGAGACTGGAAAGTTTACAGACTCCCTGGGGTATCTCAGAACGTAAAGTGGAGGATAAAGCAGGCTTTTCAGGGCTTTCTGTCAGCAGCCAGCACCTTGGCAAAACATACTTACTAAGGACTCCAAAAAACCAGGAATGGCTAGGAAGAGGAGCTCCTAAAGGCTAAACAGTAGCTTTACTATGGAATCAATCACTCAAAGAATTCTCAGCTCACTATGTAAAGGACTTGAAGTCATTAAAGTTTGTGAAGACAGACTCTTCTCTGAACAAGGACTACTGAAATGGCACTGAAGGCTTCTATGTGGTGTATACCAATGGCTCCAGATCCAATGTGTTCAATCTGCAATGAATGAAACCTGCTTTCTAATTCCTAGTTTTGTGGTTGAAGCTAGAGGGCTTTCCAGTTTATATATTATCTTGATTTTTATTTTTTAATGTAAAGGCTCTGTAGAACATATCAGAACCTTAATTATACAACCTGTTCTTCAATAGGATAGACATAAATACCAGATTAGATGGTAATAAACAGTTCTCTCAATCCTGCTTCAAAAGAAACAGAATCCAGCTTGTTTCTTTAAAGCTGTGCTGATTTTATAAGGCTTTATGGCAGCACATAAAGTGGTAAAGCTCATTTGTCACTAAACTGATTTGGCTCTGAATACACACATGGAATAGACCAGATAAGGTATCACTCCTGCAGGCATTTTTCAGGTTACAGCTGCATTCTATACGTAAAGATTTTAATTTTTACAAGATAAATTTAATCTTACAGACAGACTTCATGGAAACCAATTTAGTTTTTCTGACAATGGCAATGGCTATTCCCCTGCTGAGATGGGAGGAAACATAAAAAGACCAAATCTGCCCCAATGTGCATTTCAACTTTATTATGGGCCGAATTATTTTCTTCTCTTGTGAAATACTAAGAGTTGGCAGCAGTTTCCCTGTTTGCACAGGTAGGGTTGATACAGCAGGTGTTACGTCATTTGGATATTGGCAGCTTCTACAATCCACCTTGGCCATTCCAACATTAACTTGTTTTCCAATGCCAATGGCTGTATGCAAAATCACTTCTCAGATTGATTACCACTGCTAGCAGAAGATGAGGTAACATTTAAAGGACTAAACAAATTTGTCTTGCTGTTAATTACAACATTCAGTGGTTTATAGTGGGTGAAAAGATATTCCTCATTCCCACCAGAGCTTTCATATGGCTAAGCCAGGCATGAAGCATCTGATTAGCTCCTCCTGCTCTAGGGATAACTCTTTTTGCAAAAATGACCCCCTGTGTTCACTCGCAGAATACAGAACAGTGAGGAGGTAAAAAACTCCACAGAATACAGTTTTACAGTTTTTCATGCATTATTTGCTGTTACTGGATGAATATTGTGTCAACTTCATGGGGGTTTCTGATTCTCCAAGCCAATAATAGACTAAATGCTCGCATCATTCCCTTTCACATCCCTGTCTAAATCATGGATGAGCTTTCCTGCACATGGAAGAGCTCTTCACTCATATGGGAGGGTTGAACTCAGGATGGTGCTGTCACCACTGCTTATGCTGCTTGTGAGTACATCAACAGGAACGTGATTTAAAGGAAGCAGCTCCATTAAGCCCCTATAAGCCATCCTTTCTCTTTTCTCTCTCTCTCTGCTGTGTCTGTGGTGTTGCCGCCACAGAACAGGCTCCCTGCTGGCCTTCACCTTGTCCTCTTTGTCCCTTGCTGGATTGCTGCTGACACTATGACAGCTGGAGGGCCTGCATGAACTGTGAGTGAGCAGTGATGCTCTCTGTACAGAGGATGCAGAGTAGTGGCTGGTTATCTCTGTAGCCCAATTAACTTGCAAGCAATCAGCAGAAGCAGCATTTCAGTATTTCTGTGTGATGTGAATGCCAGATCCAGGCAAGAAACAAAGTGTTGAGGAAGAAGAGGGGATTTGTTGTCTGATGCCTTCAAGAAGCTGAAGGTCTGTCTACAACTTGGCTGAGTCTTCATGAGGAGATCAGAAAAGTCAAATAAGAAATCAAACAAGCTTCTTTCAGAGCAAAGGAAAAACTCCCACCAGCAAAGCTGCAGCTTTGGGGATAGAGATCATCTGAAATACAGGAAACAGGCCTAATTCTGCCTCAGCCACACACACATAAACCTAATATTATCTCCACCATGACAACTTTGCTTTGTAGTTACAGACTCCAGAACAACTCCAGAACAACTTTCCTGAGTTTGCAAAGAGGTGGCATGGCAGTCACAGGTCCAGTCGGAGAGCAGTGGTAGCTCAGTGATCACTTCCTCAACATTTTGTCTTCCCTTTCACAGAGATATCTGAATTTAACCTTGGTACCAGAATGGAAAACTAAAGAGAAGAGAGTTCTCTCATACAGAATCTTTCTGTACAAGATACAACCAATAAGACAAAAACATCTATCGTAGTATTTGAGTATTTCCACTATTGGAGCACCAGGTAATAAAAGAAAGAACACAGTCCATGTGTGGACAGGGGGGAGGGAAGGCTCAGGGCAAGTTAACTACAATTCACATAACTCCAAGCAAGTTGAGCTGCAAGTTTTGCAGGAAACTTTTTTCCTTATTCCCAGCAAAACCTCAAACCTTCAGTAAGTTCCCTACTCCTCCAGCTAGAGATGTAACATCCTTCCCCAAGACCCCAGACCGGAACTATGACAATTTACACTAGCTAAGTGTCTGACAGATAATAGGCAGTGTGTCTTATGGGGGATTTAAAAGGGTTGTACCCCAAGGATATCTGGGGAAGAAATGGGTGAATGTAGACTAGAATTAAATAATTTCACATTCCTGTCTCAATAAACAGCAGGAAACCAAGGGAGACAGCAGCTAGCAGGGCAGCATTCAGCTTCACTGCAGAAAAGGGACTGAAGAATCATGAATCAATGGCAGCAAGTAAAGAAAAGAGGAAAAAAACCCAGGAAAGAAAAAGAAAATCACTGGCCTAGGTTACAGTGAGGGAGGGAATCTCAAGTGCAACACCACACATTTGTGCTATGAAGGGGGGGAAAGCTGTGGTGGAGCCTGTGCATCTGTGCATGGATGGGGAGGAACAGAAAAAGGGGTATGTGCTTGTGTCTTCCAGGTGAGTGAAAGACATACGGGGCTGTTAGAGGGTGGGCAGTCTTGAAAAGAGCGTGGGAGAGCAGGGATAGGGAAGGGGAAGAGGTGGAAGGGACGGGACGGCGCATTATTATGTTGCTCAGCAGGGGCTGGGGAAGGTGAAAAGGCACAAGGGAAGGAAGTTCTTACCACATTTGGAAAGTCTGCCAGTCATCAACTCCATACAGTTAGTGGTGTCTGGATCATAGAACGGAAAAAGGAGGGAGGGAGGAAAAACATAAAAAAAGGTTTCCAATACCTCTGTGCATAAAGTAGTAACTTAGCACATTATTACCTGAAGCAGGAAACATACACACATCTTGGTCTTTACACAACCCAGGCCAAATTCTGCCACCCACTATACGCCAGCGTAAATTCAGCCCTGTGACTGAGACGTGGATGCCCCTTCAGTGCTGCTGCCTCCACTCGTCTGTTTATCATACCCACAGGTATTTAGGAGATGTGGGAAATATTCTACCACCACAACAGCAAACTAAAAGCCTTGAGTACAGTGTTTCACCTGGCTAGTTTTGCAAGTTAGCCTGCAACAGCCAGGAAATATTCAGCCAGCTAACGTATCTACATCGAAAACCCGGAGAGAGGGA
Source organism: Acropternis orthonyx (assembly GCA_035583155.1). NCBI lineage: Eukaryota > Metazoa > Chordata > Aves > Passeriformes > Rhinocryptidae > Acropternis > Acropternis orthonyx. The sequence goes on from JAWWEU010000158.1 coordinate 16,697,530, forward strand.
AGAATTACAGCACTGTGCTACTGTGCATGGAATGAGGCTACCTGTACAGCTCAAAAACATCTTTTACACCCCAAAGGATAATAATGTTGAAGTTTCAGTCAAAGCCTGTCACTCTTATTCAAGTGTAGTCTCTTATTACTCTTTTTTTCAAAGTCACTATTCAAAGGTAATACAAGTGCTTTTTGGAAAAGGTGGCAGAATCTGGCCTGAAGACACTACTGTCCACTTTGTGTATAGCTCCCATTGCCATAGCCTCTGGGTGCTTTCTACTGAGGTGTGATAAGCAGAAGGAGCTCTACATGTCAGCTTTAAACCAGAAAGGACCAGCCCAGCTGGACACTTCCATGTGGAAACTGCTGGCAAGCCAGATGTGCTGCTGTCAGCCAGGATTCCCTTACATTTGGGATCTAAATCATTGCATTTGTGGGACACTCACTGCCGAGCAAGTGGCTACCAGTTAAAGCCCTCAGCTCGGTCTCAGATCTCATCTTGATGAACACTTGGCTATTCAAGAAATAGCCTTCTCGGAAACAAGTACACATATGCTGAAAATCAGAAACTGCCAGGAAGTTTTAGCTACTCCCTATCTGCTATAAAGTCTGCAGGACAAAGGGAAAGATGATTTCTTGGCATTCCTCTCCTTAAATATTGAGTAATTTCATAATTTCCTAAGAGGGGGAAGGGGTGCTGGATATGCTTGGGTAAGCTGAACCCACGCTAGAAGAGCATGGATATGTATCTTTTCTGATAGATCATCTCGGAAAGCATGGAGCTGCTTGGTCCAGTGACATTGGCCAAAGCATCTAAGGAGCTGTTATACACTCTCCATCCTCAAGGCAAAAGGTGGGCTGGCAGAGGTCAATGGGAGATGATACCCGTGGAAGTTCTCTCAGAGAGCCACAAGACTGAGAGAAGGACAAAAGGGAAAAAGGATGGAGGTTAAGGAGAAGAGAGAATTCACAAACTGGAACAACGTACTCCAGGCGTCAGAGAGGCCAGGAGTTTATCTGCTTTGGCTAGTCTGGCAGAGTAAAGGCAGAGTTAAGCTCCCAAAATACGTTTCTCCCTGAAGATGCCTAGCAGATTTGAGAAGTGCCTACAGTCGTTGACTGGGTCAGTGACTAGAAGGCACACTCATGGGTCTGTATCATTTTTTTTTTAATAACTTGGAGAAGTTTGTGGTCTCATGACTTTTAGTGGTTCCTGTCCAGCCCCCTCAGAGTCAACTACATCCTGCTGTACTGCAGTGTGATGCAGATCTATAGTGGTAGAGCTCAGAGCATTCACTCAGTCAGCAGAACTCGGCTTTGAAAGAACGCACAAGAGGAAAGAAAGTCTCAAATATGGCAAAAAGATTATTTCTGACTCCACCCTCCAACACCTGAAATTTTCTCCTCAAGTGCATCCAGACTGTCTGGCCACACAGCAACGAGCAGTTTGGAAACAAAAAAGGTAGTATTCAGATAATATCAGAGCAGGTAAACATTGTTACTAAGATCCTCCTGAAATTGGTATTTCTGTTTCCTTCTTCATTTTAACAGATTAAAAAAATAATCATGTCTCCTTAAGTTAATACTGCCTTTTTTGATAACTAATTTGCAGTCAGCATAGCTCTCTTTGGTATTTAAAGATAATTGTGTAACAGGTCTGCATACATTCATTGTGTGATTAGAATACAAACTGACAGATCTACACAGGAAAAAAGGATTGTAACAGAGGCTTTTTGACAGCGTAACGTCTTGGGCTCTGTACTCCATTTTGCTCCTAAAAAGGTAAATTTGCATGGTATGGTATTAGTTTTGATGAATAGGGAAATTTTTTTTTTAGGATATGAGACCATGGAAAAATCAAGGGAACACTAATGAAACCTCTAACTTGTCTTTCTAAAAACTTTCATGCACAACTATAATTTGCATTCTCTGTATCTACATGGTTAGTCCCAGGAACTGCACAGGAATTAATTTTTATTTGTAATGTCTTTCCAAGACCTAAAATCAGAATTTTTTCCCAGCCAGCACGAGCAGACCGAGAAAAGTAGCTCATACCGCATCGCTTAAAAGACTAATGGTGTTAATATGCCTTCAGCTTGTCTTTTGTAATTATTACTTTAATACTTCTTTCATCCATCATATTGTAACGTCTGCTTTAGTAAATACGCTGTATGATAAAGTATTCCACCATCTTAAAGTAGCATTTTCATTCTGATTAGAAAGCCTTCTGCTCACGGATTCTAATCCACAATCCAGTGACTATGGGATCCAGGTGTCATGTGAAATGAGTAAAGCCAGGGTCCAAAGGCTTTCAGCTGTCTGAGAAGCATTGATGGGTCATGTAACTGCATTTTTAATGTGTCCTGTTTAATTTTTTTTAATTAAAGCATAGTGGCAGTGTCAGACCTCAATCCTTCTGATGATAAGGCAATTCCTTATTTCATAGAAATTGCTGGCAGTCACTCACACTTTGGATTTGACCAAGACTCTTTCATAAATGACATCCAGTTCAGTTCATTAATGGATGGCAAATGCTTTGGTTAAAATAAGACCTTCCTTTAAAAGGCCAAACAAGCTCTGAATCCATTAAAAATTGCTAGTGCTCTGTTGAATTTTCTTTCATAATTTTCTTTATTCTGTAATTTCTGCATTTTCCTTCTACATAAATTTCACAATGAAGCTGCCTAGTTCATGATGCCTCTGATACCTCTGAGTCTGAGACTTGTCCCAGCCCAGGAAATCTCACCCAAACAGCTGCTCCTCTGAGATCTCCAAATCCAGAGCCAGTCCCACAAAGCACTGACCAGCTCCTGCCAGGGGCTCATAGTCCCAAATAAACATTTCCATTAAGGGAGGTGATGCCAAGGGAGCCACCAGTTCCTCTGGTCCAAGGCAGTTATCACTCAGACTGAAATTCCCCAGTGCTTGTGTGCTTCTTTGAAATGCTCTGTTCTCCTATCAAAACTCTGGGGAGCCTGGACTTTTTTCCTACACGCTTCATTTCAGAACTACCAATAACTATTTCAGATGATTTTAATGAAGACTGTTCAGTGGTATTATTAAAGCTGTTCAGCAAAAAAACGGTGTTCTGCAGATCCAGCCAGGCATTAGAGGGCACCTTTTGTAGGTGGGAACCATGACAGCAAGATGAAGTAATTACCCCAGACACTACAAGAGTGGTAAGACATAAAGGGTCACACAAGATTGCAGGAAATAAGGAAACCCAGAACCTGGATGAGCCCCAAAAAACTGACTTGCAATCCAGTTTCAAACTGGCATTTTCAGAGTCCTTGCTTTGAGTCTGCAGCTGGAAATTTACCTTGCAAAGCACTTCATTTGCTCCTTATTCCCTTTTCTGTCTTGATGATAAAATCCTTTGGAAACTGAAAGTTTCTTACTAATTTTTTTTCCTAGCAATTTAGCCTACAGCTCTTGTGAGCCATAAAATACCCAGAAATCACACATCAGTGCTCTAGCAAGAATTTGCACTGCCCTGTTTTGAAGCTAGATATGGTCTCTAAACACTTGTTTATGCTGACGAAAGGCACTTCCAGCAGTAACACTGAGATACCCTGAGCTTTGAGATGTCAGTGGTTAAAATCTGATATGAAGCCAATAAATATTATAAAGAAACAGAAAACCTTTTACAAAGAAGTTTTAAAGGTTACTTCAGTATTTCTCCTTGCCCAGACCATGGGAAAATGGGAAAAAAGTAAGAAATTCGCAGCACCCCACACTTAAAACCAAAGCTCAAGAAAATATTAGGGAAATAAAAATTGATAACCTGTGAATGATCACAGATGGCTTTTGCATGTCCCTATTCACCAGCTGTTACTATTACTCTTTTGTGCAAAGGCATCAGAGAAAAACAGATTATGATTTAATGGAAAGAGCGTTGGGCTGAAACAAAGGCACAAATCTGAGATATTTTCCTCCATGGAGAGAGATCCCTGTTATCCCAGCAAAGGGCAGTTCGCCCAGGGATTACCTAAGCAGAGATTCTGAGTATAAGGCTCCTGGATGGAGCCATACATGGATGAGAGACGAGGCTGACTGGTCTCACAGACAGTGAGACTCACTCTTGATCGAAAAGGGACTGTCCTTTCATGGTCTCACAGGGTTTAATGGCTTTTGATACCAGTAAGAAGTAAGTACACATGGGCAACCATTCTGGTCTAGATCAAAGGCCAAAACCACCTAGTGCTCTGCCTCCATCAGCAGCCACACAGACACACAGGAGTGTAACAGCAGGCCAAGCACAGAAAACACTTCCTAACACTGCCTCGCTCACCACTGTCAGGTCAGGGAATTCCTGAGCCTGCTGGGGTTTCTCTGTTTAGCAATTCCATAAAGATTTTTCTGCCAGGGAGTTGTCCAGCCTCCCTGTGAGTAAGAAGTACTCCGGGGAAGATGAGCGTCTGCAAGCTCCTCACACACAGAACCTGCTTCAGTGAAGAGTTCCACAGGTCTTAGACTACATGAAGAGACGCTTTCCAATACTGGTTTTGGTACCTGACTTCCACTACTTTCATAGGATGGCTTTCAGTTCTTTCATTGGGAAATAAAAACGAACAACTGATCCCTATCTACTTGCTCTATTCCAGTCATGAGTTGTAAACCCAGTATTGTCTCAGCAATTATAGCACAGAGGTCCTGAAACATTAAGTTTGAAAGATGATACGTTGCACTAAACTTGGCCAACTAAGCAGTGGATTTTAGAAGCATTACGTTAACTTTTGGAATGGATTTCATTTATTTACGTATTTATTCAGGTAAGGGAGGGAATCTATTTTCCTGCTTCAGAGTATGCCAGAAGAAATATGCACAGCCAGTCTTAGGAAAAATGGAAGTGAATGAAGGGATATATGAAGGAAGGGAGATTATAAGGTGCTCAAGTATGACACAGAAACACATCTGCCTAAATCAGGTACATAACAGGCTCACATACACACACACAGAGATGCGTGGGAAACATGACATCTACAAACAGCGTTGTGAGCTGGAGGAAATGAAAAAGAGGGAAGTGCACTCTGGAACCCAGGCAAGCCGGCTCAGTGGGCAGATCAAAGAGGGGCAGGAGAGAGAATGACCGTCAGTGCCACATGCTTGTCAGGCCTTGCTGTTCTGCTCTGTACCGAGTTCATTGAACCTTCCCCTTCTGCAGGTCTCACTTTACATGCATGCACCTTTCACAGCTGGTTTTCAATCATCCCACCTGTAATGGCATCTGAACCAAAAGGCAGGAGAGACAACCACACAGAGGGTATGTCTGTGCACAGTGAGCTAGGAAAATATCCAGTGCTGGACAGTATTGCTGGTCAGAGACAGCAGTACACTCGGAGCCCTGGAGGAGGTGAGTCCAAGTGAGCGGTGAGCTCATTCCGTTGCAGCAGTGGACTGCCTACAGAGCATCCTCAAACCATGAACCTCAGTAGGAGCCCAACCACCACAACTCCTGAGAGGTATTCAGAGCTGGGAATACGGGAGGATAAGAGACACAGAGACAACATTGTCTTGTTTCTAGTCAGAAATGCTGATTAATTCCACGACAATTTCTACGAAACTCTTGCACACATCTTTCCAACTACAGACACCCATCTAAGCAAGGTACTGAATGTGAACTCTGCTGTCCTTTATCCCTTTACTTCCCCTTACTCTCACTGACTGGGGATGTGAAACACAGGTCCTCCTTACTTTGATGCATGGGTTATCTCTTTTTGGTAACAATCCTTTTATTTCCTTTCCCTTCCTTTTCTCTTTTCCTTGTACTCTGCTCCAACCTAAATTTTCAGGTTGACTTCTCTCATTTTCAAGAGACTTGCATGTTCCTGATCAGGTCAGGTGATGCGATACAGAACAGTTTGGCAACCCTGTCTCGTGAGCTGTCTTGCCTGGTTAACTCCCCAGATGAGGGGATTCTCATTTTTAAATTTCAAGTGACCATTAATTTTGGGGTTGCCCCATGTAGAGTTACCTATTTAACTCTGGCATTACAGATCAGGCTGCATTTTCCCTGTTAGAACAATATACTCTCATGTAGCTTTCAGCAGTAGAAATGATTTTTCCATTCCAGACGCAGAGCAAAACTATAGGTCAGATATGTTTCTCATAGCACAGTTTGCCCATAACATCTACCTCAATCTTAGTCAGTTGAATGGTTTTTATTCCTGCTGTAATATGACTTTCTTAGGGAGGTATCCTGCTTCATATGCAAGTGTGCAACAGGGTTCAAGTCTTTCTAGAGAGCCTCAGTAGCCAGCATACATTAGGGGTGAAGAAGTTAAGAAAGATCATCAAGTTATTCACTTTTTAAACAATTTTTTTTCCTCACAGGAAAGTAAGGGTACATTTCATTCCCTACGAAACAAGGACTTCTTGAAGATTCTTCACACACCAGAAGTAGTATGAAACACACTTACAGGATGCTTTTCTAATTCCTCTCACTCTTACTTAGCCCTAGCATTTCCCAAGAGGAAGGGCTTGGCAGGAACTTCTGGCTGCTTCCTTGAGTTTGATTTCACTTCTGAAGTCCACACAGCAAAATCCTCAATCAACCCCAGTCGCAGTGTCCTCACCTTCCCTGTTTCCGAACAGAATAACCCACGTGCTGGGCATCATTGCAATCCAGCCTGCAGAAGCTCAGGCAGTGCTGGAGGCCAAAAGCAAAGTGGACGCTGAGCTGAGCATACTTCTCTGTCAGGTACTAAACATACACACTTCTAGATGGAGCTATTTTATCTTCAGCTGCCAAAGCCACAGTTAGACCAGAAAGATGTAACCCATATGTGCAATGAGCCAAGGACATCTGGGATTTAATTGCAGGATGCAGTGACAACTTAACTCTCACACTTTTGTCTTGGCTTGTTCACACAAAGGTCAAGAACAGAATTCGGCTCTAAAGTACAGTATTTATTTAGTTGGTTTTCATCTCGCACTGCTCCTGACTCTTTGTCTTCTTCCTGCAGCCTCTGGTCTCTACCTTGCTCTCATTTATTCCCTGTGTCTGCACACTCTTTCTGCTTCTCCCTGTTTTTCTGTCCTTGAAGCATTCCGAATAGCTTATCTGCCTTAAGTTCTCAATTTTCACCTTCCTCTTTGCTCTGTCCTTTTAAAGCATAGAAGAGTTAATACTCATGTTTTTTGTGTGTGCAGCACTAGTGTTCAGAGTGAACACTTGCTGCTCAGTGGTGGGATGAAGCCAGTTTCTATATTATCAATTCAGGCTGCCTGCACATTCAGATTGATGTCATTGCACAGGGTCACACACGTAAGGATTTCTCTACCGCCATGAGGAATTGAAATTTACTTTTCAAATAGATAAAATATAGTTTCTGCAGAACCTTAGTATATAAGTTGTGCTACCACAGTACTAAGCCAAGAATTTGATCACACTACTGGAAACTATTCGCCACCTTCTGACCACCTGTTAATGGCTAAGTTAAAAGCAGCTCTCAGCTTTATTCTGAGACCCTCTGAAGTTGGAGGTTTCTAAAACAAGCCTGAAGGGTTTGTAAATCAGGTATCTCCTAGAGCATTTCCCTACTCTGGGAGATTATGGAGCTGGAGGAAACCTGGAAGATCTACTGATGATGCAGCTTTTGATGGAGAAGTGGGCAAATGGCTCTTTGGGCGGGCGGAGGGCAGAAGCTGTTCAACTGGGGGGATGCGCTGGGAGCACTGGAGTGGGAATGAGAAAGGGAGGAGTAGGGTGGGTGCAGGGTGTTACTGCTCTGTCTGAATGGACCTCGTTTATTGCTGTGACCAGAGGGATGGCCTCCCTCAGCCTCCTGGTACCAGAGGCGTTTCACCTTCCTGTCCCTGCTGAAGCAAGGCGCTCGACAGTAGAAACTACTTACCTGATAACTGCTGCACCGAAGGCTGGTCATGTGTGCTTAACAACTGTGCCTGAATGGTTTCTACTACCCTCTTAAAGCGACGGCTTGGACCTGTGAGGAGAGAAGAGGCACAAATGGCTGTGAGAGGAAGGGAGCCGAGTCCGCACACAACCCAGGCTGGGGGGGAAGCATCACAAGTGTCTTCCCTTCAGTCTTGTCCCCCAGAGTCTACTGACAGTGTATCTGTCCATCCAAAGGGACTGTGGTGTACGGGACACAACAGGAGGAAGGATGGATTCTGGGCTCTGTTTGTAAAGACATAAAAGGTCATGGGGTGGGGTGGGGGGTTATTTGTTTTAACCCCTCTGGGAGGGCATGTGGCCACTCAGGAGAAGAGGGTGAGGGAATGTTCCTGTCAGAGGGAAGAAACTAATGGCCCCACAATGCCCAGCTGGGACTCTGAGACTTTTGAGTGAAACAAGGAGACAGTACCATGAGATAATTCAAACCTGATGCACGGAGCAGCCATTTTAGTACTAATCACGGCAGCGGTAACTTCACCCCTCCGGGAATCTTTTCCCCTTCCTGCATTTCCCTCACTACCAACACTATTTTTGTTCCAGATGTCCTCCTTGCCCCTGTCTGAATTTTCCCCTGAGGTTAACACAGTTATATTCTTTCCTCTGACAGAGCAATTTGCAGGCCTCTATTATCAGCAAGGACAAAGCCCGCTTGCACTCATTTTACAGCTTTGCCATGGTTACCTGATAAGAGTGTGAAAGTGACAGAATAGATCCCGTTCTCCTTTTGCGCCTCTCCCCCTTCTGTGTATGTTATGTCCACCTGGAACTTCACTGGCTTCTGGAAGACAGCAGGACCTCCTGTGGACTTATATTCTGCACGGAAACTTGTCTGTGAGATGACACTGTGACTGAGACTTGGAATCTGAAACAGGTTGGTAAAAGGAGATAGTAGAACCAGTGCATAAAGGGAAACAAATTGTAAAATTCTATTTATAACAACACTCATTTCCAGAGTGGGTAACATTTGCTAGATTTGCTTCTGGTCTTGAGTTCATAACGTACAGTGTTCTTGTGAAATCAGTAAGAGTGTAGGTTGCTCGGCACTGCAGAAGAATGCACTGCTGCTCACAGGACTGACCTAAGTATTTAAAGGTTGAATATTGGTGGAATACCCATCACACTTACCAACGTACAAGTTTCTCAACTTCATACACTCAGTCTTTCTTTTCCTACTCATCTACTAGTTTTGAGAAATGCCTTTTACTGAGTAAAAACTGCTATTAAGGGAGTGGGTAGAAATGCCAGTGGGATATAAGACTGGATATAAAGAGCACTTAAGTAGCCTGGTCTGATCGCACAGCTCACCCTGCTTAGAGCAGGAGACCTCCTGAAGACCTTCCCAACCTCTAATGGCTTGGTGATTGATGTCAAATAGACATCAGGATAGAGAGCAGACACTTAGACAAGTGTCTGGGATACCCACAGGGAAAGCATACCTGCAAATAACTCACCCAAACCACAATTCCTATCAATATGTAAAAGGACTCTCAGAACCTCTGTGGTATCATGCAGTACCTGTATCTTCAGACCCATGGTGGAATTTTGTAACTGCCTAATTTTCAAGCAGTTACCATTCACACTTTCTGCCAAAATTTAACATATTGACATTCTATTTATCGCTTCATAAAGGACCATATTGAAAAAAATAAAATCCAATTTGGAAATCTGGTCTCTAATATAGGAGGAAAAACAAAGGTAAGTTCTTTGAGAAGCTCACTTTAAGGACTTAATTCGCACACTGTGACAATGCATTCAAGTTTGAAGGTTGCTGAAAGAGACGATTCACTGGTTTTGCACACAAATCACTACATCACACCTAAACCCACACGGGGGGGTAGGCACAGAATCACCGTTACCATCATGCTACTCCACAATGTAAACCCAAAAGCACAGCTAAACGCATGCAACTGATGGCAGTAATGTGGCTGCTTCAAACCACCTGAGATGGACACCAGTGTCTGATGCACGATACTATACTGCATTTACTCCTTGCATGCTTGTAGAGCTACAAGGGTTATGGCTGATTTTTTAGAAGAAATTCATTGCAGCATAACAGAGATTAAAATGGAGTTCAGTATTTTGTCAAAAAAAAAAAATCAACAAACTATGTAAGAAATTACATCTCTTAATTCTATTGAAAAAAGTCTAGTTACATTGTTGACTACTTTGAATGGAAAAATCTCTTAACTTTGCTGTGCTGACTTCTTCACTGGTACTTCTTGATAACGAGATAAGGATCCTCTATAGAAAAAAATGACGATTTCCCTCTGTTTTCTTAGATTGTATATAAACTGCATCTGCAACATCTGACACTCTGGTCACCAGAGGAAACAACACTTCCTTCTGCCATGTAGCACTGAAGTGGAGATTTAAAGTAACAAATGCAGATGCCAGACAGGATTTTTGTCTGACTCAAGTGGTGGAGGGCTTACCCAGCAAGGGGAGACCCAATCTGCTGCCCAGACGGTGACTGCAAGGTTAGTTTGACAAAGAAGCAAATCGCTGTCTTGATGCCGCGCCAGCAGCGTGCTCTGACTGCCGTGCTATTCCAAACACTGGCAACCTGGAGACCTTGCCAAGAAGGCTGCAATCTTTTCTCACCTTAGAGAGCATTTCCCCCGGTTTGTAATTCACACACAGCCCAGTGGCGGCCTGAATCAACAGGCTGTGTAAATTAAATCCGCAGAGGCTGCATTTGAAGGAGCAGAGACCCTGTCCAGTAACATATGGCACAAAGAGACCTGGAACGGACCAGTAGGCAATGCCTCCAAGAGGCAGCTGGGGTGACTTACCGAGAGGAAAGCGTGGACTATATCAGCCTTAATGGAGCTTAGTGGCTTGTCCTTAATGACCACAAAAATCTGTTCTTCTTTCTCCAAGTTGATGAAGTTACCGAACCAGGATTTTTTGGCAAGCCTGACGTGATGAAAAGAAAGAGGCGCTTTAGAGTACTATTTCTTATACACTCTAGCTAGGGAAAATAGTAAAAAACACACAAGAAAGTTTTGATAACACTCCAGATGTGATGTTACTACTTATAGTAAGTGAAAAATAGTGTCAGAGAATATCCAGAACAACATTTCACTTAGTGGGAACTGATGACAGACCACACAGTCTTGGCCTGGCACCAACAATGGAAAATCAGGAGCAGTGGTAACTCTTTTGACTGAGCCAATATACCAATTAATACTGCATATATAAAGTGCATAAAAGCCAGGGGACATATTTCTGGTTTGTCTCCAGAGATCTATCCATTTCTTTTGACAATATGCAGATCCCAGCAACACAGAGATTTCCTTCCCACTGAATTTCAACTCCTTTGGTGTTTCAGGACTTGGAAAGCTCCTTTTCTAAAGGTGTCCTGTTGGGCTGGTGATACAAATCACAAGATCTTGTGTTTTAAAGCAAGATGTAGATTTCACTGGACCTCCAATCTCTGAGTGAGTGAAATCTACTCCTACACAGAGGGCCAGGACAAAGACTGACCCACTCATTAGTCCCATTCGGGGTGTCTGTATAATGAATGAACTCCAGACATCCTACAAAGTAATGAATTTTCAGTACAAAGAAAAGAAGATACCAACACTTTGCAAAGCACAGTTCAGGCTTTCCACTGACAGCAGTCCAACTGCACAGTTTCTTTCAGCACCAAATAGTGGTTTCATCATAAAATGAAATGGTTCTGTTTTTTCACACTCATCGTATCAGTAAATCTTTGATTTTGCTTATCATTTCACCATTTCAACGTACGTTGTTGACATTACATTTTAAGTTAAACAGGCTATAGGAAGAATTCAGGGACCTGAATTTTAATGGGAGACACTACCCAGAGCCTGAAGGTAGCATCTTTGACAGGTGTGGTTTTGAGGGAAGAGAAGATGCTGCCGGCTGTGAGACACAGTCAAAGAACTGTTGGACCAAACTAAATGCAGGGAAAATTCCACTTGTATCAGCCATATTCTAGTAAGGAAGAATTTAGCATGACAATGTCAGAAGTGAAAAGACACGCCACCAAGAAACTGCCCTTTTTTTTCCCTCCACAACATCCTTTATAATGCCAAGTCCAGTTTGAAGTATGGCAAGCAACAGGCTTTCACTCATTTTGGTGGACATTCACCACTCAATGGAAGAAGACGATCTCTCCAGACCAGGAGAGCCATCTACAAAAGGGATTACTATAGATCTGTTTTACAGCAAAGAAATAAACAGCTGGAGCTCTTAGTAGACTCACTTTCTGTGGCAAAGACTCAGACTGAGGCAGAATGAGGAAGGGCAGAGACCAGGAAAGAGAGGAGCAAACTAGGAAGCTAATTTGAAGTCTAGGCCTTCAGGATAAAGAACAATGCTTGACCTCAGTATTGTCCAGCAATCTGCACTCACTCCCAATTCCAGAGTGCTTCATGAATAACTGTAGGCTCACTGCCCATTTAATGCACACAGCAGAATACCACAACTGGAAGACTGCTCAGCTGGGCAAATAATTACTTGCTTCATTTACTGCAGGCAACCAAAAATAAGAATACAGAAAGATTCACTTGCAATTTGGTAAACCAGGGTCCCCCACTCAATTAAAGTGGGCTGGAAAACTGTCACTCCCTAAAATATTCATAGGCAGCTGTAACTAAGCCAGTGAGCCAGAGATTAGCACAGGGAGCAGTAAAGAGAAAGGGCCTCTCATTTAAATGGTCGTTAAGGAGCCAGGGTTAGAGTGTGAAAGAAAATTACATACTAATTAGCTCAGGTGTCTCGCACACACCGTAACAACTCTGCAAGCCCCTGGAGAGCCGGGGCAATAGCTCCCTGCATGTAAAGGGCCTATGCTCATTAGTAAATTAGCACCTGGTTATCTATCTAAAACGGCTGGTTGTCTTAGGCTTGGATGTATCATAATGTGAACCAGAGTTGGCTGTATGGACTCCAAGGCCCAGTGGAAATATGGGCCTGGAAAAGTGTGCCTATTTAGTTGCAGATCTGCCACGCTAAACCGTGGCTTTTCACTTTTCTACTGTCATTAATGGTTTTGTTGGCCCTTCATTTACAGGTCTCTTAACCAGCACAGGTAACAAGGGCCCCAGAACACAGGGTGGTTGTTTCCTGTTCAGCATTGTCTGGAGTCTCCAGAATCCAGCTGGGCTCTTTTCCTCGGCAAGGTTATCACTGGTAGTACTGACTCTGGAAGATTCACTGATAGCCTGGGCTATACTCCAGATTGTAAACCACTGGAATTCACTAAATAATTTTGCTGGTGTCGCATAAGGTGGAATAGATACAAGTGGCCTCTCCTGTTTCTGTAATGAACAGAATCAAGACACAGCACACACGCACTGGCTTTTCTCCCTGAAACTGGCAGAACTAGCTGTACTCATACACCCCAGGAACAGGTTCACTGAAGAACAAGTGACAGCTTTGGAGTAAAATGACACAATAAAGGTTTTTCTCCTCTTAGAGGGCATTAAATACTACTAATTGGGTTAAAATGTGTATAAATTAATGATCCTTGGAACCCTGAATGAGATGCTCTAGCATCTCACAGGATCAGGCTGTAAGCAGTACAAAATGTACTTAAAGAATCTTCTCTTACCATGGCAAACCTCTCTAAACAGGCAGTGAGACAGGAGGTATGTGGGGGAGGCTGGGTATGTAGATTACACTAGGGAATCTAATCAGGTGTCCAGCTGATGAAAAAGAAAAGAAATTAGCATGCAAATGGAGGCTGGTGCTTTTTTACTTCACACTGAATTTCTCACTGCTATAATGTTGTTTCTTTGTCTGCTTTTGGAGTGTGTTGACTGCATTGCTTTCTGGAGAGCCCCACTGTGTTCCCTCTCTGTCCCTGAGAACATGGACCTGTAACCTCCAGAGGTTTACCTGCTTGGCATAAATAACAGCACTTCTACTCAAGCAAATGGAGCTTTGCAGGTTTAAAGCAGCTGGAGCGAAGTCTCTTTAAATGTCATTCCAAACACATTTTCTAGGAGTTTTTCACATGAGGAAGAACAGCATTACCCAGACACATCAAACTGTATTACCTAATCATCAGGTTTTGTTAAATGAACGGCAGTCATTGCTGTACCAGACAGAGCAAGGACATGTATTTCTCATCAACCCCTGAGGTCAACATAGTTCTGTTAAGGATACCTTATTTCTTACAGAAAGGAGAAAATACCAGGAAAAAAAAGGACATGTGAAAATGGACACTTGAGCAACAGACATCTATCGTTAAAATATAATCCAGTTCATTATTTTTTATGACTTGTATTATGTTTACTGCAGGGTGCAGCCCAATTGAACTCATTAATTTGGCAATTATACAGAAAAACTAAAAAGGGCCCTAGGCTTTGACTTGCATCCAAACTGCCTCAAATGAGAGGCACTACTTCTCTATACCAGCTCTTAAAGAGTGAGTGGGAAGCAGAGATGGCAGTAAATTAACAGAGAAATTTCCACCAACTTACATGCAATGAAGAGGAGAAATTTAATTCTAAAGGTTTTCTGTTTTAACGGCCTTAAAAACATGTGAGATAAGAGTGTGGTACATTTCTTTGATAATGATGTGCTAATTTTACAAAATTCTCTCATGTCTCTCTATTAGTAAATGCTCAAAAGTGTCAAAACCACAATATATTCCAGTTTTCTTCCTGGATTTCTGTTACTAACCTTTACTAAACCCTATTTCTCCCTCTCCTAAAGTCTTTATTTGTCTCCATTCTGCAGCATTGCACATAGAGTGCACATCTTACACCAGATAAATACCAGGTCTGGGGAAAGTTATTAACACAATACCATAGTCACCAATTACAAAACTTTGAGCCCAAAATTTCCATCCAAGACTCATGAATATTTCATACAAGTGTCTTAACAAGAGGCCAAATTGCCTTGGTTGGCAGGGTAAGTTCATGGGCATTGGGTGCACAAACACAAGCTGTGAAAATAAAAAGGAATAATTTGGCATCTGTTGCATATTAGGAAGTGTTTGGAGCAGCACTCTGGCAGGGACTTCCAAACCTGCCATGCAGTGACGCACATTCGTGCAGTGAAATGGCTGAAATGTACACTGACTTTCAGGAATGAGTCTGGTGAATATGAAACAACTTCTCCGTGTCCCAGTGCTGCTGCTGCCTAGAATTAACACTGCCTTTACTATCTACAGCCTTTCCTACAGCCAAAGATTCCTCTGAATTATCTTAGCAGAGGTTTTTGCATATTATTTGCAGGATGCAAACTCTTCTGTACTAAAAGGAAGAGTTTTTAGTGCATAGTCAGTGCCAGTACAAGCCACTGATTAGCCTCTCCACTCCTGAAAAGTGATCTACTTGACAACCAAATGAAAGTAGAGGGAAGGAACATGTTACAAACCCAGTAAATTCAGCAAGCTGTGAGAAAATGAGGTGATTACTGGAAGACTGTTTCATCACCTGTTGACCCCACTAGCATCGTTGAGGTAGAGATTTTATCCAGGGTCTTTATCAGAGGAATCATTTAACACCTCTACCCCACCCACAGGACAACAGGTTACAGATACTGATCCAGAACAGAAATATGTCAGCCTATGACATTCAGAGAAGGAAACAACATTCGTATGTGGTAGGAAAAAACCCACAGTGTACAAGCAAAATACTTACTCTGGGGATGATTCTGGGGTTAAATTAGACATCTCCTCTGGTGTAGGTACTGCCCAGGCACACACAGCGAAAGAGAGCGAGGGAGAAAAGAAATTGATGATTCAGTACACCCTCAATTTTCTGCTTGTAAACCAAAGAAACAATTCTAGGATTGCATGCTCTTGCATTCTCCCACTGCCCCTGCAGAGTGGTTCTGACATATGAACGTTGGTCATATGTCTCTAGATAACTGCATCTGAACAAGTGCTGCATTTCAAGGCTTACTCTACCCTTCCTTAAACCGTTATGCAATCTTTCACTGGCCTAAATGGCTTCTGGTTCAGACCCAAACACCGTGCCAATGCGATGGCTTTACAATTGCTTTAAAGCCCAGTTGGATGCAACTTAGTCACTGCTGCAATTCTCTGCAGGTCTCTGACCATCTCAGAGGCAATGTTGCTGACCTTCACAGTTCAGAATCTAACTATTCTATGGCTGTGAGCCTCCGTTACTGTGGGATCACATCCTGGTACCCTCTAAAACCACAGGATGTTGGGGTAGCTGCTGCTGATGTCCGAGGATAATGCATGTAACTTTGGGTGCCCTTTGCCTGCATGCAAAAAGCCACCTGGAGCTTGAGGAAGGAAATTTTGCACATCTCAGCACTTTAGAGACTTTGAAAACTGAAGTAGGCAAGCAGATATGAAACTTCTGATTGTATTAAGGAGATTTTTACACCAATTACCAAAGGAAGTATAAAAAGCATTAACCAAGATCAAAAAAGCTTTGCTTCAGAAGGACAATTTTAGCCTCTTGCCACTGACTGTCTTTTTTTCAGCAAAAGTCTCAGCCTGCAGCGGTGGAGAGGCAGCAGAACACAGCCACAGGGGAACCGGCAGAGCTCTAGGTTCACTGACAAAATAAGTGATGAACCTGACGATAAATTATTCTTGTGGTCTAAGAGCCACGACAGGGACAGTAAGAGCTGTATGGCTGGAGTGTGAAAAGGGCTCGGGAGATGGTGTTGGAGCAGGTGCAGTGGCTTGACAGAGCCTGCTCAGATGTGGGTTAGGGCTTGGCTGATGCTATCACTCTCATTTTCAATACCAACATTCAGTCCTTGGTGGATGGAATTTGCAGAGCTGGACAGGTATCAACTTCCTGCTGAGTAGCTGCCCAAATGAGAACCACCCATATGTCTGGGTGAGTACTCACCTTGTAATTTCCGACGATGGAAGCGAGGAGACCCCAGGAAACTATTCTTGATGGAGTTGAGCCGTGTCCTCCATGGCATTCCTCCAATGCTGGGGCTGGATGGTGGTGTTGGGTTGGGTGTGCCTGCTGGGCTCTCCTTTGGCGTATGAACAGGTGTCCCCTTGGGGGTAGGGAGGGGACTTCCCCTTGGAGAGGGGTGAGGGGTGACCTGTATGATGGGGATAGATTTGGTGCTTGGGTCAGTACTAGAAGGGAGCAATCTAACAGGAGACATAGGGTTGGTCTGCACTTTAGGAACAGCCAGCTGTGGGTTAAAGCCGGCAGCAGGCGAGCGGCCCTGGGCATTCTGCACAGGGTTGTTCTGGGAAGAGGGGGCGTTGGTATTGCTGGTAGGGAGTGGGTTGGATTTAGTAGACTGGAGTGGTTTTTCAGCCAATTTGCTCTTGGATGGCAAAGTCTGCGTCTTTGGGTTGGGCTGAAGTGCTGGCTTTGGTTGGAGTACATGTCCAGGCCTGGAGGCGTTCCTACAAGCATCAGGGTCCAAGGAGACTTGGGGTCGGGGAGAGAAAGGGAGGTCGGAGGTCTGAGGGGGGATGAAGAACTTTCTGATAGGCTACGAGACAGACGCAGAGTGTCCATGCACATCAAAAACAGTGAAATACGCATAGAGCGGGCGAGCAGAGAAAGGAAAGTCAGAAAAAAATCCATCCGAGTCACAAAGATGCACCACGTCACAAGGAGACACAGGAGATGGTGGTGAAGGGGTAGTGGAGGGGGGGGGGGGGATTTTGCAAAGAAACAAAAACAAACAAACAAACAAAAAACAAAAAAAAAGACATGCAGTTAGCTGGGAACACAGCATAATCAACAACAGCAGCAGCGGCAGCAGCAAGAACAACAGTGTCATAACAGGCTTCATCATATTAACCAACCATGTGTCAGCAAAGGAAAACAACAGAACGAAAAGTACAACAAAAGAACGGTAAAATTAAATTAAATGAAACAAATAAATTAAAAAAAAAAAAAAAAGAAAGTAACCAAGAGAAAAAGAAGAGAGAAATGCCATCTCTCTGGGATTGTTCTGATTGCCCTGCAGTGAGAGAAGCACGATGCTGTAGGGAGGTGAGGAAGGGGAAGAAGAACCACTCAAGCCACAGACAAATTGAGATGTGCCAAGAATGGGACCACCTCTTTCAGCTCCATGTGCCCATATGCAAACCCAGTAGAGAGATGAAACTCGGAACAGGTGTGTGATACATACGGAGTGGCAGGTGATACACACAGTTACTGCACACACCAGTCAGAACCTCTTTCCTTCCTCTTTACCCCTGACTGGCTAAGGCACACCCGAATGGCAGCCACCCATTGCAGAAAGAGGGGCAAAAGGGAGAGTGATGCCACCTGGGCACCCACTCTTCTCCCCTGATCTGGAAGGTTCAATTGCTCAGCATTCACCTGGAGGCTTCAGAGCACGGGACACCATGAGAAAAATATGAACTCAGATTGGTGTTTGATTTGTAAACTGCTACAGCAAAAACTTCAGCGAGGCCTGGCAAATTTATTTAGCTGGGAAGAGATTGTATTTTCCATCAGACTTTATGCTTCTCCTGCAACATCCCTCATTGCATCGAAGGACAGCCTGATAATTGGAATTTCTGCCATAAAGTCTCAGCAATATTTGACATTAAGTCTCACATCTAAGAAGAGGGTGAGGTGAGCCATTGTTTGGTAAGACACAGTTTAAAAAGAAAAAGACAAGCAAAATTCATAATCCATCACTCAGGTATCAAAATGGGATTATGATTTCCCCCCCCCCAAACAAGAACATTTACACATATTAAGAGGCATTTTGGGAAACCATTCATACGTTGACAGCAAACAGCAACAGACAGACTTGGAAAGGTAGAAGCCTTTTAAAGGGATATTAGCAAGCTAAAAACCACATTTAAAATAAAACAAATGTCCTTACAAAACATTGCTGTTAACACCTTAGATTGCAAGTACTGAAAGAATTGTTAAAATAGAAATCACTATTCAAGATATTTAGCTTTGGTCTACATCTAGATTCTGATTTCTATAAATTTTTACCTATGAAAAATGATGTATCACTATTATGATCCATTCTTAACACCTAAAAGCTGCAATCAAGCACTGTCCAAACATACCATGTACATGTAACCATGTCTCAAATCTCACTCCCAGGTAAGCACACTCTCTATGGAATTTAATTCCTGGGTTTGATGGATTTTGTAATTACTTTGAAGAGCTTAGAGTTAGGCCACCGAAATTGAAAGAAAATCACTACATCAAAATATTTGTATTGTTATTCAGGTTGTAAAACTAAACTAAAATCTGCCATGTCGGTAAATTCTGATTGCCAGTGAGAAAGAATGAGGAAAGGGGTTAATTTGTGGAAGTCATTATTAGCATCCATTAACCATGTGCAAACAACACCAATGGATAAGAGTCAAAGACTGTTGATTGCAAATGTCTCCTTGCTATTTTTGTATCTTATGCGTATGACGGTTTGAGAAACAAATATAAAAGAAATAAAAGTCAAATTCAACTCCCACTTCAGCCATTAAGAATCTGAAGAACACCCTCAATTACCAGATTCTTAATAATGAAATGAAGAGCAAGATTAGGTCTCTATTTCAGCTGGTGCCATGGGAAACACCATTAGCAAGATCTTGTGAAATTCGAGAACTTTTAGTTGCTGTTGAATTAATTCCTCATAGAACTGAACCTAAGCACTGCATAAAATGAAATATGTATTTGTTTTTTAAAGTATGTTCTCTTTCAATAATCTAAGGTGCCATTAGAAGCATAGGTAAGGACGTTTAAAAAAATATGATTTTTATTCCAAGACTTCCTTTTAAACCTCAAATTTTACCTGCCTTAATATCATTATGATCTGCTGAAAATGCCATCTGGTTGCTAAATCCCTTTGAAGACTATTTAATCAACTGCCTGTTAAGTAATAATGGTAAGATACAGCAACTCCGGAACAGATCTTGTCAACCTTATTCTCTGATGCAGTCCTACCGAGATATCAGAAACTGATCCCAAGAGATCAATTAATGACATCAAGATTTAGGTTCGCCGCACTGGATGCTTATTTTGTGCACAAAACCGTTTCCATGCTCTTTTTCAGTACATTTTGCAGCGGCATAAAAGTTCTCGGACCTCTGCTTCATTCCACTGACAATCGGGAGTCCCAGTGCAGAAAGAAGGAAATGGATCTTCACTGGTTCCCAGCACTTTAAAGACACAGAGGAGACCACAAACACATTTATGCCAGTTGCAAAACAGGGTAACAGTTGACAGGAATGCAGAACATGTTTCAGAAAATAGTTCAATCAAGCAACGTTGTTGGAAGCTTTACTAGTCTATAAGCTTACACCTAACAGTGTGTCTTCATTCATAAGAATTATGCAGAATCTTACTGGGGAATTACAATTCCAAATACCTGGAATACTGATGTTGTCGCCGTATAACTAAGAGTACATCCATAGGTGTATCCATACCTAATACATGGAACATATCCATTTCCAGTGGGGGATAGCATTTTCTCATGAAGTCATGAAAAGTATGTAGAAATCCTCCAAAGACCCTGGTCCAGACAATTAGGCAACACGGATTGCCACAGCCCTGCAGACTTCTTGATGAGGTCTAGATTTTTGTGAGCACTGCAGTTTTAAAGTGACTTAGCTGACCTCATCAGGCACTAGGGATACTCACTGTAATCCCTAAAGAAGTTAAGAAGATGGAGGCCTCTGTCATTGCACTTAGAAACTGTAACAACTTTCCAGCAAATGTACTATGAAGCACGTGTGGTAGTAGCTGAGTATCAGTATCAGTGAGTATCAGCATTTAGTTGACTGTACTTTTAATAAGGGCATTTGAATGTAGCTTATTTATAGGGGTTTTAATGTTCTTTACTCATCCTAGCCAGTTAACTTCTTACAGTCCTTTTAAATTTGCTAGCCTTCAAATTTGTATAATTTGTTTTCTCTGACTTTGTAAATACCGGCTATTCTGAGGCAAACAGAAGACAACCAGCATGGTTTGGTGCTCTACTGCGACCTAATGGAAAGCAGCTGTGAAATGGCTCCTGATTACTTGGTCGGAAACCACGCTGTATGCAGACCTCAGCTGGATACAGCAGTGTTTAGTCATTGCAATGTTATTCCATGTGCTTCTGAGACTGAAAAAGGGCAAGGGCACAGTGAGACAGATCCCTGCTAACAGTGCAGTGAACACGTATGAGAAATCCTCTGCTTGCATTTGTAAACAACATTTCCCTCACCACCCATGAACATTTACAAGCTGCCAAGGAAAAACAAAACATCCCAGCTAAGAGCCACAGCTCTGGAGCAACAGATGTCAAAAAGCATCAAGCATGTGTGAGTGAATTGGACCAACAGATCTTGAAGCAGCACCACTTACCCTTGGACTGCTGAGAGGACTGGTGGAGAGCCCAGATGATGCTCCGCTGATTGACCGAGACCTGAATGGACACAACAAGGAAAACAACCCTCAGAAAACTCGGACAGCTTATAACCCTGATCACCAGCCACCACAGGCACAGGCATGAAGTGAGGAGGAGGAGGGAGGCTGTCACTGGAAAAGCACATGACTCTCTCTTTTTCCTTCCTTTCACTACTGTCACATTTTTCAGTTGTGCCCCCCTCAAATCAAAGAAATGCTGTTGCTCGGGGAGGACACTATAATCCCTGTCGATTAAGACATTTGGTACTTTCTTTTTAGTCATCAAGGACATGGAAGCTACTACGTCTGACCTGTGCAAGTTGAATTGCTGAATTCAAAAGGATGGTGAAGACATTCATATTGGTGCTGAGAATTCTGTTTTGCACAGTGCTGGTGGTCACAGAATGAGACTTTCTCTGTCATGAGCAACATGGAAAAGCACCGTGTTCACAAGACACAAAGGTAGGGGATTCTTCCAGATAATAATTAAAAAACCAAGTCTCCTTGACCCAGGCACACAGACATTTCCTATGTGATGACTTCCCACTGAAATCAAAGATCACATTGGCTTAACCCTTTACAGCTTCTCACTGATGGATTTCACATCTTTGCTCTCCAGTAAGGTTTCTTACTGATGCATTAAACCAGCCAGGTCTTCTCTGTGGATAATGAGTTCTGCTTTTGTTGATGACTTTACTAATACCAAGGTAACAGCTCAGGTGCCCTCAAAAAGAGGCTAGTCAAGGAACAGTAAACTGTCCGATTTGCTGACAAGGTCACCTATACTGTAACGCTCTTATGCTCTCCAGCAAATGCCACCAGTGAAAAATGCCAGCTGCAGACAATAAGACGTGCAAATGTGCTGTGTTAAGTGTGGTGAAAGAGAAGACAGGCCAAACTGCACAAACATTTCACCAGAAGTTTCTAGGAGAAGGGCTGCCCAGCACAAAGAAACCCACGCCCTGTGTGTGACTGTACATGAGTGAGCCCCAGAGGCAGCTGCTTCCTATCCTTTTTAAACAGGAAAAAAAGTTGCCTTGAAGACTGAAACATCTTACAGGAGAAGACCTGGCTAAGAACCTAGTTGTTCCACAACCACCATGCAACAATATGCCAATATAGCAAACCTACAGCAAACCTACCAAACCTATAGTAAGAGCCATGAAAGCAATTACTTGCCTTCAGGCAGCAAACATGAAAAGGTGAAATTCCTGCATATGCCTGGAAAACAGATTGCATGGACGTATATGTATACATATGTGCGTGTGTATGAGTGTACACATATATATTAAAAATTGATATAGGTCAGCTAGCTGAGATCAGCTTATACATAAGAGAATATAAAACAAATTTAGGCCATATGTCACTTTATTCTCTTCTGGTACTGTAGAATAATAATAATAAAAAAAAGCTCTCTAAAATCGTCTCCCAGACATATATTGCTAAAAAAAAATTTGAGCAGTACAATTTTTAAAAAAGATGTGAACTGCAAAAGAGGAAATATTTCCAAGGAAAGAGTAAACTACAACTGAATACAATGGCAGGTTCTGTTTTCTCTATTTGTATCCCCCGCAGAAACTACTTGCTGATGGTTTTCTTTGTATCTCATTGCAGTTTGTCCATCACAATAAGTAGGTGAAACACAGAAGCCCAGTGTCAGCACACTTTTTTTGGCCAGATTTAAATCTAAATTGGCACCGTGAAAATCTGGGGCACTCATTCTTTGCAGGAACTCCCCACTTAGGTTTTTTCTTGCACCCTGATTCAGTCTGCACATCACAGTGCAGCAGCTAAAAACTAGAAGCTCACTCTTGGAATTCTTTTGTACTAGATTAAGCCTAAATTTGTACCATCGAGATCAGGGGCACTCATAAAGGTTTATGCAAAGTAATTTTAAGGGGAGAACTGTCCGCTCCACTTTTGAAAGGCTACTTTATGTGCCTTTCCTGTAACTGAAGCAGCTTAGTGCACCACAGATGTGTCGTGCAGATGGGAAGTCCATTTACTTAAAATCTTCCTTGAATGAATCATCAGGAAAAGCTTCTTCCAGACCCTAAATTACAAGAGGAACCTATAGATTCCTTTGGACAAATATGGAAGGCATTCAGGTGCCCAGAAATGCAGTTAAACACAAACTTAAAGGAGATGTTCCCACCAGCTCTTAATTGTGGTGGGAAAGTCCTCTCTTGACACTCACCTGAATTCCATGATACTTGATTAAAAGTTCCAATTAGCTATTTCCTTTTTGCAATCAGGTATTTCCAACAGTCCTGAATTCTCCCTTCCCAAACCTAAGGCCTCCTATTTCTTTTATTAAAAAAATGATCACACACATGGAGGGCCAAATACTGCAGGTCCCACCTCCCAACTCCCAGTTCCTTATTGGAAGCAATATTTGAAAAATAGTTGTTGTGTACTGTGTTTTCATCCAGCCTAGGAGCCTGAGGCAGGGGACATAAGAGAGAGTTAGTATGAAATCCTCTTGGAAATGCATTCAGTATCCACATGACTGCTAATGAATAAGCTTTATTTCTGCTGCTGATTTACATGCAAAATAAGTAAGGAGTAAAGTAGGCCCTATAGCTGGTTTCAGTTTGTCCACACTGGAAATTGCATATAGGAGCAGTCGAAAGAGTTTAAAGAAGCCTCTGTTCATTTCAGATGCTGGGGTGAAAAGAGAGCTGTACATTTTCAAAACTTTTCCTCCCTTACCAGAAAGTGTTGGTATGGGATATGACACCCAGACTGAGGAGATCTTCCTTGCATCTTTTTCCATTTAACAAATCTCCCATAATTTACCTTTACAAACAGGACACAGTTCCCAAGCTGGCTAGAAGAAAGCAGTACCCTGGCCTACCATGTGGTTCTATACTCCAGTAAAAAAATGCTAACAGCCAAACATGACAAATTTGTCTCTCCCATCAAGATCACTTTGGCTGAGCAATGCTATAATTCAGTTTGTAAAAAAAACCCACCACATGCACTGCTCCTGTATCTCAGAGTCAGGTGGACAGAACTGGGACAGGGCCAAAAGAAAGTAATGAAAATGTTGCATTACGCAGAAATGCTGTAATGAAAGAACAGAGAATTTAAATTTTTATCCCTCTCACCAGAAAATGAAAGTTTGAGGCCCTACCAGCAGCACATTAGTATGGCAGACTCTTATGTCTTACGTGTGGAAAGAGGAAAAAATATGACATCATCTTATCTCCATGGCTATGAACTGAATTTATTCAGTGGGAAGTATGTATTAGTGAGTAATCTCCTAAGAGTCTTTACAGACATTAAATGTTATTGGAAGTATTAAATCTATAATTATTCCAATAACTTAATACTAAATGCAACAATCTAGGAAACTACGAGCATTCTGTGTGACTCATTTTGCTCTGTGTTTTGGATTGCTCTATGCTTATGCACTAACTCAATGGAAGTCATCAAAACGTTGTTGAAAATTCAAGCAGAACCATCAGTGCAGTTGCTCAGATGAAGAGCATTCCCTCAAACACAGTTGCCAGATTTAGAGACTCAAGAAACTCTTTAGTCCCTTCCAAAGTGACACAGTTGTTTTGCCAAGCCTGGGGGGAGGAAATAAAGAAAAACCATAAGGGAGCTAGACCCAAAGTTTAGGAGGGGGAAGATAGAGAGGGCACTCTAAATATAAGGTGGACACTGAGACCATTGCAGGCTATTCCTCCCATTCTGCAGACTGACAATCTGGAGATGTCTGAGCTATGAAAGAGAGAGGCAAAGGACTGAAACAAAATGTGCATGTGTGAGATGCAGTCTGCAGCTGTGATGATTTGATATCTTTTTCAATCTATTTGATGCTTCAGAGTATCAAAGTTAAAAGGTCCTTCATTTTTAAGTAATTTTTTTACTCATTTTAGCCAGCCAGTTTTCAGCTGGTTTCAGAGACCTGCAGAATTTCTTGAGAGCTGTAAGAGGTGAAGGGCTGCAGCCTGACACTGCTGAGGTGTAGACAGAGAGAAACACAAGACAGAAAAGCACAGCTGACCTGGTAACCGTACTACCCATATAGCACAGGTACAGAGCATCTCTACATAGCCCTTCTCTCAGATCAGTTTTCAACTGCTTTAAACAGTGCATCTGCCAGTACACACCAGTAGAGCATAAAGGCTTCACAGCCACATTTAGCCCAGATTTGGCATTTGTTTCTTCTTTGAATAACCATCACACAGAACTTTTTTTTTTTTTTTTACAGTCCAAAGGGAGTTTGGTGCCTTGTTGCAGTCCCAGCAGAACTTGCTTTCATAGCACAGTTTTACCAGGATGCTGAATGCAGCCTCATAGCTGGTCAAGCTGGAGCCATGCTTCCAAAAAGGGGAGCCTGCAGCATGCATGCAGCGTGCAGTAATGCATCAGACTTGTGTCCCTGGGTGAAAATGCCTTAGAAATTTTGAGTTGGTTTCCATGTGTAGTTTTGAAGGTCATTACAAAAAAAATATCCAGCCAACCTCCTATTTGCTTCAAGCATAAATTGGGTGGAATTTGATACTCCTCTTTCCTTGCTCACACTAAATAAAACAAAAATCTGAACTGAATTTAAGGGTACGAGACCCCTGCAAGTGACCTGAATTAATATGCCACAGGAGAGCAGTCAGGCTGTGTTAAATTTCACCATTATTACTCTTGGGTGTCTAAAAGACACAAACTGTGCTTCCTTACGCCCTGATTTAGGGAATATGGAGAGAATACCTTTGTCATTTCACTGTCTCACAGTCCCAAGTGTGCAAATAATACTGTAACAGCTCTTACTGGGAATACTTATGCTTAAGCCAGAAGGTCTGTGCAAGGTAATAACCACTTGTGAGATGAAGCCTTACAAAGAGTACAGAGAAAGGAGCGCAGGTGTTGGTAACACACCTCTTTGTCCTTTCAGCGCATACAGAGGGTGATGTTGAACAGCACCACCCTCCTTAATTGGCCAATTATACTAGAGTTCCATTTATAAATGGTTTAGAAAGAATTAATAAATAGTAAAGCACACTACAAACATGAGAAGTAAATGTTACTGGTGTTAATTAGCTTTCTCAATATGTACCCTCTCAAGAAGCTTTTACTGTAGTCTGTAATGATCTATTACAGTGGTTTATTAAATGATTTATTAATATAATATTCTCCTGCTCTTAAGTATTTGTAAATGGAACTTTAATTTGAAGTGTGGCTGTATTCTTAGTTGCACCTATATTGTCTTTATTGAAAATAAAGAGCTTTGAAAATATATCTGTCTCTAAGCCATCTGTCACCTCTTAAAAAAACATATTCTAACAAGAGAGAGAATACCCAGCATTTTTTGAAAAAACATGGATGGGATTCAGTTTCATTAAAAAAAAAAAAAAAAAAGAAGAAAAATGGATAAATTAGGATTACAATTTGCTGGAGGATACCAAACAGATACAAAAGTGATAAACAGGGAAGGGGGTTTCATTCTCAGAAGGTGTCCTGGTACCTGCACAGTGTCTGAGGATAGTTTTCTGTGCCCACAGACATTGAAACAGAGGGACAAATAAGAGAACAAAAAAGAACCCGAAGGTAAATTATATGGAGTCTGAGTCCAAACATAAAAACTCACAAACACACACAAAAGCACCAAAAATGCTTCTTCCCACATCTCTCTCTCTCTCTCTCCCTGCTGTAATGCTTCACTCACTGAAGTGTATGAGCCTGTACTGTATTTGTAAACTGCAAATGAAAAGTTTCTCTACACGACACAACAGGTCCCGCAACAGGAATAATCCAAAACTAGAGCTTACCCCAATGGATCAGCACTCGCCATCCTCGGAAAGGGAAAATGAAGAGAGAGGGAGAGAGAGAAAGAAAGAGAGAGGGGTGTGGAAGCAGGTGGAGAGAAGAGTAAGGAAAAGCAGAGTGAAATACTGTTCGGAGAACGGAACGGTCATAATTATTGGCACCGGTGCCTATGTCTTCAGAGACCAGGAACACTAGGGGGACAGTTTCATTTACCAGAAATTAACTTTTGTCCCGCTCACAATATTGCAGACACATTGAACTTTGGCACTGGGGAATATGGAGAGGGACGTACCAAGGCTGTAAAAAACATTCCCAGCCAAATCCCAATTAAAGCAGTCAGCAGAGCAATGGGGTTCATACTTCATGCTGCATTTCTTTTCTAACTCTTACATAAGGCACAGTTATATCACACTGTTATCAAGGAAATTGTTCTTTTTGTCCCCAGTTTGCTCAGTGCAGTGTCCCTCTGTCCCCCAAGCTGGCCTGGTAAGAGGTACTTTTTTAGCCATGAACGAACTGTGAAAGGTATTGGTTATTAAAGCATGCATTTCTGAGCCAGCTTGGGAGCCCAGGGTACGAGATTGTAGCTCAAGCTGTGAATCTGCTTTGATACTGCCTTATTAGTCATGATGGCCTTATAGTCAGGAATTCACATCAGCTAGAACATACCAGCTCAGCAACCCAGCACTTATCTCTGTGGATGCCATCTTGTGCTCCAGGAGCTCATTTTTCATTTAAAATAATTCAGGCTCTGGGTCTTATAGGTTGCAAAGGAAATCTTTCAAATGTGAACGGAGAATAAATCAATGCTGTGCTGAAAGGAGTCTGAAAAAGCAGTTCTGAAAGCCGACTGAATCTCTGGCATGTTGACTTTGAAGGCTAGTGACAATTGAAAATTTCAGTATTCTTAATTTTTAACTACTAACCAAAGCACTCCAAATGGAAAAGAATAGTCAGGTTACTAAGTTTTCAGGGGTGCAGATAAGCAATCTCAGGAAAGCGTCACCACCTTTTCACATTAACGAAGATTAGATTAGAAATAAAAAACCAGTTTGGTGTTATTAAGCCAAATTATTTTCAAGTTGGATGCAATGCTTTTTTAACTTTCTGTCATTTTCTCTCTCTCATTTTCTCCATTTTCAATAACAGGCTCCCAAGCTGCCAGAGCCACCTCTGGCTGGGTGAGGAAAATCCATTCTCCACAAGACAGTCTCCAACAGAAATGCCAAATTTAATATATGCCCAGTAGATTTCACAGTTTATGGCTCAGTGCAACTAGCCATGCCTCCAGATACATCAACATTGCAAGTGCTGGGCTGGGCAACCAAGGCAGTTTTGAGAACAGTTAAAATGAAAACGTTAGAATAGAATAAAAAAGCTGTTGTGCTACGCGTTGATAGAGAAGTGGAAAGAAGCATTACAGTAAGTTCTTTTTCATGTGTTTGAGTGACACTCCATTTATATTTCAGTCTGGAGTGCAAATTTGGGTAAGATCTAGTTCATATATATACAAATATATGCACATATTTAGGGACAAATGCTGTCCTCAATTGTACCTGTACAAATCTATCTACAGTGATGTAACTGAGAAGAGCAAATTGACACCCATTGTATACTGGAACCTGTGTGTATATTTACACAGAAAATACACCCATATTCATACATGCAGAATAGTAAAATGTGAATAGAATGGGTGCAAGAAGGTTCAATAATGTTTCTTTCAAGTCATTTTCCCAATAGGGAAGGCACTGAAGAGGTTAACAAAGAGAATGGGAAGCAAATTGACAATAGGGTAAAGAAAAAGGGAAATGAGGTTTAAAAAAAAATGAACAACCCCAGGACACAATAGACCCAGAAGCGCAGACATGTGCATTCCCTATAATACTGAAGCAAGTGAACTACGGAGCTGCAGCAACCCAGATACAGAAGAAGAGAAGCACTGAAAGAGGGGGTGAAAGAAAGTCAGAAAGGAAGAAAAAGAAAAAGAAAGGGACAGTGGCCTCAGCTACTAAGACAACCATGTGCATCTAGAGGGAAGGGACCCTTAAAGATGCAGTATTCCTTTAAAAAAGATACCATAAAATTGGACAATCAAACACTGGCCAAAAAATTTAATGGCCACCCTGATTATCTGACCCCACTTTGTTGGGGTTCTCTCTGCCTATCCCTTTCTTTTCATGTGGTTATACACAGATCTAGAACCCAGGTTCTTCCCACCACTAAGATCCTTCATTCTAACTCTTAGAAGTGGGAGGGAAGTAAGATCACAGCAAATGCGATCCTCAAAAAATCAGCCTGGTCCTTGAATGAGCAGGACCCTACCCTGGGTGATCCTCGTGCAGTGCTCTAACCTTCTCCTCCTGTTGTCTGAACAATACCACCTTTGAGAGGGAGCATGAAATGCCTATGTGGATTTAAGAAATGCCCCCAGAACTTACTGAAGGGTTATTTCCTCTGCTCCTAACACAGCTAGAGCAGCTGCCAGAGAGGGACAGAGGGACAAGGAACGGTTCTAGGCACATCTGCTGAAAGATCCCTCTCTTGTCACAGATAAAATATCTGCATTTCTCTTACTGGACCTGACTTTCAATTACTGTGAAAAAGCTCTTATTTGGAGTAACTTCAGACTAACTTTTAATGCAAGAAGTGCCACATGGTCAAGAACAGAACTTGCATATAGGGCGAATCAGAGAAAGGAACAGGAATTTCCATGTCTATGCTAACAGTCCAGGCAAGCCCAGCCACTAAAGGCTGTATAACCACTACTTCTTCATGGCTGTGGAACTATGAGGTTCTTAAGAGTTCAGGTCCAATGCTTGTTTGTATTTTGGCATCTTAAAGAGCATGATTTGCACACCACATGAGGCACTAACTCTCTTGCAGATGCATGATGTTCTTCACTTGTGGCAGGTTCAGGACTTGAAACACCACCTACAAAGACTGTCTCAGCCTGCAAAAGGCCAAAACAGGGGCTGTCCCTCAATCATTGTGCAAGTCTCCTGAGGCTTAAAGGCCACACATCTAAAAATAGAAAGATTTCTATGAAAAGGGAAAATGGAAAGAAAAATGGTTTGCCAAGTCCATAGGCTCCTTTAAGGAAGCCATTGCTTCTCCCTTTTTGAATCATATGCCACGCTCTTAACCTTTGGGTAAGCTAAGTGTTTGTCCAATATGTGTAAGGATTACATTTTGATGAAGAGTTATCCATTGGGATGACAGATTTCAGTACAGAGAAAAATTCTCTTCCTCTGAGACCAAAATTCTAGAAATAACGTTCACTAAAAACCTTCCCAAAATGCTAAACTTTTTTTGTGTTCATGGACACACGTAAATCCACTTAAAATTCCCTAAATCTGGTGGCCTGCCTGTCTTCCACTGTGCCTCTATTCAGAGTCAGGAGCTACCCTTTTTGTTATTCTTCACCATCTGTCATTTGAACTGCTAGATTGGAATCATCCTCCAAAAACTCTTATCCATATTTTCCTCTCGTGCCCTCTGGGTAGTCTTAAGGACTTTGTGTCTTACCTACAGGTACTTAATATTTTGCTCTATCAGACTGAATTTCCAAGGTTTCCTACCATTGTTGTCACTGACTTAGTTGTGCTGCTGTTTCTAATGCTGGGAGTAGAGCACTTTGGACTTTTCCTAGTGTTTTATATTCCAGTCCTTCCCAAACTCTCAGCAAATACATCTTCTACTCTGGGCATCCTCACTTACAGCAGAACTGAACCAGAAATAGCAGTAGGATGAAATTTTAGTGGGACAATCGTTGGTACAGTCCCAGGCTGCACTGGGGATAGCCTCAAAGCAATGGTACTACATAAAAACACACATGGTGTGGGGCTGTAAAAATACCACCCTTTTTGCTTCTCTCTAAAGAGAGAATGGAACAGCTCTGTCCCCACACGGAGAAGGTAAGTACTGCATCTTTAAGGTCTCAGCAGTGAGGTAGAGGAGAGGAACATATTGTCAGTGTTTATACCTTTCTTCTTTGTTGAATTTGGGATTGGCTTCAGAGATATCCAGGCTTTTACTGAACATTGTTTTACTATGGCAGGAACAAAGCGAGAAAACAGAGTTACTACTGCGGACATTTTTATAAAAGAGAGTCACCTGAAGCAATGCTGGACACCCAGCCCCCCAACCCATCCTCCCCCTTTTAAGCAACGCTCTGAAAAACCTTTCTTTTACTTTACAGCTATGGCTCACACCTACACAGGGCTGAAGTTCATTACCTTCCCCTGACTTCTGAGGTCTAAGTGTTGACTTCTACCATGCATACTTTTAAACCTTGCTCTCCTTTATCCAATGTAAAACCCAGGTACCATCTGCTTTGTCATATTGTCCAGGGAAAACAGAACATGCCTGAAGGCATAAACTGCAAAGCATTCACTACTCAAGACTTTTCTAGAAAACCTCAACACTAAGCACAATCTGGGAAAAGGTTAAAATCAAACCACAGAGCCTCTTAGAGGAACAGTAATCCATGTTGTATTCTAATTTGTAGGGTCCATTAACACTTCACTTCCAACTCTCTTCCTATTCTCAGTGTTTAGAGAAATGCCCTTCTTTTTCATATTGGGTCTGAATCCCTGCAGCCTAGAAGCAACACTCCCTATGCTCTCTGTAATGTTTCACTGGTAAAATGCTTCACTGTTTCACAGAACGCTGCTCCCTAATGTTAGCTCATCTTTCATGCAAGCTCTCCACTTCAGTAACTAGAAGAAAATGAATAGTTAATGAAGCCCATTTTAAAACGGTTTTTGGACTCTCACAGCAAAGCTGCTGAAAATTTCTGGCACATTCCCAACAGATTCTAGCTCCCATGGAATTCTTCCTAGTCTGTGTGATTTTAGCACAAGGGACAAATTAGCTGGTGTTAAACTAAGCTCAGAAACTACCTCTTTTCTTATGACACTTCAATGAAATACCAGGTAGTCTGAGAGGTGGGGATACCAGAACAGCAGAAGCAATTAAGATACAATAATGAACCCATTTAGTTGACAAGTAGCAGGGAAACCCAAGAATGAACAAAACTTGGTCACCAGTTGTAGGGTGGCTACAGTTTGTGCATACTAACTCTGCCATATACAAAGACCCAATGGAGAACACTTGAAGAAGCCAGCACAAGCATTCCTAGGAACCCCTAAGCTCAACAAGTAGCCTTTTGCTCAGTTCCCTCCTCCATTATTTAAAATAAAGTCACTGGACTATGTGTTTCACTTAATACTTTCTAGGCCTGTAGGGTTGAAGGCTGCCAAGTTTCCAATTTCAGTGGAAAGACAGGCCGTAAACAAGCCAAGACCAAACACTTGTAGGGCCCCTGCATGGCTACCAAAAGCACAGCTCATCACACAGGCACGTAAAGCAGAGGTTATAACATAAATCCTCTTTATGCAAGCAAACATCTGTTCACTACCTGGGAAAGAGGACCGCAGGAATAAATCACAAGACACTTGGGTGTGTTTTGCCTACTGGTTAGAAGTGTGTCTTTGCCAGCTCAAGAAAAAAAGCAATGGCTCTGTGTCTCTGGATGTTTACACAAGTCATCTGTGTCTAAACAGGAGACCTGTTTCCATGGCCCACCTTCCTAGTATTGTAGGATAAAAGCACTGAGTAGTCATCTCTTGAGACCAAAACATCTTAAAAAAGCATCCACCTCTGGGATCTAAACCCTACTGTTGTAAAAATCCACTGTGAGTGGGTCAATTCATGGAATATAATATGAGACTAGCCATTAAAAATCCCCATTCTTGGTGGAAAGCACTTGTCATTTTACTACTGACTGTTCTGACAGATGGTGCCCCATCAGCAATGCATCGTCCCGAGACAATCCCCATGCAGTGGTGCTCGTTAATGAAGCCAGTTCATGTTATAAACGACTGTGCTGCCAGTAACACAAAATGTGCCGTTGTCATCTGTGCATGTGGAGGGTATGAATTATGGAAGCTCACACGTGGAGCAAAATAACACCTTCCCTTTAACCCCTTCGAAAACAAGCACTGCCATGCTCGTCATCTTCAATCCTGGTGTTATTACATCCCTTTCTCCGCCCTTCATCACACCTTTATGTCCATCCCTGAGTGGTGGTATGCATCGTCCCATATCTCTTTCGTGTCTGGCAGGTTTTGTTTTCTCCTTAGGCCACAGCCCTTCTTTATTGGTATGTAGCCTGAATATATCTCTGCTCTGAACTCATCCCTGACCTTTTGATTTCCCTTGTTTCCTCACGTGCAGAACTGAGCGAGACATATAAAAGCAAAAGAAATACTTTGGACAGTAAGACACAGCTTTGCCTCTTCAGGCTTTTGAGTCCAAAGTCAAAGCTGCGAGCTGGAAGAAAAGGTTTCAGCTCTCAGAAAACTCTGTGATCAATCAAACACCTCCTGTTTGTCCCATCCAGTTGGATACTTTCTGCAAACAGCCGCAGAATGCTGCGACTCACAGGCAGCCTTGGGGTGGGGCAAAGCGATTCGCCTCTGCCTGCTCTGGGAGTTTCCTGGCCCATGCATCTACCAGGTACCAGCTCAAACACTGCAGGCTGAACAAGGAGTCAGTGTTGGTGTTCATCCTTACCACTTTGAGGTCTATGAGGAACACTGAGCACACCCTGTCCTGAACACTTCCTTCGCCCAGACATCACACCAAAGGAAATCACATATTCAAGAGAGCTTTCCAACCTACACTACCCACAACGAAATATCTCTATGGCAGTGTATCTCAAGGCCACATATCCATGAAATATGTCCTAGCAGATTCTGGAAATCACCACTTTTTTGTCACCGAAGATAGAACTGTAACATTTGCCAGCAAAACTTTCCAGCAATTCTAGGGGCCTCTGCAATATCTGTGAAATTACTTCATGTTCTTCACCCTGTTCTCAGTCAGCAAAGGGAGTTTCTGGGCACAACAGGCTCTTTTTGAACAGACCTTAAGAGCTGAATTAAAGAAAGTATCATGTCAAAGCTGAAACAGAAGTTACAGAAATCATCATCATACATATATATGAAGTGTTCTTTTATATTAATTGATTTATGCAAGTGTGAAAACAAATGCATGTGCTTCCCTTAGGCTGGTCATAGGGACTGGGGAAGCAACTTCCGTGGTTCACGTAAGTGAATTTCTACAGTTCACTTACTCTCCCAGAACTTGCTTTGAGGAGACACCAGTTTCCTCTGCTGTTTCTCCGTAAGACTGACACTTTCTTTGACCAAAAGGAGGTAAAATGATATACATTCCATCACTTTACAGGCATGTGGGTCAGATGCACGCTGGCTCACACAGCACATTTTAGAGGCATTTACAGATGCCTGGGCAGGGCTTTTGAGATTCAAGTTGTTCTGATGACACAGAGGGTGGGGTTCATCTCATTTAACTTCAAGTGCCCAAAAGCTAGACCCTAATCCAAGCTAGTCACTTAGCTGTAGGCTATGGAGACAGAGAAAAACAAGCAGAGAGTAGGTTATCCTCTTTGACAGGACATATGCACCTGAGACCTTCCAAAGCCCTGATCTGTCCCCACTGCCTAGTCAGACTGTATCTCCAGCTTAGACTGAACGCCTACGTTCTCAATCAAAAAGGAATGAGATGAATCTTGCCCAGAGGACATGATGGTTTCCTGAGGAACAGCTGCAAGCAAACAGAACCCTCAGACCCCTGGCAGGACTTCTGGTCCTGTGTGCACAAGCACAACTGGCTGCCAGACCACGTTGCAAATGTGCTTGAAGTTGTAATGGGCGCTGGTGGGAACAGAAAAGCTCCACAGCTTCTTTGTATGTATAATACAAAGGGGGGCAGCAAACCCAGACAGGCAGGACTCCTGGGTAAAGCAGAGACCCACCTCTGTCCATGTTGTGCCATTTCAATAGCTCTGCGAGCAGGGACTGGGGAGCCACCATCTGTCACACTGAGAACCTCCATCGACTTCCTTTCTGGTCGCCGCTTCCCATGCCTGTTCAGCATTGGGGAGTCCACACGCTTCCTGGGGGGATCTTTAGGAAAAGAAAATGCTGTCAGCTGAATTTAGCTGTGACTTACCTCACACAGGTTGGTTAAGTCATCTCTCAACAATTTCACTCTCACACCTTCCCTACAGTGACAGGTATCCTAACGGTGGAGACGAACATTTGCAGTCTCTCCCTTCTTCCAAATTTGCAAGCATTAAGACAGAAGTTGCACTCCACCTACAGAGAGAAGGAGCACTGCCACTGCCCTGAATGTGTGTATGAGCACTGGAAAAAAAGGCACAACTATACCATAGCTTGCAGAAATTAGCTTACAAAGCTGATAACAGTAATAACAAGATGATACAAGATGACAGCATGGGCTATAGCACAAGCTGTCAGCCAGAGCATAAGCCATCTAGGGATCCTGTGTATGCACTCAGGTTGCTAGAGCTTGCCTTCGATGTCCCTGCTAGCTAGATTAAATGTGACACAGGGACACGAGTACACTCTGAACTCAGAATTGCATTCTGCTCTGAAAACATACCCTTTTTTCCCCTATCTTTGAGATCAGACTTCAGGTTTTTCCCGCTGATTCAACATTACAAATTAAACACGCTTGTCTACTGGAGATGAATCTTCAATGAGAACCACTAAAATTTCTCTCAGAGGTCGTTGTACAGCTTTTACTGCTACAGTAACTGAAATGCTTTTCATTGTGTGGTATCAAAGTTTTACTTTAGCATTGTGGAGTGAAAACCAAGGTATAAGAATCAGAGATTGAAAGGCAATTCATTCCTAAAGATGTTGACAAACATTTACTGAGGTTCTGAGGAGCACTTAAATTGTTCTGAAAAGAGTCTTTAGATCCCAAAATGCACTGTAGAAGGTGACTTGCCAAACCATACACACCTCCATGGTAAAGCAGGCAACCAAATGCAGACCTGCTGAGATGTTTTATTACTAACACCTCTCATGGCATCAAAACAGTAAGAAGGAGAAAGGCACAAAAAATACAGAAGGACTTTCTTTTCTTTGCTTGGGCTATTTCAGTTTCCTGCCTCTACTTAAAGACACATTTTTAATTTCAGTGGAGACTGTCCACTTGTAAAAGAAGGCATCCTTCACTCCTACTGCTAGAAAGAAGCTCACAGCCTTTAAGGCTGCTTCTTCTCCCAGGATTCCTTTGCAAAACCAGAAATACCATATCTGACAATTCTACCTCTACTGCCTAGTCCTTATTATCCTGCCCTCCTCACACTCCCTCATATGCTTGCTTCTTCTTTCTCTTTCTCACATCGTGTTTTTTAGAACAAGATCTCTTTAAGGCAGAGCTTGTTCTTGAAACAATGAGCACAAGCAAAGACGGCTCAAATGCAAATGGGTTAGTGATAACAACTGACCCCATTACTGTATAAACCAAATATTCTTTGCATTAGCAGTAATAATGCTCCTGTTAAAGAACAACTAGAAAAAAGGTGCAGCTGTATCTCACTAAATTTCAAACTAGGTCCAGGAATAAAAAGATAATAGAAAATGGTAGGGGCAAGGACCTCCAGATAGGAAAAATAAGGAGTGCATGAAGTTAATGGAAAAGCAAAGGGAAATAAACCAATGAAAGCATTTATACTGTGTTATTTCAGATGCATATGTGCAAATGGTCCAAATTAAACTGGGACAAGGTTTAGATATTTCAAACTCCTGCTTTTTCAAGCAAGTTGAAAGCACGGGAAAGAATTCCTGCCACAGAACAGCTGCTGGTATGAGAAGTGTGACTAGAGGTGAGTAACATACATGTTGAGAGTATACATAGCACAAAATTGATGTAAGTTTTGCAGTGGGATATCAGACATTAGAAAGGAAGGCAATAGAGTGCAGTTTAAAAGAAAGGAGGAAGAACCAAGATGAAAAAAGCATCTAATGCCAAAAGAATGGAGATGAATAGGTCAAACTGCATCGATGTTAGTTAACAATAGAGGCTAAACAAGAAAGGTAGAAAAAGGCAAGAAAAACATTTTATGAACAGATATTTTAAAAGGCAATTTGATCCAAGCATGTTCAAAACAGAAGATTTTAGCAAATGGAAATTCAGCTGAGTGACCCTTACAAAAGTGACACACCAAACGGAAGGTGGACTTTGAAAGACAGCAAAGAAGAAATCTGAAGAAGGATTAGCTAAAGACTTGAATGATGGTGTTTTGTACAGCAGTCAGAGAGAGAAAGCTTGAGAGGATGACATTAGCCAGAGCGACCATGAGAGAATCAACAGAACAATTAAGGAGGAGAAGGATATCACTAACAAGCTAAATGATTCTTTTATACCAGTCCTTGCTGCTTAAGATGCTGGAAGATATTGATTTTCAATCTATACTTTGAACTACCAAAGAGGGAGAGTAAGCAGAAAGAGCAGATGGTGAAACACACCTATACATTCAGGAGAAGCAATTCACAAAAGTTGGATGGAAAATACATCCAGAAGCTTGCATGAATTGAGCTTCTAATAAAGGGATTTGATGCCTATTTAAAATTGGTTACAATCCTACACTATACATAGCTGAGAGTAGCAAGTATTGTACATACTTTTTAGAAGGGTCTGATTAAGAAATGATAGGGCATCATCACTGTCAAGTCTAAAGATACTAAAGAAATAGTTAAATATACAGGCCATTCTGCCATAACAGCTAAAGTGGTGTCATACAAAAGCAGTAGAGGATTTTGCAGAAGCACAGGAATTAAAAATAGGAAAACCTCCAGCATTTGCCCTTCACTTCTTGATCCTCTGGAAATATTCCACATGGTGAAAAAACATCAAGTTGTAGTCGAGATCTGTGACAATACTGAGGATGTATTTTCCTTTTATTTCACATCAGAAAAGTGAAGCCATTCCTAAGGATTTTTATAGAAGAATATAGAATCCTATATGTAATGATCCAATTATCAATCCACCTTCTCATGAAAGGTGGGAAATAAAGGTTCATCTTCTGAGTTTGGACGAGGCACCTATACCCTATATATCTGTTCTGGCCCAACCTCTTGTTCTCTGGTTTATTAAGAAACTTCATCCCACAGAAGCCTTTTCTTCAAGGAGACATTATTTGACATTCATTTGTTCTACTGACAAGTTTCTCATTTCTGTGTTTTCAAGTAAAGAAAATGGAGCTGCCCTTGAAAGATGTTGGAAGTAGCCCTTCCCTGGCCCTTTGAAAAACTTCATACAGCTGAAACAGACAAAAGGGACACCAGAAGAGAGGGAAAGCCTGAGCTGGCCATATTTTCACCTGGATCCATTCTTTCTGAGTACTAATATGACAAGAAAGAGGAAAAAAGCAAAATACTTTCAGGTGATACTTTTTTTTTTATTTTGGCAAGAGCTCGGACAATGCACAACTTTCATGAACATGGTTTCTGCAAGCCGCAATTGTTAAATCTGTTACTTTTTCTCTGCTCTTCTTTGTTTGTGCAAGGCCATCACTAATGGCTAATGAGGAGATATTCATCAGACACATGACTGTTCCTAATTAAACCTTGCCCCCTGTTCTCAGAGATACTGCTGGGAACAGAGGATGTAGAAACCCCCTGTGGAAGGGGAAATACAACCTAAAAACACTGAAAGAATAATGCTCAAATGTGCTGGTGAGGCACAATGACACATTCAGAGTAATGTTTCCCTATTAGGGAACATTTTCACTTGTTGTACAAGAGTGGAGCATAATATTTCAGCTGAAACCATGAAAATACTTGGGCATGTGGAAGAGAGATATATGATGTATTTAGGGCATAGCTACATATTCACTTGCGTGCTGGATATGAAGATTCTAGAGTCGCCTTGCTTGTTTTCTTAGGACAAAAGCATTTCTGAAAGAAGATGATCCTGTCCTTACATGGCAGGATAATCTGTTAGAGTCAAAAGCTGATTAGTAAAGTGCTAGATGACAAACTGCACTGAGCAAGGGGCTTTTGACCACAGGACCTGCAGCTGGCACATCTACCCATCTTTATCAGGATCCCTGCTATAATGCTCTCTGTAGCTCCATCCAGGTAGGAGTTTAAAAATTGCTGTGTTAACTAAGAACTTTCATCTCTTCTCCCACAGAAGAGATTCCTCTGCAAAATTATAGGGCCTGGAGCCTGGAACTTGAATAAGATAATAATTCAATGGAGCATTAACGAACTTACAGTGCAATATAGCATTGCCCTGTAGCCTTGTGAGATTCCAGGTGTTCCAGTGAAAATAAAGAGCATTTTGCTTCTAGTCTTCAGAGTGCTGAAATACAATACTTGAAAATCACAACACTGCTCTGTAAAAATGCTATTTCAGATCATTGCTAGAAATGACTAATCCTTCATTAAACTTTTGTCACTCTGCACAGTAAGAGTCACTTAGACAGTTAGCTCCTTGGGAAGCATTTTTCCTGTTGTCTAGATTAGTGAAGTCCCTGGTGACCAGCAGCACCCTAAAAGACCAATGAATGAATAGGAATAAAGTGGTATCACAAGAGCTTTATAAGATAGATAATCTGACAGCACATTAAGCTTTTAAAATCTTAGTTTAAAAACACTCGAGTTTGATTAATGTACTATAAACAGCTAAGTGATATTACTCATACTTTCAACAGTGTATGTATTCATTTACAGAATAGGGATGCACTGCTACACATCCTCACTAGCTGAAGTCCATGAGCAGCATTTCTGCACTACTGCAGGTAGATTAGTAACTAGAAAATTCTGCCACTAGATTATAGTGCTTCTAAACCCCATCTGCCTTGCACAGAGCCAGCTTGTGGGTCCACGGCATACTTTCTAAGATCTACTTGGATGTTCCTGCACTGTGAGACAGACACGTCCTGAAAAATGAAGCCTCTTGAGTTTAACCACAAAACAGATATGCCTTCCCCAGGCTGAGGATTCTCACCAATTCTCACACCACTTCAGTGGAAAGGTAACAGTGCTGATTAGAGTTTGGGTTTATATTAAAATAAATAAAAAAAAAAAAGGTGAAGAGGAACTAGTTGAGATGGGTTCATGGTGACTGAGGTCATATTTGTAGTACCTATTTCATTTCTAGGGGGAAGATCCTCATCTTCATGACTAGGATACCTCTCCTTTCGGTCAAGCAGAAGAAAATAAATCATTTTTTCTTGGTTTTCCCTGAAAAAAAAAAAAAAAGAAAAACAATTCTTTAAATTTGGGAAGGAAAAAAGGTCAACATGTAGATTAACCTTTCTCATCAAACAGAGAGTTACAGTTATTCTAAATAAGTTGGAAATGGTCATGTATCTGCCAGCAAGATACATAACCCACAGAGCTTTTGAGACCCTTGTTGTCCCAATAAGCAGCTAGTGAGGAAAGGAAATACAGTTCCCATGTTAAACACAGAGAACAGAGGCACAGGACAGAGCAGGTAATGTGTTCATGGGAAGTCCAAACCAAGAGTGGCATCAAGACAGGTCTGAGCCTCTGAGTGCTCTTTCTACTGTGTGTCCCCCCTAACACCTCAGGAAATACACCAGCTATTAGGCATAGGCTTAAAATAAATAAACATTTGCCAACAAAGGCATTTTCAACACAAATAACAGCAATGTTACCTCCCCATCTGGACTGTATGGCCCATCTTTTAATGAACTGACCTGGCCTGGCAGCACGGGAAGAGATAGCACCGTGCCTTCTTTGCTGGTGAGGCTGTGAGCTCCTGACCCACGGAGCAAGAAAGCCTCAGTGCTTGCTCCCAACACCTCACTAGCAAATGAGCAGCCAGAGGGTGAGAAGTTGCTACCAGTCACTCACAGAGAGAGACATCAGTTAAAATGCTCTCTCCCTTTCCCCAGAATTAAAAGCATGCCAGCCCCTGGACACCCAACTAATATGAAGACTGAGCAAGTGCTTACTCTTCCGACAACAAGTCCTGTAAGAGTTTATTTCGGTCACGGAAGCAGCCTAACGAGTGCATGCTATCTAACACGTCTGGATCAATATCCTCCAAGGAAGGGAGAGAACGAATCTGCACCTTTCGAGGGATTGGTTGCTCTGGTTCTGGCTCATTCTTACCCCCTCTGCAGAGGAAAGAAGATGAGAGGGAGAAAGGGGGAGGGAAAGAAGGAGAGAAAAGAAACATGAGTCACAAATGAACCCATACTCTGAAACACAGCCTGCAGCAACAGATGGAAGTAGCTTGCTAAATTCCCACTGAGAGACCAGAGCTCCCAACCAGCCAGATATTCTTTTCAGAAGAAACCATCATGAAGGCTAAGATTGACCGGCAGCTTTTGGATTTCGGTCTTTAATGAGAAATGTCTGCATTCAGTCAGGAAGGCAGCAGCAACTTCACTTACCAGTGCCCTCATGATAGAAGCAGCTGTTCAGCATCCTAATGCCAAACATTTATAAAACACTACGTGGTTTTAGAGATGCTGTCTCATCAGCAGGCCAGACCTCAGACCATCAGGCTGAAAACTGCAAGCTGAATGATTCTCTTTCAAAGAAGGAGCTCTGAACAAACCATCACTATTTTTCACCAATTCTGATTACAGCTGGTATTGCAGCAGTTAATGCTTCTAATGTGATTAAGAGATCTCAGTGTTCAGGTTCCCACTCGACACACTTTAAAGGGTTTTTGGGGAAACCAGGCTGCTTAATACAAATATGACAATCGGTGCTTCTCCTCAGACATGCAAATTTGGAAATTTTGGCTCAACTGTGATGGCCGAGGTCAGTGGCAGACCTCAGAACACAACATCAGCAGCTGAACATTTTACTAGCTAACCCAGGCTTTCTGCACAGTTGTCTCACCCCATTCAGAAGGCTCAGGAAATATTGATTATTCATTGCAATTAGAAGCCCTGACTGTAAGAAACAGGTCAAGGTGTCAAGTTATTCATAACTGACTAATGACGTATATTGCAGACATCCTGAATATCCTTTGATTTGATTTCAGTAGGCAGCGAGCAATTTATGTAAACTTTCTCCACCCAAAGAGGTGGGTTTGGTGGTGGTGTTTTGGTTGGAGAAACTGCCTACCCTGAACCTTTGCTATTTCTCAATGGGTGCTTTGTGTAATGCTGAGGTTTCCCTGCTCTGTGGGTGACGTTCTCCCTTTCC
This sequence comes from Acropternis orthonyx, assembly GCA_035583155.1. Classification (NCBI taxonomy): domain Eukaryota; kingdom Metazoa; phylum Chordata; class Aves; order Passeriformes; family Rhinocryptidae; genus Acropternis; species Acropternis orthonyx. The sequence continues at coordinate 16,739,555 of JAWWEU010000158.1, forward strand.
TTTATGTGATGCAAACGTGTCACTGTTGGGCTCAGGCTCCCAGGGTGGGCAGCAGGAACCAGGAATATTTAAACTCTGTTTGCTGTTTATGGGGCTGTGTTTGGACAGGAGATACTTCCTTTCGATGTTGGAAGAAATAAGGTGGACGCGACTTGAGAAGTTACTTGCACATCTTAGAATGTTCCTGTCTCAGATGTGAGATATCCAAGTAACTGCACAGCAAAAGGAGGTCCAATTTAAATGCCCTTAATTTTTCATGTGTGAGTTAGAAAGTAAAGTAGCTCTGGTAGGATCACAAATATGAGACTGAGGTCTCAGCCAGTGTACCAAAAAGACAGCCAATGCAGATTATCTCCTCCAAGGTAAGAAGGCAGTACTAAGTAATTGTAGCCAGGATAGGACAGTCACATGCTGGGACAATCACAGGAGATTGCTGGGTGCTACTTGCAATTTATTTTTAAGCAATTTGAAATGCACTTGTGAGGCATCTGCTCTGTTAACTGTTTGTGGGACATCACTTGCAGAAAGACTCCCTCAGAAATTTTCATTTTATCTTCTCTTGAAGCACTGAAAATGTGCTCAGCCCTTCCTGGATACACGTCATTGAGCCTAACTCCAGCGTACATTACATGCATCATGACAATGTGGGTCAGATCCCACTTCTCTTACAATGAGCACTCACACGTGTCTTGCTCAGTTTTATTCAGTTTTGGGGACTGGGAGCAGAATATACAGGACACAGAAAGAATCTGCTTCTGGGGATTTACTCATTTGCCCCAAACCACTAAAACACAGTTTCTGATGCCCTCTTTGAGTCTTGCAGAAGTGTCTGTGTCTTCTGCAATGCCATCATAGTCCTGAGTCTAAGGGCTAGATTCAAAAATTCTTGTTCAGCTAAAGAAATTAAACCTTATTCCTTGTAAGAGGTTACTACTCCCACCTCTTAGGATCAGGATCTAGCTCTCCCAGCAGGTAATAAGCAGCGATTAGATCATAACCCTGCACTATTAAAGCCAGTGATTATCTTGTCATTAAGATAAATTCTTGCAGGATAGACCTCTGAACTGCAGCTGAGTGTTTTTGTTTCTCCATGATCTGCAGTTCACTTTGGAAAAGTATTGGCTTAATTAATCAATCACTGTGTTACAAGCAGATGTCCTTAAGGTAATTTAAAGAGATCAAAAATAATCACTGTCTTTGAAAATTTCCAGAAGATCTGGGTTTCCTCCTAGTCTACAGCAGAACAGACTTTGCAAGCTTCCTTTGTATCAATTGGCGTGGGAGCCATTTCTACAGAGCACAGCTTGCCATCCTCTGTGCACTGAAAAGTGGCATTTCCTTATGCCCTGCACCTGGTCAGCCTCAGACAGAGTCAGGAATTTTCACACCTTCTCATCAGGTACAAGTAAAATCTGCAGAGAGGCGTCTCATCATTTGGCAGCGCAATTCAGCGCTTCAGGAACCAAAAATCACTGGGTCTGATCTGTGATTGGCATGACTGTAATGCCTGTTCCATTCTCAGTCTAGCAGAGTGTGACACATTTGTTGCATTTCAGCCCACAGAGACATCAAACAGTGTCACACGATGAATACTGCAAATCACATATGTATTTTTTTTAAAGGCCCGCATGAATGTAATTGCTGCTTTTAAAACCCACCCTCTTTTGTGAGGATCGGTGCATACGATGGCTGTGATTCCTGATGAGGGTTGACTTTTTCAGTCTCTCCATGAAATTCTCTCATGAATCTCACTGAGATGCCCATTTGCATCAGTGCAAAGCAAAGCAGAACCAGTACACTTACTCTTTTTCTTGTAGTAAACACAATTAGGGCAATAACTCAGTGTTATAGGAATATCTATTTACCACAATAGCTAATTTTATTTGCCCTCTTCCTTTATTAAAAAAATGTGAAAATAACTGCTGTTTATCTTCTGCCTTTTGATAACCTGTGTTTGGGGTAAAAATAAATGATTTCAATTATAAAGGCTTGAAAAACCTCACTGAATTTATTTGGGTGGGAGAGCAAGAAGAACTGCATGTTGTTGATGAAAGGTTTTGCTTTGATTTATTTTTCCTTTTTTAGGCTTGTGAGTCATTATTTCAACTTTCAAGACCTCCTCCTCTGTCTGCCTTAGTCTGCAACTAAATCTTTTCCACAGTTTTACAGTAGGCTTAGTATTTATTTGAAGAATTAAGTGAAATCACTTATATGTTCTGAGTACAACTTTCAGGTCAGTAACCTACATATGACAAAAGATAAAGATTTTACATAGAATAGTAGATTAAATAAAGGAAAAAAATTAAGAGGTGAGCAAAACAGCCATAGAATAAAACACTTATAACCCCCCCCTTCTCTGTCAGCATCAGTATTTCCAGGAAAAATGAATGTAAAGAGACTGTGAAACATTACCAGATGTAGTAGCTCAAGTTTGGAGGTGGTAGGGTTATTCACTGACTAAAATTAAGCACAGGAGTTTAACCTCCTGAGGTCAACCCATGCCCAGTATAAAGAAAATGAGAAAGAGACTCATTAAAAATCTATTTTGAGCAGAATTTTCTTTTTAGGCAATCTGAAGAGACATCTGGGGGAGCCTTTCTGCACTGCCTACACCAGGAGCCTAGGGGAGACCTGCTTTTGAAACACTCAAGTTTCTACTTCTGAAAACAGCCTCAGATGTTATTTCCCTTGATACAGTTTACTGTGTCAATTATCAGAGTCTGACCTTCCTTGAGAAGTACGTGAAAAACGTTCAAATGCTTTTGTCTGCAAAGAAAAAGTCTTCAAATTCTAAATAAAGTCATGATACAATGCCGGTGTAATTGTGCATGTGAGCCTGGGACAACAGTCCTTCAACACGTGAAAATTTTCAGGTAAAAATCTTGAGGAGGGTTAGAAAGATAATTACAGGTGTTCAATAACTTTCCGTCTTGTTTCCTATTCCAGTTCTGATCAAAGCACAGAGAGAGCCAGCTGATTTCACTCCATGAAAAAACAGAGGGGATCAGCTGTCCAATCTCATGTGAACAGCATTTACTTCTGGAACTCCTAAGTAAAACATTATAGGAGGGATTTCAAAGATTGCAATTAGAGATTTCCCCCCCTCCATTTCTTCTACATTTACCCATGAGAGTTTAATAAAAAAAATACCTGCTGCAGACATCACTCCCACCCTTCTTTGCTTTAAAAAGGTGCCATATCTGGTTACTGGAGGGAGCATGGGCAGAGGGCTGCCACCATTTCAGATGGACCAAGTTTTCTCTTAGTTATTTAACAAACTGCCCTCAGGTTCTGTTGAGTCTCATAAATCCAGAGGTGAACATTGCCCATAAGATAGAATTAGAGAAAAAAAATTTAAAAGAAGTGGTTGTTTTTCTTTCCTGGTGACAGACTTATATATCAGTTCATATCATCCTTGACTATTTCTCAAGAGCAATGATAGGATTATGAAGATAGGACTTTCCTTATCACTCACCTGGGAAATGCTGACCCCTGAGAAACATGTATCAAAGCATCACTTCCTTGTTTAATATGTGAAGTAGTCTCCTTAGTTTGATTAGGTTATCATCAGTATAAAAAAGTTATTTACCTAGGTTTCTTGAAATACTATTAAGGCTACACAAAGTGCAAGGTCACTTTTAAAAGCCATCAATCTTCCTTATACCCAAACCACTAGACAGGTGTGTACTTTTCTCACAGGCCTCCTGTCTCACTGTCAAGACGGCTGCTTTTAATCAAGTCACAGAACTACTCTCACATCAACAGGTTACAAGGTCAGAAGCAGCCTCTTAGCTTGCTATGAAGAAGGAGCAGGGATTATGAGGCAGAAAAGCTCTTGCTCACAGGTGCTTACTTATCAATATCATCATTTTTGTTTCTACTTCAGAGAAAAGCCAAGATGCCGAGCAGGAACAAATGAAAGCTTTCTTGTCAAGAAGATATTACAAGGGTTTGTCCGTAGTACTTGGATAGCAACTAAAGATGGCTGCTAGATGGGGCTTTTTTTGCTGAGCACCTGCAGGTAGGTATCTCCTTAACATAGCAAGCTGCTATGTTATTTCAAACAGTAGTTAGCCACTGTACAAAAAAAGTTCCTGGCTTGGTATATTTAGAAGAAATTATACGAGTAGCAAAGGCTAAAAAAAAAAAAAAAATTAGATGTCTTTCTACCCCCTGCCCCTTTTTCCACCTGTGTGAAACCTGTTTTCAAACTCCAGTCTCACTCTTGAGCGATCATTAGAATATCAGGACCAAACATGAATGTATAAAAAATGAATTTAAAAAATGTTACTTACATATACCATATGTGTTTCTGAATATGTTCTAACTGTAAAGGAAAAGAAAAGAAGGAATTAGTGCTGTGAAACAGAAAAGGTAACTTCACAAGACATCCTTATTCAAGGCTTATTTGCCTAAGTCCAACATTTCAGAGAAGGATCTGTGCATACAACAGCAACTTTATGATGCATAAAGAGCTGCTGATCCTCACCCGTCCCACCAAAAATGATACTACAATTCCAAACATAATGGATCAGGAGGAAATCCCAGGAAAATTCTAATTACAAGGCTTCACAGGCAAGCGTTTTGGCAATTTAAGTTTTTCCCTTCCCAAGCCCTTCCCTCTATAACTTAACTGAAGCTAACAAACTGCTCCTTTCTGTATGTGCATAATACCTGATTCTTTATACTTGCAATATATTTCTAGTTTCATTTTGGAGAAAAAGAGAAAGAAGAAAATAGGTTCAAACATAATATGAATAAACACAATAATTTGTGCCTGTGTGAGGGGACCTTTTGCCAGGACCCATTCCTGATTGCCTCCACATTTGCCATTAAAATAAAAGGACCAAGCAAATTAAGATTCTATGTCATTTACTGATACCACACCTGAACACCAGACTGCAAATTTATTTTACTTTCCTCTTTCACACATGGGCATTTTACCATGCAAGGAAGGACTTGATCAACGCAGAACTGTGGCCTTGCCCACCTATGGAAGTCAGATCCCAGAAAACATTACATGATGATGATGTTTTCCCACAAGCATGGGGAAAAGAAAGCAACATGCTTTTTCCAAGAGAAACCCTCAAGAGTAGAGAGAACAGGAGGTTCACATGACATACTTACAGCAGAACGGTCCTAATAAGTTTTTTTTTTAAATCATCACGAATGCAGAGAAGAATTTTTCGTAGATGTCCAAGGATTACTTGTTACGTGGACAATATTTTTCACATTCATCACTATGAAGCACCTTTGTATGCGCAGAACAATGTCCACATTCACTGCACATAGGCTTGCGTTTGTGCAACACGCAGGTGAAAGGCAGGAGAGAAACTCAAGTGCTAACAGCTATGAGATGAAATCACAGACCCATTAAAATGGTCAGGAAGAGTGGAGACAGCTGTCCTGCTCTTATTACATTCCACTTCCAGAATAATGAGAATCAGAGGGGGAAAAAACAGAAAAAAGGATGAGACAAATAACAAAATCTTGGAGCTACAAAGTAGATGTTTGCCACAGAGAGCAAGGAATCGGAGCCTCTGTGTTAGGGAACAACAGCTCCGTGTCTGGGAAACCAGGAAGATGTGAGTTCTATACGAGACAATTTTTTAAAGCGAGACAAGGCTTTTTCCTAAAAACAAAGAAACAGAGGACTGATTGCAGCTTAGGAAAGCGTGACAGGAGGCTGGAAAGAACAGCATGAGAGACAACCAGCTTCCTTTGACACCCAGAGTGTATCAGCACTGCAGGCAGAGGGTGCAGCTGGCACTTCCACATCTAGCAGTCTCCCAACCAGCCCAGGTACTGAGAGCACCGAGTACCCCCAGCACACACATCCACGGGCCCAGGCCCACCTGCACAGCTCCCTGTTGTGGCCTCAGCCCTGCCACAGTAACTCCCCTTCATCACAATTCCCCTTGCATTAGGTAGTCCTCTCACCCCTGCACTGCAAAGAGCAAGGTGGAGTACTCCTGACACACTGCCACCTCCCACTGGGATAAGGATATGCATTGTGGGAGCTCCCCTAAAAGCCTGGAGACACAGCCCTCTTCCTTGCTGTTCTTTGGAAGCTGAGGTACAACCACAGAACCTAAGAAGAGCCTTTTTTTTGTACAGTTTCCATGGGACAGGATTTTAGCATTGTTACTTATCAGGTCTTTAGTTTTGTGAGGATCTGCTAAGGAGAGAACTGTACCTCCTGTGCTTGGCAAAACCAGCCTATGAGTTGCATATCTACTCATTATTTCCTATACACCACATGGAGGGTTAGAGACATTAATGACTTCAGACAAGATGCAGATGACACAGCTATGTGATGTCCAAGCCTCTTTCATGCTTGCCTCTCCTGCTGCATTTTCTGTCTCCATGGGTCATGGTGTTCTTGTGTGCCTGTGACATGTAGAAATGCTGTGGCAAAGCAGACAACAGCACTTCACTTTCTGAGTCAGAGAGGGGGAAGAAAAAAGGGTCGCCAGTTCGTCTTAGTCACAGAACCTCCAGGCTCCTTCAGAGAAGATGTCAAAGAGAAATCCCTTCTGCCCATCCCTGCTGATCAACCTCCTCCAGGCTAATGAACCCATACCATTTTTCTGAAAGAGAAGCCCTGTAGCACCCTGATATACGTTTGAAGGTGTATGACAGCTCTCATGGCTGCTGTTTACCTACATATCTGCCATTCAATCCACATCAAAACCACTGCTGTGAAGTATGCCGAGATACCCCACATATGAAAAGTATTCTACAAATCCATTTTCTATGCTGATTAAAATGTAATTGCATTGAAATGTTATTACAAGTGTGCTTGCTGCTGCCAACATTTTCACTACTGTTTTAAAGGTAATTAATTAATGCTTTGTTGCTTTTCATGTGCATTAAAGTGACAGGAGGGTTATGGGAGGGCGATTGGTTTTGACAAGGAGAAGTCTGTGTGCTTTGTATTATTCAGCGCAGGGGAGGGAGATACACAGTGGGAGCTAATCTCACTCCTCCTGCCTTCATTTAAACACAATGTTTAAATGCATTTAAGTGACGAAGGCATTTAACAACCCTTCCCGGAGGGTTCTTCTTGCTGTTTGCACATGAGTTTGCCAAGTTTAGTGCCATTTTATGGAAGTTGTAAAAATGCTGCTTCCTAGTATCTCCTAGTCACTGCAGGCAATTTTCTCATGATGTCATCTCTGAAACAACAAAACATGCTTAGATCCACTGCACATGCACAGTCAGAGGAGAGATTTCTGCAAGCTAAAATGCTGCAAATGGAGGAAGAGGGAGAATTCCTTTGTCATGGTTTTACATAAAAATACTTCCAATATATATTAAACCTGTACACTGAAGAGCCCCACTCACAGAAGAGAGACCCATTGTGATACAGAGCTGTAGAAGCTCATCATAAAAAGAGGTCTCCTCCCACAAGGAGCTTACGTCTGAATTCTAAGGCAGGGAACAACAGATGGAGACAGACAGGCAGATGGAAAACAAGACAGCGCTGTCTACATCCTCGGCACTGATCTCAGCAGAGCGGTTGCCAAGCAAAAAAGTTCTGACCTGAAGAAAAACTTTGTCAAAGTCTGGGGATATAAATGAGGGCTTCTGGGCTTGAACTCATGTCAAATTACAAAATTCCCTGTCCAGAAAGGCAACAGTCTCAAACCCGTCTGCTCACCAAATCAACCCACACCTCAAATGCATCTTCCTCATTCAGAAGATGCTCTAGTTTGAGTTTTAAACCTACTGTATAATGTTAAGATAGAGGTGTTTCCTGACCACAGGATCCAAGCCAGCAGTGCAAACAGCACTGGTAAAACCATTACCTGTGTCAGCAGAAGCAGCTGCACTATAGCAGCCTCCAGGGACCCTGGCAAGGGCAAGAATCACTGTCCTACCTGCACAGTGTATGAATAGGCCCTTGGCAGTCAAAACCTTACAGCCTAAATACATCAACCAGACAATTAACTGCATTCTAGAGGTTCTGAAGTGAGATAATTTAAATGACATGACAGACACCTTACCATAAGACCTTCTAGAAAAATGAAGAAGGAATCAGGTGAGTGAGCTGTTCCTTGTTCATTTTTAAAACATGCTTTAGGTGTTGTGGTCCATCATTAGCATACATGAGAAAAAATAACATGAAAAAGAAAAATAACAAGAAAAATGCAAGAAAAAGAAAAATACAAGAAAAAAATAACATCAGAGAGCAGAGGGGAGATTCTGAAAACGTGTGAAATTTAACTTTGGTAATATTCAGGAACATGTATTTCAGACTATGTGGATACCCAACATGGAAGACAAGTCATTCCACTCTAGTATAAAATGTCAACACTAGAACAGTACAAAGTTTATCGGAATAACTTATTCTGCAAAATCTGCTCTGATCCACCTTGCTCTTGAGACAAAGTTTCGATAATGCTGATCCATCTTTCAAAGGAAAGTGGACCAAAAAAAAAGCTCCTTACTCTCTGCTCTTTGCCTTTGTGTTTCTGTAGAAGAAAATAACTGGCTGAGAATGCAAATGGTTTCCACTACAGGAGTTGCAACTCTCTGCTGTAGAGACACTGAATCATTTGCAACCTCCAAGGAAAAAACCATTTACTTTCTGAAGAGCACATAACTAAAACAAAACGTCACCCTGCAGTACTTCAGGCAGGCAGAGCACACCTTCTATAAGCCTTCTCAAACTTTATTACTAGTTCAATTTTCCCTCCTGACACTATTCCTACTGGAAAGCTGTCCCAGAACCCCGCTGCTATGGCTAAAATGCTTCTTCTGGTTTCTAGCCTATTTTCCCATAAGGCCATTTGACATACATTTGGTTTTGTGCCAGTATCTTCCTTTGGTTTAAATAATCCTCCTCTCCCTAATAATTACCTCTAATGAATATGCAGATGACCAGTACAACCTTTCTTAGATATCATCTGTGTAGAACCAACTGAAGCCCTTTTAGGCCATACCATTCAGACAGGCTCTCTCAATTGCTGATCACCTCAGTATTCATTCTTTCTATGATTTCATCTTTCATGAATATGAGTGGTCAGAAACATCACGACCAGCGGCTAGGATCAACTTTTGCAGCTTAATGGAAGAAAAATAAGGATTCTATTTTTTAAAGCACTTTCAGTAAAATAGGCCCAGTAAATGAGAGTGGTCATTCAGCAACCCTCTTTGAGGCTATGTAATACATGGTGAGTGTGAGCAACACTGCACGAAGACATAATAAAGTCTTCTTTCCATAAATGAATCATACACAAAAAAAAGGTAATGCCTATTTCTTAAGGCTTGAAAGGGCCAGCAACAATAATTCTGAGTACCCTCCCCTCCATTAATCTTCTCAAGCGCTAACACTGAAGCAAATGATGACAGTTAAACGTAAATCTTAGTTCTGTTTTTGTTGATCATTTTAACAGATGGACTGGGGAAGGTGTGGGTGTGCTGTGAAATGGCAATTACTGCACGGAGGGAAATGCAGTTGGATGAAAAGGAAAAGAGATACAAATGGAAAAAAAGGGAACAAAGCAGAGCAGGGAAGTGAAAAATGAAAAATTCTGGTGACCTTACATTTCACTCTATTTTCTGCTGAATTCACCAGTGAGATATCGAGCAAATGATCAGTAATGGTAACAACTACATCTGTACTTATTGTACCCAAGCTGCAATTTTGCTCAGATCTTTGTATAAATATCAAATTGATTCAAGTGAGATATTTTCCAGGAATAGAGGTTTCCAAATAAACCCAGATTTACACCCTCTTTCACAGGACACAGCTAAGACAGAATTCAGATCTCTCCTCAGAAGGAACTCTCCACTGCCAGCCCCTGAGCAGTCAACAAAGAGCTCCCTCCCTCCTGCCTGGCAATCGAAGCAGGCGGCTCACAAACAGCACGGGGGTGTGACAGCGGCAGGGACAGCAGACCGAGACACCCGCAAATAATGAAAATAACACTGCAGCTAATAACAAAGAGCTAACCTTTTTCACCCCCAGCTCGCAGCTCTTGAATATGGATTATTTCAAATTCTTATTCACCATTCCCTGGTTAGCGCTTGCCAATAACTATCTGATCTGGGTTTTTTTCCTCCCCAAGGAATTAAGAGGTTAATTTTGATCAAGAAAAGGAGGGGGATGGGTGTCACTCTGGGACCTTGATTTACCTGAACTGCTTTCTCTCCTCTGCCTGTACATTCTCTGCTGTATTGCACAACACAAAACAATTAGGATCTGTCTCTGGCCTATGGAAAAACTCAGAACAATCTGAAGAGGGATCTAATATTTGATGATCTGTTTCCTAGCATACTTAGACCATGGACACTAATATCTTTGAGAAACAACAACAACAAAACAGCAGAAAAACTGACATGTTTACATCATGGAAAGGAAGCTAAGCTTGAGAGGGATGTGGTGACTCTCTTGGCCATGAAGAACGGCTGTCTCCTGTCTCAGGGTATAGCCCTAACCTCTGCAGTGTTCTTTCCATGAAAATACTTGGGAAAATGTTATTTCTTTCATTAAAAGTCTGTTTCAAAAAATGTTTGGGTTTTTTTTTTTTTTTCAATCAGTGCTATTAATGTACTGCAAATGTGATGGCTACTGGGTTTGCAGAAGTAGGGATACTAGTAATAACATGAAGAACTTTTCACCTATGGCACCAAAGAGAGCATGGCCTGGTTTTGTAACGAATGAAAGAAAATCCCAGCTGACAGGTAATACTGTAAAGAGAGTTGTGAAGGGAGTTTCAGGTCCCTTCTTAGCAGACAGGTGTCTGCATCCCAAAGGCACCATCACAGCTGGCACAGACTGATGCTGTTGTTAGCAATCCCAGCAGAGAGCCCAACCAGTGATCTGAGAGTTTATTTATAAATATTTTAGCAGACTGAAGAACCAGGAGGAGTTTTAAATTTACATTTCTTTATACATACTCCCACTCAGAATCTGTGAGCTTAGTAAATCTGTATAAAATCATCACCATGGCCTGACAATAGGATTTACAAGGGCAATGTACCCATAAAGGCAGACGCCTCCACTGACAAGCAGGCAATCTTAGTTTCCAAAATTATTTTAATTGCTAGTTTTTTTTAATTCCCTAAAACATTAACACAGTGTTAACGAAGGATACAACCACTACACAGTCCTCACCCTTGCAGGGTCTCTGCTGTAGGGATGGGATGTATCCCAAATGCAGACTCAGTGCCAGGAGCTCAACACTGTGGGCTTAATAGTGCTCAGGACCACAGGGCACAAGATGAAAGAACAGACTGGCAGACACTTGCTCTGCAGGTTGCTAGAGGGCAATGCAGCTTGCATGGCATGAAGTGAGAAGCCAACGCTTTTGTCAGAAATGTAAGAAAATCATACTCAGTTTAATTGCAAAGCTTCAAATAACAGTCCTAACAGTTGCAACCTTCATACAGTTCTATCACGCCCCCAACAAACTGCTGCATCATCCAGAAGAACCAGACAACTCAGGTGGACTCCAAAATGTGCTAATGGGTCAGCAGATCTGTGATGACCTTATGAGGGATTTCTTCTAAATGCCCACTGTTACATATGAGAGGGAATTATGAGACTAAAGAATAAGCACAAAGGCAATCTGTCCTTGTGACTCCAAAGAGAAGGTAACTAACTTCTTCCTAAAGACTCCAGCAAGGCTACTCATTCTTTGCTCATGAGGAAACACACAGGAATGGCAGTAAATCAACTGGTTACCTTAGTTGTTCAACCATAACAGCAACAAGGCAAGAAATGAAGCCTTGTTCATACCATCAGCACCAAATACACTCTTACCGTGAGACGTTTCGAGGCATCCACTTCAATCATCCCCCGCAAAAGGTTCTGACAGTCGGGCGGGATAAAATGTGGCATGTGGAACACTCCACGTTTCACCTTCTCCAGCAGTTGCCGCAAGTTGTCATCATCAAAAGGCAGGGCACCCTGCAGGGATGTGACAGAGTGGTCAGTGGGAAAGAAATGGAGAGGGCCAAAGGAGGAAAACCAAGATAAACATAGTGAGAGAATGGAAATGCGTAAGTTAGCTCCTAATTAGTTTATTATAATAAGTGAAAAAAACTTCTACCCATTGAAAATAAATAATTATTAGTGCTGCTGTATTTCCTCTAATATAAGAAAGCAAACTGAGGACATAGTTCTTTTTATTAGACCTTTAATTAGAAAATGACTACCAGCATAAAATAAAATACAAAATACGAGACTGCCTTTTCAGGCAAATTCACCAAAGATGCATGGATTCACTTGAATTCAGCTCAAGCTTTTGATCTGCTGGTATTCCTCCTGGGCATACTTTCATAGCAGCAATGTTTATCGTCTCCTTATTTTTAATCTTCCTGAGACATGTTTACTGCAGACATTGAAAAGGAGATGAGCAGCTTTTGAGAGACTTTTGGTAAAGAACATGCTCTTTCTGATGCAGCGTTGAAATGCCACAGCTGAAAGAAACCCCAGCCAACGTTAGCCTTTGGAAGCAGCAGACATTCTACCTGTTTAATATACTCCATCCAGTTCCCATGCTGTGGTCAGGTCATCAGTTCCTATTGCTTCCCTACTGTAGCTCACTTACATGAATGGCTTGAGGTTTTTTTAGCTGAAACTACATTGTGAATGGATCATCAGCTTGCCACAAAAAGCAGCAAAAGACCTATCCTTGCTGCAAGGACAAAAAGGAAAAAGAGAAGTCGAAATCTTTAGGATAACTCCACTGACTGAAGTTGATACCCTTTTATAGCAAGTCTGCACCTTCCTAGATATTCTCACTTCCTTCTTTCAGTGCCTAATTCTAGTAGGTGCCGAGCTTCCTTGATTTCCAGGATGGTTTGTGGGAAGCTGCAAGCTGTCAGCTGCTGGGATAATGAAGCTTTAAGTTGTCAGTTCTGGCACTGCTCTTACTACAGTGAGTAGTGCATCTGTATAAGCGATCCTGTGTCTCTGCTTTAGGGAGACCAACAGCTCCATTTACAGCAGCCTCAGGAATTCACCTGATAACCACCACCACTGGGCACTATTTACTAGCATTTGTTCATTCAAGCAGCCTTGAAGGGAGAGCCTCCCTGGCTGCTGTAACCAACCTCCTCAGTTACCTACATTTTTCCTAACCCTTCCCGACTTAGAGGAAAATCAACTCTGATAGTTCAGTACTTTGGCTAACGCGATTTAAGCCATGATGAAGTCAGAAAGGATGTTTTGTGTCATCTTCTGAAAGGAACACCTACACGTCTTTTATTACCACCATCTGCTATTATAGCTTGAGATTTTTCCTAGGGTTTGTCCTGACATAATTAACTGGAGAGCTCTGCACTCTCCATCAATAATAGACTTACTTCAATCATTTTTCAGGCTCCTGTGTGTATGTAGGAGCAGATGAAGATGCAGCAACAGAGGCACCAAATCTTGACTGAGCATCAGAGAATGGCCCTGAAAATGAAAAGCCCGCTCCTACAAATCCTAACCATCTTGACACATGCTCTCTTCTGTTCTTACAAATTCAAGAAGTTATATTAAGAGCTCATTGTACAGTTCTATTTTATCAGCCATGAAAGCAGCTGTTCAGTAAGAGATGACTGGGTGATATCCAGCATGACAGTTAAAATTCTTCCCATGCAACATCAAGATAAAAAATTTAAAGCTTCAGAAATGTCAGTGAATTGTAATGACTAAAAAGGAAAAAAAGAGTAAGATCGGTTAAGGTGAATTAAAGCATCATACTTAGATTATTTCAAGGTATTTTGATTCGGGCCATTAAAAAAGAATCAGCATATTTTTTGAAACAAAAATCCTTTAGAATTTTAAAGTATTTTAAACAAAAATAACATACATAATCTATATTTGATTTTATACTGTACAAGTGCTTTTGTCAAAATAAAACCTTTAAGTGAAGCAACTAGGCTTACTGATAAAAGTACAAGAAGAATTTTAAATAAATACAATTTTACTTCAGGCTTGTTATTTTAATAATTATAGACGATCAGCTGAACTATTACAAATATAAAACACTTAACATGCACATAAAACCTATATTCATATAGAGTATCCTATCTGCATGTGGTATATGCTTATATTAACATAAAATATATTTTCTTCCATTATACTGTGGACATTGATAGTAAATGCCAGCCTATCTGCCTTCAGCTGGACATCCCATTGTTGTATGTTTAGGTGCATTGTAATAGCACTGCAAATCAGAATAAATTCCAGAGAATTGAGACTTTGATCTAAAGAAGGATAAGTTAAAGATACCATATTTTGAACACTACAACTATTACTGAGCCAGATGGAAACTAATTTAAACTCTGTACTACTGGCTCGGTTTTACATTCTCAAGTATACCAAATTAAAATGTAGCTCACTGCTTGCAGGGTTGCAAAGTTATGGCACTCAAACCCTCTCTTGAAAAAACAATGCAGTTACTGTATGCATATACCTACTGAAACAAATATATACATACAGTAGGAAAAAAGAACACAAACCCAGCCTTTATTTTGATCCTGCAAAGGACAACTTATTTGACACTCTTTGTATCCTGGAGTTGTAACCCTGCACGTCCTTTCCACACAAAAAGTGTGCTGCGATATCACAACAAAGCAAAGAACGTTTATGGAGACAAGTTTTTGATGCCTGCCCGTGCTCTCCTGTGCAGGGCAGCAGCATTTCAAAGAAGCAGCGAAATATTCCTCATGCTTTTCCTTTGGGGCTGAGGTAGAAAGAAGAGGAAAGGATGCCACTGAGAGATACAAAAATAGGGGAACTGAAAAAACCCATCCGTACATGATGTCAATAGAATTGCCATTAAATACAGCAGCACTTTCGGATTTTCTTTTCTTTTTAAAGGCTAGTGCAAGGAAGATGACTCACCACTAGCAACGCAAATAAAATGACTCCGCAGCTCCAGACGTCTGCTTTCCTCCCATCGTATTTTTCTCCCTGCGCAGCAATGACACAGAGGTTCAAAAGACTGATCACTAGTAAATGAATTAATTATCCTTGAAGAACAAGAGAGGGGAGAATGGGAAACCCCACATTTTAATTCAGCCCCACCTGCTTCCCAAGGCGGCCTTCCCAACTAGGAGGCCATTACCCAGCCCGCTAATTGAATTTTTGTGAACATCAGTTTACAGTCATATCTGGGATCTGTAAGAAAAGGCTCAGAAGTAGGGAGCAGGGCAGGAATGGTTGACAGCTCAGAAATTGTCAAACCTGGCATTTAAACAGTGTCAAAGGTGTACTAAGGACATCAAGAAGGTGTTTTTCTCTTCCCTAGTTCTTCAGGGAGCTTGTCACCAGTCACATTATTTGTGAACTCATATTATTGTCTGGATAATCTCTTCCGTATGCTTCCTGCTTGACTTTACATTAAAGTCATGCTTTAGACGAGGGCAATCTCAGCCACTGAAATCTTGGATACTTATTTTCAGAGGACAAAAGGGAGAATAGAGGGAAAGAATAGTTTGTATTATTTAGTGGAAACCAACATCACCGACAGTCAACCCCAGCTCTTCTGCTGATATGACAGCTACATCAGAGACAGGAAAGCAGAGGGGACTACATCCCTTGGGTCGAAAGATCAAATTTAACGAGGCTCCTGTATTTCTGTCTGATCACATGGTACAAAGGGTACTGTGAGAGTAACACACAATTATTTCCCTCATACAGTTAATGTGGCTTGATTCAGGACTGAGCCAATCAAACAAAACTGTAGTTACATTCCTTGTGTCCTTTCCATGCTGTCTGCCTTGGACTTACTTCTTTTATGGAGCGTCTATTTGTGTACTTGCAATGAATGACACTTCAAAAAATATATTTATAAACACTAATGTAAACCAACTTACCCGGATGACTTCAGGACACGCATAATGTGGTGATCTGAAATACAAAATACAGCCAAACAAGCATGTTACAGCACTATTTATGGTTATGTGCATTTCCATTTTGTTTAGCAGAATCACGACTGGCTTGCCCGTGCAGAGTATATGTGTGCAAACCAGCATGTTTTCCTTACCTCAATGAGAACACATTTCTAACAAACTCAGAAAATGGTCAAGAACTAGCATACTTTAAAATTCCATGACCCTACTATGAATTTCTTAAAAGCAAGGAATGAAGATCCATGCTGTGTGGTCTTTTATCGGGAAAAAGACAGAACAGTATTTTCAGACCAAAAAGATGCATCCCTAAACCATGTCTTGTACCTTTTCTGCTGAGATGACCCTCAATTACCCCAGTGGTCACAAAAGCTGCCAATTACATGATTTCAACATGTCTACTTTTTTGTTTTTTGTCTCTTAGAGAACTGAAAAGGATGGACAGTAGCACTACTACCTAGTGAGTTAACATATTCTTTTCACATCCTTCTACCCATATATCTTTGGTTTGATTTCTGGCTGAGAGGACTTAATTACTTCAACTTGCCAGGTAATAATTTTAGTTCCTAAAGATTATATCCACAGCTATTTATTTTATGGCTTTCATTAAAGTAACTTGACAAGTAAAAGGGATGCAAACTGTCTGAAACCCGTGTGCAAATCATGCTATTGTTTATACTGACACCTCCCAGCAGTCCCTGAGCCTGTCTTCATTTGTGCATGTGTTTCTTGTGACAAATGCAATCATGGCTGGGCAATACCTGCCTCACAAAGTAATGAGCAAAACAGAAGTACAGCGAGGTTAGCTTTGTGCTGGGATGCTGTATTAATGACCAGGGAGACAGCCCATTAATTGAATTTCCATCACACTACACTTATCTTATGGCAAAATATCATCCCATGGGCATGGAATACCCTGATTTGGTATCACACCTTTTGGCAGAGCATAACAATAAACTCAGTGTACACTTGGGACTGCAGCTACCTTGACAGCAAAGCTTACATAAGGAGAGAGGAAATGCAGTTGGTCCCTCACAAGCTTTAGATAAGGTGGAATTCAGAAGTCCAGTACAATATTTAATATAACCCTGTTCCCCCCACCCCTGCACCCCCATTTAAGAGGTGGGGTATTCAAAGGTATTCTAACCAAATCTGTTCTGCTCAGTAGTGTCTTAGTTTGGGCTACATTTTAAAAAACCTTCGTTTGGGAGTCAAAATAGATAATGAAAACCAGAGCTTTCCCTCAGTGCCGGCTGGAGTTGGTCATTGGGAGACCAGAAAGAATGGACTTGTGTCTGCTGTGTAGGGCAGACTACCTGGGCTCTCCTGGTAGTTCTGTCACTGACAGCCACGTGAATGTGGACAAGGTTACTTAACATTTTTAAAAGCTGCAGCTGGCCACAGTTTGAAAAAGGTGACCAGAGCCTCACCATGAGTCTACTCTTCTTACTAAAGCAAGAGCAAATGCCATCACAGGTTTCACACCTTTATAGGAGTTTTTATCAATTCACCAGGATTTGGGTGAGGCCTTAACTGTTTGGGGCAAAAACTTCCATAGTAACAAAGAGTGTGGTGGCAACAATAACAAAATAAAGCTAAAGCAGTCAGTGATGATAAAATAATTGCTTCTTGACTAAGCAGGGACCGATTTGAAAGACATTCAGCAAATTGCTGGTCAGTGCTGAAGAGTAAGTGAGGCCACAGTAAGACTCTGAATTGCCTAATGTTATGTGTATTTCCCAGACCTCCAAAATACATTGTTTCCCGTGAATTTGCTTCTTTATAGCAAACCAATAGCTGCACTATACCTGTTCTTTTCAATTCCCTGAAGTCTTCACCACAAAAAGTCATGTCCCTGCACGAATGTATGATTTTGCAAGCTTTGAGAAGACAAGTTAAATTATTCTTGTGAGAATGCCTGACTAGAGATATTGCCCTTTTCTTCTATCATAAAGGCGGTGTACAGTGACCAGGCCATCCTTAAGGCACACACAAAACAGAAGGAGCAGCACTAGAACTGGGACTGCAGCCCGGGCCAATTCTCAGTATTCCTGGAGGAACAGGGAATGAGAGCAGTGTGGGAACTATAGGGAACAACAATTATTTGGAAAAAAAACCCCCATGGTAGCAAAGAGAGTTCAGGATTTACATATATCAATGATATTTGCCCAGTGTAGTCACCTCAGAAGAGAAAGGCCAGTTCTAACTTCCATATAATGGAGTCACATTAGATTTATTGGAAAATACAAGGCAGGGTAAAAGGAGTGAAGACACAATTTCGATAACTGTTCAGCTTTTGATGCTTAGCATGTCTGAGTTTCTCACTCTTGCATTCATTTTGGCTTCTGTCAGGAATGGCTGCATCTCTGTGTGAGTCATGAAGACACACAGTACATTAAATGGCTATCACAGGGGTGCCTGTGGCTAAGCTAGAAACTTAAGCCAGACCTCTGAAATCCTGCATGGTACCATGTACAGTTCCTCAGCACCCTTCAGCACAATACTTTTTGGATGGCCACGACACTGGGGTGCACTGGAAGAGTCAGTACCTCAATTTGCAGAGTATTCCTGAGTTTTCATTTGTATATTATGACTCTGACAAAGATTTCAGAACTCTTAATTGTGCATGCATAGCAATGCAACCACCTTGAGAGCTTCCTGTGCTAACATCCTTGAAAAGAAGAACGTTAAGTGTTGTGAAGAACTCAAGATAGGTACATATATAAATATATATTTATGTGTCCCACTAGGTAAATGCCCTTAAAACATTTACCTTCCTGAGGTCTGCTGAAGTGCAGTGGAATCTGCAATGTATCTTAAAAGGCACAACTGAAATTCTGAAAAAATTAGGAGACTGGGTGGAGAAAATGTTATAGTAAATTCTTTGAAGAAGTTGGACTGATATGACAATTCAGCAGCTGCACTGCAACTGCCCAGAGAGCACAGGTTTCTGGCACTGCCATTCTGAATTCTTGCCAGCACATGCTAGCTAGATATCTGCAGCATTATCTTGGCTAACAGCCTTAGAAGGGATCCTCCAGTCAGCCAGGATCCATAAAAAACCTCATTTCTAGTCTCCCAATCACAGAGAACTTCAACTGCTGTAAAGAAAAAACCTTCAAATTTAATCAAAAATCTATTTATCTTTCTACAGAGTCATGAATATTTCTTCGCTATTACTAATTATTCAATATAAATGTGTCAAGACCAACATTCCCTGCCTCTTTCCCTAGGCCAGCTCCTCATCACTCTGCTACATTTCTGTGCAGCAAAAGTCACAATCTGCCCTTGATAACAAAGAAGTATATTGCTCAGCAAGATCAAGAAACAGTTGCTGCCTGTAGGTACTGCTGCAAAAAAAAAAAAGCAGTGATGTCGGCAGTGTTTATTTCCAGGGTGATGCGGATTTTCCAAGGCTAGTCTGCCTGGGGCAGGAAGGGTTCTCTCAATGGTCATTCACAGCCATGACTCTAGGACACAGTAATCCTAAGGATCTTGGGGGACCTTAGCAAGGCATTTACATGGGATCTAAACCAGAGGAAATAAGCCAAGAGCGCAATGGTGCAATCCAAGACAGCTCCGGACAGTTAAGTCAGGCATTCAGAAAGAAATGTATCTATCATTGACGTATCAATCCTGAATTTCATCTGAGAAACTAGAAAAGTAGTTATTGATCTAGGCACATCAAGATACTGTGCAGCCACAGTAGATCTGAGACAACCTTTGCAGAGGTGATGGTGCCTGTGAGTTACAGGTCTCCCTACGTAGGTGAGAGAACCTGCACTGTGCACACACCAATCAGCTGCACATGTAAGGTTTATCTGGGAATACACAGTAACTGCTGTGCCAGAGAAGCAGTTGGTTGATCAAGAAAGGGAAAGCTCTGTGATCCTATTCCACAGAGTGACAAATCATGCATTACACTGCCTGATATGTTCCCAAGTCCCATCAGGGATGTCCCACCAAAGGACCCGTGCCTCGGTCCTTTGGTCCCATGCCTTAAGCTGGTACTGTTTGGGAAAGGAGAAAAGCTTCTTTGAGTGCCATTCTTTAGGCCTCACAGACATAGGGCAGAGTTTCTGCAGATAGGGAGGAACAAGAAGTCTCCTTTCCTCTGTTTTTCTTATGCATTAAGTTACCTTGATGCAGCAGGTTGTACAGCTACACTGAAGTCCTCTCACGTCCAGCTGGTTTCGCTGTTGCTCAGTGCTAGAGTCCTTCTTTCCCCTTTGTTAATCACCATCTCCAAAAGCTGGCTTTCAGAGCCAGAAGTTACCCACTAGAGCAAAGAGCTGCCTGTGTTTTCCCCCCACACTGGGTTGCAAAGAGTTGAGATGAAGTGGAACACCAGAGAAGTACCAAAATAGATAAGGGGAATTCAGGAGGAGGAGGACACTGGCATTCCAAGTAGAGAAAGCAACAGCCACAGATCACACAGAAGAGAAAGACAGGGAGAGACTCACGGAACATTCCAGCAGCTGTGGGTAGTTAAGGCTGCAGTGAAGCAGCAGCTGTAGGTAAGGCTGTAATTAAGGTAGTTAAGGCTGAGTGCTATTTTGCCATTAAAGCTTCAACTCAGTTGTTTAGCTTTATATTAGAAAACTCAGCATCTAGCCCTCAGCCATTTTACAACTGTTTACTCTCTGAGTGCAGTTACATTTTGGGGAATCTGCACATCGGTTCATTAATTAATACATCAATTCAAATTATTAAGATTTGGAACCTTTAAGAGATCTCAATTAAAAAAAAATTAACCAGATCTTTGCATAAAAAGGGCATAAAGATTGCAAAGGTAAGTATCCAAAATAAAGGTTGAAGAGGCTCCACTGTACTCTGCAGGTAAGTCAGGCGGGATGTGTTGCTGTGCCCAATCCCTCTGTTTTACTTGTGGCTGAAGCTGAAAAGTCTGTAGCAATGTGAGGGAACTTGAGTGTCAACAAGGACAAGCTTGCAAGTGTGGCAGCTGATGGACATACTGGAGAATCAAACTCTGCCCCTGCCACAGAACCCTTCTGTGAAAGAAAGTGAACAGGTGACTTAAACTGAGATGCTCACAGGAAATTACAAGTTGCAGGTTCCCCAGAATTCAGAATCACAGTGCTACACATCTGAAGTTTGATTTACAGTATTTATAAGCACATGGAGCAGCAGCTGCCGTCGGTAGGCACACTGCTCTCCACGTAAAGGACTGTTATCAAGCCCCAAGTATTCTGGGATATTGGGCTCCAGAGTATCCAAACTATATACTCAAAACCAGTTGACAATTTTGAGTTTCATTTTGAAGAATCGTGTGTCCTCATATAAATGGAGATAACCAGATCGATGTGGCAAACATAATATGAAAACAGTATAATTAACATTTGCAAACCTGAGACACTGTGATGAAATCCTACCTAGCATTCATATCAAGGGTTGAATGTAGTGAGCAGAAATTATCAACGCATCCCTAAATGAATGATGAGGAAAACCCAAACATTAGATTGCTGTTTACTCAAAAAAACATGCCATCCAATCATCAAATGAGGCGTAGATTTGTTGGAAAAAACCTGTACAAACTCGTAATTAA
This sequence comes from Acropternis orthonyx, assembly GCA_035583155.1. Classification (NCBI taxonomy): domain Eukaryota; kingdom Metazoa; phylum Chordata; class Aves; order Passeriformes; family Rhinocryptidae; genus Acropternis; species Acropternis orthonyx. The sequence continues at coordinate 16,760,979 of JAWWEU010000158.1, forward strand.
TGAGCATATCCTAATGTGCACAGGCTAAGTTAATGCTACACTGCCAATCTGCAGAAAAACACATCTTAAATTCTCAGGAACTGATCTTGAAGACTTAAAGCTCTCTAATACACCTTGGGATGTATTATAGGTGAAGCTGGCACCAATGGTTACTAATCAGGTTGCCTGCTATTTCCCTTTATAGTCCCTATTTTCAGTTCCTTACGACTTGCTGTCAATTCAACAACAATTTTCCTTGCTTTTCATCTGTCTCAGACTGGTTTCATGTTTCTGTGTGCATGCATGCATGCTGTGTACAGGCTGAAGCATTTCCACTATCTAATTTAAATTAAATGGTTTTTTCCCATTAAAAAGAAGAAAAATTTCTAGTATCCTCAACTGCAAAGGGAAAATGTGAGTATTTATTTGCATTCTCTAGAAGAACTTATTTCAACTGCCACTAGAAAGTTGCAGTTTGCATTTACTGGCAGAAATGCTCTAGAGCATCAGGATCAAAATTCTACCTGCACTGGTAACACTTCACAGAATAATTCTTTAATCTGAAACTGATTCCATGAGCTGCTGTGGCTGCAGTTATCACAAGGTACCAAAATTTAACTGAGTGCTAAACTAATGAAGTAGATATAGAACTGACAGCAACTGACTGGGACAACCAGGTAAGGGAAACGAGAGCTGGAACCTAGTGGAAAAGAGAAAAAAATCTAGGATTTGGGGCCAAACATGGAGCAGAAACCCCTGGGAGAAGTCAGCAAGACTACAATACAAATCAAGAAGGAGATGGGAATGGAGTGCTGAGAATGGAAGCCCTTGATGAGAGGGGGCAAAAAGTACTAATTCTGGCATTTCCAAATTCAAGAGCTTCAATTTGCAACCTTAACAATAACTGGATGTAGGACACTTGCATATGCTTTAGACATATGTACACGTTTATTATAAGGGGTAAAGAATGCGTGCAGTATTATGCTTTGCCACTACAATCAGAAATGGTGCTTGGACACTGAGGTGTATTGCTCCCCTGAATTATCTGCTCACCACAGGTGTGCTGATACACCAAATACAGATGTGAGGGAAGCAGGAGCTAAATGTTCTCTGCTAGCATTTCTAACAAACACACAGCGCACTGGATGTTACAAATATCCTGACCTCAAAAAAGAGACAGTAATCAGTCCTAATGAACATATGTACCTTTTCTTTGGAAGATCCAGGCAATCTGCAGGTCAGCAAAGTGTTGCTAGGAAATTCTGGGGAGAGCTGAGAGCAGAATTATTGACTGTGCTGGGGTTGGAAGTTGTTTTTCTCCTCCGTTATGCCACCAGCAGCCACAAGGCTTTCCTCTTGCTCGTGACAAAATCACAGTCAGCATCACTCTTCCCATATGCACCCAGCTTTCTGAATCCAGACCAGGGGTTTCTTTTGGAGACATCAGTATGGGGGAACTGTTGCTTACAGTCAGTTAATTGGGGGGCTGTCAGCAGTGGTGTCAGGCTCCAAACTGACTGACTCTGCTGAGGGCAGGGCTGGTGCTGGAGCAAGCCACATTTACACGCCAGCTCTGTCCTAGGTCTTGGTTGGGATAGAGAGACTGGGAGACAGGCAGCACAGAGACTAGCACTGCTGCAGGTTCTCTGTCACCTGGCAGCTTTCACCCATCTCCACCCAAGTGGCGTTTTGAAGACATGAAGAGTGAAATTGAGAGAACTGAAGAGATGGTAAAACTTACTTTGCCAGGTTTCTGTAAAGAACAATGGTGAATTAGGAAGGATTTTTACAAACTCCCAGGAATTGTAATGCAACAGCATCTTCTTTTAATTCTTCATTTTAGCCATAAGCCATTGTAGTTCAAGAAAAGGGAACAAAGCCCAGAGAATGCACCAACCCTTCCTAATTTTCCAAGACTCCTACAGAAATCACTGCATTTTATGTTCAGAGCAACTTAGCTACTTCAATGACTTGCTTAAGATGGAGAACTGAAGCAGGGAAAGGCAATGCATCTTGTCCCAGACCACCCTGAATGCCTTCAGCAGAGGCAGAAATCAAGCTCAGAAAACCTGGGTCTCAGTCCTGAGGTTTAACCATAAGACACTCACTCTTCTTGGCTAGGGACAGTTCTGGATGGACTGGACAACATCTACCACTCTGAAACACTGAAATGGGAAGAACAGCAATGAAAGAGACAGCGGAGTGACTCTGCATGCCACTGCCTGGAAGGGTAAAGGGGAAGCAGAGCTGAAGAGATCTGAAATAATAGAAGCAGCAGCCTATCACATCTTTCTCTTCCTTCCTTGTCTGCTGTTAGCTGACAGACCTTCCCTGCTCCTGAAGCAATGCAGAGACTCACTGTTATTTTGGCATTTCAAGGATGATCTCTCCATAAGACTGCCTTGCTGTGCAATTTCTGCCATAAGCAGAGTAAGTCCTGCAGACCCAACACACATCTCCCCTTCCCCTCAAGGGTCTAAATACATGTTTGAAACTATGGTTTATTCCTTTGTGCTGTGTATATGCAGGGTTTTCTCAATACACATTTCCATTAATGGGGATTCATTGCAATCAAGACCCAATGTGCAGCCTGTCAAGTGAGAAGGTTCATCCTTACCTCTCTCTCCTGTACAAACACAACTGGATTGAACTTTCATTGTTTCCTCCAGGTAGTCATCAGTGCCACAGAAAACCATGCAGACCTAAGTAGTAACTCCCAGGAAACACTGACTCTGAGGTATGCAATACATCTTACTTCACGCTACATGAGGCTACTCTTCAGGAGGCCAGTCAAGGCTCTGTGCTGACCTAAAGGCTACCCAAACTTTGGACTAAACTTAGCAGTTCACTTTTGACAGCAGAGAATGTTTGACTGCAGTCTAACCGCTCTGCTGAACTGCCAAAGTTGGCTGTATCACACGGCTCAACCCCATCTGAGCCTCCCACTCTGACTGACAGAAATACCTGGAGACTCCTTGCGTGACTTTCAATGGAAACGTTATCGTTTCATCTCATTATCAGTGTTCACAGTACAGATAAAGCTATTCTTAAAATTAACTTCTGGGTGCACGGAGGAACATCTCGTTACAGCTCAGTATCTCAGCCATGATTCACTCTGTTTTGTTCCTTTTCATGCTGGCTGAAAGTACCAGCTACAAGGGTAGGTAAAAAAACTGTTGCCTTGAAAAGCTCTAAGGTTGGTTACTGCGTGTGCTCCAAGGGAAAGGGAGTCATAACTGGATCACCTTTCTCTGTGAACAGTGTGGCAATATTGTTATATATTCCTTCCTTCCTTCCTCCCTTCACCCCCCAAACCAGAGAGATCACAAGACACCAGTATCAGCCATGCTGGGCTCCATGCCAGGAGAATTAATGAAGTGGTGTAATAGCTCACACAGAGGCCTAGTGATTGGCAACACGCTTAAAATGCATCTGCAAGGCAGGAGATCATCGCGTTGCTGCTGTGTTCTGTTTATTACAGGCACATCTCTTCCGTTCCACTGATTTCTTTATTAGTGCATTTTAAGGCCACAATGTGGGGGCTGGATCTGCTTGAAGCATGGAGCTTTGAATTCCAGCACAGCTTATGGAAAAGAAGCCTTCCTTTGAGACTCCAGAGCTGGATGACAGAGCTCGGTACTAACAAGAACAGGAACCCTACTGAGAGGTTCCCGAGGAGTTTGAAAAATCCTACAGGGCAACTGAGACTGGGTTGGGAAAGTGAATAATTTTATCTAAAGAATATAGAGGCTTTGTGGTAACTGCAAGGAGAACTTCAGTCCAGAGCCCCATCCAACATGACCTTGAATGTTTCCAGGAATGGGGTATCCACCACCTCTCTGGGAAACCTTTTTCAGTGTTCACTCTCAGTGAAAAAAAATCTTCTTCCTTACATCTAATCTACATTGACCCTCCTTTAGTTTAAAACCATTACCCTTTGTTGTATCACAACAGGTCCTGCTAAAAAGCCTTGTCCCCATCTTTTTTATAGGCCCCTTTCCAGCAGTGAAAGGTGGCCACAAGGGTCCCCTGGAGCCTTCTCTTGTCCAGGCTGAACGACCCCAACTCTCTCAGTTTGTCCTCACAGGAGAGATGTTACAGCCCTCCAATCACCTTTGTGGCCCCCTCAGGAGATGTTCTAACAGATGGACATCCTTCTTGTGCTGAGGACCCTTCAAAGCTGGATGCAGTGCTCCAGGTGGGATCTCACTAGAGGAGAGTAGAGGGGCAGCCCCACCTCCCTCAACCTCTTGGCCACAATTCTTTTCATGCAGTCAAGGACAGGGTTGGCTTTCTGTGCCACGAGTGCACATTGCTGGGTCATGTCCAGCCTTTCATCCACCCGTTCTCCCAAGTCCTTCTCAGCAGGACTGCTCTGAATCCTTTCAACCCCCAGCCTGTATTGAAGATACCAGCTATTTCCCTGACTCAGGTGTGAGATCTTGTACTTGGCCTGGCCATCACAGCTCCTTGTTTTTCATCTGTGCCAATAAGAGTTCAGATCTTGACTAGACATGGTCAGGAAAAAGCAGGGGGGTTCTAGTATACTCATCAACCAGCATTCTATCATGAACTTCATATAATTTTGCTATTCATTATTCATGACTTGGAAAGCTGGGCCATACAGCCGAGGACTGAGAGGCAGTGACTGGGCTGTAGAACAGAACCCCAATGGCTACACTCCTACCCCAAACTGCCTTGGCCTAGAGCAGAGACTGAAAAAGCATGGACTGCAAACAGCTGAGGACAGGACTTGGCTGAAGTCATCAGATTCACACTGCCAAAGGCCAAGAAGAGTCAGTTTGTATGGGAGGAAGTGCAAATCTGCTGGTACTGTCTGGTTGCTGAGCTTGCTGTCGTGACAAATTCAGACACAGCTAAAAGCTGGCATAGTGGTGCCAGGCTGCAGCAGCTCCATGCAGCTGCTGCCCCTGCTCCAGACTCCTGCACAGCCAACAGGGCACCAAGCCACAGCACTGGGAGGGGGCACACGATCCAGTGGTGGCCCTAGGGACAATGGTGACAAGAGGGCCTTCCCCCTGAGAGCATGTCCTGCTCCTGACCAGACACTCGGGCTTTGCTCAGCTGTTGGCCTTACTGCTGGCTCCCTTGGAAAGTCCTACAAAGCTCTTGCTGGCAACTGAACTGCCATGGAAAAGTCTTTCCACTGGCCCTGCAATATTCCTCCAAGCAGTCTCCTTCGCATCTGCACTCATGGCCTGCTTGTAATTGCAAAGGACCCGTGTCCTCCCTGTCAGTCCTGCATGTGAGCTGAAAGGAAGCAGCATGGAGCATGGACACAAAGAGCTGCATGCAAGCAGCCAGCCTAATCAGGACATGTGAATTCCATTTAAGAACCTCTAGATTCAGTAATTTTTTCACTCCCTAATATTTTTAAAGTCTCTTCTTCACACACTCAACACTACTGCTTTCAGTTTCCAAAAATTACATGGCCAGTGAATGCAAACATATACCAGCAGATGCAGATGAATCCAAACCTGAAAGCCTTGATTTTTACATCCCTATCTGACACCTGCATTGGCCTGCTTTTCACTGTACAGCACTTGACCCCCCCCCCCTTCTTTTAGCTATCTTCTACACTATGTGCATCATATAAATTTATTATCTTGCTGGGAAATACCAATGCAGTTTGTAGGTCTGCATGTCTTTACTGACCCTCACTACAGACAACTTTTATGTCTGGAATCTATCACTCATTTTTGCAATATGCTTTGAGACACTCACCCACAACTGGTTTCTAGCAAGCTGTCCCCAACTTGCAGTGATGCCATCCCGAAGTCTGCTATCCGAATGTTGTTCTTTTCATCCAGCAGCAGGTTTTCTGGTTTTAAGTCCCTGTGGCTGTAAAGAGAGGATCAAAATGTGAGTTAAATTATCCACAACAGCTTTCCCACTCTGAAACTTGTTCTTTATCCAGAATAGCATCCAACCTGTTATATTTTAATTGATTTAATTTTATTTCCTGTCCCTGGTGGGAGAACACACATATTTAAGATCCAATCTTTGCAGTATTCTAGACCATATCCCAGATGCCCACTCCTGATGAATGCAATGCTTGCAGTGCCCTGACAGGAAATTAACATCTTCAACTTCCAGTGATACCAACACAGTACAAGGGAGAAACTGAGGGAAATATGTAGGAGGAGAATTTCAGCTTGGATTTAGGGCTGATATACTCTATGATATGCCAGCTCCTTAAGGTAGGAGGCAACACCATCAATATATTCTGTCAACAACAGGAAACAAAATGTGTGATATCTAGAAAAAAAACCATTATTGATGTAAATGCTACCGCAAAAAGCTCCTATTAGGAGTTGTTTACATAGGCATATGGCTTTGAAATAATGTTGGGTAATTAGTTTTGATGGAGAAATCCCTTCAACACAGCACTGCTTATAACTGAGGGTTGTCAGCAGTGGGAAGGGAGAGGATTCCCTCCTTTCCATCAAAGCTCAATTCTCTTATTATTTGGCAACACGGGAAGAGCCACAATCTTCAGGATGGCTCTAAATCACAAGTATCATATATTGAGTAATTTATTAATCTCCATTACTCACAGTCAACACCACTGTGCCCCCATGTCTGCTTTTTAGTACTCGGGTGCTTTTGTACAACTATTACATTCACTTGATTTTATATCCAGAGACAAAGATCTTGCACAAAATTTGTGATGGCTTTGCTTTTTGTTTCTTTTTATTTGCAACTCTCGAAAAGTCACAGAGATGAGGGAAGCACTTTGGGCAGACCGAAGAAAAAGCTCTCTTCTTGTTTTTGATTCCGAATAGGCAAAACGAGTCTTTGATGTCCTGCTGATAAAAGGTCCAAAGAGGAGCACTTGAACAGACAGAACAGGCCAGCTTTGGTGGCCAGTTGGAACACAGACCTGCGGGAAAGGGACAGCCAACAACACGTGCGAGTGTCAGGCACACAACGCTCATTTGCAACAATGGTTCACTGAAAGCAGTTACCCTGACCAGAACTCAGCAAAAGAACCAGCGTCAGAGTAGTCAAATGACACCCATCATAGAAGGCAGCCTTATCTGCATGCCATTTCCTTTTCACTTTAAAAGACAATCCTCCAATGCTCCTCATGCATGCAAGTGTAATTCTACCTCTACACCAGGGTAAAGAAGGGCAGTCATTACCCTCTCAGAGAAACACGAGCAGCGTAACAATGTCTTGGAAATCAGATCCTCTGATCTGAAGAGAAGTCTGGAATGATCGGTAGAGACAACTTGTAAATAATGCAGGTCAATTCTATGAAAAACCAGAGCACACTGTAATAGGACACCTGGGGACTGTAACAATTATTTCCAAGGGAGACTTCCAACAAAACAGTGCACGTTCAAAGCAGTTACTGGTCATTTACCTTATCACTGAGACCTATGGCTCCTTCCCTCTCAGTTTTTAAAATTTAGTCCCCAATCTTGTATAAGCATGATAAACCCTGAGTGTTAAAATGGCCTTGTTAACCATGGGCTAACAATCCTGTAGATAGCAGAGCATCATGATTCAGATTTGACATATTTTCATCTGAAAATCCAAATGGTGCTTTACTCATAGAAATCCCAGTTTCAAGGTAATTTGAGACAGAAGACGTATTAGTTTTTAACTATCAAGGTAGTCATAACTAGTTGACAAAAATGCAGGAGATGCATGACAAGAAAAAGTTTCAGAGGCAGTGAATGACCAGTTAATGGCCAGGAAAAGAACCCCTGAATGCCACCATCGAGGACAGCAGTCCTGAACAAAGGCAAGATTTCCAACATCTGCTGAAGTTTCACATACTCCAGCTCCAGCAGTGAAATGGAGCAAAGAGCCCACTGTTCTAAGCCAAGCTAGGAAAGCTGGGCACTAATGAGACAGTAGTGTGTGATTTCTTCTTTCCTCCAGCAGACATCCTGGACAGTTCTCATCTTACAATGGCTTCCATTGATGGGGTACTGGGGAGACCTTATCCAGCTGGGGCAATATGCTGAATTTTCCCTGTCCGAGCACCAGCGCTCAGGGGCCGGTAACAGCTCCCTGTAAAGTGAGCACTGCTTGTTTGATGCTATGAAACAAGAAACCTCCCCACAGCTCAAGCTCAGTGTGTCTCCTTCCACTGTGCACAGTTTTTCCACGACTATAGCTGCTTTCCGGTGTTGGTAACTGCTCCTGGCTGACTGCTGGACTGCTGCAAGGTGTAGAAGTCAAGGGTGCTGCTGCCACTGTTGTGCACTGCATGATCTGATATGGTTCACATATACATCCAGCCTGTAGCAGGCATACTGCTGACATGTGACTTTTGTAGCTAAAAATTGAAATCCTTTGCTTATGCTAAAATTGCGCAGCTTATTTAGAGAGAAGAGAGAAAACATGTAGGAATGACCAAGGTGGAGCACGACCTAAGCACAGGATGTTCACAAGAGTTTCTCCAGCCTGGATGCATGCTCTCAACAAAACATCCTATTTCAGGAAAACGGTGCAGCTAAAGGAAATGCAAAAATGCTCCCCTTCAAAGCTGCCAACCTTGGCACATCTGCCACAGGCCCCAGCTGGAGCACAGCCTATAATGCACCTTGAACCAGCCCCAGTCCCAGACCACTGAGAGGCAGTGAAAGGGAAGGGATGACACCTTTGAAAATGAGTTCAATATTTCCTAGTGGATACGAGTGTCCTTCTCCCTATTTCAATCTGTCTTCCCATCAGCTGGGACCCACATCGCAGTTTTAGGCCTAGGTTTTTAGGGAGAATCAAGTGGGAAAATGAAAGTTCCTATGAAGTGGCACATATACTGGGGGGCTTTTCTGAGAGCCAACTGCAAGAGAGAGAGGAAAAAAGGAGCGCCACCATCCAGATTCCAAACATTGGAGTCAGCTTCACCTCACAGTGCTGCACAATGCTTTTCCATGAATGATCAGACTACATGGGCTGAAGGAGGTCTTCAGGCAGAGGTGCTGACCCACCTCCCAGGAAGCATTTTGAAAGCCTTCAGTTGGGATCTGGAGATTTGTGAGACTGGGATAGTATGTGCGAAAAAACTCCTGGAGTAGCAACAGACCTTAGAGTGTTTTTTTTTCTCTTCCTCCAGACACTCACCAAAATAAAGCCAAGAAAATTATCAAGTCTTCATTGCAGAAATTATCACTTCTCTTCAACTAAGAAGAGAGGAGAGTCTGGACTCTGATGAGAATCATTACACTTATTGCCGCCTGGGCCCCAAAATACAAGAACTGTCATACAGCAGTTTTGTATCTCTCTGACCCTTCTCCATCCCTCTTTCAGTACAGTCCCTAGTGCCCAGTATGGATGGTTAGCATTGGAATTTCAGGGCAGCCTGAGCAGGCTTTTTATATTTTGGCAGCACTGTTCTCAGAGATCATGGTGCCAGTGGAATCAGGCAGTACGTGCACATTCAACCACAAGAGAACTGTATGCCCCAATGAAAATTTTCTTCTAGTTGGAACATTTATCTGATATCTGTCTTTGGACCACTTTGAACTTGCCAAGGCAGCATCCTGGGGATAGAAGCCAGGCCAGGAGTTTGCACCAAAGTGGCAGAACCAGCATCACTGCCGCTGGGAAAGAGACTTCCTCTCTGCATTTGCATTTCCCATCTTTGTATTGCCAGCTTTTCAAATGCCAGGGAGAAGGAAGAGGAACATATGGGAATAGGGAAGGCTTGTTATAATTTACCTAGGAGCCCAGCAGCCTGGACTGCCTAATGCATTCACATTTGAAAAGAATTCTCTTTGCCAAAATGAAACAAAACAAAAATCCCACTGTATGTGGTAATTACTTGGCATTAATGGAACAGTGCAGAGTAAATGCATTTAATTTGGTCCCATTCCAGCTGATTTCTTTGGCTCTCCATGTCTTATATGACCGCATCAACTCCTCTCTCTGCAGGTGAATAGAGGACTCGTTACCCTTTTGTTGTTAGAAAGGTTCTAAAGCTGTAGGGGCTTTGTCACATGGCTGGAAAACCAGAAGAGAAGAAAGCAGCTTCTTTATGGACAAACACAGCAAACTCTCTAATTGAGCCTGGCATATGCTGAGAAAGAATACGACCAAGAAATGCAGCACTGCAAAAGAAGTCAGTGTAACCCTGAACCATAGTGGGCCACAGACACCCAGAGCTTGTCAACCAAGACACAGCAACAGCACAAGAAGCTGGCCTCGGGAGCCAGCATCCAGCAGGCTTTTGAAGGGAGAGTGTGTGAGTGAAAGGAAGCCACTAAACAAGCCATAACAGGGAAGCACACACTGTCAGACTCTCTGCAACATCCCTCTTTTACAAGTCACAACAAAGGCTTTAGAATTTCCTTGCAGCATAAGATGGATAGAGAGAGCTCTGAAAAAACTGTCCCATGGAAACGCACCATTCTTGGAGGTGGTGCATAGAAAATGAAAGGCACGTATAAATACACATTACCATGTTCCAGCTTCCCACTTACAACGGCCACGCTTGCTTTCTAGTCACTGCCAGGGATGCTATTCAGACAGTTCCTCTAGTTCCCTCCATTGCCTTTCTAGTCCATCCTCCTGCTCTGGGAATAATGCCGTATCTGTACTGAAGCAATTGCAGCATACAGAAAAACCAGAAGTAAAACACTCTGCCTGTCACCCAGGGCTGGCAGAACAATTCTGGTGTGGGGACAGACTCTAGATCTTGGATTCAAAGGAGCTGTGTCACCCCGCATGAGATGGCAAACTAAGCCATTATTTTAAAGTGATTTTTGAGCTGAAATGTTCCTATCAGTTTCTATGACAACTCATTGTAGGTCACAGATTTCTAACCCAAGAAACCTCCTAATTGGAGTAGTTGCAGGTCATTTGTACTAATCAAATTGCTGGCTACTTTGCAAATGCTTTTCTTACTGACCCTAAACTCCCTGTAGGGCCAGACCACAGAATAATCATTCTGCACTATGCCTCTTGAAGTGCCTGATGTGATGCAAATAATTTATCAGTAACAATTAATAGTATGAGAATAATTATTTTAAACTTCATGAGCAGAAAAAGCCTTTAATCTTATTTTCTCTTTCTTCTGCAAATCCAATGCAAAAATGTAACTTGTATCTACCTACGGAAGAATCTTTGTTTATAGCCGCGGTTGCTATGCTCAATTTTAGCAAGTTTTCACAGAATTCTGCAGAACAAGTAAATGTAATTATAGCTAGGGAAAAGGACAACATCTATAAACATATCAGGAGTCCTGGAGAAGGACTTGTATGCATAAAATATTGCTTGCTTTCTTAACAATTATTTCCATTAATCTATTAAAATATATTGTTTCTCCCTAGCAATCTCTACTCAAAACATATATTCATGTATTTCAAAGCCAGAACAGCCTGTCAGGCCTGATCACCACTGCTGTACTTGCTAAAGAATGTTACCTGGTTATGTTTCCAATAAGACTATGCCATTTTCGAGTTTCCAGTGGCTTATATAAAGAAGTAAACTTACAAAAATACATGTTCTCTGACTTTAGCTGAGCTGGTCACTTTGCCTTTGGCATTGCAGCTGCTACACTTGATGGGTTTTCTCTGGTTTCCTGTACAAGGGATATTTCAAAATTCCTCACTGTTTTACAGTGAGTCTTGATCACAGGTCTGAAACTCCTGGATTCAGGTAACGATTGGTGAATATCAGCTCTTAACAGGGGCAAAATGTACCTTTCCCACTTCTGATAGCCTGAATGAGAACTTGAAAACCTCAAGACTCAAGGACAGTGAAAAAACCCCCAAACCAGCAACCACCCTTATTAAAGTCTACAATTCCTAGACCAATTTCACATTTGAAGGCCTTGAGTCATGATTTCAAAGCGTCCAACTGCTGCAGCATTCAGCATTTGACAGACCCTCCTGCCAAACACCACGGCACGCTCCTTATGAAGCAAGACAGAGCAGGAGTCGTGAGGAGGGCGGCACTTCTGACAGAACATGGCACCTGGCATTCTTCAGCTTTCTCTGTTTCTTAGAGACACCCCAGATTTCTCCCTGAAAGCTTGCTTCTCTTTCTGACAGTGCTCTGCAGCTTCTGCCTGCAGGAATGTACCAGAGATTTTGGCACTACTGCTGCGAAATCTTGACGTGTTATTTTATGAGGAGCCTTTCTCCCGCTGCACTGATGGGAAGAACACAAGGCAAAGTCAAACAAAGCTCTTATTCATTGCCTCAGCCCTTTAAGTCACACACCCCCATGCCTACGCATGCACACACGGACACACTTCAGCGAGAGCCTTCCTTGTGTGTACTCAAACAAGCACAGCCCCAGGCAATGAAAGGAGAAAGGGCCCTCATAATTGTCATTTATCAATATTCATAAAGAACCTGCCTTAACCCCTCTTGTGCATGCTGAGGGGGAAAAAAAAGCAAACAAAAAAAAACCAAAAAAACCCCACCACAAAATGAAACGCAACCAAAATAAAAATAAAATGAAATAATCATCTCACTGCTCATTACCGCAGGGGATTTCCTCTCAATGTCACCACTGCCCTGCGCAGTAATTGGCATTATCTGTTATCTCTGAAGCCAGAATAAGGTTTGCCACGGGGCATTTTCTGTAATCATATTTTTATTTGTCAGCTTGTGAGGTTCAGACACCAAGTATGAGGCTGACCAAAGCCGGAGCCCAAAGCAGGGAGGATGCGCAGCCCAATCCCCGCTCCCGCCGGTGATGTCACGCCCAGCCAATGAGGTGCCCGCCAGCCCTCCCACCCGTGGCTGCCGCTGCAGCATCCCCTCCACCAGCATCAAACGGGCTCTTCCCCACGAAAGCCAGGATTTGTGACATGCCCCGCCGATACGCGCTCCCACATTGTTTCCGACAGAACATACAGTCGGCACTGAGTTAGCCGAGAGATTTCCCACAGTGTGGAGGCAGGACATTGGAAAGGGGCTGCTGATTTGGGGCACCCAGCAGAGGTAACTTAAGGGCCCTGGATTTAGGAGAGCAGACACCCAGTGTTAGGTGAATGGCAGCTTAGTTAAAAAAACATCATTACTTCTGTCCAGAGAAAACTTCCCAGGCTCGGATGGTCCTACACCGGTGTCTGAGGAACCTCGGGGTCCTCTGCCATTTCTGGCACCACTGCTGAGTGTGTCTGCTCCAGGCACTGCAGCACAGTGCAGAGCCCTCAGAGCTAGCACGGAGGAAGAGCTGGAAGTAGAAGCAATAATGCTGCATCACTGAGCTCACTGCTTGTCTTGCCAGCTCAGGCAAAGCAGTGAGGTAACGCAGGATCCCACGAGATACCTCTGCATGGTGCTGTCTGTTCAGTGCACGGTTGCCTGTGGGTCCCTAGCATGGCTCAGTGCTATGTACACACAGAAGTCCTTAGAGGACCCTACACTGGGTTACCTATAAGCATTTCCCCATGGCCAACCTGTACCACGAAACCCTGTAAGTGACTGTACCACAGAGTGTGGTACCTCAAATATTCCCCCACTGTCTCCAGTAAAGAGAACAAGAACAGAAAGCACATACATTTTTAAAACAACACAGAAACTGACTCAAGCTCCACACCTATTCTGCTTCCCTTTCTCAGCTGCTTGTTTGAAAACACCTCTCAGGCAGAGGCGATCTCTCCACACAGTAGCAGCAGAAGCCTTTTACTGATGGGAGGATTGGGGAATCCTTCCTGAATCTTTGATTTGGGAATCCTGCTGCATCAATGCACTTTGAGCAGTGAATGCTGTAATGTGGTTATGTACTGCTGTGAAAGTAAGCCACAGGTATTTCACAGTGTTTGGGGAGGTACATAAAGATCGGACAATGACATGGGGCTGGGGACACCAGGCTATCAATCTATTCTGCCAGTAGGTTAGAAACATCCACATTTAGTCATTAACTAAAGCAGAAGCCTTCATTTTTCAACGTGGTCATAACTGGATAACCTGGCTGATGAGATGATTTGTCATTTCACTGCCCCACGACAAGACAAGGTCAGGCTTCATTGCTTAGGAAAGCACATTAACTTTTATACCCACACACATGCACACATATATATTTATGCACGCTCTGATTTTCTGATAACAGTCCAAGATACAACACAGAATCTAATATAACACAGGCTACACAAGTCTCAGAGTGACCTGGAGGGAGAGGTTATTATTTACTGCTAAGTTATTCAGCACTAGATGCTAGTCGAGTGGGAGTTAGCAAGGAGACAGGGGATTTACTTATAAACAAGGCTACTGCCCACAGTCCAGTATGTTTAATAGAGGAAAATGGATTCCTCAAGACTGACATGCACTCTGCCTTGATGATTTCACATACTGTTAAACCTGCAGAGGTTCTTGTCTGTCTCTGTGTCAGCCTCACCATGATCCTCACTCAGTTTATTAAAGTCTGCCAGATCAAGAGGTATCCTTTACAAGCTCAAAGGACTAGTATGTATGTGCATATATGCATTCTTTAGTAGAAACGTCTAACCCAACGGAGATTCAGATTTCTCTGGAATCTTAATTTGGAAGCGTAAACAATTTGTCTTCAGTTGTACTGAAACATTTTTGAGTCTTCTTGGACTGGATCTCTAAGTATTAAGCCGACTGGGGAACAGAAACATATATGTATGCAATCCACCAGTGGCTAAAGTGCCCAGTGTACATGAAAAATAACAGCTCTGCAAGCTACCAGGGTTGTATGGTGGTTCTAAGAAGGTCATGATCATTCAGTGCAGTTGATTAGTAGGAAGGCAAAATTGTGTAATTCACAGAACAAAACTGATCAGACATCTCTCTGCCAACAGAGAAAACTTAGATCCTCTAGTCAGGCCATGAAACCTGCTCTTGGCTTCTCTGGGAATTTCTCTGACTACTGTAACCCTGCCTGTACCAGGTGGACATTGTTCTCAGGACCTTCTCACCCAGATCTACCACCTCTGAACTGTCCCTTCTGCCAACAGTATATTCTTCTTAATATATCCTTAATAAAAGGCTCTTCTTTCCCTTTCAGTTTAGAAACATGCTTTCTTTCAGAATACCATTTCCTGTTGAAACGAGACAGAGATGTAGGGGGGGGGGGGGGTGGCACTAGAAAAGCAAGTTAAATATTTAAGCATCCGTTTTTTGCTGTAGCCTTTCATGCTGTGGCCACCTGGTTTGTGAGTTTCAGCACAGAACTGGGGGTACGGAAAATCCCTATATGGCTACTGAGAAGTAACCACACAGTGATTATGCAAATCTGGGTACTGCAGTTTCTGTCAGTGGCCCTTGGCCTCCTGGAGAGGGGGATCTATGGCTGGCTCTGGCTGTGGAGAAGCAGCCATGCAGACATAATGGACATGTTCTCCCCCAGCCAACCTAAATGCAAGGAGCTGCATTTATGAGAGCAAGGAGCAGGCACTTACGGGTCAGCAGCTATACAGAAACTCTTGTGCTCAGACTGATTACAACAACTTGGTTTCAGTGTAATTTAAATTCTCTAAACTTGCTGCAGATGAAGGAGAAACTGGTCCAATTTAAAACACCACCTGAAATCACAGGTTAAACCACACTCAGTGGTTAAATAATATGATGGAATTAGAAAGTATAAGAAAATTCTCCCCTACTGGAAAGGAAATTAAAGGCAATGGTGACTCAAATGCCCAGAAGGGACTCAGTGAAGGTTGCCAAAAGCCAGAAGGTTTTCAAAAACTGAAGGAAACCATAAAATAACTTTGTTGTACTCACAATTGTCCCAGGTTTCTCCAGGGATTCATTTTCATATAGTGAATGTAATTCTTAGTTATTAGTAAGTGCACCAAAACTTATGGAAATGAAACTGGTTTTCCTTGGTAGTTTTGGTTTTCCTGTTTAAAGCATTCCCTGTGAATGAATTCTCTAGTGAAAAATGACAGACAATCTTCTCCAGGGAAAGTCTATCTGTGACTGGTACGGTCTCACTGATGGTCAAGAATTAAAAAATACATCAGCATTTTACCCAACGCCTTTAGACCTTTACAACATCAGTTACTTATCAGTAAGTAAAACTATCAAGCTAAGATCCCTTTATTATGTGCTTTTATGTAACAGGAAAACTCCTGTGGAGGTGGCTGCACTTACCATATTGAATGACTATGGCAGAAGTCTAAAGCAGAGATGATTTGTCGGAAGAACTTCCTGGCTTCTTTTGGTGTCAATCGTCCCTTTTTTACAAGATAGTCGAAGAGCTCCCCACCTGACACATGTTCTAGCACCAAATACCTAGAAAATAACAAAGGCAGGATTTTGTAAGTAGGTGATCATACCAACCCCTCACACTCACACAGCTGCATACAAATACTTTCATTTATACGTGGTCAAGGAGAACACTTCCAGATATAACAAGGGAAGAGAATCAGAATTTTAAAATCAGGAGTGATTAGTAATTTTAACAGGGGTTCTGCAAACTTTAGATCTGACGCTGTTGGACTCCATGTCCAATATCACAGTGAGAGATTATCAGGAAGCCAAAAATTACTCAAGAGATCAAGAGGGGAAGAAGAGAATAATCAGGTGTAAGCTTTCACAGAAGCTCTTAAAGCTGCAGTGGAGTAAGACTGTGTACCAGGAAGCCTCAGGTCCTTTAACCAAGCTGACAGTTCTTTTATAAAACAGCTGTGGCAAAGCTGCACTCAGACAGAACCAGACAGATGTCAACAAATTAGAGCGAATTAAAAAAAGAGGTAAACAATATAAATTATGAAAAAAAAAAAAAAAAAGAAAGAACTCCATGTGTGCATTCTACGTAAAAGCTTCAGGTTTTGCTGCTGAACAGCAGTGATTTGCTGGAGTAGCTTCCTGTCCTTGCAATTCATATGTGAAAAATGTGGCACTGAGTGAATAAATGTGGCACAAAGGGAACGTGGGAGCAAGAGAGGAATCTCCAGACCTCAAACAGCACTCCTGGCAGTCACAGAGCAAAGACTGAAACCTTCTGGAGGGAAAGAACTTGCCATGGGTGGACCGTCTTGTTGTTTTAAGTGGGGGAAATGAAAGGCAGCCAAGCAGAGTAGAACAGTATAAATATCTGGAAATCTTCCCTAATAGTGGGAATAAACACTTTTTTTCCAGGGAAATGGCAGGAACACCATCAACTGAAGCACTTAAAAACAAACCAGATATAGCATGGACTAAGCAAGAGGACTGCTTGAAACCTCCATAAACTTCTTCCATCTCCATTGTGATTTTGCGGCCTAGTGCCTCTTTGCTTTTTTGCCTGGCACGTACTATTTTAACACAAAATGAAGAAACTGTAGAGTGAGATAATTTACACAGAATCTGAAATTACAAGCATAAAAAGCTACATATTTTTACTGAAAAATCACTCCTGTTCTTTGGCTCTGTTAGCTTTTTTAAACCCTGCAAGAGAGACAGAAACCTGTATTCCTCAGTTACTGCCTAATGCCCTTGAAGTGAGTTTCGGGGTTTCACGGCAAGGGATGTCATCTGAGAGGTGGTTTCTGTAAAGCAACAGTGTGAAGGCGAACAGTGGATTCACACCTGTGGCACTTTGGTTGCGAGACATCACCAGAAAACTTGCAAACAAGAATTAGCTATTTTTCCAAATTTTGAGCGTACTACCCAGTCGCTGCCTCCCAACAGCACAGCAGACCAAGCTGAACTGTGCACTGTGATCCGTCAATCCTTTGCTCTACAGCAGGATAGTTTCACTACCAGCATTAATCCAACTCTTCAAATTTGAGTGGACAATGAAAAGTAATTAATCCAGGATACTGTCTTTTCTGTACCTCAAGCAGCATAATCTCT
This sequence comes from Acropternis orthonyx, assembly GCA_035583155.1. Lineage (NCBI taxonomy): Eukaryota > Metazoa > Chordata > Aves > Passeriformes > Rhinocryptidae > Acropternis > Acropternis orthonyx. Next base: position 16,778,696 of record JAWWEU010000158.1, read on the forward strand.
GAGGAAATTTCTGAATTTGAAATTAAAAAGACCATTATCAGTTTGGGGCCATAATTACTCCTGTTTTCAACGTTTCCAAATAGATAGGACAGTAGAAGGACTAAAAGCAGTTCTGAGGAAAGTTAAATTGCCTTAATGGTAATGGCATTAGCCTTGAAGTTGCAAAAGTGGGACCTGAGCTCGTGGTTAATCATCAGCTCCTGTGCAACTTCCATGTGTCAGTTCCCAGCTAACACAAGGAGAAAGCCCTTCCCTGTCTTACAGAAACGCAGCAAAGACTGCAGTAAGACAGGCATTAATATTGTCTTGTCAGCTAAGTAAGAAGTAAAATAGCACAAAAAGGGAACAACAAAATGAAATTATAAACTTTAAGGAATTACAATTTTATTTTTTGCATTTTTGATCAAAATTGAAACCGTTACAAGAAATATAGTAGTATTGGCTTTTTTCCCTTTCATTAAAACAAGCAAAAAAAGAGAAAAACCTTAACTTGAAAAACCCATTTGGAATATGTGGCTTATCTTCTCTCTAAGGCAGATGAGTAGTTACCAGACTGTCTACTGAGTACCCCTTGGTAATTTGGAGATCACTGTTTATCCACATTACATTTTTTGAGCAAGTCAGTGAAATGCTTAGAAGAAACGCTTCTGATATGCAGAAGCCATAGGCACTGGGGTGCCCACATTGACAAGTCCCAGTCCTTGCTTTCTAAGCCTTGGCTAGCAGACAATCTGGTAAGAGGGTTTGCTATATAATTCATTCTCTGTCTCATATTAGAACACAGATCTGGCTAACTATCCAATAGGGCAGACCCAAGCCTGGCACAGAATCCATCCTAAAATTCTTATTGGCAGCTCCCTCTCTCACTGTGCCCAGCAGAAGCTGGATACAGCAGTGCATCTTGCCTCCAAAATTCAAATTGCTAGCTGCTCCCTTTTTCCTGGGATGTATCTTACAAAGCTGGTTGCAGTTACAGTCATACAGAACACCCTCCACACTCGTTTCAAATGCACAGTTTTGGAAAATTACAGACCCAGCATTTCTGTCACCCACAGCAGGAACCGCAAAGCAATTTATTTTCATCAACTTCATCTTATTAAAAACACTCAACAAAAACGCACTGACATGTTGTATGAAAAATAAAACAAATTGAAAGACAGGGAGCATTTACAAGGTTATTCATTTTTTGCTTGCCACCTAGAAGCACCAGATATAATAATGGAAATGAACAGGGGAGAGCATTTGAAAAAGATTTGTGCCCGTGACAAGTCAAGGGACACAGAGAAGCACAGCAACGATGTATTCTGATCTGACAAAGCCCCCAACGTGACATGAGTGAGAAGGACGACAAACACATTCCACAGTGGCAGAGTGCAAGAAATAAATGCTGCAGGGATCACTCCACAAGTACGACGTGTCGAGGCTGCAGCCGGGATTCCTGAATTCAGGTTTGCATCTGGTCACCTGCCAACCCTATTCCCTCTAGCATGATGCGGGATTTTTTTAGGATAGCCCCCAACTAGGAGATTTTCTTTTAAACAGGGGCATAATTCAGCACCTGCCTCCATCTCTGTGCAAGGCAACGTTCTGCTGGCACATTGCATGGCACAGTAGTGGTACACTTGTTATTTCCAAACAGGCCAACAGGAGGGATTTAAACATTTCCAAGTGTTGCGTTGGTTCTAACTATCATTGTACAGCTTACACAAACCCCACCAAGTGCTTGTATATCCATATATATCCATCTGTGTATGTGTGAGTGTGCCTAAGTGGTTCCACAGAAGAAGAATATAAACACTCTGAAAAGCCAAACAGAAAAAGCAAAGGGAAGAAAGAACACTATTTCAGAGGCTGGAAAATAAGGCATAGAGATACTACATCTTTCCTGAATCTATGGCACAGAAAAGACTCCAAATCTTCTGAGTTCACATCAGAGCCTAAAATCCTTCATGTTAGCAAAGTGCTATAGGATTGGAAGAATGCCAGCGCCAGCTCTTGGAGGATCTGGGAGAAGGTAAATAACATGCAGCCTCTAGGGGAGAAAAACACTAAGAAGAATTTTCCTGAGTTTCCTTTCCCTTTTCTCTTTCCCAGATATGATAAGTTCTTGTTTCACTATAGTACTACTTTTCCCATTTATTCTAAGCAAGCAAGCAAAAATTCTAAAAATCCCCGAACAGCAACTAGAAAATACTCCCCTGTTACATTTAGAGGTGAAAAGCAACTTCTTGATGAATGAAGCTTTTTTTAATCCTGTCTTTGTAAAATTGACAACATCAGTCTTCCCACTGTAAAAACATAAGAAAACCTGCTCTGTAAGAGCCACTGCAAGGAGGTTCAAGGAAAGGAAAGACCCAATCTCTGGCTGGCAGCATGCACACTACGTGCTGGGATAATACAGAGAGGAACTATATTAGGACAAAAGACTCTGTATGAGCACACAGCTCTCACATGTTGGATGCTCTGGACACACACCAGCTCTTCCAATCCTTGCATTTCACATGAGAGAAGCAAGTATTAACAAGCATTAAACTCCTGTTCTTTACTGATAGGGAACTGCGGAGCAAAGTGACTTGTCCAGGGTTACAGTCATCCCGTATCAGAACTGGGATTAGCACCTGTGGTCCTTTGTGCCTTCTACTCCACGCTGTCCCCACCACCAATTTCCACTTTGCTTGCTAGGGCAGTGGAAAAGTCAGAAAACATCAGAGTTCTGAAACTCAATATGAAGCCAAGAGCATGCTAAAAATAAATTCTCCATTGCTTTTCCTCACTAGATATATTCTTTATGAGGTTGCAAATATTTTCACAGGCCACAGCTTGCTTTCAAAAAGACACCAAGGTCCACATCTTGCATTAATATCTCATGTTCCCACTACAAGCCAAGACATGAAACCAAAAATCTCTGATTACGTTTTAGAGCTTGAAGGAGACAAGCCTTTGGTCTTTAAAAACAAAGAAGCTGAATACTAAATAAAAGAATAATTCTGTCAATTGGAGAGGAACAGAGAGATTGCATCCAGCAGCATTCAATCTATTCCCTTTGCCATTTCTCCATCTGCATCCCGTCATCACCACCTCCTCAATAAAAGATTCTGAATTCCTAACCTCAAATGACCCAATATGTATCATATCAGAGATGTGCATGCAGCTAATAAAAGCAAGCTTAGAATAATGCTAGGCTCTTTTCTTTCTTTTTGGTTCATTTTATTTGCTCTTTCAGGAACCAAAGCAGTAAAGAAGTAATAACAAAAATTTAAAAAGCAAATAGCAAAGGAGGGATGATTTCTGCATGTGAAAGACATGAAGGAGCCAACACGAATGTGGAGAAATGCAGTCTTAAAATACCTTTATGCACCTCACATTCCAGCTATGCCAGGAACCAGCAGAGACTCCAGACCTCTCTAATTGACAGTACCCTCCCCGTGTTTGACTGTGGCTTGTTCTGTAGCTTAGACTAGAAATTTAACAAAAAAGCATTGTGCCTCTCCTCCTCATTACCTCAGCTTACCTGTATTGTGGGTGTGACGAGATGTGACAGCCCACCAGTTTCACATTTGCAAATTTGACACTCAGATAAAAAAAATCAGTATAATTTCTTTCTTTTCTCCTGAATAAACTAAGATGTTGGATTTCATCCTTTACATCTTTAGTTGTCCTATCATCAGCTCAAACACAACAACATCAGCTAAACCAAAACTCTTAGACTCACCACCCCATTACGTTTCTTCCTTTCTCTATCCCTAGAGACAACACTTCTTGTTTGATTACCATTCAGGCTTTTAGTGTGGGTGTGACCTTTGATTCAGGCTTTCTTCAGGTCCCTACACCTTGGCTATTAGTGGTATCGTTTAGATGTTTTTCTTTATTATACCTCTAAGATACTCATTTTCCTATGCAGACAGCTAAAATTTCATGTCTAATTTTAGCTAGGTATCTTGTATCTAAATCAATTCATCATCATATCTTTGATATGCACATTCTGGCTCCACCTTTGGTGATTCAAAATAGGTATCAGACCATCAATGCAGTAGCATTTTCTTAGCTTTATGCTTTGACCACTCTTTCCATGCCTCATTTGTTCTCCTTTTTTCACACTTCATCTAACATGAACTAGCTTCCTTCATTTCTTGTAGCCCCTTCTATAGACAATCTAGGATCTCTTCCTTGGCCTTTGAGGTTGAGCTCTGTCTCTGACCAGCCTTCAAAGCAGGGTTCTATCAACCACTTCTTAAATACCCAGGCAAACAATTCTGTGCTCTCATAACATCCCCTCTATACTTGGAAGAGCACCACTCTTAATGGCAGAGCTACATCATCACTTTTCTTCAGGTCCTTCCTGAAGGTTGTTCTTTGCTGTGATGCTTGATGGCATCTTGGACTTCCCCTTCACAACAGTTGCTTTGTGTTTTGGACTGTAAGCTGGTTTTTTCCCATTCTTGTCCAGTGCCAGCACAGCAAGGACTTCTCCATCAGCAGCACTGTTGCATTACAATCTATGAAGACTTCACTTAAAACAGCAAAAAAGACACTTTTCGTGATTATTTCTCGTATCTATCTGGTGGACTGTGCTACAGCTTGTTAAAATGCCTTTGCCCAAGCCTTAGGGAGCTTATAGAAATAACTCACGGAGCCCTCACTGAGGCAAGGCAGCTACAGCCATCTCCAAATCAGGACTGTAGCTAAAGAAACAGGCTGGCTCTGAGCAATGCCTGGAAAAACGCTGTTAAAGAAAGACACACTGGCACAGAGAACACCAGGACCATACACTACCAGATATTTCTGGCAAAATCAGAAAAAAAACCCCAAAAATCCACCCCTGATCTGTAAAGAATGAAAAGCTGTGTCAGCCATTAGCAAAAATGGTGTCAAATACTAAAATTTCTGCCAGATGGATTGCCTGAAACAGCCCGTCACTGTGTATCCCCATGTGGGTATGCAGCTCATGTTTTCTCAGGACAATTTACAAGACATTCACAGCTACACTAATTCGGTCCTCTGGGGCAATACAAATGTATTTATTATTATAAAAGTGTTAAATGGAGAGGGATCTCTAGATGAAAGCTCATGCTGAAACACAAACTATTTCAGGTATTAGAGATACAAAAAATAAAGATTAGCAAGAAATATTCTCTGATGTTCTAGGAATGGCAGTCAGTTCACAGAACTTCTTGTTTTGGTCAGGCAATAGAAGGTTTGTTTATCACTGCTTGCAATTAGCTGTCTGCTGGGGAACCAGTTAATAACCTATTTTTTGTTAAATGATATGACATTTACATATACAATGCACAACCTTGCTCAAACCTAAACAAGTAGGTTGGTCTTCTACATAAGACTGAATGTACCACTGGGTACCATCACACACCACTGGGTGATGTCCCAGAGCTCTTACTATGCCAGAATTAACTAGATATTCATGTGGCACTGGCGAGTTTTTAAGATGCACAACTTCAGACGTGCCCTCCAGCAAGATGCAAACCCCAGACGCAGTTATATCGAAAGAGACACACAGAAATACATAAAACACTGTGAGAATTTCTGCTTGCTTCCTCTGTACTCAAGAGTTTACAGTTTTGTGATGCCTATGGGTTAGGCATGTGATGACCACACCTGCTGAGAAGCTCAACTACTCTGTTTTATTACTTAATAGTTAATTATTATATGGAAATCATGAGCATAATCCTGAAACTGTGGAACACAGCATGTTTCAAGGCACTTTAGAATTGATGCAGATGTCTGAGCAATTACCAGCCAGGCAGGCATCTCCTTCATAAAGACAGGTAAGTCTTTAGTTCTCTTCTGTTCCCATGTTTATTAGTGCCCACTGCTTTAAAACCCTCTTGAAATTTGGCCACAGAATCACACACAAAAAGAAATGGCTGCACCACAAATGGTATGGGCGAGGCACTGCCACCAGCCTCGATGAACTCTGGACCATCTCACAGCAAACCCACAATCCCGGCAGATTATTCACGAGGAACAAGCTACTCCTTTTGACCGGTTCAGCTGAGAGCAAGAAAGTTCACGACATTTCAAAGCTCTGCTGAGTCAGCAAGGGATCCATCAGAAGCAGCAGACTGAAAAGCCTCTAGAAGAAAAAAGACCTGGTGATTCCTCTTCCATGCTACCACCCTACTTGAAAGATGTCCTTCCATACATATACATGGGCGAACACATGTGTAGCAGGGAAGGGGTTAAAAGTTGCCCAGCCCAGGCTGGCATACTCTATAGCTCTTTGACAGCTTTTTCTGTGCACTGTTTTCTAGTGATTAAATAATCACTATCAGATATTAAGCCCCTTGTTATTGGCACAGCCTATAAATTATTCAGAAGTTATATAAATTCTTATGGCAGGCATGAATTTTTAAACCCTAATTCGGCACTGGGCCAGGAGCTCTGTATTTTTTTTCCCCCTTGCCTGCAAGAAAATGTACATGCATGAGATTTCCTTTTTTCTAAAATACAATTTTAACTCTAGTTTTCATGTTTAAATGGAAGTTAACATTTGATTGCTCATTACATTTGGGCAAGAACAGGTTGGGGCTTTTGGGGAAAAGAGGTAGGAGGAGATTACGCTGTTGTGCTCTGTACCTTTGATTTATTTGGGATGAAAGGTGTTTTTGAGTAGCACCTTCATGGTGTGCAGTCATGTATGCCAAGGTACTGCAGCAGCCATGGCATGGATCTAGCCAGAGGGATCTGCACCACGGGATGGGTAGAGCTGAGACAACACCCATGAGGTCACTGCTGCAATTCTGCTAGTGACCATATACTTTGGGGTTTTCTTCTTCAGAGCAAAGTGGCTTTTCCTGTAACAACTAGGGCCCAGATACACATAACATGGCCCCCCAAAATCTAAAAGAGAAGTTAGGCACGTGAATATACCGTGGTTGTCCAGTTCCATCTCCCCTTGCGCATGTCACAGAATTGCTCCACTCTGGGGCTCTGTTCTCCCAAGCCCAGCACCATGGCAGGGATGGCACCCAAGCAACATCAGGCAGTGAGAGCAGCACATAGTCAGGCTTTTGGGTAGAGCTCATTGAGACTCTGTTGCACAGGGTATAGCACTAATGGTCACCCCCACCGCTGTGCAAACCCTGCTTTGCGCCAGGCTGGCATCCCTC